>OZ025291.1:386620475-387862475 GCA_964019185.1 Maratus speculifer
CATTTCGTCGAAATTGATTCAGTACTTTTTTAGTAATTAGGCAAAAACTAATAGTTAGGGATTTTTCGCTAATTAAAAGTGCTATATATATTAAAGAAAGTCAGGATTTCGTAATAATCATAGCACAAAAATATCTACCATACCAAAAATCTTGAAAATTGGGGTAAAAATACTTCTTATAACATCGAGTGCCGCTAGAAATGGATTTTCGAAAATTCCACCCCTACGATGAATAGAAAAAAGAACGAACTTTTAAAAAATTCCTCAAAAATCGGCTTTTGTAGTTATTTTTCATCTGATAACATATTTTAGTGTATTTTTTCATGCTGAATCGAACGGTACTAAGCAAATTTGTTTAAATCCAGTATATTTCCTGAGATAATTCACATTTTCCTAATTTGGCGATGTCTTCGTCGCAAAAACCTCAAATTTTCAATGCTTATCTTTATATATAAAATCTTCTGTGCGTGTGTATGTCACTGAACTCCTCCTAAACGACTGGACCGATTTTAATGAAATTTTGTGTGCGTGTTCCAGTGGATTTTAAAATGGTTCAGATTCACATTTCATCGAATTTTATTTAGTACTTTTTTTGTAATTAGGCAAAAACTAATAGTTAGTGATTTTTCGCTATTTAAAAGTGTTGAATAAGTTCGATGAATGGAGTGCGGACGGAATTTCGGAACGGTCTAAGGCGACAGATTCAAGCTCAGCTTCTTGAAGAAAGAGATCGCGTGTTCGAACCCCACTGCTGACAAACGTGTATGATTAACCGACTTCAGACAATCGTTAACTTTTAACTAAAAAAAGAAAAATAAACTTTTCTATCAAAAATTGAACCGACTTCAAAAACTAATGAAGAGTAAAAAATAATTTCCTTACATAATTGTAATAAGAAATTAAATTAAGAGCGTAATGTTTATCCTGCGTATTATCATATTTACGTACATTTATTTGATTTTCTGGAGTCGGTGCCAAGAAGGACAACGTCTGTCTGTGACAGGACAACGTCTGTCGGGTGCGCTAGTATATACATATATATATATATATATATATAATACCATTAATAGTAGACAAGATTCACCAATGGATTTTATCAATAAAACAATAAACCAAAACGAAGAATTAGAATTGAATTGAATTATAATAAAATAAAAAAATAGTGTAACGAGTAAATCTGAAAAAAAAAAATAAAAAAAAATAAATAAAATAAAATGAATGCAAATAGAATTTGAAGCTCCAAAAGCAGAATCATCAGGCCCCAAATGCTCTGGAACTACAAATGAAGTGTGCGGTTTCATCCACGTATTAGCCATGAAATAGCAAAATAATACGTATTTGGGGCTACCAGCACACAAAAACCAAATTATTAAACAAGGAACAAAGATATTTTACAAAAAAGAGTTGAAAGCAAGTAAAAATAATAGTTATCCATAACAAACATAAAAGATAAAGCTGAATGGAAATATAATTGAACCGGAGAAAATAATTAATAATCGATATTAACATAAAATTAAATTAATAAAATATTTAAAATTAGAATTAAGTGATAACATTCATATTAACATATAACTTAAAATAACATTTTGTTACTTTAATCAGTAACATTTATTGTGACTTTACATGGTAAAAACTCATTATCTTAATATAGGATAATAAAAATTAAAAAATAAAATAAAATAAAATAAAATAAAATAAAAATTTAAAAAATAAAAAAATAAAATAAAATAAAAATAAGTAAAAATTTAAAATAATAATAATAATAATAATGATATTATTAATAATAATACCAAAAATTATATCAATAACATTAAAATTAATTTGATAATTAAAATATAGCTATTTAACTATAGATATAACTAGACAAATATCCATATATTGGTGTCAATAAAACAGTTTAAAAATATGTTAAAATAAATAACCCACTTTCAAATTATTTTTTTTTAAAATAATTAACCTTTGCGTTTTTATCCAGACAACAACAAGCTCCTCCGTGCTCTAACATCTACCTACCCAACCAACCTATATATATATATATTTTACTACTTCTTAACATTTTTAATTTTTTATTATTATTTTTATGTTTTATAATTTTTTATACATTTTTACGCAAAGAATTAATTATAAGATCATGCAATATCTAATTATAAATTAAAGAATATATGAATTTTTTAGGATAACCATTATTTATAGCATCATATACAAGCTTTTTAATATTAGTATTAATTAAATGGGAAGAACATAGACATTTTATTCTATATAAATGGTTAAGTATTATATTACGATATACAGAATTATGAAGACATGATTTAAAATTAGTAAAGGTATTAACTTTAAAATTAAATTCTTTCCTTTTGTCATAAATATCAGTTATAAATTTGTTCTCTTTTAATATAATTTTAATATCTAAGAAATTGATTGTATTATTAAAAAGTAGGTTTTTTGAAAGTTCTAGATTAGAAGGATAATCAACAGGGAATTAAGATATACAGGTGTTATCAGTATCAATTAAAATTACATCATCTATATATCGATATAAATGTATTTTATTATTTAAATAATGACGTTCATAGTAATATAAGTATAAGTCAGATAATACACTAGATGTACTACCACCTTGTGGTATACCAACATTTTGAATATATATATTGTTATCATGCATGATAAAATTATTATAGATAATGAAATTGGTTAAGGTATGAAAATAATCAGAATCGATATTATGTGATATATCCAACTCGTGTTGATATTTTTTAAAAAGCTCATTTATGATATTATGTAAATCCGATAAATCGATATTATTAAATAGATCCTTAAAATCATAAGTAGTGATATTTTTTATACATTTAAGATTTTTCATAATATGGACCAGTTCATAACTATTTTTATGCAATGTGTATTATCACTTTTTTTTGTAATATTATATATTTGATTAAGTATTACTAATAGAAGTTTATTAGCAGCATAGTAAGTATTGCAACTAATTGTAACAGTTCTGAATTTAACAGGATGCTTATGAAATTTGGGTATAAGGACTAGATAAGGATATTTAAAGTTAGTTGGATTAATGTCTAATAATTTATAGAATCCTTTAATTTTACGATTATTGGCAAGTAAGTTATCATTAATTTTTTGGAATGTGTTATTATTAGATATACTACATTTAAGCAGTTGAATAAGATTTACAAATAATTGCATAATTATTTGGAAATTTATCAACATAAGTTATTACAAAGTATTGTTGTAATTTATGGATTTGCTTAAACAGATGCTGTGTATTTACATATTCTAGGTGTGAAATATTATATTTTAAGGACCTGGTTAATTTATCGATAACTAATATTTTCCATTGATTAAAATATTCAATGGTTTTATTATAATAAATTGCAAGTTTATAAATAAATATATCTATATCATAGGTAAATTGTTTTATGATAGATTTAATGTTTAATTTGGATGGAATTCTGTACTTGGTCCCATAACCCATAATTCTTCTAAGTTGTAAATCATCTACTAGAATAAGATTACCAGTAATAATATGTCCATGATCTTTATTTATATATTTTTGTAGAGAGGGGTCATTGCATATACAGGGTAATGTATTAGCATCAAAAGAAGATTTAGAGAAAGAATTATAGTTAAAAATCGTTCTACCGATAGATATGGGATACTTAAAGGTTTTAGATATATGAATATTATTAATAGGAAATTGGCAGTTTTTATCATTTAATATGGAATTAATATTGATTTTATTAAATATTGGATTAGAAAAAGTAATTACCATTTGAGTATTAGTTTGTAAATTTTTAGGTTTTTTTAGTAAATTTATATTGTAAAGGTAGACACGAGTGAGATCATAAAAAAACATCTGAAAATGTTTAGAGTAAGTTTTACTGAGAAAAATATTTAAATATTGTACTATATGTTTCTTTTTTATTCCAAAAATATATTTACGTATTAGAAACCAATTGTAATTTTTTAAATAATTACGATGCAGATTATTAAATTGTTGAATTATAATGTTTTTAGGGGTAATACTAGAAGATGAATCTTTTCCTCTTTTGTTACGTGTTGTTTTAGGATTTATAAGATGATTTAAACTATGATAAATGGGAGAATAATCTCATATATATATATATATATATATATATATATATATATATACCCCACATTTGGAAGATGAGTTACGTTCTAGTTTTATAACTAGGATCTTAGAAGAACAGTCTTTTTCATTCTTATGCTAAAATGCATAAAAACAAAATTTATTACTATTATATATATGCATTATATTTAATAAAATGGAAACAACTAGATTCCATCATGCACAGTATTTAAACCCTATCACAACCTAGAATTAACATTTATCATTTAATAATATTGAAATTATTGCGTATGATAGAATTTAATAGAATTACGTAAACATTTATTAATATCTTTATAAATTTTAATTCGATTTTATTAAAATTTGAAGTTTCGGGACAAATTTCTTCTGCAATTGTGCATATTAATTTTTAAACCATTCGACTTGGTACTTCTTGACCATTTAAAAAATTCTGAGCAATGTAAAATGGAGGGAATTGTTACTGATTCAGTTTAATCGGAACATTGTATTTGTCACTTGTATGTGACTCATTTGATTGCTCTGTAATAAAGAGTTTTTATTATTTTTTTTTTTTGTTGTTTGCTTAAGATTAGAAAATTATTTTTAAAAATCTGTTTTCATTATTCTTCTGTATTTTCTATGATAGTTTAACTTCTATTTTTCATAAATTCCTCAATACTGAGTAAGTTAAATATTATCACAAATATACACTTTAGAATTTAAAAAAAACTGATAAAATCTGCTATCAAGTGCTATAAAGTAAGTCAAGGGCTATGAAGTGAATATTAAAAAATAAAATAACATTTGCAGAAAATTATATCGATTATTGATGGGAATACAGAAAAATGAAGGAGTACAATAAATTATAGTTTATAAGTTATTAAAAATAATTCTATCTAGTTTGAGTAAATGCTATTACAATTAAATATCCATGTATATTTGACAAATTTAACAATAAGTAATTCCTGAAATTTATATTGTTCACTCTGTTGTAGAAAACTTACGAATTATGACCCCTAAATACGACGAATATAATAATAATTTAAATACGATTTTCGTATGTATACACAATATAATTAGTAACGTTTTATTACTACAAATATAATATTAAAAGTACCGTCATATTTCTTTAATATTCATTAGCAAAACAATACTTATTTTCCATACATATAGTGAAAGTATGTTTTTTCTTTTTGTATCAATTTTCATCTTTGTTTGAATTTTAATATGTTGTTTTTTTCAAAATTTTCCATTATTTATTGTGGGATAATAGCTCTAAATCCATAATATTCTCGTAGAAGAATAGAATATCCGATGATTTCAAAGGTTACATTTTGTTTTAAACTAACACAATCGAGAAATTTGTTAGTTGCCATGATCAACCTGGCTAACAGACAGGGTAGGCTATAAGTTCCCATATACAGTAGAACCCCTAAAATCCGCAATGGTCTAAAATCCGCACATAATTTAGAGATGTAAATAATGAAACATTCAGTTCAGATATAGAGACAACATATGACTGTTTTAGTTTTATATCAATTCCATATGTTTTTGTAATTTATATTTTTTGATAATATTACGGAATTCATGTTTTTTATCATGAAGGAAGACTAATTTTGTTTCTGAATAAAATCAAGTTATTGCTGATAACACTGGTAATCACAATCTTCTTACTAAATAAATTTATGTTTTAATCAAGTTTTCTTGATCATTATGTCTGGCTAAACTTGAAATAACGCTTTTTTATTTTATGATTTTGATGTGAATTAGAAATGTGCCATTATGAGGCAAGTCGAATAATTAAGGAAAAATACATATCATCGGTATAATGAATATTTTCATACATTATTGATTATTAACTTCATCTTCGCTTTTAATATTTTAATCATTTAAAAAACTATCTAAATTTTTATTATTTTATTTTAATACTTATTTTAATACTTCATTATAATTGTAAGAATTCATTATAGTTTCGATTGCATTATTAATTACATTTATATTACTGTTTAAAAAATGTAAAGAAAACACTGACCAGAAATTCGCAAAATTCTAAAATCCGCACAGCCTATGGTATCAAGCTGTGCAGATTTGAGGGAAGCGACTGTATTGATATATTATTTTTAATGTTTTAGATACTAAACAAAATTCATTTCGAAGAACAACAAAGAATTAAATCATATTCATTGCCTAAGTCATGAATTAATCCCCGAATCTGCAATTCCATCCAAAAGTGAATGGTTAAACATATAGTTTTTATGTAAGAAAATTAATATTCTAAGCAATAAACATGTAAAGAAAAAAAATTTCAAACTTTGTTCATTTTTTTCTTATGAAAGTAGGATTATGTAGGAAAATTTAATCAATAAACACAAATGAAAAGTCGCATCTGCAGAGCTACATTAACTTTTGTTAGGTGAATTTATCTAAATTATTACTTTCAGTGTATAAATTAATTTGTCAAATAAAGATTATTTCATGTGGAAAATACACTTTTTCTTCTCAAATCTCTTTAAATTTGATGCTGTGGTTCAACGCAACTGCATATATGTGAGATGCTGTTCCAAAATTTCACTATATTTGTATCAATGTTCTCCAAATAATCTTCAAATTTTAAATATCTCACTCTTAAAAAGAGAAAATAAGGAAATTGAGAAAATTATATAAGGAATGTTTTGTTCACTTTCTAAGATACACAATAAAATATGATTATTTGTTTAGTTTGAGATATTTTTTTTTGTAAATTTTGATTTGTTACTTTGATATAGGTGTTTTACTCGTCATAAATACTTATTTTGTAGCATGTTTTTATATTGGACCAATCATTTACTCTTTAGTTCTTCGTTACGGATATGTTCTCAATACATTCAAACTCTGATAATATGTATCTATCTATAACACGAATAAATTGTAAGATATAAATTATATTTTTTCAAAAATTTTCTCTGTAGCGATCTCGATCAGTATAAAGCGAGTTACTAGCAGAAAGTAAATGGCTTGGCCTTTTGCTTGACGCTAACATACTTGCCTCCTGATCATGAGATCCCCAGTTCAGTGTTGTCAGTGGGCTACTTTTTTTTATTAGGATTTCTTGATTGGCACCAGTTTTTTAAAACGGTAAAATTCCCTTTGTTTTCGCCTTTATTAATCCGAAATTAAATAAGGAGTATTTTACCATTACAAAAAAGTGGTGCCAATCAAGAATCTTAATTTAAAAAAAGTAGCCCATCTGACAACACTGCCCCAGTTCAAATACAACCGGCGGCCATCCACTCACATTCTTCTCATCCCTAATGCATTGTAAAAATTAATAACTGTTTCAAGCTTAATAAAAATATAATTTATATTAAAATGGTTTTGAGTGCTTTAAGTTATATTATAACATTTAAAAAATAATAAAAATATGCAAAACTATGTATGTATACATAATCAAATAAAAAAGAATGCTTTCCAAGGCACACATAAGAGTACCGCCGAGGTAAATATCGTATAATTGATCGTATCTATCTATCTACAATGAATAGCGACATTATACAAAATCGTTGTTTTCATAAAGCAGAATACTTACAGAAAACATACTTATAGAGATCATATTTATAAATAGAAAAATATATGTTTAAATCGAAAACATTAAATTCGCGGAAAACAATATTGTTATTGTAAGTAACAGGCAGGATAAGAGGACCATAAGAGGCCATTTTAAAAACATCTTACACTTTAAATATGTTATAAATTTGCTTATAATTCAAATTTATGTAGAGTTATTCTATCGCTTTATAATCTTATTCTTCTTAAATTTACAATTTTAGTTCTTAACTGCGTATTCTTCATAAAGATAGTATTTTCTTCATTACAACAATAATGAATTTATTTATATTTATTTAACTTAAGTATTTTTTTCCTTTCATAAAAAACTCTTTTTCTGGGGGTAAAAAAATGAAAAAACACTTCTTATATATATTTTTTTAATTTCTTATTTTTACTTTTAAAGAGTGAGATTTAAATATAATCAATTAATACTTGTTCACGTCCCATTTAATTGATTTGAATAGTTTAAGTGCCTCAAACAGTATTTATTTCTTTTGAGGTTTATTTTAACTGGAAACAGGTAAACTGGAAAATGCTTTCAACTTATTTATTTCAAACGCCATTATTCCGTTTGAAGTAACATACTTTAGATCAGAAAATAATGTTTTGAAATCTTTAAAAAGATTTATTTTTCATCTTAACAAAGTCATCCTGCAATGTACTGGAACATGTATCTTTGACTGGGATACTTCACTAAACGAAAAAAAAAAATCCGTAAATAAAAATTAAACTCAATTGTTATTAGATAAAAATCAGCTCTTGAAGTTTTTTCTGGTGATGTTTTAATTCTAGATCATTTTTAACTAAACTGAAATTTTAAGAAATTCTTCATTTCTTAAAATATGTTTGCGAGTAGAAAATATATTCAAAAATAGAAACGTTTAAGTTTTAAACAAAAACTATTAAAGACGTGAAAAAAAATACGAATAAAAGATATACAAATAACATAAGAAACAGTTTTCAAAATATCTCATAAAAATTAAAACACGTTATAAATTAGCTTAAAATCTAATTTTTTTAAAAGTAATTATATTGCTTTCATATCATATTCTTCTTTTTCTACAATTTTGGTTTTAAACTCCATATTTTTCATAAAGAAAAATGTTTTTTCAATTAAACAGTGGTAATGTTACCAAAAAGGCGTTTTATTTTATGAAAGTATTTCTTTTTTCTTTCATTAAAAGTACCTCTTTTCCGGGAAGTAAAAAGAAAATGCACAAAACACTTCTTATATATATTTTTTAATTTCTTAATTTTTACTTTTAAAGAGTGAGATTTAAATAAAATCAATACTTGTTCACGTCCCAGTTAATTTATTTGAAAAGTTTAAGTGCCTCAAACAGTATTTATTTCTTTTGATGTTTATTTTAACTTGAATCAGGTAAATTGGAAAATGCTTTCAAATGATTTATTTAAAACGCCATTATTTCGTTTGAGGAAACAATAATTTAGAGCAGAAAATAACACTTTGAAGGCTTTTAAGGATTTATTTTTCTTCTTAACAAAATCATTCTGCCATCTATGGGAATAGATTTCTTTAACTGGACTACTTCATTTAACATAGATATTTCGTAAATAGGAAAAAGACTAAGTTCTTATATAAGAAAAAAAATTCCATCTTGAAGTTTTTCTGGTAAAGTTGTAATTTATGATTTATAACTAAAATTAAATTTCGAGAAATTTTCTTTTGTCTTTTTTTTCAGTTTTTCTTTTGAAATAAATTTTCATGATTTCTAATCTTCATAGCATAAAATATTCTAAATAGTGTCCCAGAATTCGAAACACACTATAGTTTTCAATATAAGCTGCAAAAGTCTTAAAATTCTGTTTTAAACTCTTCGTGTCATTATTTTTCTTATCTTGCGCATTTTATACATTGTATTAACTTAAAAAAAAAAAAAAAAAAAAAAAAAAAAAAAAAAAACTGATCAATTGAAAAAAGAAATTGTTTTCACTGCAGCACAATCAATATTTAAACTGAATAATTGCATCTTTAAAAATAAAAGAAGTTGTGTCCGATGACCTATGACCGAAAACTATAAAAATAGAACTAAATTAGAAATGTAAATCTGTGATGTACTACCAGGAACACAAAAATCTAAGATAATGCAAATGAAGATAATTTTAAATATAGAAAATTGATGATTGGGATAAAGCGAAAAACTCCAAAATATTTTACAATAGATTTTTACAAGAATATGGATATGTATTGTGCTTATAAAGAGACACTTATAAAATTATTTTTGAACTGGTTATTTTATTAGGTATCTAATATACAAAACTGTATTTGTCTCATGAAATTACATTTCTTTAATCAATAGTTAATTTCAATGTATTTGTGATGCAACAATATCTCATACTGTAGCATATTTCTTATTTTAAATGGATTTTCTTAAAATTTTATTTTAAAATTGGATATTTCAAATATATATTTAATTATGTATAATAATACGGGAAAATCTTCTGTAAATTTATTTCCATGTGCATGTAAATATTATCTAAAAATTGGCTCGTACGATAGTGATTAGTCTTCTGTCCTACCGTTTTTGAGCACGAAAAGGGCATTTACCTAGATCACGTGTTCGAGAAAATTCGATTAATGAGTTAATCACTAGCGGTCTGTACATTCCCATGAGAATGAAAGTAAAAACAATTAACAAGATGTTGAATTGCTGGCAGCAAATAATCTCGCAAATTTAGGGACAATATTTTGCCTAATGTTGTGAAATGTCGGTGACTTTCGGGAAACTTTTTACGTAGAGTCGTCCTTTAAGATTATAAATGCCAGAATACATGCATTGCACCAAACAAAAAACTATAGACATTTTTGAGACACTTTGACAAAATTGAATGAAAAAAGTCGGCTTTGAAATCTGATTAAATTTTCTATAAATTTCTATGAATTTCTATAAATTTTCTATAAATTCTCCGATATTTGATCCAACAAATCAGTGTCCATACTTAAACAACCATAGAGAGACAAAGACAACAAAGACTTAAACAACCATAAAATTACACAGACCAAAAACAACCAAACCGGATACATAAAACAATTTCGCATTTCATCTCAGACTTACATAATGAATTTTTTTTTTAACTCGAAGCCTAAAATTTGTGAAATTGGACACTAAATCTTTCATTTGTGATTCAACATGTATAGATTGATTATGATAAAATTTTAAAACACGCATGGGGTATTAATATTGATTGTTTCTAAAAATAATAATATTAGAGAATGAAATTATTTATAGCTATAATAAAGCAAAGTCTTTTAGATATATGCATAGTTGAATGCAAGACGAAATTTAACATAAAACAGTTCAGTCTTTCCTGCCGCTTATTAGTTTTTAGGTTTATAATAACAACACTCATATCCTCAGGAGAAAATTTTGCAAGTAGTCGTTAGTTATATAAGTTATTCTAATACCATTTTTTTTTCTTCGACCATGCCGAAAATTTTCAGAAATCTGTTTTTAAAACAGATTACAGAAAACAAAATAATTAATAAAATTTTCAAAAACTTGATTTGTAAAATATATATTACATATTTTTCATTTTTTATTATGCAATTATAAATTGCAAAACATTTTTTTTAATTACATCTCATGTTCGTTATTTAAAAATACAACATTGTAAAATAAATAATAACACTTTACTTTATTTAAAAGAAGAACATTATCGTTCAAATTGGTTTTATAAATAAAAAACATTAAAAGATCAGAAATTTAATGAATATATTTTTTTCACTTACACTCTATAAAGTGATTTAAAAAGCCGATTAAAAGAAATGCCACAAATTTGATCTCCTAAAAAATGAAAACAGAAATCTTAACTAAGTTATTAAATAGTATCTAATGACATCAATGAATGAGATAATTTTTTTTATTATCATTTTTATAAATGACTGAAAATGACATTAAAATGGATGTAGAAGAAGGAAAATCTTATTTCTAAATCTAATTATTTTATTCAATTGCATAATTACTTAATGTTATTTCTCAAATAAATTTACTACTCGAATGAATTAGATTTTTGATTGCTAATTTTAAAAGTTCTAATGTTAGCTTAAATAGGACATTTATTTATGTTTCCATTTCTAGTATACTGAAACTTGTTTATTTTTCGATATATATTAAATAAATTATAACAAATATATCGAATTCTAATTTCTTGAAATCTGTTTGTTTAAGAGCAACAAATACGTATATTTTTTCTGTCGTATAAAATTGCAAAAGCTTTGAAATCAATTTGTTCCATGAAGTTATAATTAACTGTCAACTGATTTAAATTTAAAATCATATTAATGTGATGTAATAATACAATAATTAATAATTAATAACAATGGAATAATTAATAACAAATTTGCATTAAAATAAAATAATAAAATCCTTTTCTAATACATACTTTTCGTAATACTAAATGCATAATAATCCATGATAAATAAAATCCAATCCATGGCTGACTCGCATAAATATGCTATGCCTGCATATCCATATCCATCACATGCTATTCCTGCAAATAAAATTTTACTAATTTAAAAATGTTTCATTCTTAAAAGATTTTATTTAACTAGCTTTTTCTGTCCGCCCAGTGAAAATCTCTCAATGAAATTTTAAACTCGGTATTATACCCTGTAGACACATGTAACTTCAACACATGTCTCTGTGTTGTCCGTCCATTTAACACATGTTATTGGAAATATCTGATATATGATTTTTTGCATGTGTTCCAGCTTGGTAAAGTTAATGTCATTTATCGGCACGTGTTTGAACTATTCTTTTACTTTTCCTTATTACATTTCTCTTTCGATTGCAATAAAAAGATGATATGACAAGTCCGTATAATCATTAGTTTTTAGGTGCGTTCGTAATTACGTAAATACGTAGCACCTATGGTCGTCGTTCAATTAGTCCGTCTGTCCGCATATAACAACGCAAAAACTGCCAACCCGAATGTTTTGAAATTACAAATGTACACTTACAACATAATTGTGTATTTTTAAATTTTACGAAAATTATATTCCGTTACATTACGGTCAATGGGAAAAATAGTTCCATGTACATTTTAATGATGTTACACACTTTCGAACATATTAAAAGTGATATGTGTCAATGGAGTATATGCTAAAATATACATTATGATATATATATATATATGAATACAATTCATATACATCTATGAAATATATATAAAAATTTACATTCTGTACAATATGTGGTGAAAGGATTTTCTTTATTATTATACAGGTCTGCATAAAAGTATTCTTTTACATGCTTGCACTTGCTGATTTACATCTCTATACTTTATGTAAGTTTATATAAGTTATTATTTGTGGTGTATAATGTAATTTTTAACTTGCATTTATTTAAAATCCAAAGTCTATATAAAAAGTGAAATAAACCTTATAATATATAATGAAAATAAATCCCTACGCTAACTCATATATTTCTACTAGCAGGTTGGGAGTAATTTATTCTTTTATTTTCAAGTTTTTAGATTCCTTTCTAAAACAGAGTTTTCAAAGTCAAACTTTTATCTAATAAAGATCATTTCAGGGAAAATTCCCTTCTTGCTGCTGAGAACACTTGAAATTTTGTGCCGAAGTTCAACATACAACTACATATGTCTTCATGTGCAAAATTACATATATGTATTCTAAATCAAATTTAAAAAATATCTTCAGTGTTTTGCAAGGTACATATGGAAGTACCTTTGAACCATAGCAAATGTCGTAGAGTAAGTCTAATCTATCACAACATACGTCTAATCATAACAGTGACATTCACAGATCTTTTGTTTTATTAAAACAAGGTGGAACCCGTCGAATTTCGACGAAAGTAAATGTTTAAGAAGGAATTGTTTCATTGATTTATAATAAACCTACGAAATTAGCCACAGTTAAAAAATGTATCTTACAATGTTCAGTCTACATCTCAAACAAATATTATTTAACGCTTAAGTTAAGAAAAAAACTATTTCAATAAAACTTAGTTGTCCAAATTATTAAAAATAAACTTTAATCGCACATGTAAAAATATAATAATAAAGTAAAGTATAGTAAAGATCAGTTATTAAGATAAAGTTACCAATTGAAACTCTTGTGTTTAATATAAATGCATAAAAAAAAAATCAAATTGACACGATCTTAAAATTTCACGTGAAATCTAAACCCGTCGTAATTATCACCTTCTCAAAATTTACATGCGCACAATTCAATTTTTATCAGTTTTAAGAGAAAATGCCGTATTTCTGTTGCCACAATTATAAAATTCGCAATAAAACTATGAAAAAATTAATATGTCACGAATAAATTAAGATGCAGCTTTCAAATAATTTGCATTTAAAAGTACATATTTTTCTATATACGATGGTGTAAAAATTGAAAATGTGCGATTTTTAGAAGTATAAAATATACATTATCGAAAATTGCAATACCGAATTGCATGTGAAAGTGTTGCCATTCGCAAGATACGTTTCACAGATACGTTTGGTCTTTATAATATAGATATACTTACAAGTACAAAGCATATTAATAAATCAAAGACTTTAGTTTTAACCAAAATCAATTAAAATCTCTGAAACCAATACGATACGGAAATTAAATCACAATGAATAACATGAAAAATAGTTTTAAAATATCCTATAAAAATTAAAATATTTTATAGATATACTTAAAATTTAAATTTATTTAGAATAATTATATCGCTTTCCTATCCTAATCTTACTTTTACAATTTTGGTTCTAAACTTCATATTTTTCAGAAAAAAAATATTTTCCTCAATAGAACCAATAAAGTAAAATTACCAAAAAAGCGTATTATTTTCCAAAATTATGCAATTTTCTTTTATTAAAAAGTCCTGTTTTCCTGTTATTCGAATAATATTATCATAACACTTCTTATATCACTACCTTTAATTAATTAGTTTTTACTTTTAATAAAGAAGATTTAAAATAAAACCAAACAATACCATTTCACGTCCTATTTAATTGATTTTAAAAGTTTAAGTACCTGAAATAACATTTAATTCTTTTAATGTTTATTTTAACTTGAATCAGGTAAACTGGAAAATGCTTTCAACTGATTTATTTTAAACACCATTATTCCGTTTGGGAAAACAATACTTTAGATCAAAAAAGAACGTTTTGAAAGCTTTTAAAGATTTATTTTTCTTCTTATCAAAATCATTCTGCAATCTACTAGAATAAGTTACTTTGACTGGACTACTTCACTAAACATATAAATTTCGTAAATAGAAATAAAACTCAGCTATTAAATAACGTAAAATCACTTCTTTAACTATTTCTACTGAAGTTTTAATCGAAGATTTTTGCGGTGTTTTTTTTAATAATTTGTAATGTTCATAATATAAAATGTAAGAAATAGCTGCTCAGAATTTAAAACTTTAATTTTCTATATAAGGTGCAAAAATTTTAAAAGGTTTTCTTACATAATATTGTGATTATAAACCAGTCTCGGCATTATTTTTAAAAAACTGCACTTTTACATTTTTTACGAACTTTCTAAACAAAACTAATCAATTGAAAAAAAGAAATATTTTTACTGCAGCAATCGCAATAATTAAACTGAATAATATCTTTAAAACTGAAAAAGGTATGTCCATTGACATTTCTGAATAGGATATATAAAAATAGAACGAAATTAGAAATATAAATCTGAAATGTAATGCAATAAAAAAATAAATAAAGCCTAAGAAAATGCATGTGGCGATATATTTAAAAACAGATAATAAACGATTAAAATAATATTAGGGAGAAATATTTCAAACTATTTTACACAAGAATTTTTAGATGAACATTGATATGCATTAGAGTTACGAAAATATACTTTCAGACTGTTTTAAGACTGATTCTTTTATTACGTATCAAGCATTCAAACTGTATTTATCTTTAAAAATTAAATTTGTTTATTTAAAAATAATTAATTTTTATGCATTTTTGATGCAATTCTTTTTCATATGGTAGCATCTCTCTTATTTTATAAGTATGAGTTTTCTTAAATTTGTAATTAAAAATTAAATATTTAATCTAAACATTTAATTATATATTAAAATACGAGAAAACCTTATGTATATGCTCGTGTATGTATGTATTATCTAAAAAATGGCTCTAACTATTATGACACAATTCTCTATCCTACTGTTTTGGAGTATAAAAAAGCCATTGGCCAAGATAACTGTTCGGGAAAATTCAATTAGTGAGTTATATTGCAGTCACTAGTGGTACATGCATTTTACAAAGAATAAACACTTAAATAGTTATTAAAATAAAAATTAAGTTATAAAGATAATAAATTAACGCAAATTTTGTTCCGATATTTCTCTAAATTATGAAAATATTGACGACTTTCACAAACTATTTCTGATAAAATCTCTTTTAAGATTACAAATCTAAACCAAAATAAATGCATTGCGCCAAATGAAAGAACATCTCCAAATTTGAAAGTTTTGGTAAAAAGTTAGATGAAAAAGTCGGCTTTAGAATCTGATTATATTTTCTGTAAATTTCCAAAAAGACCTGCGATACATGATTCAACAAATCAGTGTTTCTAAAGTGCTCTCGAAAACAGACTTCAACTAATCAGGACACATAAAACATTCTCGCAATTTATCCCACACTTACATAACGAAACACTTAGCTCGAATTCTAAAATGTGTGAAACTTGGAACACTGAATCTTGGAATTATGTTTCAATATCGTTAGATCGATTGTCATAAAATTTAAAAGTACGTACATAGAACTGATTATGACGGTTTTTAAAATTAATAATGGTATGAAATGAAATTCATTATAGAAATAGTACAGCGAGAATTTTTAGTTATATAGAGTTGAATACAGTGCAAATTTTAACATAGCACAGATCGGTCTTCGTTGCCAGATTTTTTTTAATTTATGCTAAGAAGACTCAAGTGCTAAGAAGAAAATTTCTCGAGTAGGGCTTACTAATAAAAATTATTTTAAAGAAATTTATATCATGTTTTCTTCGTCCTTATCAAATATTTTGAGTAATCTGTTATAAAAATAATTAATAAAAATTGTAAAATTAAGATTTCACAATTTTAACTTTATTATTAACTAAGCAATTAATTGATACAAATCATTTTTATGTTTCACCTCATGTTCGTGATTAACAAATACGTGCCTTCTAAAAAACATAACACTTTGCTTTATATAATAGAATAAAATTATGATTCAAATTGGTTTTATTAATAAAAAACATAGAAAGATCAGAAATTTAATGAATCGATTTTTTTTCACTTACACTCTGTAAAGTGTGTTAAAGAGCCGATATAAGGAAATGGCACAAATTGGATTTCGTAAAAGAAATAAATTAAGAAATCTTAATTAATTTACTAAAATAGTTGCTTAATGATGGATGAAAAAAATAGTTTTTATTAGCATTTTTATAAACGACTGTAAATGACATTATAATGGATGTAGAAATAGGAAGATGTCATTTCTAAATCTAATAAAATTATTCAATTACATGATTATTTAATGTTGCTTTGTAAATAAATTTTTATTCAAATAATTAGATTTCTATTTGCTAATTTTAAAAGTTCTAGTGTTATTGTTTTATACAAGGGAGATGGAACAGGATTTCCATTTATATTTTCATTTCTAACATAATTAAACTTATTTTTAATGCTTTTTAAAAGGTATGTTTAATAAATGATGACAAATGTATACAATTCTAATTTATTAAGTAGTGTCTTTTTAAAAGCAACAAATATATTTTTTCTGTTCTATAAAATGGTAAATATGTCCTATAAAAGCAAATAAATGAGGGGCTGTATCCAAATATAATAGTGCGTGTAAAATTAGGAAGTGTATATTGATATCAATTCATACATGAATACAGCCTCTCATCTTTTTGTTTCATCTTGGGTTAAGCGGATTTTAAGCTTTTTCTACCGACGATAATTTTCAGGATTTTTAATCTATGTTTTACAGACTTTCACGAAAGTTCTTCTCTACATTTAGCTAAAACAATATTCAAATGAACTCTTGAAAGCTTTCATGCACGTGCAATGAAAAAGTATTGATAAACCTACTGATTTTTTATACAATTTATTTTATTTTTAAAAACTTATTACCAAATATTAAGTAGAATATTGTTCGTCACATTTTCTGAAAAGGACATTCTTTTATATTAAGATCTCTGCAAATTGTAAGGAAAAAAACTTGGCAAAATTAAGGACTGTTTTTTATGAAAAACCTTAATTTCTCTACTAATATACATGCTGTCCTCATGAAAATGAAACTACATTATTACAATAAGGCACTTAATGATAATCAGCAGTTTGAACGAGTTTGCTACATTAAGTTTGACAGGATTAACCTAAAGATAATCATTATTTTTCATTTGTCGACAGTCCCTTATGGAGTTCCGGTAAAAAATCTTCGCGATAATATATGACCTGTTCTATTATTTTACACACCTGGAGCTGTAAAATAATTCCTCATGCATTTTGTTTAGATATTCAACAAAATACCTAAAATCGCAAGTGACCGGTCCCCTTTGGCCATATAGTGTATTTGTTAACGAGTGAAATAAAGGCAATGTGCATAATCATGCCTTTTTAATTTCCTAACATTTATTTTATCCTTTCGGATCTGTAAAAAAAATATTTAAAATTAGTGTAAATAGTTTTCTTTTTTTTATTATTTATTTAATAAAAAATTAGCAATTAGAATTCGTTCTTTTATTTTTGCTTGTTATTGTGATTAATGAAAACTTTTAATTAAAATTAATCTTAGAGAATTAAACATATATTCATATTGTTACATATATTCATTTTGTTAATTTGAAAAATTAGCATTAACTAATGTTTTTTTTCCTTTAAAAGAAAAATTATTAAAATTCGTTGGTTATTCATTGAAAATGTTTTCAAAATAAGGCTGTATAAAAGTCAAAAATCGCCCCAAGTGTATTTTCTAAAAGAAGATAAGAATGTTTGTCGATATTTAAATCAGAGTTGCATGATTAACAGTTTGTATTCATGTTAATCGATCATGCAAGTTTTATAAACTCTGCTTTATTAGAGATTTTATGTAGGACTATTATAAGCATATTTATTATAAGAATCGTTAATATTTATAATTTATAATGATAATATAATCAATATGTGTAACATCTACCCATGGTTTATATATATGTTTTAAAGAATACTGCAGATGATGATTACATGTCTGAAATTCTGTCCTAAGTGATAAAAAAATCGAAGTTCACAATTTTTTGTGATCCCAATATGTCTGTTGACTAATGCATAGAATGTGTTACAGACGAATTTTTATTGTTTTATTTATAGAAATTTCGGTAGTATTATGATTCTAACCGTGTCCTATGTTCAGGATAGAGATATAACTATAAATTTGCATCCACAGACACGTAATTCTAGAGCTACATCGAGAAAACTGAGTTGAAACATTAACCTTAAAAATGAAAAATAATTGAAAATTCACATCAAGCGTACCAAATGAGATGCTTTCGTAAAATAACCAAGTTTTAAAAATATTCAAATCTTGTTGCAATAGTACACAGCAATTCAGGTACAGTATAGTAGCCGAAATCTTTGGTGTATCTCTGTAAATTCTATCTGCTTTCTATTATACACGACGTATTATACACAGTATTATACACGACGTATTATACACAGTATTATACACGACGTATTATACACAGTATTATACACGACGTAATTATAGCTACATCGAGAAAACTGAGTTGAAACATTAACCTTAAAAATGAAAAATAATAGAAAATTCACATCAAGCTTACCAAATGAGATGCTTTCGTAAAATAACCAAGTTTTTAAAATATTCAGATCTTGTTGCAATAGTGCACAGCAATTCAGGTACAGTATAGTAGCCGAAATCTTTTGTGTATCTCTGTAAATGCTATCTGCTTTCTATTATACACGACGTATTATACACAGTATTATACACGACGTATTATACACAGTATTATACACGACGTAATTATAGCTACATCGAGAAAACTGAGTTGAAACATTAACCTTAAAAATGAAAAATAATTGAAAATTCACATCAAGTGTACCAAATGAGATGCTTTTGTAAAATAACCAAGTTTTTAAAATATTCAGATCTTGTTGCAATAGTGCACAGCAATTCAGGTACAGTATAGTAGCCGAAATCTTTTGTGTATCTCTGTAAATGCTATCTGCTTTCTATTATACACGACGTATTATACACAGTATTATACACGACGTAATTATAGCTACATCGAGAAAACTCAGTTGAAACATTAACCTTTAAAATGAAAAATAATTGAAAATTCACATCAAGTGTACCAAATGAGATGCTTTTGTAAAATAACCAAGTTTTTAAAATATTCAGATCTTGTTGCAATAGTGCACAGCAATTCAGGTACAGTATAGTAGCCGAAATCTTTTGTGTATCTCTGTAAATGCTATCTGCTTTCTATTATACACGACGTATTATACACAGTATTATACACGATGTAATTCTAGCTACATCGAGAAAAATGAGTTGAAACATTAACCTTAAAAATGAAAAATAATTGAAAATTCACATCAAGCGTACCAAATGACATGCTTTCGTAAAATAACCAAGTTTTAAAAATATTCAGATTTTGTTGCAATAGTACACAGCAATTCAGGTACTGTATAGTAGCCGAAATCTTTTGTGTATCTCTGTAAATGCTATCTGCTTTCTATTATACTCGACGTATTATACACAGTATTATACACGACGTAATTCTAGCTACGTCGAGAAAACTGAGTTGAAACATTAACTTTAAAAATTAAAAATAATTGAAAATTCATATCAAGCGTACCAAATGAGATGCTTTCGTAAAATAACCAAGTTTTAAAAATATTCAGATCTTGTTGCAATAGTACCCAGCAATTCAGATACAGTATAGTAGCCGAAATCTTTTGTATACCTCTGTAAATGCTATCTGCTTTCTATTATACACGACGTAATTCTAGCTACATCGAGAAAACTGAGTTGAAACATTAACCTTAAAAATGAAAAGTAATTGAAAATTCACATCAAGCGTACCAAATGAGATGCTTTCGTAAAATAACCAAGTTTTAAAAATATTCAGATCTTGTTGCAATAGTACACATCAATTCAGATACAGTGTAGTAGCCGAAATCTTTTGTGTATCTCTGTAAATGCTATCTGCTTTCTATTATACACGAAGTAACTTGTAGTAATACTCAGCAACGTATATGTATTTCCTAAAATGTGAAATAGTTTATGGAATTAAACCGTACCCCCTATACCATTAAGTAATGAAATTTCTTTGTATGGCCCTCTAAATTAATAAAAATGTCTTAGAACCACATATTGCAGAGAATGCATATTTTAGTATATATTTCATAGATGCATATCAATTTTATTATGTTCTAAAGAGTGTAATGATTCTTTCCCATTGGTCGTTGTGTAACGGAATACTTTTGATTTTTCCTGTAATTAAACTACCCCAGTAGCCAAACAATATTGGACCAATATTGGCTACATCTCGGAGCAATATTGGCTTATTGGCGTAATAATGGCACGAAATATTGCTCCAATATTGGGGTGTTTACATTTTGCTTTTATTTAGTCAATTTTTGCAGCCAATATTATGCCAATATTGGGGTTTCATTGGAAATATTGCCAATAAAACACCAATATTGGTTAAATATTGGAATTGCATTGGAAATATTTTCAATGTAACGCCAACATTTGTACAATATTGGTGTTTTATTGACAATATTTCCAATGAAACCCCAATATTGGCATGATATTGGCTGCAAATATTGGCTAAATAAGGGCAAAATGTAAACATCCCAATATTGGAGCAATATTGACGTTTTATTGGCAATATTTCCAATTAATGGAATATTGGCGCACCGTTGGATCAATATTGGTTTGCTACCAGGGTATAAATCCGATTAAAAAAATTGCAATGACTCGAAAAAATTATGCAATAATTATTTATATTAAATTTCGGTTGGGTAGTTTTTGCTTTTTAATTTGCAAATGGACAGATGGACAGACTGAACGACGACTACAGGTGCTTCGTATTTGCATAATCAAAAACGCACCTACAAATGATTAAAACGACTAGAGAAAAATATTGCTTTTAAACAAATAATATTTATAAAATAGGAAAACATATCTTGGTCATCGTTCATTAAAGCTATTTCAAAAACAAATCAGTTTTAAAGAGAAATTTTATATATACTAGAAATAAAAATATAATTTTACCTTTTGATTTCCTTAACAGTATGCAATATTCGAACCCTGTAAAATTAAAGATAAGAAATTTTATTGATTTGAGTAATTAAATTATTTAAGAAATAGCTTTAAATAATTATGCAATTCAATAAATTTATTAGATATATAAATGTTAAGATCTTCGTTCTACGACCAATTTAATGTCATTTTCAGTAATTTATAAAGCTGATAATTAAAATTTTCTTTTATCCATTAAAGTCATTAGGCAACTATTCTAGAAAATTAGTTAGATTTTCTGATTTAACTTTTTTTCAAGGAAATTCAATTTATGACATTTCTTTAAATTGTCCATTTAATGCACTTTTTAAAGATTAAGTAAAAAAATCAATTCAAGAAATTTCTGATCTGACTAGTTTATTTCTTTTATAAACTTAACTTGAATTGTAATTTTATTAATTTTATCAATTAAAGTGTTATTATACTTTTTAAGGTACGTATTCATAAACCACGAACGTAATATGACACATAGCAAATCTTTGTAACTTTTGACTGTTTAATGAATAATAAAATTTGATAATGAATAATATATAGCATAAATTTTTCAAATCATAATTTTAACAGATTCTATTATATATTACATTATAATTATAATTTTAGCATCTTTTTAACAGATCATTCAATATTCTTAACATGGTCGAAGAAAAAATGGGTATCCGTTTCTCAGAGGAATTTATGTAAGTAATAAGTACACTGGTTTCCGAAAATTAAGGAAAAACAACAATAGTAACGATAACTCAAAATGTTACAAATATACTCTAATAAAACTGAGTCACAATACACAACTGAAAGTAAAGTAAAATAAATTACTTATTAAAATAAATTACCAGATGATGATGGTGTTTCATAAATTAATACTTTTATAAAATAAACAAAATAAATGTTTATGTTTGGTATAGGAAAATTAACTTTAATATGGAGTATGATCACCCCTAGAAACAATTTATTACAAACAGTTTTTTGTGATAGATTCAATTATACAATAAACGAAATGAATTTTTTTATTTGGTATAGGGAAATTAAGTTTATTACGGAGTATGATCATCCATAGAAACAGTATATCACATACAGCTGTACGTGACAGAATCAATTATGCGATTGAAAAGTTCAAGGAAGTGCGAACCATTGCTAATTTAAAGCGGTTATAAGCGTAACAGGGGTCTGAGGAGAGGGATTGAGAACAGAGATACATTTTTGTGAAGCATCCCAGACATGCTTTATAGGATAGAAGTCACCGAGCTGACCATTACATGCGCTGAATGTTTTTGTCCTGAAGTGACTTTACAAAATGTGAACCTTGTGCGGTCTAACGTTATTGTCCTGTAGTAAGAAATTATTACCTATTTCATCGGCATAATAAGGCACATGAGCATCCTGAATGTCTTCTCTATAGATGTAATATTTTACAGTTCACGTGGAAAAACTATAGGACAGTACGTTCACTGAAAAAGATACCATCCCAAAAACAAACAATATCTCCTGCATACAAATCTCGTTTACGAATTTTTCATGGTTGATAATGTGTTCCCTGTTCTCTCTGTATCAAACAACATATGATTTCACTTTGTAAACTAAACGAAACGCATCCGTGAAGAGAACACGCGTGCATTGATCAACCGTCCAGTGGACATGTTGACGCGCCCAACTTAAACGTTCATTACGGTGACGTGAGGAGCACATGTGAACTTCACGCAAATAAATGTTTGGTAGTATCATGTAAAAGACAAAATTCAAGAAGACTTCTGAGCAGAACAGCCGTTCACACTAACCTTCCAGTGGCTGCAATAAGAGAGGCTATAAGATGACAGAGTGTTGCTGTTCTCTTCTTTCATACACAAAACGCATCGATGCTCGATGTTGCGTGTGTTGTTCCCTTCACGTTCCAAACGTTTTTTCCGCTGGCGTGATATGCATACATGAACATCACACAAATGCGTGTTCGCTTCGCTTAAACGACTTCCTTCAAGACGCCTTCTACGCAGAAAAGAGGATGATACTATTTTTCCAGGGATTGAAACAAGAGTCTCTATAATAGAGGATGTTTTTGTTCTTTTCCTTCGTACACATAACGCAAATATTGGTCATCGGTATTTGTCTTAGCTCTTTAATCTTCTGGATTATCCTTCTGGATTAACCTTCTGCATTAACCTTCTGGATTAACTTTCTTTAGGTCGAACCAGTGGTTTGAAATTGCTTTTAGAGCTTATGACAACAGAATGATTCTGATTTATCTATCTGGCCACCTCTGCGTAATTTTGTCTTACCTTCAATCTTGGAATAGCTTTGTATCGCAGCAATGTGGACAAATGATACTTCGAGGTCAAAATAATGAACTGGCATCACAATTTACTTAACTCATAATCACAGCGATACCAACAGCCGTACTCTCTAGCATGCATAAGTAAAAAATATCAGGAAAGTCCGAACCAAGCTTTTTAAAAATTAGCCTTTATTGAACTCGATGTACAAAAAAAAACCTCTCGCGGTATTATTGGCACAAAGATTTTATTTCATAACATTATTATTTACGTTAATTCTGAATAATATTCTATGCATACATTTCTAAAATTTTTTAAAATCAATCTATATATATTCAGTCATAGTAACATGTTACAAGATCCACTGTACAACTTAACGGAATTCAGGTTTCGAGATACGAAGTTTGTTATATAGTTGCGGGATTAAAAAGAGAATGTTCTACAGACTCTGATTAGTTAAATCATTTATCGCAGCTAATATTGAAAATTTCTCTAATATTTCATTAGATTATGAAAGATATATTTTTTTCCAAATATCGTAAAATTTAGCGAAACTCTTTCCTTTTGTGTAAAACAATGTGTTCAAGATAAGTAACTTTGAAAAATGGTTTTAATTCAAACAATTCGCGATGTCACCAATATCGTTTAAAATTTCGGAAACAATTGTCAAAATACTGCCAATTTTAAGATTAAATTATTGTCAATAACTGCTAAACAACTTAATTATGGTTAAAATATTCTTTTTTTATTGCATGCATTTTTTATTGCATTTTTAAATGCATCTACCAGTTGTGACCCCAAAATGAACCACTAAATGAATTTTCTCGAGCATGTGACCTACCCCGTTTGTTTGCATACCCACTGAAGGTCGGAATTAAAAATTAGTTAAAATAGTTAAAGTAATTTTTAGACAAAAATTATACACACGCACATAGACACAAACAAGATTTGCTTGTGTCATAATATAGTCCATCCTCATTAACGCTTACACTCACGCGGAAACTTCTTTTATTCGTGTTAAAAGTAGTCTGTGTTATCCGTACTTTAAAAATATTGTACATTCCAAGCAACAAAAATAAATATAGATTTTTTTTTCAAAATCTACTGTGTTTCTGTTGTTGATTTTATTTTCTGAGATCAATCCATCCAGAATTTAGACATAAACATGAAATATCTTTCTTTGGAAGTCTTATCAAGAAGAACTCGCCGACATTTGCGCAATATTCTAAGAAATCAATAAAAATGTCATACAGCAAAATCGATTTTATTTTTCTGTGGATTAGACTCAAAGTCATCACCACCGATCTCTCAGTTCCATTAGCGTATGTAAATAACTTTGCGAAATTTTATATTTTGAGTGGGTATTAGGAATCGAACTGACAGTTTTGCAATCACTAGTCTGCAGTTATGAAAATTAAAAACATTTATCTTCCGAGATTAACATTTTTTAAATACTTTTATGTTCAACTAGATAAGACTCCGTCCAATTTTATCGAAAAGTTGAGGAAAGTTGCTTCCTTCTTTTTATGGATAGAAGATATTATAATCGATGTTGCTTTTACTTCATAATAAAAAAAAATTTCTTGTTAAGTATGCTCCTATTAAAAGAACTCAAATCACAGTAAAGCTTAGACTAGTTAAAGGGGCATATACAAGCAGTTCGTGTTAAAAGTAATTCGGTCAAGGGGGGGCGTTCGTTTTAACGAGTTGTGATTGTACATAATTAAATACTGTACATACATTCATTCTTAGAGAAAATATTTAGAGAATTCCTATTAAGAAAGTTGCATGAGAAACACATCGAAATTATTTATTGCATAAAGATATGTTATTTAAAGAAATAAATACAGTCTTGAATACTAAATACATAACTGAAGAATGAGTTCACAAACTCTTCTCAAAGTGTATTTTTTAACCGTAATATATACCCGTGTATTTCTAAAAAAGTATCAGTAAATATATTGGAGAACATCCCCCACTACTATTGCTGGAAGTAAAATTACCATTTTTCCGTGTTTTTACTTTCTGGTAGAACATTACAGATAAACATTTAGAATTTTATTCTAACTTTTTACTTCTCATACACAAAGGTCTATATTTCATCGGGCAAAACTCTTTCTATTATACAAAACAAATATTTTAAATAATAGTTATAATTGAATAGTTTAATTGTTGAATTTCTTGCAGTTACATTATTTTTTCTCCCAGTACATCATTTTTACTCACAGAGTTCATATTAAATAAAAATTAGTACACTTCACAAAAATAATGCCAAACAAGTTTGTAAACACAATACTTATACTTTTAACGCCTTTGTGGAGTACATGAACTAAGTACCAGTATTATACAAAAAGTTTAACCAATATTAAACGATTTGGTCATCATATATTTAAAAGCACATTGGTATAAAAATTATAAATCATAAAAAATATCTCAAAAAGATCACTTTAACTATCTTGAAATTTAATTTTAGTTTCAACTCATCTTCCTTTTAAAAAACCCCAAAGTCTCTATAAAAAACTCCAGGAGTTGATTTCTATGTTATTATATATATTACTTACATTTTTCTTTCCTATTTGGGTAATTGATATGTTTAGCGAAGTAATCAAACCTATCAAATCTACCGATTCTCATAAATTTTAGTATGATACTATAAATTGGGAAAAACAAATCTTTAAAAGCCTCGAAAACGTTATTTTTTCTGCTTTGAAGTATTGTTTCCCCAGATAGAATAATGGTGCTTGAAATAAATCAGCTGAAAGCATTTTCCAGTTCACCTGAATCAAGTGTAAACAAACATCAAAAGAATTAAAAATTATTTGAGGCACTTGAATTCTTAAAATCAATTTAGAGATCTAAGCCAATATTATTTATTTTTATTTCAAATCTCAGTTTTTAAAGCAAAAAAGTTTTTTAAAAAATTATGTATTCATATTATAGATATTTTGTTAATATTCATTTTTACTTTTTATTTTACGTTTCATTTTACTATATTTATTATTTTAGAATATAAAAAATATTGCACCATAAAAATTAAGTAATACACTACAATTTATAAATTATTTAAACTTACTTAACGAATGTAAATGAACGTGTGCAAGAGCGACAATTCAGCTGTTTTTCCCTCAAATGGGTAAAATTGCAATGTTTTTCCTCCATTTTCTTTTAAATGCTCAGATAAAAAATTATTCTTTCAACATTATAAAAAAAACCTTAACTACAAATATGAATTAATCGTTGATATTAATCATTCTAAAATGCATTGAAAATTTATTACATGTATAGAATTCTGTTATCTTAAAATTACTTATATTGCAGTGAAACCTGGAGCTTAGTAAACGGAATATTATATTCCAAACACTTAGAGGGATAACAGATGATGTTAAGCTTTCCCATATAATCATATTATTCATATCAAAAGTTTACAAAGTTTGATAGACCTTTATTCTTGAAATGCCTACAATGTAGGGCATAATTTTCCTTGCAAAAAGAAAATCAACATTTGAACATTGTTCTTTATAAAATATCTAAATTTATCAATATCATGAATAGTTACATGAACAATGTAATCAATATGACTCAATTATTAACTTTTTTTCAGAAAATAGTTGTCTTTGGCATCTAAAATTAAAAAAAAATAAATAAATATTCATGCATGGGAATTTGTAGCACCTCTCCTCCGCTCCCTACCATACACATACACAAAGAATATTTTTGTCAGCAATCAACAAACTCGTTTTTTTATTTTTTATTTATTTATTTTTTTAATATAATTTAATCCTTAAATTCTTCGGAAAATTTATCCTTCTATTGTGATTTTTTTATCAGTAAATGGGAACAATAGCATTTGATTTGGTTTAGTTATTTAACTTAGAATAAAAATCAAAATTTTTATTATTCTTAAGCAATTTAAACTTTACAATTTACAGCTATGTGAGTGTGAATTCTTTGTTTTGCTTTCGAGATCAAATATATACTTTTAAATATGCCACATGAGGTATAAAATAACAAATTGTTTTGCTAATACATATTAAAAATAGTTTCTTTTAGCATCCTATCTGAAGTATATTAATAAAAAAAGATATTCTTAATATATTGTGTATATACATAAATTTTTTTATCCTAAAGTAATGTATCCAATCCTATTTTGAGACAAATACATGTTTTCTTGCAACAGAATACACAGTATTCAAGAGATACTTTTCAGGAGATACTTTTTTTAAAATTTTTTTAAATAATCTTAAGGGGTTTCAGGAATCTTAGTTTTTAGCTAATAGTGTAGCAGAATGCTATGTTAATTTTTTTTTCTCAGTCCGTTACAAAACACAAATGTATAAAATTTTCAACACAGACAACTTAATACTGCGTCTATTTCAAATATTTTTTTTATGTTTTAAATTAACATTTTATTTTTTCTTGATTTTTAAGTTTGATGAAAAATTTAGAATTGTTTTTTGACTTGCATCCACTGCGCGCAAGACTGTGACAAAACTATTTCTTTATGAGTCCCCAAAATATTGATAATGATGTAAATAATATTGTATCTTGAATATATACTTCATTTCTAACCAATTTATTCATTTATTCATTGATTTATTTGAAATTTAAGTTTAAATTATGAAAAATTGGAAAAAGTATTTTTTTAATTGAAAATTTGCAAATTTTAAATTGCGAAAGTAATTCGTCAAACTAGATATACCATTATTTTTAACACAATCAAACTGATTGGTAAAGTTATCATACGAATTGAATATTTCCAGTTGAGCGAAAAATTGCCCAGGCCGGGAATCGAACCCGGATACTTGGCTTACAAGCTTATGCTTTACCTGTTAAGCTATCTGGGCGATAGCCGGCTGGGATTTTTCGCTCAGATAACCTAATTGGTCGTAACATCTGGTCTGTCATTTGAAACAGCTCGGCAGAATAAACCGCAGGTAATGGAACTCCATATAACGATGGATACGTAGATATACTATTATTTTTAACACAATCAAACTGATTGATAGAGTTATCATACGAATTGAATATTTCCAGTTGAGCGAAAAATTGCCCAGGCCGGGAATCGAACCCGGATACTTGGCTTACAAGGCCAATGCTTTACCTGTTAAGCTATCTGGGCGATAGCCGGCTGAGATTTTTCCTATAGATATACCTTCCCATATCTATGAACTATAGAATGTTTTGTTACATTTATATTTCTCATTCACTCTATTGTAAATGTATCCTTTTTTTCAGAAATTGCTGTTATTTTTGTAACATAATTACATATTTTTTTTAAAAATCATAACTGGTTTTAATTTCCAAGTTAGTGTATGGCAAAATACCATCTGGTATAAAGGGTAAAACCAGGTTCTTTTTAAAATGATTTATTCAAAAAGAATATAGCATACTACATTAAAATCATATTAGTGTTCGGATGTAATACCTTTGAAGCAGGCGATTTTAAAAATTAATTAATTTCCCGATTTATTTTGTTTTCTTAATAATAAAATGTAAAACCGTAACTGAAGAAATATATAAAAAAACTAAAAAAATACAGATTGAAAATACGGTTAATTTAAAATAATAATAATAATAAAAGATTCAACAAAAGATTACTGTCACAAATAGTAGCTTATTTTGATAAAGACTCTTTGATCCAGTCGTTTTAGCGCTAGAGCCACAGTTTTCTCCATTGTATTAGTTAAAAATAAAAACAAATTACTAATGATTAAAAAGATAGTATTTTTATTATAAATATTCCAGAGGTGTAAAAACAGCATTTTAATTAATTCAATTGACATTCGTTTGTTTACATGGTCCAGATTAAAATAGGCAGTAAAAATATTAAAGTATTGTTTGAAAACTCAAAGTTAAAAAACTAATTTACTGGGAAATAAATTAATCTCTTTCTTTTGTAAGCGAAATAAACTATTTTTAAATAAAAATTAAACGAACTGAGATTTAAATTTAAGAATTGTTTGTTAATACTCATGTGAAAAACATAAGGTGTTTACTTAATTATTGTAATGAAATTAAAAATACAATGCTTATTGTTAACTGGATTACTCTTTATTGTTTTTAAAAAAGTGTAATCAAATAAAATTAAACTTTTATTTATATCTTCAAAAGATAAAAAGTGAAATCGTATACCCTGTTTTATTTGTACTCTGATGTTCATCAATACTTGATCTTTTATGCATGAAATGTGACTTGATTTAATTTAAATTCATGAGAAAAAAGTAACAGAAAATTATTTTTTCATTTAGAAGCAGTCTATAATTGCAATTAGTCATAAGCTAGCAATTTGTAGGATCATTAAAACTCAGAAACAATCTTAGGAAAAAGAAAAAAAATAAATAAAGGTTTGCAAAAAAGGCATATCTTTGTTGCTTTGTAAAAAACTTTATTTTATAATTACATATCTATTTATTTAACCCAATTCATCCATTAAACTGACTTTGATTAAAGTAACATAAAAACAATTTACTTTCATCTTGCATTTTTAAAGATAATTTTAATATATTTCGTCATTGCACTAATTTAAAGATTTAAACTTTTTCCAATCTTTTCAGTGTTCTCTATAGTTCTATTATTACTGAAATGCAAAAACATAAATAAAATATGGCACAAAAAAACAAGAAAATTCACATAACTGTAAGTGAACATCTAATTTTATTTATTTATGTATTTACTAGCGGACCCGACAGATGTTGTCCTGTCACCGACAGACGTTGTCCTCCTGGCACCGACTCCAGAAAATCAAATAAATGTACGTAAATATAGCAATAAGCGCGATAAACACTACGCTCTTGATTTAATTTCTTATCACAATTATGTAAAGAAATTATTTTTCACTCTTCAGTATTTTTTAAATTTGGTTCAATTTTTGGCAGAAAAGTTTATTTTTCTCATTTTAGTTAAAAGTTAACGATTTTCTGAAGTCGGTTAATAAAAATTATAATACAGGAAATATTATTGTAAAGCATACACGTTTGTCAGGAGCGGGATTGGAACACGCGATCTCTTTCTTCAAGAAGCATAGCTTAAATCTGCCGCCTTAGACCACTCGGACATTCTGTCCGCACTCTATTAGTCGAACTTATTCAACAGTTTTAGCGAAAAATCACAAACTATTAGTATTTGCCTAATTACTACAAAAGTACTGAATCAATTTCGATGAAATGTGAATCTAAACCATTCTCGAGTCCACTGGCACACACACAAAAAATTTCAGTGAAATCGGTCCAGTCGTTTAGGAGGAGTTCAATTACATACACACGCACAGAATATTTATATATATAAAGGTAAGTATTGAAAATTTCAGGTTTTTGCGCCGAAGATATCGCCAAATTAGGAAAATGTGAATTGCCTCACGAACTACTGGATTTAAACGAATTTGCATAGTACCATTCGATTCAGCATGAAAAAATATACTGAAATATGTTATCAGTTGAAAAATATCTACAAAAGCAGATTTTAAAGGAATTTTTTAAAAGTTCGTTCTTTTTTTTACCCTCCTTAGGGGGGGGGGGATTTTCGAAAATCCCTTCTTAGCGGCACTCGATGTTATAAGAAGTATTTTTACTCCAATTTTCAAGATTTTTGGTTCGGTAGATTTTTTTGTGCTGTGATTAATACGAAATCCTGACTTGCTTTTATATATATAGATAAGGATTGAAAATTTCAGGTTTTTGCGCCGAAGACATCGCCAAATTAGGAAAATGTGAATTATCTCACGAACTACTGGTTTTAAACGAATTTGCTAAGTACCATTCGATTCAGAATGAAAAAATGCACTAAAATATGTTATTTGAAAAATATCTAAAAAAGCCGATTTTAAAGGAATTTTTTAAAAGTTTGTTCTTTTTTTTACCCTCCTTAGGGGGGGGGATTTTCGAAAATCCCTTCTTAGCGGCACTCGATGTTATAAGAAGTATTTTTACTCCAATTTTCAAGATTTTTGGTTAGGTAGATTTTTTTGTGCCGTGATTAATACGAAATCATGACTTTCTTTTATATATAAAAATAAGCATTGAAAATTTCACGTTTTTGCGCCGAAGACATCGCCAAATTAGGAAAATGTAAATTATCTCACGAACTACTGGACTTAAACAATTTGCTTAGTACCATTCGATTCAGCATGAAAAAATACACTAAAATATATTATCAGATGAAAAATATCTACAAAAGCCGATTTTTAAAGAATATTTTAAAAGTTCGTTCTTTTTTCTACTCATCTTAGGGGTGGAATTTTCGAAAATCCATTTTTAGTGGCACTTGATGTTATAAGAAGTATTTTTACCCCAATTTTCAAGATTTTTGGTTAGGTAGATTTTTTTGTGCTATAATTAATACGAAATCTTGACTTTCTTTAATATATATAGCACTTTTAATTAGCGAAAAATCACTAACTATTAGTTTTTGCCTAATTACTAAAAAAGAAATGAATCAATTTCGACGGAATGTGAATCTAAACCATTCTCAAATCAACTGGAACGCACACACAACATTTCATCAAAATCGGTCCAGTCGTTTAGGAGGAGTTCAATTACATACACACGCACAGAAGATTTTTATATATAAAGATTAATTGCACTGAGGAAAGCATTTACTTTAAATAAATGCTAAATAAATTAATTTAATCTTTAAATGCCATGTGCTTATTTTTGTTGTGATACATAATTTACTCTTCTACAATATTACTTGAAAAATATTGTTGATAAAGTTTTTAATAAAATGCAAACTGGAAATATTATTAAAACGACGTTTAACATGTAGGTTGCAGCACTAATTGCTTTTTAAGAATAAAGATTTTTTTTTCAGTGCTATCTACATGTGACTGATTTTTGGTATGTTTTGAAACGTAATGAACGCTATATTTTTTCTACACAGAGCAAGTTAAATGTATTTCTCATAACAGCCCTTATATTGCATGTTTATTTAATATTATAAATTTATATCTAGGAATTTTTTAAGCGTTGTCTTATTAATAAGTACCAAACTCGTTCTTCACCGAAAATCAAGTTTAAATTATAATATGATTTTTTAAAGTATTTTATCTATGATTTATTCAATAAATGAAAATCGAAAAACATTTATAATTGATTTTTTCAGAAAAAAAAGCAAATAGGGTCGCATATATTAAAATATGTCCTTTTTATACCTATACCAATAATTTATCTTTATTAAAATATTACCGTCCATAAAACTTTTTTTAATGCTTTATTAATACTGAGATGCTAGAATTTTAACAAAGATAGCTGTAAACGGGTACCAAAAATGACTGATTTTCAGCATTCAATTTTAAGAATATTCTACGCCTTATCCACTTTAAGAAATTCCGTCTGTAAAAAAAAGGAAAGGAATGCTGTACAAATTAAGTAGTAGCATTGAGTCATTTATCGATCAGTGCCTCTTTCCCTGTATAAATAAACGGCAGCTAAACAATTTATATTACGTTAAAAAATACAATTTATTTCAATAAGCATTTTTTTTAAATTAACAGAATAATTTTAGCTTAAACCTTGTGTGGATTTTTGATGGAAAAAGACTCTTTTCTTCATTAAAAAACTTATTTGTTTCCAAAGCATTACGCCAGATGGCAGCACTATGAAACTCTTGTCCTAAAACGAAGAAAAGAACTCACTAAAAAACTTTCTTTGACGTCACATTTTTCTGCAAAGCTACTTTTACCAGTCAGAAATGGATTCTAAGCGGGTGATGTTTACCTTTTCCTGAAACTGTTAAATCGGAAGCAAAGTATTCAGCTCCGATAATATTTTCTTTTTAAAGAACTTTAAGATTTCAACATTTAAAATTCTGCTTATTTTGTATTTACGTATACTGTGCTGTGTTTTTTATTTATGTTATTAAATAAGACATCTTTTCCAAAACGGAAGTGAACAAATTATTTGTTCCATAGAACACAGTAATAAAATAATAACGTCTTATTATTCCATTAACATTCCACGCAGGCCTAAAGAAGAAGAAAGTTATTATGTTCGAAGAAGATTCCTAGCAAGGTAGGCCTGAACTTATATATATTTTTTATTGAAATATCATTTAACCGAATCAGAACTCACCCATATAATTTTAGCTTAAACCTTGTATGGATTTTACTAATCAATTTTAATTAAGATTTGTACCAGAGTCCTTCAAGAAAATTGCATTTCTATAGTGCAAACAAACATCGTAAAATGCTATAAACCCCTTTAAATTTTTATTTTCAACTAATATTTTTTATAAAATTCAATTGTAAATTCTGCTTTAGAAAAACGCATTTATTTGTTCTTCAAATAATTCAGCTAGTAGTCCCTGACACACTTTCCTAGGCAAATTTAAAATACTGCTTAAAATATTACATTTTGACACTTTTCAAATTAGTTAAAAGTTGTTAAGATATTAATTTGCCTGGTCATATGGCTTTGCTCTAACTCGCGTTTATTTACTTCAATTACCATGAGTATGGTATGTGTTATTCAGAAAAACCATAACACGATTTGTATGAAAAATGGACTGTGCAGCATTTATTATTATTATTTTTACAGAGGCACACAAATAATAATATTCCTTAACAGTCTAACGAAACAAAACACTGGGAGTATATTTTTTTTTATAAATTATACTATTTCTTATTAGTATGGCTTATTCAGATGCAATACAACAGGCTTTTTTTAAAATATGGATGTAAAACATATAACATTTTTATACAACAAAGAATATCATTACATTATGACATACGGCTAACAAGTTTGTGTATTTTAAAGATTTATACTCCTTCAGACCACATCAACTTGTTGCGTATTTTTTGATGCAATAATGCTACTTGTAACTAATTATAAATATAATATAGAGTGCATAACATTGTTTATAGTCTCACAGCCAACATATAACTTATAGTAATTGCCTCTGATCAATAATCTCTGGCAGGTTATTTTCAGATACGGAATGTATTTTAGGATTAACAAAATTTTAGATTATTAAAATTAGGAGTTACATACACTATATACAAAACTGCATAGAAGAATTTGTCAGAATTACTATGTATATATATGAATTTATTAGAGGATTTTCTTAACAGCATCGTGCTTTTTACCCATAACTATGTTTAATATATTAAGATATTTTTGTAAATGCCAAATGATATCATGTGCTTAGATAAAGAAAAAAGAAAACTGGTTATGTTTTAGTCTTTGCGGGGTTGCACAAAAAGTTTCTAATCATCTTCTATGGAGAAAATTTTCTAATAAAAAATATTCGAATGTATTATGCGTTTTTTATCTAATTTAAATTTTTGTTCAGCCTGGGGATGTAATGATGTGAATCCAGATCGATCGATTATATACATGGCTGTTAAAAAGACTTCAAGTACGAAATGTACTGTAGACGATAAATGAAGAAATTGTGTAATTAACTATGTTAACTGTTTTCATAATTGCTTATCAATTATTTTTTTCTATTATCTATTGCCTTTTCAGTAATTTATATCATGGAATTTCCTTACTGTATTCTGGAAGTATCCGTATCTGTTTTATAATCTACACGTGTCGCAATTTTTTTTATTCTACTTAATTAATTAAACCGTCATTTGTTTTATTAAATTTGATAAATGATCGCGAAATAAATGCTGTTTTAATTTCAATCCTATAATTATAGCTCTAAAACAAAAAGAAAGTATTCCGTATTTAAAAAATGATGTTTTAAATGAAATTTTATGATGAATTATTCTATATGCTCATACACTTATATAAATAAAAATACAAGTATAATATTAACACATGCTTATATTAAATTGTACTTGCCTATTTATTTATTTATTTTTATATTCCCATTAATATACTTCATTCTATTGTATGATGCTCTTTACATAACGAAAATAGCAATATCTATAGAAAAACAAACATAAGAGAACTCCACATTTTCTTTATGAATTAAACATATTTTGCTCAGGTCAACAGAAGTTTGTGTCAATGTTTAACCTTGGGAGTTCTTGAATATCACTGCGAAATATTAACTTGTTGTGAAAAGACATGCTTTGAAAGGAAATGGAAATTTTCTGTTACACATACTAAATATAAAAATGGTTTAACCTTTGTCAGACTTTATTAATATAGTATTTTTAATCTGATTGTTTCTGAAAGTAATCATTAAGAATAATCGTCGTCAGATTTTAATGTCACTTTGCAGTACTTTTTTGACTGGCAAGGATAGTTACTCTACGTCGATGTAGAAGTTTGACTATTTTCGTATTATATGTTTAATAAAAAACTTATTCATATAAGAATGTTCTTTTAAAACCATAACATTCTGACATAAGTTGAATATTGTCATTAATTGTGTGTGGTTTCTTAGATTCTTTATTGATCATTAAACATTTACTGTTCCAATATGTTCTTTGTCAGTTTCCTAAATAAATGCTGTATTGGACGACAACATTTGTGAATAGAAGAGTATCCTGGCATTGAATATCGTTGTTTTAGATTTACTTCCAAACAACATTTAAAGTCTTATACGTATAAAAATGAGTGTTTAAAATGAAATATATTAAATGCAGATATTCTGTTTTTCTTTGTTTGTTTGTTTGTTTTTACAATACTGTAAAACAGAAACAATTGTTCGTTTCTAGGAAATAGACACTGAAATATCCGAACGAATTTTAAAAAGTCTGGCCTAGCAGAGATAGCAGATGAAAAAAGTTCCAAAGCGCCTTGCAATAAACCCACTTTTGTTTTAGAAAAGTGTGGCCTTAACGGGGTTAGGAGGAATTTTTTTTTTGGACAATTTGGGCTTGCCACGTCTACCTAATGCAGTATAAGAATGTAGTTTCTTCAAAATGTAACTTAATTAGAAATATTTGAATTATCCATAGATGCTGATTCCCCACTTATGTAAATAGGCCCACTGATGTCAATTGATATATTTTTAGAATCATAACTGTGAAAATACGCGTTTTATTAAGGACAGTGCACATATAATGAGACACGTGCCAGTTCTGGGACATAAAATCATAAAACTTTCGACACAAGCATAAAATGCATTAACGTAAAAATATTTAAAAATATCTCATTTACTAACATCCTTAAATATTAAATTACCATGAACTGTTTTGAATAATTATTTTTTTTTCGCTGGTGGTACATTTGCTTATCTTCTAGAGTGTCTGATAATCCCATTTGAGAACTGATTAGGTTCTTAGAGAATTGATTAACAAATAAATTTTCTAACATTGTTTCTTTAATACTATAACTCATTCTAAATTTAACTACTGTTTATATGCTCTATTAAATTATAAATAAATTGTTGTATAAACTGAAAATTTAAATATTCATGCATCAGGAATTTACTAGTCCACTACTGGAGATTATACAAAGGTAACATGTTTATTTTTAAATTTATATTCAAAAATATTTTTTAAAGTATTGAATGATACATGGTGGTTAGGAAATCGCATATTTTGAAATTATCTAAAACTCGAACTTTGCAAAAATGTTGGGTGTTTTTTAGCGTATTAATAGGGTGTTTAATGTTTTACTGTTTTTCACGGTATCATTTTGCAATAAACCTTCTTATTTTTTCTTGAAAACCGAGACAGTAAAATTTGAGTTTTTTTTATGCTTTTCAAAAGTGTGGGAGCCAAAGTATTGATTGTTTTGAGTTCATCATATCAGGAAGTAAAAAATCTAGAATTTTTTATAGTAGTCTGTATTCGAGCGAAAAAAAGTAAATCTTCTATTACACTAATAAGGTAATTATATAGATGACCATTAAGAAAAAAATTCTTCACCAAAATAACTTTTTGTTGTCCTGAAAAAATCTTTATGCCATTTCTATTTCAAAATAAGGCACTAACAAATTTACTTTTACGGAAATTGGACTGTTTCAAACAATTACTTTTCGAAAAAGAATTTGTGATTGAAAAAAAAAAACGCTGAGAAAAGCACAAAGAAATTAATTTAAGAGATTCACTGTTTTTGTTTAAGCACGTATAATCTTTTTTTTTTATTTCAATGAAAATGACAGCAAATTTCTTTTTATGTCCGTTTATGAGAGATCTTTATTGACTATTTTGAATCACGAATTCAAGCCATCTAATAAAAAAGGAAAAATTCCTAGATAGAATCTAAATTACTTTACGTAAATTTTATTTTTTAATGGTAAGCTAATAGAGTATAATTTTTGATTGTTTTTGTTTTACACACTTCATTGAATTCTTTATCTTCTATTCAGTGAAGATTTTTCCACATAATTAATGGCAACACTTCTGTCATTACAAAAATAATTTTACGTTTAAAATAGTATCTTTAAATTAAAAATTCTGATTAAAAAAAAAAAAAAAAGCACTTTTATATGTATGTAATCTTGACTTTCCTGAGCATAGTAGTTTAAAAGTTTAATTTGACAATGTTAACAGGGTGAAAAGGAAGTTTCCATAATAGAAGTTTAGTGTCATTAGAAGTTAATATTTGCAATATTCTAGTTTGAATCACGAATTCCAGCACCTAAAAAGAAATAAAAAAATATTATTTTTTTAACTAGAATACAAACTGTTCTACGCTCTATAATTTTATTCTTTATTATCACATGATAAAGCAAAAATTTTAGTTTGATTTATTTGTGTACTCCATTAATCGAATCTTTTGACTAAAAAAATTAGAACATTTAAATTACTGGCAATTCGTCTATTGTTTGAAGTTATATACGTTTCAAACAGTAACATTAATTTAGAAATCTCAAACAGTGAGAAGTTAATAAATATTTTTAGCTCTTTAAATAATAAAAAAAACTTTTCAGAAGGTATTTAGAGCTTTTATGTTTGAATATAAATGTATGAAAGTTTAATATCACAATGTTAACAAGAAGGAAATGAAGCTTCAGTCAAGCTTCAGTTCAGAGTGCTTTCATTTAACATTTTTACACTAAAACTATTTTAGCTCTGTGTTAATAAAAAAAGATCTGTGTTGCAAAAATGATTTAATTAAAATTGCTGTTATAGTAGAAAATTTCATTTTCTTTTTACTCACAATTACAGCACATGTAAATAAAATTGAATGAGATCATTCCCATAGAAGCAATCTAATATATTTAGAATTAGATACAAAAAACCGATCAGATAAAAAAATGACAGAATTATTATATCTTAAAATTAAACTACAAATAAGAAAAAAATGCAAATTAAAAAAGGATGGTTATGACTATTTGTTTTGTTAAAATTGGAACTCTTAAAATTAATTTTCTAAAAACAGTGCATTTTAAACTATTTAACTGCATGCAGTTCATCTACATAAAGATGAAACCTGTTGACCGATTTTAAAATCATTTCTTGTGAGGCAATATTTGTAAAGAATATGTTGACATATATTATTCCTATGGTAATATATCTTATTATTTATATAATTTGAGTGAAAATTAATCAGGTTAAAAACATCTAAGTATATTTCATGATTAAATTTCATTTGCATACGGGATATAAAATCCATGAAATTTAATATACGCCGCTCTATAGTTTCCAGTTATGACAACTATCTCAAAAAATGCCCGAATGATAGGTAGCATTAAGAATATAATAATATATGGTTAATGTATTAATAAGTTTTTTAAACACAGAGTGTTGATTATTCAGATGCTATCAATTTTCAAATGAACGTTTGCATTTTCAATAAACATGTTTTAAAGACAAATAAAATACACTAACAGAGTTATCATTATTATTAATATTAATGTTATTTTATGGCTTTTAAGTGTAAGAATTTAATTATGCAGTTAAAAAGTTTATAAAAGTTATAAAAGTTTATAAAATATTAAAAATTATAAAAGTTTATATAAGTTTACATTATAAAAGTTTAGTTTAGACTAAAAACTATTCGGAAATGTTCCCGAATATAAATGGTTCTAAAGGTAAAATTACTTTTATAATTTTTTCTTTAATTTTCTAAAATGATTTGGTTTCTAGGTTCATATAACATGTTATTCGGTATACTGGAGAATAAAGAAGAAGTTGTTGTAGATTTCCACTCGCGGTTACATTATATTTTGACGGATTCAGAAATACATGTGGTGGGTTGGTTCATTTTTTAAAACATATTTGACTTTGTTGAAAAATTTATAATTCAAACCTATTAGCAAATTTTTAGCGTGAAACTGCTACTATTAGATATACGGAACTTAAATAACGAAAACTTTCTGACAATGCTATTGCGATTAAAAAAATTAAATTTTAATATTCATAATTTTATGATAATATTTTTTGAATATGACTGCAAAGAGTCTTATCCATACTAAATTCTTATTTTTCGGGACATTGGGGTGATGGTAGGATATAAAAAAGTATATTACAGCTATCTTACAGATTTCTTTTTAATAATCAACTAAATACTTCTATATCTAGAAAACGTAATAATACATTCCTACCACAGCTACAATCCTTAAATCTGTAATCAAGTCTTTTATATGTAGTTTTGAATGGATATAGTTTCGAATCTTTCAATATCTGTGGAAAAAAATTATAAAGTCCATATTTTGGGTACTTTGTTAAAAACTCTTTCAAATTTTTAATGCAATAACTAGTTCTTTTTTTCAATTGACTTTCATTAAGTTTTATTTTTATTTTTTATAAAGTTTACTCCTTTCTTCTTATAAACACAATTCATTATAAGCACAATTTATATATTTATTTTTATTCTATTCCAGTGCTATTATGAAAATAAACTGAAATCTTTTTAACATTTTTGGCAGAAATTCAGCTGAATCGTTGAAATTCCTTTTTTCACCATGGACATTCCTAGCATTTAAAACTTAAATTATATAAAGGTAACATTTTGTAATTCCAATTGAATTTAGCTATAGGCCAGAGCACTTTATAAATATATTTATTTCGTATATCAAGTGCCCGTGATGAATAGCTTAACATGAAAGTATTTGTACTTGTAATATTTAAAGCTTCTAAATAAATTCTTCGGAAATAAAAATAGCCTATCTGGTTGTTAGTATTCTGTTTTCGATAGTTTCCTATTCTATAAATAATTTTTTAATAATTATTAGTGTTTTTTTCATTTTAATATTTTATGATGTCTAAAATTTTATATAAAACATTTAAATGCTGTTATAAATATTTTATGAATTTTTAAATTAAGAAAATGTCACTTAGTATTTATACCATAAAGAATGCGGGATACGGATCTCCCTCTTCTTATTCCCTTCACGTTATCTTAAATGTTTTATTTTATCCCCATTTTATGTGTGAAAAAAAAATTCGAAACGCTATACAAGAAAAGAAAATTTACTTTGAAACTCCTAAATGTTTCAGCGTTTCTACCACAAACAAAATGGAGATTAAGAAGAATTTTCTGCGTATTCCTCGCATTTAAGAATTTGACTACAATATGTACTTCGATCGAGTTAAGGATTTTCAATTATTTTCTTGGCACTAGCAATAGAGGCAGTTCACGTTACACACACACACACATATATATGTATATATACAAATATATATATACATATACATTAGGGTGGTTCACAAACCTATGGAAAAAAACAAACTTTCTTGTACAGACCAGGACACCCCCTCATTTTTTTACAACTGCCCATATTATTATTCTGACAAAGTTTTAATCTCCTACTGCAAATAAAAGATGATGCTCAATGAACTGTCAACTTTTGACTTTTGGCGATATTTTTAAGCATTTGTAATTGAATTTATTTAAAATTGAAATAAAAGCCAATTTTTTAAAATATCTTTTATTTATATATTTACTTGATTAGTAAAGCCTTGTAAAATAGTTAACATTGCTAGTTTTTTATATTTACATTTTTGAAACAATATTAACAAGTAATTTGTTTTGTTGTTGTTGTCTTGGTAGTGAAAGTCCTATTTTCTTCAAGAACTTGCAAAAGACACTGCTTATCCTCATCATTTGTTAAAAATTTGTTGAATTCTTGAATCAGCTGTACACCTCCCTCAGTAGTATCAATCACTACTCTTAGTTATTTTACATAATTTCTGCAATTTTTGTAATTGATAATATCCCTCCCTTCTTTCAGATGAAAATTGTAGAAAATTGCCACTACTGTTTAAATGAGAAAAGAGTTTAACAACATTATTTTTTGTTGCTAAATCTTCAAGGCTTGAATCTTATTTCAGTAACTTTGACTGTCGTCTTACATTGCATGAACATTTATGGTTGTTCTTTCCTGTAATAATTTTTGCCTTTTTCTTTTGTTGGTGCTGTGTCTGAAAATAAGGCAAAACCAACCAATTCTGAAATGTACCACATTTGACTTTATAAGACTTTCCTTTTCTTTGATCCTGCTTCAATCTGAGAATCATTAATCGCATATTTTCTAAGATCTTTTTATAATTTCAAGACCTGTAAGAGCTTTATATGCAAGTGGAGCTTTTATCCAATCTTTGCTGAAGAGAGAAACATTGAATTGCACATTGCTCCAAATTCTTTGGAGCTGAATCCCCCTTTCTTAGTTACATTCATTTTGAATGTTTATTCCCTCTTGTGTTATAGGTTAAAAATAGAATTCACTATATTTTCACTGTTCAACCACACTACTCCACTGGGCATACCAAGGAGTTTTTCAATAAAAGCTCTTAAAACTGATCAACATTTCTTAATCCAAAGCATTCTAATAAAATTTTGCCCTTTCAATGGAGGATAATGTAGTTTATCATGAATTGCTGCCTCAACATATTCCTTTATATCTTTTTTTTTCTTTGCAAGGTTTTGTCTTGATTGTTGTATGGCGCTTCTTGAAAGAAGAAGCGTACAAAGATCATGCCAGAGTTGATACAATTGGAACAATCAAAAGAAGAACTTCACAGTCAGATGACTTATTACAAAGCACTATAGTAACATGAGATGTGCACAGTTGTGTTTTAGACACATCTTGTTTCGTTTTAGGATTGTGAATAAGTTGTTTCGGTATTTGCGTATTAACGCCACTGCAGTAGAAGTTGTGCTAATGCGCCAATAAAGAAAAATCTTGTTGTTCGCACATGCACAAAAAAGGCTTAAAAAATGAGCAAAAAAAAAACCACTAAAAAAGCATTAAAGCACTAAAATAGCACTAAAAATCAGGAATCAACAAGGCAACAAGGAATCCAAAAGGTAACTTTGCGTGCGCGGGAGAACAAGATTGCTCTTTATTGGCGCATTAGTGCAACTTCCGCTGCAGTGGCGTTAATACGTAAGTACCGTTTTTTCTTTACATTGGGAAAAAATATCATGAACATCTAATTGGGAAGTGGACTTTAAGTTTTCCGAATCAGTCACGGAATAAACAGCTTTGGATGAAGTGTCGACACCGGTGGCTTTTTCTTTTTTATCATTATTTGTTTTGTTTTTTCTTTTTAAGAATCATCTTGTTTTTTTATATAATTTCTCTACTTTCATTAGCCAAACACATTTTGTTTCTATCTCATTGATCTATAAAAATATCACATTCTTCTTTTATTTTTATTAGAAACAGCTTGTAGCTTATTTATTAGAAACAGCTTGAACTTCACAATATCCCTTGCTTATAAATTGGCAGTGTCTTATGTCAGTAGTGTTGCAATATTGCCAGATGCGTTAAATAGAAAAACTGTCGCCAAATACTAAAATTAAACTTTATATTATCTACTAGGAATTATCAAAACTTAAAAAAGTCAGTTTTTATTTAAAAATTATGCATTTTAAACATATATTCCCATAGTACTTAAAACTAGAAAATTGCGTAAAATTACCAAAAAGTGTCAAAATGAAGGGTCGTTGAGCACCATCTTCCTATAAGTGTAAACAGCTGTAATTTTAGGAGTGAGATACTATGAGTAAATGTAAAACTAGTAGGGGGTGTCTTGGTATTTATTTCGAAAAAAGTTTTTTTTGAACCACCCTAATATACATATATATTGTACTTAGTTGAATGACTTAAAACAGAGAAAAAATTATGATTTGCGAAACGGAAATGTTAACTGAAATCTCCAACTAAAGATGTTGGTAAAATATCAAAATCATGAAAAAACTAAAATGGACGGATTTCGTTGAAAACCAATGTTGCTTTTTTTCGGTTTAACTCATTTGTCCTGAATGTTATACAACAGGTTAAGCTTTTTTTTTTTACATAAGTTGGCCAAGTCGTTAATTTTCAAAAAATTTGACCTAATATAAAACCTGCAAATTCCGCTTACGTACTGTATTGCACCCAGATGCTTACAGATTAAACTGTAAAGATTTAAATGTTTTTTATTCTGAAACATTCTATTAAAATTTCCTCATTAAATTTATTTGTTAACCTAATCGTAAAATTCACTATTTAATCTGAGTAATGCTTTGTGATTTATAAGTACAAAGAGTTAAAAATATATAAAGTGGTCTTACATATAATTATAAATTCTATACCGTACATATGTTTCCTCTCATGTACAAGATCATTATGATTGAGCAAAACCAAAAACAAGAAACTTTAAGCGCGAGAAATTGAAAACGAAGAAACTATGCAGGCTGATTAGCACCATAAAGATAAATTACCTTGATATATCTCGAGATCAATACAGCTTCCCTATAACAAATAAACCTGTAAAATTATATATTTTGTCGAAATTGAATAATTACATTGTAGAAATTCTGATAAAGTATTACAAGATAGTTTCCATTACAAAATGCAGGAAAAATAAGTTCTTGCTTGCAATTATCACTGAACCTTAACCGTTTGGGTCCCAAGTAGGGCGTTCGCACTGTTCACATTTTTTTAGTCTAGAAAACCCAGCACATTTCGAGAACTATGCACAACTGATGGTGCTCTGATTTGTACTTCGCGACGTAAAATTGAAGTAGCGCTATCATGCCGCTTGGGATTTATCGATACAAAATAAAAGAAGCATTACCGCACTGTTTTAGTTTTTTCTGCATAAAATAAAAGAAGCACTATCGCACTGCTTCGAACTTTTCCAGGAAAAAAAAGAAGAACTTTCGCGCTCATTGGGAATTTTTGACAGTATTTTTTTCAAGACTATCTGATTCAAATGGTTGACTGGAAATTGAATGACCCAATGCTATTTTATTGGATGATTTGCAAAAATATCAATAATGTATGTATATTTTTTGTTTGTTTATTTTAAAACTATATTATTTGGTAATAAAATGATTTGATTTTACTTTTAAAATTTCTATTCCTGACCTAAAAGCTTGAATTCATGTATAAAAGTTCAGCTTTTAAATCGAGGTTTAACATAAAGTCAATTTTCCATTTGAAAACGTATTATTAAATTATTTTATCTTATTTATTTTATTTAAATGTGTATTTTTAGCTAAGAATAACCCACAATAAAAAGCTATTTTCTTCATAAAAGAAATACGAATTTTATACTCTGGATGTGAAATTTAATATATTTTATATAACGTGAAATGTAATATTTACTACATATAATAATACTACATTGTCTAGTATTCGATGTCGAACAAGGCTTATATTTTGTTTCATTCAAAATAAATTCTTATATTAAGAATTCAGAAATGAATACAATTCTATCGAAACAAGATTCAAAGTGCATTGTATTTGAAAATAAATGCATTTATGTACTTTTGAAAATTAAATTTTCAATGTGAGTATAGTTCAAAGTTGATTTTTTCCTTAATATTCAATATCTCATTTTTCAAATTTCGAACTAGTGAATTTACATTACAGTGGATTTTACATGCATCATTCCTGATACACGTTATATAAATATAATATACTTTTACAATAATACGGTTTTTGAACACAAGAAAATTATATTGTTAAAGTTAAAGACGAGATGTAATAATTCAAAAATATCTGAATATTTTATAGTATTAAAATTTGAAATTTAATTACTTTTTATAAAAAAAAGGTACAATACAGAATATTTCTGTTTTATTTCCAAGAGTAGGTGTATAAACAAAAAACAATATTGAGGAATGCGAATTGTTTATAAATTTAAACTACGAAAAACAGCAGGATTTTGCATCATTTGTATAACATAGATATGAATTTGATATGTATTAGAGATACAAAAGGATTCAACATGCATCCAAATGTACGAAGCATAAAAAAATCTAATTTATAATAAAAATTGTATTAAATTTTTAGTATTTAATATTTTTTTAGATTGCTCAGTAACAACATCAAAAAGCATTTCGTATAATCGGAAATGAAAAATCGTGCATTAAACACAGATTATGAAACACTTTCGCACACTTCAAAATGCTTTAACTTAACTTTACTCTCTAACGTAACATTTAATAAATATAAAATAAAATGTTCCTTTTCATGAAAACCTTTTTTTAACATAGAAAATGTTTATTTTGGGGTTAAAATAAAAAGACATAAAAATAAACATTTTATTTTCTTGATTGGAAGCTTAATATATTTTAGATAACATAAAACGAAACATTTAACTGCCTTTTTGTTGCATTCAATGTAGTCCCTAAAAATATCTTTAGGTGCTACAAACTCATAAATATATAAAGCATAAAATGTCAAAAATGAAATAGAATGTGAATTTAATTCTAAAATAAATGCTTACGAAAATTAAATTTTCAAATCGAGAATAGTTTAGTGTTGCTTATTTCATACTATCCAAAACCCCATACTTTATATTACGAATTTATGAATTAAAATTCGCAGGAGATTTTACATGCAGTGAACTCCATTCCCATAAAGCCCTATAGTAATATAATATACGTTATTCAATATTATGTTGTTTCAAAATAAGATAAATGTATTGCTAATGTTAGAGATGAGATGTAATAATTGGAAAATAAATGGATATTGTTTCGAATTAAAATTTGAAGTATGTCACTCTTTCTAGAAACATACATGTATAAACGTATATACAGGTGTATAAACAAAAACATGCTTGTAAATATGAATAATTTTCAAATTTAAACAACGAAAAAGTAAAAGATTTCATGTTTATTAAGTAACACATGAAGGAGATATGCATTTATAAATTGCAGAGATTCCAGACAAGGTTTTCGGGGCTGCGGGACATATTGTCCGGCGTACGAAACATAGGTAAAAAGCAATTTAATATTAAAATAAGTAATACATTGTGTGTAAAATAAGTAATATACTATTAAAATATTGAATAATATACATTAAGACATACTTGAACACATTTTTTTTTTAAATAAATAAATTTATATACAAAAAATTAAAACACTAAAAACATTTAAACATACAAAAGTAAACGTTTCGCCAAGCTACACGCAAGGCCTCGTCAGTACAAATAATAATTCATTGCGTAACAAACATTGGAACAAATCAAGTCAGTTACAGTTAGTTATTATTTTTAGAAAAAGATAATATTCATTTGGGACAGCACGAGCCTCATTCAGAATTCGATCGTAAACAAATAAACCAACCTTCGAGGGGTAATCTGTCGTGATGCTACAACCTGATTTTAAGATACTGACCTTCGCAAACTGCGGTATGTGTTTCGTTTGAACGCAATGTTGGAATTTTTTTTAATTTAAATTATTGCTTTTTAGAGCACTGATATTTTCCCGAAGGCGAATTTCTAAAGATCTGCTAGTTTCACCAATGTTAATATACTGTGTACTAAAAAGAAATAAACTGATAAATATATAAAACATATTCTATCAAAATTGAAATACAATATGAATTTTATTCTAAAATAGATACATTTATATGCTTAGTTTAGTGTTGCTTATATCATGCCATACAAAACCACATACTTAAAATTTCGAAAATACGAATTTAAATTCGCAGGAGATTTTACATGCAGTGAACTCTATTCCTATAAAACACTATAGTTATACAGTGCGTGTCAAAAGTTTAAGCACAACAGAAAATTTCAAAATAAAATTTTATTAATGAATGAAAGTTAATTTCCTTTTCACATAATCTACAAATTGTAGTTTTAAAAAGATAGTTAACAGATTTATGTTATAAAATTTATCTTAAATAATAAAATTTATCAAAACAACAAAAATGAGTGTGTCAAAAGTTTAAGCACAGTAGTTTTTTTAGTCTTTAGCGGAACAATAATAAAAAAATAATACATGATTATTGCTCCTTTATGCTGAATCACTTTAAATATACGGTCTCCCATTGATAAAATGAGATTCTGTATTGTTTTTGGTTCAATTTTAAAAAAAGCGTTCTCAATGGCATCTTTCATATCTTTAACTGAAGAATACTGCTTTCCATTTGGATAAACTTCTTGAGTGAGAATACCCCCCATATTTTCTATAGGGTTTAAATCAGGAGTAATTGCCTGCCATTTCAAAACAGACACTTTCTTCGATTTAAACCACGATGAAGTTGAGTTTGAGGTATGGATCGAAGCATTGTCATGTTGAAATAACTATTTTTCTCCCCCCAAAACCTTGGCAATAGGAAGCAAATGATTGGTAAGTGTCTCTTGATAGTTTTCAGGGTTTTCACGACCACTGATGAATGCTAGAGATGTCTGACCATTGAAAGAAATAGCCCCCCACACCATTACAGAACCACCATTATGTTGTCGGCTAAATAAACTTCTAGGTTCTTTGCGGAGATCATGCCAATAGTACTTAAACTCATCAGGGCCATCGAGGTTCCATTTTTTTTTCATCACTGAATATGACATTTAGCCACTTTTCACCAAATGACATATGCTCTTTGGCCCATTGTAATCTAGCTTCTTTATGGTGTCATTTAAGACACGGTAATCGAGCCATTTTACGGTATTTGATGTATTTGAATTCCAAAACTCTTCTATGAACAGTTTTTATCAAAATTTGTCCTCCAAATTCATATTTTATTTGCGAAACGGAGTAATTACCAGTTGAAGCCAAATTTCTGATACGGCTATCTTCGCGCAAACTAGTCACTCGCGGCTTTCCTGAACGATATTTTCGTTGGAAATTATTACCACGAGCCAAAATTTGATGAATACATCGTTTTGATCTTTTTAATGTACTTGCAATTTCAGAAACAGACTTAGATTTTGCTCTCATACTCCATATTTTTATCACCTCCTCCTCTGAAAATTCTTTCGACCGAGGCATTTTGTATTAACACGTAAACAACAACTAACAGCTTCTTATACACCCAGAAATTGATTGCGTGCGCAACCGCTTACGTCAGATTGTAAAATTTGCATAAAAACGATTTTGTGCTTAAACTTTTGACACGGTCATTTTTCTTCTATTCTTAAACTCCATGGTTTGAAATAAAATTTAAAAGTTAATTTCAATGAATATGGTGTTAAAATAGATATTATTAACATATACAAGACAAATATTGAAATAAAGTGAATATTTAAAGTTTTATTGGAAAATTGCTATTGTGCTTAAACTTTTGACACGCACTGTATATTGTACAATATTCAATATTATGTTGTTTCAACGTAAGAGAAATGTACTGCTAATGTTAGAGATGAGATGAGATGTAATAATTGAAAAATAAATGGATATTGTATCAAATTAAAATTTGAAGTTTTTCTAGAAACATACTTTTCAAGAAACATACATATAATAAATGTATATAGAGCTATATAAACAAAAACATGTTTGTAAATATGAATAATTTCTGACTTTAAACTACGAAAAAATTAAAGATCTCATGTTTATTAAGTAACAAATGAAAGAGAAATGTATTTATAAATTGCAGAGATTCCACACGGGGCTTCCGGTTTTGCGGAACGTACTGTCCGGTGTACAAAACATAGTTTAAAAGCAATTTATTATAAAATAAGTACTAGGTTGTGTCTAAAATAAGTAATATACTGTGTACGAAAAAGGAATAGATTGTGTGTAAGATAAAGAATAGATTGTTAATAATAATGTGTAATAATAATTATTTATTTTTTCAGATATCTCTGTAACAATATAAAAAATATAACTATGTGAACAGGAAAGAAAAATCATGAATCAAACACACAATATAAATAAATCCCAATGTATTCAAAATATTAAAACACACACACAAATAACGCCTGCATTTAACAATTAAAGATACATACAAATAATCTACAGACATACAAACTATAAGTACAATAAACGCAACAGGAGTGAATAATTAGCCAGAGCCAGGGATTGAAACCGTGACCACAGCGCACTAGAGTGTTGCTCTGTCACTAAGCCATTCTAGCCGATATGTGGATCTGCAATTTTTCACTAATAAACCAAGTTGCGGTAAGTCATAATATTATGGCATGGCAAAAAATAGATTTTTACTAATCCATCAATCCAATCATTCCATCATTCCATCAATCCGATTCCATCAATTTTACTATTCCATCAATATACATTAAAACATTCAGAATAATTTAACAAAGCTTCGCTGCATGTTATGATAAAGAAGAAACAAAAAAACACACTTAAAACGAATAAATTATTGAAGAACATATTTTAGAAATTACAGTCATGTGTCAGAAGAATACTCCAATAATTTTATTCTATCATGTAGACAAAATACTGCTGAGATCACACACTAAAAAAATCTGTAGGCAATTACTGCAAAAGTCTAACAAAAAAAAATCTGTGGGCAATTGCGTGCAAATGTCATGCCATTCTGCAGATATTTTTATGAATATTTTTTTTAATTCTACAGAAATTTATAAAATAAAGGTAAATCAGCAAAATTTCTGTAATTTTTCAGAAGATTTCTGTAAATTTCATAAAGAAATTGGAAATCTTTTGAGATAATTATAATATTAATGGGGAATTTTCGCATTTGCAGTTAATAAGCAATAAATGAAGTTATTTAAGGGCTGTAAATGTTCATTTGAGGTGCGAACATTCAAGAACATCTTACCTCTGAAAATTTCCTCTTATAATGGCTATTTTATAATAGTGGAAACGATTGGGTTAACATTTCGCGGTATTTATGTTCTACAAACATTTTTTACATGTACTTTACCGCAATTTAAGTAAAGTTTCATTTTTAAATTTCTTCTATCTTTACAAGAAGAAAGAATTGGATTCGTGAAAATCTTCGAATTGCGGTTTTCGACGGATTTATAAGTTTTAGTGATTAGAGAACCCGAAAAAGCATATTTTTAGAAAAAGTGTGTCTGTGAGTCTGCCCATATGTATATGTGTAACACAATTTTTTTAGCGCTTCATATCAAGAATTAAGATTTTATTAAAAATTTACATTCAATTAGTCAATAATACAGAGCAGTGAATTATAGAGTTTGGTGTTAATCGCGCAACTGGTGGCGTTGTTATGCTGAATTTTCCCCTATTTTCGATATAGCTAAGTCTTTTAAAATAATGCACGGATTATCATCAAACATGAATTGATGTTTTATACATTTTGTTAAAAATCTCTCAACAGATGGTGGTGAAAGGATTCATTTCTTACGATTTCTACAATAGTTATATCTTAAGAGCCAACTCACGTTTTTTCATTAATTTTCGTTTAGATTCGTTTAGATGTTAACATGAGTTATTGTATAATATATTTCAGTCTGAATCACCCAACAAGCGAAACTGCTATGCAGCATGATTTACGTGATTTTAGCAAAAGTTATATTTCAAGAACTATTGCACAGAATTTCATATATTAAGAATTCCCATGATGGGCATGGATTGCCAATGCATTTTGTTACTGTAAAACCTTTTTGTTACTTTAAAGTAGTATATTTGTATGAATATAGTTTAAGTTAATTATGAGCAACATGCTTTATCTGAATGATTTTGTTTTAATAAAACTAATGCCTTTTAAAAACAAAAGTTTCGATCTAATTTTATTTTTTTTAAATTATGATTGCTTTTATGGAAATAATAATAAAAATTTCCACTTTTTTAAGAGTTGTCATAATAGAGATGACATGAAAAAAATATATCTTCAATTACAAAATTTTAGATTAGAATCCTCATTTTATGTCAAATAGAAATTCATAAGTAAGGTGTTAACCCCTTAACGTGCAGTGTTGCCGCGTCGGCAACACCTAAAGTTCCCCCTATTTAGAGACACAAAAACGTGAATATTTCAAAAACTACTCTAATGGCTACTTTAAATCTTTCTTATGAGTTCTAGATGGCAGCACTACAGAGATCAAACTCTACTGTTTTTCAGTAATAGAGAAAATGTTTTACTGTAATACGCGCTTCACAACAATGCTCTTCTCACTGCGCTTATCAATGCTTTACTTATGGGAGTTTACCACTTCGGCAATAGCTGTATCATTAAAATGGTTAGTGCAATCTTTACAAAACAATACCTGTGTACTCCTCTAGGCCTAAATAGATTGCCTAATTATTTTTCTTTAAATTCCAATTTTAAAGAGTAGTGCGCCGGAAAGTGTTAACACCCTTAGTTTGAAAGACAAATACCCATGCCATCCAAGGCTATGTAACAGAAGGCTGATGACTTTCCTCAGCTTTGTATAAATGTGAAAAATTGCAGACTCGGGTACCGACCGGTGAGGGTCCCGCGATAAATCAACAGCTTAGTACGCTGTGGTCCAGGGTTCGATTCCTGACGTTAGTTAATATTTCACCCCAGTTGAGTTTAAGGTATTATATGTATGACTATAGAAGATTTGTATATGCGTTTAATTGTCAAATGATTAGTTTATTTATGTGTGTTGTGTGTTTTAATATTCTGATTATACGTTATTTCAAATATATATAAATATACATAATATACATCAGACGAAATGACGATCGAAAATTTTACATTTACAGCTACCGAAATCTAACAATTTTGACTGTCAAAAATAAATAAAATTACAATAAAATCAAAAATAAAACTTCTGTTAATACAAGATACTTTATATTAGTTTAATTTTTCGCAAATGGTCATCTTCAGAATTTTTTGTTTTAATTTTGAACATTTACGAAATAGGCTTTAATTTATGTTGTAATAATTTATAATCATGCAAACAGTTTTAGGTTTTTGAACTGTTACAGTGTTATGCATTTAATTAATTTATAAAGAATGCGCATTCTACAAAATTCAAATAAATACATAATATTTAAAAAAATCGTGGTAATTCATACTCTATAAAAATGGCTTTCTTCTCAGTTTTAACTTTGAAATTCTTATGCAAAGATTTTATCTCTTGCAATACGCTTCTGCTATTTTTACTGGCTCCATTATTCTTGAAATGTATTATCAAAAATCAAATATCGGAATCTTTTCTTCTTTATTATTTATTTAGAGGTATATTATTTTATTTATATGGAAGAGCGGTAACAATCGGATTCAAATAGCATGTTCCGTGAAATTTTAAACTGAAAAAAAAGGAATTACTTTATACCGTCCTTTCAAGCTTAAACGCAAAGAATAAGGTAAAGTAGAAAGAATTCTGGAAAGGTATTTATGTTTTAGTTTCCAAAATTTCTACATATAGTGAACACTAATTTAATTATATTCAAAAGCTGTCGAAAATGTTCGTTTAAAAGTTCCGTAATAGCGGTATCACACGGACGTCTTTCGCAGAACTTTTACCCATACACAACGTTACAGCCAACAAAATGTTCCGTGACCTTGATATAGGAAGAATCGGTTCGGTATTTTCGTTTACCGAGCGTTTCCCGCATTGCATGGAAAATGTTGGCCATTCATTCAGCGCTGATCAACTGACCAATAGAAGCGGAGCGAGAAATTAAATAACCCCGCGAGAAGTTTGAAAAACCTGTTTACCGAACACGCTGCAAAATGAACGATCCTGTTTTGTAAAATGTTTGCCGAAAAATCTTCCTCCGTGTGATACAGCTCTAACAGTTTCCTGTTATGAAACTGTTAATTTTATGTGTGTTATATTACTGTATATAATTATTACATGTACGGACCTCTTTATATATGACTACCCCAGAAACCAAGGGGTACAATTGACAAAATGTCGATTTGGAGTAAATTGAGTTTAAAGATAATTGATGTTAAATTAGAACATCAATAACAATTGACTAAATTGAAATAGGAAACATCTGCTTGTTGCAATATAATCTTTGAACTCTCATTTCAATAACTGTTAAAAAAATAGAGTACTATTTTCTTTAAATGTATAATTAATGAATATTGTTTGTTTTTCGAAAAAAGTGGTTTATCTCTATAACTCAGCAAATAATAAGAAAATGACCTATATTTCTTTACCTGAAATTAAAAAAGCATATTTCCAGATACCCTGTGCACTTAACTCAATTTTTCTCAATTTTGTCACTTATACCCCTTGGCTTCTGGGCTCCTCACATGTGTTTATGGATGTGTTTCAGTTTCTTTAGTAGGATATTGCGTTTAAGTATACTATTGAGCCAGCCATCTGCTGAAAGTCGGACGTTTTGTGAGAACACATTGAAAATAGGCATAGTTTGCCGTGCCAAACTTACCGCATTAGCATAGTTGGAAGAGGAGAACTTAAATTTTCCCAGGTAGGCCATAAAAGCCAGGTAGGCCCATCTGGAAGCTGGCTATATACGGAGTGGCATGGCGTTATAAATTTGAAGTGGAACTTTAGGAATGAGTTTGTTTGTGTGCATGTTCTTTGCTGATGTGACCCAGTACTCCTGCCATGACGTCAAAGTTCTGTAGCTCTCGATCCTCTTATCCTCTTTACGTATGATTATGGCACTTAAAGATGTGTTTCTATGGTAATAATAAGGTGTAGATTTCGTCAAGACACTGGAATTTTTATTGCAGTGATTTTACTCATTGAATACCAGAAGATTCAACATACAGCCCGATGTTCGAAACATAAAAGAAATCTATTTTATACAACAAAAAATAATAGATTTTTAATATTTAATTTTTTTTCAGATTGATTAGAAAAAACACAAAAAAGCATTTTATATCAACGGAAATAAAAAATCGTTCGTGAAACACTGATAATGTTACATTTTCCAACACATTCAGAATACTCAAACAAAAGTTTATTTCTAACATAAGATGCAATAAATATAAAATAAAATGTTCATTTTGACGAAAATTGTTTTTTTAATGTATTTTTTTATTTTGGGTTTAACTGTAAGAACAAACAAAAAGCCATAAAAAATACGCATTTTATTTTCTGGACCGGAAATTTAATGTATTTTAAAAAACATAAAATGAAAGACTTAATTGTCTTGTCTTGCATTCAATGTAGCCTTTCAAAATATCTTTTGCTGCTATAAACTCATAAATATATAAAGCATTAAGTGTCAAAATTGAAATACAATGTGGATTTTATTCTAAAATAAGTACATTTATATGCTTAGGAAAATATAATTTTCAAAACGAGAATAGTTCAGGGTTGCTTTTTTCATACCATCCAATATCCTGTCCATTATTTTTCGAATTTTCGAATTTAAATACGCAAGGGATTTTTACATGCCATGAATTCAATTCCTACAAAAAGACTATATAAATATATATTACGTTTTTCAATATTATGCTGTTTCAACGTATTAGAAATGTTTTGCTAAGGTTTCATGGACGTAATAACTAAAAAAAAAAGAAATTAGTATTAAAAAATAAATTAGAATTTGACGGTGGTCACTCTTTCTAGAAAAATATGTATACAAATTTATATACAGGTGTATAAACAAAAGCATGTTCGAAAATATGAATAATTTTTAAATTTAAAGCACGAAAAACACAGTTTGCACGTCATTTAAGAAAACACAACATATCACTGGGATATGAATTTCTAAATGTCAGAGATTCCAGTGCAGGTTTCCGTTGTTTGATAAATATACTACTCTCTGTACAAAATATAGGTAAAAAGCAATTTTACAATACAAAAGTAGTTGTGTGTGAAAAAGTAATAGATTGTGGGTACAATAACTAATAGATTGTCCATAATAGCAAATAAAATGTTTTTTTCCAAGATTGATCAGCTTAGATGCTCCACCTGTTTAGTGATTGACTTCAACATATAAAAAGAAATAGTTCATATCCCGGATTTATTGAATTTGGAGTTTAATGAAAATCCGGGCGTCAATTCTTGAGATAGAGCTATTGCGAAAAACGTAAAAAATACAGCATAGCAGCGTTACGTGTTTAGAGATTTACACCAAAACTACACAGCATGAATCTATATCAGGGACTACCAGAATATAATTTTTTATTAAGTTTCGTGAATTAGTTCTTTAGATAGAACGTCTACAAAATGTATGTCACATTCATACAGACGGAGTGTCTGAATAACAGAATCGCAGACTCACAGACAGACATTTTGTAAAAATATGTGTATTGGATGTGTGATTCCTAAATTGTGAAAATCCGCCGAAAACCAGATTACAAAACTTTTCACGAATAAAATATTTTTTCTTGCGAAGATAGAAGAAAGTAAAAATATTTTTGAAATTAACATTTTTATTTGATCCCAATACGTTCGTTGATTTACGCATTGAATGTACTACACAATAATCTTAATTACTTTATTCTATTGAAAATGTTGCAGTATTTAATTTAACCATCTGCAGTATCAGAATTGAGATATGAATTTACATTTACCTCCACAGAAATGTAATTATAATTTCATCGAGCAAACCGAGATAATAGCTTTTACCGTTTTGAAAAAAATGGTTAGAACGATTAGAAAAAAAATATATTGCAATTTAACCGAATAATTAGAACTATATTTTTTTACCATTGTCCATCAAATATATAACTGAAACAAGTCATTTTAAAAAGGTAATTTAAATATACTATAAATAAAAATATGAATCTCCTGTTTGATCTTTTTAACAGCATTCAATATTCCAACCATTAAAATTCAAGATCAGAAATTTAATTCATTTGAGTAATAAATTGATTTAAGAAATAACGTTAAGTAACTATGCAATTAAATAAATTTATTGATTTAAAAATGATAAGTTACTCTTTCTACATCCATTTTAATGTCATTTTCAGTATTTTATAAAAATGATAATTAAAATTTTCTTTCATCCATTAATGTCATTTAGGAACTATTCTGTAAATTAGTTAGATTTTCTGATTTCAGATTTTTTATGAAATTCAAGTTGTGTCATTTCTTTAAAAAGTCCGTTTAATGCACTTTTTTAAAAGTAAGTTAAAGAAAATCAATTCGTAAAATTTATTTGAATTATAATTCTATTAATTATGAACAATTATAAATTGGACAAATGCACAATAAGTTATGCTAAAAAATGTATTAAAATAAATAAAAATTGCTAAATGTTACACTTAAAAACAATATATTTAAAAATACATTTAAAAAATATCAATGCTTCGTATCGCTTCCATGAAGGTAATCAAGATAAAATAGAATGATGTTAAATGCAAGTTAAAGTTAAAAAAAATATGAACACATACTATCAAGAGTTTAGGAGCATACTTCACCTGAGAATACACAAACTTGTACAAGTATCCGTGACAAATAATGGACCTAACCATCACGTGAAAAAGGAGGTGGAAGGGAGCAAAGAAAAAATTCATAGCCTGTTTTAATTATTACGCCACACATTATGCCAGATTTTATGCATGGTATTTGATAAATGATTATTACAAGCAATCATTACAATAATCATTCAAGCTTAATGATCGTAATGGACTGGATATTTTATTATGATATGGATCAGAGCTGTGCAAAGCGGCGTCCGTGGGCGCCATGGCGCCCTTCGTAAGTTTTCATGGCGCCCTTAGAAATGATTCATGAAAGACTTTATGAATAACTTCATGTTACTAAAAGCTATTTAAATAAAAATCCATTTTAAAACATTTTTCTTTAAAATAGTTAGTGTTCCACACGATTTTTCTTTCATAAAAAGCGTTAAATTTTAGCCTTTTATTTCTACAAAATCTTTTGATAGGCCCTCTTTTTGTAAAATGTAATTCTAATTGTACTATGATTTAACCTTTTTTCGGAAATTATTTTTAGATCAAGCTCTAATTATATTTTCGGAGGTATTATGGCTTATGTTGTGAGGTGTTTGTGCATCGTCTAAGACGTATGAATATCGTTACTCTTTACAGTAGTTGCCAGTATTGCTTCCTTTTTTATTCAGAAAATCGAGTTCTTAGCAGAAATTCCGAATAATAATTTTTACTTCAATAATAACGTTTAATTTAAAATAAAAATGCTTCTTTCGGAAGTTTCCGTGTGAAATTGGAATTTCTGCATATAAAAGATAATCGAAACTAGCAACCCTGCAACCTATAGTAAATTATTATATTTTCAGACATATTAATAATGGCGCCCTTCAATGTTTGCTATTTTATGAAGTGCGCCCGCGCCTAATGAAAGGTTGGACAGCCCTGATATGGATTATTGCATAAAATTGTGATTTTAGCTTCATCAAAGTTAATTTTGCTCCCCTCATTTGAAAAATATAATCTTGCGAAGACTGTACTCTCTTTTGACTACGCGGTTTCTCTTTTGTGCTTTGGAAATCCCTTTGAAAATTTTTGATTAGTTTCACCAATGTATACATCTTTCGTTATTGGCGAAGGTAACTAGAATTTCATAATTTCCTGCTTTTTGAAGATTCTGATTTTATCAATATTGTTACTAAGGAGTTGTATTAGGTATGGAGGGGGCATAGCTACTAATTTTATAATGAATTCTCGAATAACCTGTTTCATTTTTCATGGATAACGGGAACTTAATGCATACTTCTGTATTTAATATGTAAACTATTGATAAAACGTTGTACTGAAGGAGTTCATTTTTAAGTTGGTCATTTGAAGAAATTCTATATGCACTTGTGATGAAAGACTGAAATGCAACAATTTTATATTTAAAAGACATATTCACAAAAAGTTTTTACTGTATTTCCTTTCAAAAGTTTTCTGTACACAGTGAATATGAAATGAGTACTGTTCGGGGTTATCTGAACATCTGGAAAAGGCAAAGCTGAATTTTGTATTATTTCTAATGTAAACTTAATACAATTACTTAACTTATTGAGCTTCTGAAAAAAACTGTGAATCATGTAATGTGTGAGTCCATAAGATGACTACATTATCAACATTTTTTAACTAACATACCGGTTTCTGTTTAAATAAATTAAAAACTCTCTCCTCTAATGGTCTAAGTGAAAATTATGCAAATAAACCCGACACAGGTGAACACGTTGGTGCTCCAGTAAGTTGATTGTAAATAACACTGTTAAATAAGAAAATATTACTGAAAACTATTAGAATCAGAGCTTCTTTAAATGAAGTTTTAATGTCACTAGTTAAATTTATATTGCAATCTATCAATGAAAAATATAACTTAGAACTTCTTCCATGTCTATTAAAGGAAATAATGAAGCGATATCCAAGCTTGCCATTACTGTGTTAGCGTTGATTGGGTAATGTTTAATTTACTTCATGAAATCAGTAGTAGACTCATTAATCTTAAACAGGAAGGATTGATTTTGGGAAAATTACGAAACCTTTTATAAAAAAATAAGTCGAAGCAACATAACGAGATACAATGGGACTAAGCAGTAAGTTTGATTTATGATATTTTTACCTTCCAGTAAGCATATGTCTTATTTAAAAATGATTAACTTTAACCTATTAACGCCCAGTGTCCTCTTTTGAGGACGGTTACAAAAACAGCAAGAAAGCGGCTTTCTCACCAGTAAAGAGGAAGATAAATATATAACTTATTTAACGAGACAAAATCCTCGATAAATTTAGATAAAAGTTAATTTGCTTTTAAAAGCGGTGGGAAATACAGAATTTAAATGTTAGCGAAAAAAATAATTTGGGCGTTAATGGGTTAATTAACGACTCAATATTTTTGGCGATTTACCATCACTTACTAATTTTTCAACTTTACCAAAGATAGTATCATTCGGATCTTTATTCAGTATTTCGTAACCCATATCTGCAATACATGACTCCAAATTTTCAATGTAAATTATTCCTTTCTATTTTGTTTGTTTTATCCATTCACTTAAGGGTAATCATCAAGGGTGATCAATAGATGATGTTCAGCTCTGAGTTCTTTAAATGAAACTTTCTTTAATAATTAATGCATAACAAAATGTGTTTCTTCACGTTTACTGTCAGAAAAACTTTGAAAGAGAGCTTCACAATCTGAAACGACTGACTTTTTTTTAAATTTCAGCATTGAAAACATATTTAGAACCCAAGGAGAGGGCTTTGTCTTCTCAAACTGTAGACCGTCTGCGTGAATGATTAGCATATGGAACAGGTATAAAAATCGGGAATGAATTCGAAGTTGAACATGACTGTTGCAAGATAATTAAGCACTGAAGTTTCTTTGACTGGATAAGAGATTTTTTCCTTGTTCTGTAATGTAGCAAACTGGCCATAACATCTATCCTCTTCTTGAAAATATCTACTGGAGTGCAACTAATTAAATCAAAATACAGTTTAATTACACTTTTTGATAGAATGTTAAAATACGCAAATTTATCTCAAATATAGAGATTATGAAATTGTCTTTTTTCAAAACAAAGTTTCTTCTGTGGAAGCCTTTTAAAAACTAAATTGCCTTTGAGTGACAAAAACTTGCGCTTTCTGACAATGTCGTAGAAACATTAGATTCAAATATTCTCTTTCGAGACGCAAACGCTCCATCTTGAAACACTTAAACACAGAATTGAAGTCCATAATTTGACCAAGCATCGGTATGGTTAATAATTATGAATTGGAAAATTGCACCATAAATTATACTAAAAAATATGTATTAAAATAAGAACAATTTCCTAAATGGTACACTTGAAAACAATATATTTTAAAATAAATTAAAAAGTTACCAACGTGTTGAATCGCTTTCGCGAACGTCATCAGGATAAAATAGAATGATATTAATTGCAAGTCAAAGTTTCAAAAATATGAACACAAACGTCCAGGAGTCCAGAAGCCTACTTCACTTGAGAGAGTTCAAACTTGCACACGTATCCAATGGCAACCAACGGACCAAACAAGGCAAAGCTGAATTTTGTTCTATTTCTATACTAAATTTAATACTATTACTTAACTTATTGACCTTCTGAAGAAAAATCTGTAAACCAGGTAATGCGAAAGACCATAAGATGAACACATCATCAATATTTTTTAGCCATCATACCGGTTTCTGTTTAAATGTATTGAAAACTCTCTCCTCCAAAGGTCTAAGTGCAAACTATACAAATAAACCCTATACAGGTGAGTCCATTTGTGCTCCATGACAATGTTTATTAATAACACTGCTAAATATGAAAATATTACTGAAAACTATTATAATCAATTCTGCTTTCAACAAAGTTTTAATGTCACTAGTTAAATTGAAGTTGCAATCAATCAATGAAAAATATGACTTTAATTTCTTCCATGTCTATTGAAAGAAATAGGGAAACGACAGCCAAGCTTGCCATAACTGCGTTAGCATTGAGAGGGTAATGTTTAATTTTATCTATGAAATCAGTAGTAGACTCACTAATGTAATCTAAAACTAGAAGGATTGATTTCAAGAAAATTACGAAAGTTTTTTTCTAAAAAAAATGTTGGAGCAACACAACACGAGAGATAGTGGGTCTAAGCGGTAAGTTTGACTTATGATCTTTTAAACTTCCTGCGAGCATCAGTTTTATTGTAGTATGATTAACTTTAATTTACAATTTAATATTTTCTGGTCATTTACCATCACGTACTAATTTTTCTACTTTACTAAAAATACCATCATTTGGATCTTTATTCAGTATTTTGCAACCCATACCTTCAATACATGAGCCAACTTAACGTCTAAGACGGCAATTGTATTTGTTTTATCCGTTCTAATAAAAATAATGCTTGGATCCTTCTTTAATTTCTTAGGGGTAATTTTAATGGTTGTATTTATTTTAATAATTATTTTTTAGTGTAATTTTATTACTTTTATCAACTGAAGTGTTATTATACTGTTTAAGACACGTTTTCATAAACCACGAATGTAATATGGCACATGGCAAATCCAAACAACTTTTGACTATTTAATGAATAATATAATTTAAAATATGTAATCCAAATTTTTCAAATCATAATTTTGAGAATTTATGTACATCTTTTAACTAGGCTATTCAATATTCTGAATTTGATCGAAGAAAATAAACGTGTCCAATTTCTTAAAACAGTTTATATAGGTAATCACTACACTACACTGTTAAAAATTTCATCGTCAGAAAACGGTCAATTGAACGGCAGCATTCTGTCCGGCATTTTGACCGTATTTCGAGATAATGGTTACTTAACCGTATTATACATATATTGTCATATGAGAGTAAAAAAAATATATATATGGTCATTTGAACGTAGTCATATAAAACGGTCATTTGACCGTAACTCAAAGAAATGGTCATTTGACCGTAATTGTGTAAAATGATCATTTCACCGTAATTGCATGAAATGGTCATTTGACCGTAATTGCATGAAATGGTCATTTGACCGTAATTATATGAAATGATCATTTGACCGTAATTGTATGAAAAGGTCATTTGACCGTAATTGTATAAAATGATCATTTGAATGTAATTGTATAAGATGGTCATTTGACCGTGAAATATACATGATATGGTTTTTTTTACCGTATTATGATTTCATTAACATATGACTGTAAAATATGTAAGTACGGTCATTTGATTGCATTATGGTTTTACTAATATATGACCAAAAAAAAATGTAAGATGTTTCTGAATTCGATTGGCGAGTTCAGAGGGGTGATAGTAGGTATCAAGAGGAGGAAATATTGTCATAGAACATATGATGGTTGCATGCCACATTGAGAGAAATTCACAAAAGTAGTTATGAAGGGAGTGTACATTGAGTGGAACAAATAATAAGCAGACAAACATTTATTTGACCTAAGCAGGATTAGAATGCATTACAGTTTGACACCACAAGGACACGACGAGGAATTTTTATAGGAATTGTTTGAACTTGAGCACACAAAGGTAACTGCACAACCGTCATCAACAGAAGGATTGGTGTGCAATGACATTTGCACATGTGATTTTGAACAATACCTATAAAAAGGTGCTGTCATGTTCTTTCTGATGTCGAATTGTAATGAATTATATTACTCCTTAGATCCAATAAATGTTTTCCTATTTAACTGTTCAACTCAACACACATGTCAAAATTGTTTTTGAGATTTTCTCTCACTCAGTGTTACTTGGAGCCACCCCATGTTCCACGAAGAATTTTCATCCTCTTGATGCCTATCAACCCTTTGATTTTGTTGACTAAATTCGGTAACATCTTGCATGTTTTATAAGCATATACTAACAAATCCATAATAAAATCAAATGATCATACATAGATATTTTACAGTCACAGGTTAATAAAATAATGATACAGTTAAATAACCACAATAACTTCTCTGAGTTTGTCAGTCAAATTCAAAAGCAGATATGATCGGTCTTTTGACTATAAATTTTAGATAGGTTATTTAACCATATTTTCAGCTTGTTATATAAGCTTAATATATATATATGATTAATTTACCTTATTAAAAATTAAACAATCAAAAGCTCGTATATATATATATATATATATATATATCACAGTCATAAAACTATAAATTAAAAATGTATGTAATAAATGGGGGAGGGGAGAAATTCTGATTTTATGTTACAAGAATATCAGAAGTATATGTAAAATTATATCAAATTGGTTTCATTCTTTACTAATGTGTAGATATGCAGTCTTAAAAAATTAAAATAAATAAAAGCAGTTCTTGTACAATAATGTATTAGAAAATATAAAAAGATTAGAATGTAATACTGGTTATGCCCGACCAGGAACAAACTTTTTGTTTGGCTATATAACAAATAATTCACACTAGATTAAACTAGATGTGATTAAACTAAACTGCACTAGATTAAAATTTCTTAATCATGCAATATAGATTATAATACATGTATAACATGGGTTTCTTTTTCATATTATAATATTTATATTTATTAAACAATAACTTCCATATACTTAAAAAAATTCATATATTTTCTAATATTGACCAAAATTTTAAAGTCACTTCCAAGATTCTTGCCATTTAATTGAATTTTTCATTTTCTCTCAATATACAAAATCTATCTAAATTTTCTTACTGTCAGTTAAATGTTTGAAACTGCCACTACCTAGCAAATCAAACTTTTGTGATTTTTTAAAAAAGGAAAAATAGTGTTCTGTTATTCTTGCAAAACTTAGTATATAGTTTAAAATGTAGAACACTTATAACAGACTTTTAAAAATTCTGTATGTAGTTAACTTAATTTAGATTTTTTACAATATCATTATGTAAATCAATTAATCACTGAGAAGTTTACTACAGTATGTTGAGGTTTTAATCCTTTATTTTCCCAATAATGAATTTGTGAAACTTTCATTTTCCAAAGCATTTTTCGTGAATATTTGAAGCTACATTAGAAGATTTACACCATCACTTAATAAATTTTAGAAGAATTTTGCTAAATAAAATTAATTAAATCCGAAAGTATAAGGATCCTGTGCAATCTTTAAAACTCAAATCAAGTTTTTATTTTTTGTATTTTATAGAATCAAGAAATATACAAATATAATGCTCTTACAATTGAAATATAGAAATATTTTTAAAGTTAAACTGCCCCCCCCCCACGCCAAAATAGCTAAAAAGATAAAAATGGAAAATAAACTATCCTTTTAGAAATATTTTTGCTTTTTGCAACCAATACTGTAAAGTAAGTATAATTCATTTTAAATTGTATTATTATAATCAATGTACCAAATGAATCTTAGAACAAGTTATTTTAATGGTGATTTAGAATGCCATTGGGAACTAAAGAATTAATGAAATTATGAATAATTTATTGCAGAATAAGTTATGAATTTTTAGATTTTGAGTTGATGCACAAACACTATACATATCATTATACTTGTGTTTTTTAAACATATCTTCTATATATATACATAATATTTTGTAACAAATTTAACACAACTCCAAAAATTGAAGACAATATCGAAATATTCACAACTTATTCTCTAAATGACTCATATAGTTGTGGCACCGTCATTGATTATCTGAAATATATGAATTTAAATTTAGTATTTAAGTGGAATATATGTTAACTTAATGGGCCTTCCCAAACAAATATGTAGAAGTTTAATAGATTATAAAAACAGTTATAAATTGCAAATCATTAAATGCAATTTTCAACATGAAAATAAAAAAGATTGATAAATTAAAATGAATCCAATAAGTTTATGAATTTTTACAATTGTGAACAAAATATCTAACAAAACTTCTACATATTAACCACTGGCAGTTAAAATGCAATAAAAATATTACTGCATGTGTATTTAGAAAAAGCATACTTAAAAGTAAAAATTGTTGATTTTAGTTCATCAAAAAAAATAAAGATAACAGTGAATCAGAAATAATCACAAAACAATCAATTAAAATACAAAAATATATTTATTATAATAAATAAATTACAAATTATAATACATGGCTATATTAATAAACATAAATTTCTTTTCACATTTTTTTAAAAGAAATACTTAGAAACACTCATTGCTTGGCCACGTTACAATTAATTGTGCCAATTGATTTGCTGTAGTTTGTTCCACACACAGGATTAATCAACATTGAGTACCTTAAAGAAAAAGTTAAATGCATTAAACTTAGCTATAATATAATATTTGGATAAAATATATTCAAATAAATTTTCAATACAAAATTGACTTATAGAAAGTTTTATAAAATCATATTCCGGCTACTAGCGGAGCCGCCCGGCGTTGCCCAGGCCTGTAATAATTTTCTTAAATAAACCTGCAATTAGTACTGCAGAATCTCATAAAAAGACCCAATCTTTAACCGAATCCTCTCTGCCTACGGATAGAGTCTTGCAGAAATGCTGCACACATGGCGCAAAATAAAAAAGGCGTTGCCCGGGTTTATGATAATATTCTTAAATGAGCCTGAAATTCTCTATATTTTTTTCTTTACTTTGACAGCATCCAAAAGAATTTGTGGTTTACAAAAACTTGCTTTTAAATAGCACAAGTCTTTCAAGTAATGAATTAATAATTAATATCTAAGGTTGTAATTGAGCGACTGTGAAGAAACTTACATATTTGAAATCAGCGAAAAATTCTTCATCTGAATTTATAAAAATTAAATTTCTAAATTTAATATCTGAAAATATTCACAGGTCATCTGAAAATGCCACTACTCGGTGACGCTCTGCGTTGCGAAACACCTGCTCTCGTTCAAAAAGATTTCTCGAAAATCTGTTTCTTTGATGAATGGAAATAAAATGAGATTTTATAAATAAATTTTTACAGATTTTGAACTATTTACAGGAGTATGAAATTATTTTTTAGAATTTCTGAAAGGGGAATTTTTTCTGTATGTAGCTTTCTATTTTTTGAGTTTTTAGGCCCAGGAGAATTTAAAATACAGCCCTTTATAAAAAAAAAAATCCTAGTGCATTCATCGCCCTGACAACCCTCTATTTACATTAACCCTTTTCCATTTCTTTGAGTTTTCGAAGAAATATTCTGCGGTTTGATAAAAATCTATGCTCTTATTGAATTATGAATACTTTTCCTTTCTTCTAATTTAGGGATTTTGATTAATTTCTCAACTAATTATCATAATTTTAAAATTCAGAGGGTCAGGTACATTAGGAGAAGCCTTAAATAATCTTTACAAAAAAATTTAGCCACGTACGTTCTGCAATTTTCACTTGCCATCGCAGACACTCACACAGACAGAGCGATTTGTTATTTTATTAGTATAGATAAGTTATTAAAAAATAAAAAGAAAGAAAGAAAGCTGACTACAGGGTTGGTAATTTTTGACATGTTTCAGTATATGACAGGTTTAAATCGTGATGTCAAAAAGCTCTTGTGAAAGACCTCATCAAAAACTCAAATAATTCATTGATTTGAAAAAATTCACCTTGATCCAAACAGAAAATATACAATATGAGCTTTAAATACAATACGAGCTTTATTACATAAAAACCTCACTGCTTTACTTAAAAGACAACTAAGATAATAAAAGAGATGTTACAAGTTGAAAATACACCCCAAAAGCACAAAGAAGTTTTAAATAAAATGTGAATTTCTAACTTGTAACATATCTTTTATTATCTTAGTTGCCTTTTAAGTAAAACAGTGAGCTTTTTAAAGCTCATATTGTATATGAGTATCCTTTTTAAATAAGACCGAGTTTTTATTAAGTTTATATTGTATATTTTCTGTTCACATTAAATGTCTCACATAACAACATTACACATAATTTTAAAAATTCATTATGTAATGAACATCAATAATTAGTACATATACATAGTAAATATAGTATATTTAAATGCAACTTTTTAAAAGAGTGTGAAATTTTTACCTATTTATTTACTTTTTTTTGGGGGGGGGGGATAAAATTGTGCTTTTCTAAAATGTACACACTAAGTTCACATGAACAGCCCATTTTTTCTTTTACTCAGCAATTTTTTTTTTTGGGGGGGGGAGGGGGGGTAAGAAAATAAATGTAGAAAAGTGCAGATATTTTTAATGTAGGTATATATAACAAGATAATATGCATCAATTTTACTGTAGCCTAGACAATAAACATTCATTACAATTGAAACCAGATTAATGTTATTGTATTGTTGAGTTTTGTAATGCTAAACATTTATAAAACAAGAAGTAATTAAAAAAATTATTTTTAAGTGAAATCTTCATAAAATTTGCTTTTTTTTGAACATATAAAAATAGTTTTTCGATTTTAAAACTGAATAAAAATGGTGCAGTCTTATAAATGAAAATTCACCTAAGCCCTATATTGAAAATCTGCATAATAGAAGAAATTAAATCATGAAACAATACCTGTGTCCCAACCATCAAGGACTGCATGGTCACAGTGAAGTCAGTGTGATTCACTTTTTTCACATCACACCTGTGACCAAAATGCAACCACTCAGTGATGTCACATTGTGACTGAGATGTGACTTTCTTAAAAAATTTTAGAAAATCGTCACAATGTTAATGTCAAAGTAGTCACAAATGACACACTTCTCACAAATTGGTCACATTGTGACGTCACAAAAAAGCTCTAAAACGGCCGTAACAACTTCACATTTTAGTTACTGAGACTTCACATTGACAATCGATGGTCACAAAGTCAAAATGTGACTTCACAACGACGTTGCAGTGACGTCACCATGTCTTACGGGCAAGTCCTGCTAGCATCAATTAGACACAGACCTTTTTCTATTGCTTCATACACTCAGACTCAGAAATCATTAAGCTGTATATAAATGCGCAGAAAAGATTATGTGACACAGCATGTTGAAGGATAAAATTGATCTGAACTATTTAATTACACAAAAGAATTTTCATCTGATTAAAAAATTAAAAAAAGTATTTTTTTTTTTTTTTTTTTGCAATTGATATATTTTTAATTATTAAATTACTATAATTTTAAATAAAATATTACATAAAATCATTGGCTTACATACTGTTGTTAACATTTTTTTTAGTGTGTTAGTTTTTTATGCTTGTCATGTCAAAAAGCAGTTTTTGATGTCAAAAGCCCAACCTGGCAGACTAACAAAAACCACAACCCTTACCTCAATGCATTCCATTGTACAGTACATTCTTGCGAAAAAGAGCTGCATGGAATCAAGTGGGGATAAAATATGGAGGTTTTTAGATTAAATTAATATAATACTTTTTATTTTTTGAATTGCATTACCTAAAACGTATGTTAGAATTATCAAATTTTACAATGAATAATAAAATTATTGTTACTTATTATTATGCTAGTGTTGACTCTCAGTTATTTTAACAGGGGCAACACCCGGCAATCCTTTTCATTTCTTATATGCACACGGAGGTTCTTTTAAACTCTTCTGATGCTTCCAGTGGCCCTTTAAATACTTTGTATGCATCCCTTGTGGCAATTCAATTGATCCTGGGGAAATATATTGCAAATTGTAGGGATTCTAAACAAATCACTTCAAAATATTTTTCGTGAACAATGTACAAGTGTGTCCTTTTTTAAGAATAATATTCCTTTTTTGAAAAATTTCTGCCCAGCAGCCCTTTTTTTCTAAAGTCAAAACTATATGCTTTATAGCTATTTTAAAATTTTGAATGAAAAAAACCTAGATTTAAAGTAAATAAGAACTTATTTATCGATTATACAGCATAAAACAAAGAACTAGCTTTATGGAATTTTTAATACAAGTTAACTTAATAATTTATATTTTAGAAAAAACATAACTAGGATAAAATAGTTAAAATGTTAGACAACAAATCATATATTTATTGGGATCTTAATGGGATAATAAATATATATATAACTCACAAAGAAAAAAAAAAGTGTTTTTATTTTATGTTTCTTTAGAAAACCCTCATGGTATAGAGTAAAATATGCATTTTAAAATTTCAATATCAGTAATAATTATCAATATTATGGTTGAAATTGTTTTTAAAATTTGAGAGCAATTTCTGTTGACATGTTCAATGCAATTCTTTAGTAGATTAAAATAATAATATTTTTTGCAATTATTTTACCTCACATGGCCTTACATTTTATCTCTTCACTGTTTTATACTACATTTCAGAATAATATGGATAACTGCAATAGCCAAAGATTTTTATTTCCATTGCTCCCTGTTATGAAAGACCTATGTGATCATCATGCTCTATATTAAGTTTTGTCAGCATATCAATGTTGAAGCCATTCCAATCATATGTAAATCTGTTTAAGAATAGTTATTGGTCCACACTTTTTGCTAATAGATGTCAATGAGTGCCTGCTTTCAACATAATTGATTTCAAAATCAAAGTACTTGGGAATAGAAACAGTAATTAGATAAATTTTGATTAAAATGTTGAGAAATTATCAGGATTTTGCACGGTTTAAACCAATTGGTTTTAACTATGATTTAAACCACGTTTTAAAACAATTATCTTTTTTCCTCAAAAATAAATAAATAAATAAATAAAATATAAATATATATATATATTTTTTTAAGAAGAAATTTAATGACATTTTCTTTATAATTTATGTGTTTCAGATCATTGGATATAAGTAATTCCTACTTTTAACACTTTATTTCAGCAATAAGCCTTGTATATAGAGTGTCTAGGTCATTTTTTTATGCATAAGATGAAAATCTGTATGCATTGGTGAACATATCTATTGCTGAAAAGGAAAAGCTTAAAACATATGAATTGATCAAAGAAAAAATAGATTAAAATATTTTAATTTTTAAAAAATGCAGATTATTTAAAGCAATTAATAACATAACACAGCCATCTTTGAGATTTTGCTCAAGCTGTACAATTTTTTTTTCTTGATTGGAGAGATTATCTTGAGGAATTAAAATCAAAATATGAAGTCGAATAAGAGAGTATTTAAAGACTGGTTGCTAGTTATAGCATTTTAATAATATTTTTCCCCCTTCTCTTATCAGCTGAATCTAATGACTAAAAATGTTGATTTCAAATTATCACTCAAAAGAAAAAAATTCTCCAACAAATATTTGAAATTTATTATTTGAATAACTGTGGAAAAGAATATTTATCAAACTACATCCAAATGTTTATTATTTGATATAAAAAAGATAGTTCATAAAGATTTTCAGACTATCAATGTTTCATTGTGTAGTTTATTATTTAAAAATAATATTATTTGCAAATACTGTTCAAATTAAAATATGATTTTTTTCAGATTTCTACATCAATTCACTGTAATTACTTAATTAAAATTATTTTAAAATGTAGTTACATTACTTATAAACAAATAATGTCTGTTTTTATCAATAAATATGCATGCATATGCAATAAGAAAGGATATTTAAAAAAAAAAAACCTGGTTTAAACCAAAAAATCCTGTTTTTTTTTTTTGGTGGGGGGGGGGGGAGGTTTGAATAAAACATAGTTTTTTTCAACCCTGGAAGTTTTCAATCCTTATTTTTAATTTAAGTTAGAGAATTTTATTATCATATAGGGATTTTTATTTTAACCTTTTATAATGTGAGATAATTTTTATTCCATTTAAATTTAATCAAAATTTATACCAGAATTTTCAACAAATTGTAGTACTTTTATAACATCAGTGAACAAAGCAGTAAAATTACTTTTTCTTGTTATCATAAAATATCACTTGAAAATTCTGATGTGAATTCAACATTGTGAAGCACAATTTCCTAAATCTTCAAGAGTTAAAGAACTTTTGGAATAGCCATCCAGTAGAACTCCATTTTATTTTGGATTCACCACATTTATATCTTTAATAATAATAATAAAATCGAAGTCTTTTCTATTTACACTCATGCACATTTGTATACATAAGACAGAAAAAAAATTCTGTTGCCAGTAAAATACATCTTTTTTTTTAATCATAGGTACACAACAAATTATGAATAAATTTACTTTATAAACTTAGATAGTTTATTTATAACAGATAAAAGAAAGAAATCATCTTAGCTTGTTAACAAAAAACATATTTTAAATTATAGAAATGCTTTGAAACAAAATGAATATGAGTTAATAAACAAATGATTGATTATATGATTATCATATCTAGTAACTACTTTAAAGTTTGTACATAAAGTAACAAAAAATAACTTTTTTATTATTTTTTTTAAATATAATGCAATATTTGATCCTCCCCTCCCCCCCAAATTGCATTTGTTTACATTCTTTCACTCTGATTTAAAAAATACATTAGAAAGGGCTTATATTTACACTAAAATCTTTCTTATACTAGTAGAAAGTAAACTGTTTTACTAATAACTTAAAAATTACACATCTAAATGTTTCTTAATAAATTTAGATATTTATAATAATCATATAGATAAGCATAAATAGCATTAAAATAATTTAACATAATTTAGTTTAAGTTTTCTATTAGTACTTTAATTTTAAAATTGAATACTTGAATTTAAAAAAAAAAAAAAAAAAGCTTTAAATGCATGGATTTATGCCTTCTTTCTCTCCTCTTCTCCTAAAATGTACAGCATGTTTATGGACATACACAATTTTCTTTACGAAATATCTTGATCTAAATTCTAAATAAAACAACTTCTTCAAACTATTGATTTAAATCAAATAAAAATAAACTCATTAAAGTCATGCTAATAAAAATTCAAATTAGCAAATCATGTTAAAATTACAATGTGGCAAAATTTCAAATATGTAAAAATGAGAATTCTTAAAGCATACATACCAGATTTCTTGTTAAGAAGACACCAGAATGGCAGGGATCAGAAAGACATGGGGCATCAAAAATCTTCAATTAAACCCTATAAGGAAATAGATAAACATTTAAAAGCAAATACAGAACAGCCTGATAAGGGGTTGGTGCATATAATATAATGTTATCATTTTAGAGGAAAGGGAAGAGCACCCCAGATAATCTGGCACATGATATCTCTAGAGAGAAAGGGGATTTGTCTTTTTTACTTTTTATATCATTATCATGTTTGAACCAAACCAAAAAATGGCAAAAATTAAAATAATTTTAGATACTGATTAGGGATGTACCGAATATTCGGTATCTATTCGGTATTCAGCCATGTTACAGAATATTCGGTTAAGACCAGGGTTCGCCGAAGTGGGCCCAGCCCGAAAAAACCCGCCCGGGTTTTTTCGGGCGGGCCCACTTGAAAAAACCCATCAAAAACCCATTTGTGGGTTTTTTCAAATTTTCTCGTGTTTTCACGACTGTATCATTATTTAATCTAAGATATGAGAATGGAAAGATAAATGCCATTTTAAATATATTTCAAACTAACCATATTTAAAAGAATTTCTAAGTATTGATAAAATGACCATAAAAAAATTAATTTGTAAATAAGGAAGATTTTCATGGCTATATATTTTAAAATGCATCCATTGCTTTAAATCTTAATGTATACCTAATGATGACGCTTGAAATGTGATCCCCATCCTGATTGCTTGTATTGTTATAGCTTTTAAGCACATTTATTATCCTGCTTCAATGTTCAATGAAAGTTTATACAGTAATTTTCAACACAAAAATGGTGACAGATTATACAGGGTTCCCAGCATCATAGTAAGTCAGGAAAATCTCAAAATATACAGGAAAAGTCAGGGAATTTAAAAATAATTTCTAAAAAAGTCATGGAAAACACTTGAGTGAAAAAATGAAAAATGACACAAAATTCATTAAACAGTTGGGGAAAAATAAAAAAAGATTGAAGTATGATTGCAAAAAAAAATTGCTAATTTTGGAAAAAGATTGTGAAAATAAGTATTAAATTTTGCTGTATGCTCGTTTGGTCAGAGAATTTTTCTAGATTTGGTTTGGGAAAGTCAGGGAAATTTTTGAGATTTGGTCATGGAAAATCAAGGAATATGCCAGTCATGTTTTGCTGGGAATCCTGTTATAACAAAAAAGAGTGAAAAAGTTTTAGTATAGTACTTTAATAATTTCATTGTTAAAATTATTACTAATAATTAATTTTTGTAAAAGCAAATTATAATGTTTATTATTGTCATAACTTTTTAACCATTAACCTCATAAACTTTTTGTAATCAATTAGTTATTTTAAATTGTATTTAGTAGTATAAGTACCTTCTTTTCAAACATTTTGAACCATATTTCTTTAACATAAATACCTTGATAATATTAAAAAAACCTAATAAAATCTAATCTAAAATGTATCCAGATACTTTAAAAGATTGCTTACAGATGGCATACAAAACTAAACTAATAAAAGTGTATTGCCATCTACGATCTAACTTTATAAATATGACTGACACTGACTTTTAGATAATCCAATTTAATACTATTGCAATATAAATGTTGCTTAAATTGTAGTGTATATATATATATATATATATATATATGTGTGTGTGTGTGTGTGTGTGTGTGTGAATTCTATTTTTTTTCTTCACAAAAATAAAAATATTTACATAAATGTTGCTGCTTTAAACTGATTTCTATTGAAGTAAATGAAAGAAATTGCATAAATTAGTCTGTTTAACTTGAGATTTATATAAAGAAATTCAGTTGCACTTGATTTAAAATATCATTCTTCCAGTAATCTAGTTCTATGAGATACAAAATAATCTTTTTAAATATATTTATATTTTCTTTTTATATATTTCTTTTTATTGTTAATCTATACTTAATGCAAAATTATACCTTTGTTTCACTGATAAATGAAAAATTTAGGTACTATGCATGTGAAAATTAGAAATGTGAAGAGTTCTCTAAAAAATTCTGATAAAACCCGAAAAAACCCGGGTTTTTTCAAAAAAGCCCGAAAAAACCCGGGTTTTAGACTACTGGGCCCAGTGGGTTGGGCTTTTTCAAAAAAACCCGGGTTTTTTCAAACCCTGGTTAAGACGAATAACAAACTATTCGGTTAAGCCAAATATGGAACTATTTGGCCAAATCCAATACATAAAACCTTTTAAAACACATTTTTTTAAACTTTTCACAATTTCTATTTTTAACAGTCAATTTATAAATTAATTTAAAATAATTAGAAAGAAAATCATATTTAAATAAAACAGAATGTTTTTATATTATTTATTTGTTGTTTGTAAAGTATAACTTAATTAACTACGAGAAAGATTAAAATAGTGATTTATTAGGATTCTCCTTAGGAATAAGTAATGTGCAAATGAAAATTCTTAAGTTTTGTTTAAGTAAATAATCTGTTACTTGCTTTTCCCAAATAAAAGTCCTTAAACAAGAAAGAAAAACTTTTGAGAATAGTAATAGCTATGAAGGCAATTTTTGTTCATGAAACCATAACCATAATCAACTTATTGAGTCATATAAATACATTGTATTTCATCTCACTCTAGGTCAAACTTGTGTTTTCGTGTGTTGCATTAACTATAAATAAGATGCCATAGCTATATTTTCAACTCGCATGCTTTGATTTTTGTAAAATATGATATGATGAGAAGGGTAGAAACTGCCATCATTCATAAGAAAATAAATATGAGCTAGACATTCTTTTATTCAGAATTAAGTTGAAAGTAGTATTTGTACTTTATATTGAAAAAAAAAATCTACCTTAAGTTTTAGAAAAAGGACAATTAAAAGACTGTAGAGTTTTCTTCAATCATTTTTTTCATTATTTCTCTGATTTTAAAATGTTTGTTTGTTGAATTCATAGAAGAAAACATGAAATTTAAAATTTTATTAATTAAAGTATTATACTTGTACTTCTTAAATAACTCAAGATAGATTTTTTTTCAATACTAAATATTCTTATTAAAAAACTTTTGTATATCAAATGTAAGTTTCTTTTATTAAATATTATGTAAAATTATTTTAAAAAGTAACATTTTAATATCTTTAAACTTTGGAATATAAAAAGTATTTGGAAAGCCAAATATTCGGTATTTGGCCGAATAATACTATTCAGCTGGCCGAGTATTCAGTATTCGGTTCACCTGTCGGCCGAATATTCCGCATTCGGCACATCCCTAATACTGATAATTATATGATTAAGGAAGGAGGGAGGGGAGTTGACAGGATGTTAACATGATATCAGGGGTCGTTAGGGAAGCAGTAAAGGGAGGAAGGAGTCCAGTGTCTGCTTATTTTTCCAGACAAGTGAAGGGGGGGGGGCGACACAAGACTTCTAATATAAGCATCAGACATCAAAGAAACTATATTTTAATAAAAATCAAAAGATCATTATTTGAATGAGTGTTCTGCAGATGTTGAATAACTTGAGAAAAACGATATGAGGTAAACAAGAACTGAAAATGAACATTCTAGCTGGTCACTATATTGAAAACATAATAATGGACAATGCAGAAATATTGATTCAAAGATTAAGACACCACAGTAGAAATGCGAATGCCAAACATATAATATAAGGTTACAAATAATAATGTATCAAAAACTATGGTATTTTTTTTACTAGGGGGAGAGAGGGAATGGTTTATACAATATTCTTATATTATACTATCTCAACTGATGGAGGTAAGATTTTAATCTTGTTTGGCAGTAGGCAGTGCTTATCTCAAATATTGACAACAAAACTTTTACACCATTAAATATTCTTTTAGCTGTTCTCTTATTAATAATAATAATTAAAAAAAAGATTTTTTTTTTAAATTCTATTAAAAAAGATTAAAGTTTATATTTATAAATTTATTTTGAGCGATATTCTTATCTTTTGCACAAACACTTTTTTTTTTTTTTTGGGGGGGGGGGGGTATTTGTTTCCTAAGAAAATAACTGATTTCTAAACTATATATACATTAGATATAAAAAAATATAAACCTTAATTAAAAAGTTCAATTTAAAAATTATTTCAATCTTATAAAGGGCTTGTAAAATGTAGATAGTGTTCATTCTAGGCCATTTTTGAAGGGTGCAGCACCCTGCTCTTTTTAAAAGTAGTAAAATGCACCACTGGTTTTACCCAGAGATTTTTAATAAATATTTTTTTTATTCCCTGGTATTTCTTAATTCGTGTGCCCACAAATGATTTTCTCAAATGATTTTATTTTTTCAATTCTTTATGGAAAATAACACGAAACTGTCAAATTGTGTTTTAATTTAATTGTTTTTTAATTTTTATATCATAAAATCATTCGAAAATAATGTTACTTGATTTATCATATTTAAAAATTATGTATTTTGCTACTTTCTTTTTTCCCCTTCCAAAGGCAATAATTTTTTTCTTGCAAAAGTGCCCTTTTCTGCTACAGTTGTGCCCTTTTTAGTGAATAGCACCATGCCATTTTTATTTTTAGAGTGAACACTAATAAAATGGTAAAAAATGTACAAACATTTAATCCCTTTATCAAGTAAACCTAAAAATAATGACAGATATTGTACAAACACAAAATTTTGGTGCATTGTCTTTTTCCTGTATCAAAATAAACATTTTTAAAGAAAAAAGTGGTCAACAAATACCAATTGAGTAGAATCATTTTGTTATTGTTATTATTATTGTTTTCAGATAATAGTTTTTTCAATATACAAAATCTTTGAAAATTACATAAAAAAAGAAACCTTTTGAATTTAGAATAGAAGACTGCAAATGTGCAGTCTGTATTCCAATATTCCAAACCACACATAATAAAAACTAAAGGTAATATTGATGCATTATTCGCAACAACTAAATTTATATACAGATGTAATGCAATTTAACCCTAGAATAATTTTAACTAAATTGTACCTAAGCGATTAAAAAACAGGCATCACTGTTGGTTACATTTAGCAAGCTAAACTGGTTTGATTAAAATTACACTCTCCTACATTTGATATTTTGTCAAAGTGTTTCAATCAAAATTTCTTTGATTGAGCTTGTTCTGAATTTCAAGATCAGTAATTTTAAACATAAACAGGCCATGGTTTTCATTTCTGTATGCAGTAAATCTCACCTTGACACCTAAGCACCATACTTGTAATATAATAAGTATTAATTCTATTATTTCAGTGGTGAAATAATACCTTTTGATTTATGTTTATTTTGATTGTAATTTTTAAAATTTTAAATATAAAAGATATAGTTTTATTGCACTTTAAAAAGATTTAAGATTCTTTAAATTTTAAAATTACAAAAAATGAGGGATTGTAAACATCACAATATTAATAAAACAAAATAATAATATTTCAGTATTTTTAAAATAGCCAACTTACTACTATGATAAATTAGTGTTCAGTCTAGAAAGAAAAAGGGCAAGGTGCTATTCATTAAAAAGGGCACTATCTCAAATGAAAATAGATTATGATGCAATTTCCTTGTCTATTTAATGAAACTTTCTTCCTGAAAATTGTTATTAAGTATGCAAGTGACTGTTTGTTTGGTTAAAAAAAATTACTTTCAACCAGACAAGCAAGTTTAATTTTACTAAAAAAAATAAAAAAAAAAAAAAAGTTTTTAAACAAATTTTCGTATTTTAGTGCAAAATTACACTGAAAAATTTCATTACGGTTACATTTGTTAAAATTTATAAATATTTAATTATTTATTTGGAATATTACGCTTCAAAACAAACTGGCTTTTAATGTATTAGACCAGTGTAGTAAGTGTTAATAAATAATAATAATTATTATTATTTTTCAATAATAACAATCAAAAGCGAAAGGATAAAAATCGCAAAAATCTTTAAAAGATTCCTGTCATATGATGAAATATCTTTTTTATATAACATAAAAAACATGGGAAAGAAATTATTTAAATGTATTCAGAATCAACTCTGAATAGATCGCGCCGGTAGAATGTAAACACACATCTCGATTATTCGAATTTATTTTTAAGTTTTTAAAATTTTGCATGTGAATTCACCAACATGAAATTAAATATGATAAGACTTAAAATAACCAGCAAAAAAACTTACTTGAATGATGAAATGAAATTCCTGTTTCTTTTTTTCCAACAAGATTGATCGAGGTAGGTAGAATTTCCCGCTCGCTCCGCCATCGTAAACAAAACCACACAAACAACTTTTCAGAGTTGCCAGATTCTTGAACTGAATGAGAAACGTTTTGATTGGTTAGAAGAGAAGTAACGTTACGTAAAATAGCATCCGTTTGAGCGTATTTAGGTATAACAGCAAAACGAAGATTTTTTTACAATTGGTCGGACGAAATCTTTGTAAAATAATCGTGTTTCACCAATTTTCTAGAAAAATGGTAAAGTGAATGTCAAATATATAGTCAACGCGTCATTATTTTACAAAAATTTTTAACAGTGTAATTTAAAAAAAAGAAGAAATAACAAAAGTAATGATTACTTAAATGTTACAAATAAATTCTAATAAAACTGAGACACAATATACAACGCATAATAAGCTGTAAAATAACATTCAAAGAAATCACCAGACCATTGTGGTGTTTCATAAATTATAAGAATTATAAAGTAAACAAAATAATTGTGTCACTTATGTATAGGATAATTACTTCACTATGGAGTATGAACATCCCTAAAAGCAATATAGCACATACATATTTGTGTGGTACTATCAATTAAATCGATCGATAAATTCGCTGGGAAATGAGAGCCATTACTCTTCTAAAGTAGTTCTTAGCATATAAGTGGTCTGAGAAGAGGGATTGACAAATCTTTCTGAAGTATCCCAAACATACTCGATGGGATTCAAATACAGTGATCGAGCTTATCATTACATACGCTGAATGTTTTTGTGCTGAATATATCATCCTGTGCGGTCTAGCGACATTGTCCTGTAACAACATTTCATTGCCAATGGCACGGGCATATTGACACACATAAGACTCAAGAATATCTTCAGACGTGAGCATTCACAGTGTCACGTGGAAAGAAACTGAAATCTGTACGTCCATCCAAAGAGATACTTTCCCAAACACAGACAATGCATCCTCCATTTAAATCTCTTTTACGAATATTGGTGTATGATAGTGTGTTGCCGTTTATCTGCAAATCAGACAACGCCTACTATTGCTTTAGAACCTAAACCAGAATTTACCCGTGAAAAGAACATGCCGGCATTGATCAACCGTCAGGTGGATACGTTGACGTGCCCACCTTAAACGGTTTCTCCGGTGACGTGAGGTTACGGCATACAAATGTATTATCGAATCACAAAAAGACCACCTACATAAAGCCTTTTATGTACAGTAGACGTTGAAACCATCCTTTTAGTAGATAAAACAAGGGAAGCTCTGAGATAAGAGAGGATTGCTCTTGTATTCCTCCATACAGATAACGCTAATCGGTGGTTGTATCTATTCCCTGCCCTTGCGGGAACATTCTAGAGGCCGAATCAGTGGTTTGAAATTGTTTGCAAAGCCTTTGAACAACAGAAAAACTTATATTCAGCTATATGGTCACCCTTGTCTGACCTGCCTCCAATCTTTCAATGCCTCTATATAGCAGTTATACAAATAAATGATAACTCGAAGTCATACTAATGAATTTGATATCTCATTTTTCTTACCTGATATTCACAGCGACACCAGCCGCTGCAATCTATAGCATGTATTTTTATGCTCCTCACAAATTACAGAATCCGATTGCAATACCGTTAATTTGCATTTTATAATTTTAATCAGTATCTTTTAGTTAGCCAAATGTGTATAATATTCATTGACAGGCTCATTTCTGAACAAGTAACATCTCCTCTTGTGATTAGTTCTTAATTTTTAGAAACAAGTATATTAACAGGAAATTTTTTTTCTAGTAAGAGTGTGTTCTTTTTATAAATAAAATAAATAAAAACTCAGAGAAGTCCAAGCTAAACTTAGTTAAAATGACTTTTGTATTGAACTCGATATAAAAATAAACACTTGTGGTATCGTATTGATGAAAAGAATTTTATTTTATAACATTATTCATTTACATATACTATGAGTATTCATACTATGTATATTGCTATTTTTAAAAATCTATCTATACATGTTCAGTCAGGATTACAAGTCAGAAGATTCACTGTCCTATTTTACAGAATTTAAGCTTTGATATAAGAACTTTAATATATTTCTCGAATTAAATGTGAGAAACCTCTATGGACTCTGATCCCGTACGATGGAATCTGGTTGTTGGAACCCGTATCGCAGCTCCTATTGAAGATTCCTAGAAAATTTCATAAAGTTATGAAAGTAATATTTTTGTCAAATATCATCAAATTTGACAATAATATCCATTTTGAGTGAATAATGTGTACAACATTGGTAGACTTGAAAGATGATTTTAATTCAAATATTTCGTGAATGTCGCCAGTATCGCCTAAAATTTCTAAAACAATTTGCAAAACATCGCCAAACTCAAGACTTCATTACTATCAACTGCAACAACTTAATAATGGTTAAAACATTATGCTTTGACACAAATGCTTTGACAAATTGTGACCTCTAAATAAACCACAAATCCAATTTTCTCGAACATGTGACTATTTAGTTAGTCCTCGTGTACCCTTAAACGGTCGAAGAAAAATTTTAGTTAAAATTGTTAAAATAATTTTTTGAGAAAATTTATATAGACACGCATAGACACGCCATAGAAGTACAGTCTAACATTTTTAACACGAACACTCACATATAAATTTCTTTTATTCATGTTAAAAGTGATTTGTGTTATCCATACTCTAAAAATTTTAGATATACCATACAACAAGAACCATTACATGTAACAATATAGATGCATTTCTTTAAAATCTAATTTGTTGCTAATAATGAATTTGTTTCTTAAGATCAATCTATCTAGAATTTAGACCTACACGTAGGACATCTTTCGTCGGAAGTCTTTTGAAGGAGAACTCGCCGATATATACGTAACATTCGAAAAAGTTAATAAAAATTTCATACAGGCAAATAGATTTCTTTCTGCGAATTAGACACTAAGCCATTACCAAAACAGCGATCTCTCAGTTCCATTACTTTACGTAAAGAGTTTTGCAAAATTGTGATTTATTTTGAGTGGGTGCGAGGAATTGAACTGACAGTTCCTGTAATCATCAGTCTGATATTATGAAAACTAACGATATGTACCTTCCGATATTAACTGTGGCCGTGATAGCCTAGTGGTCATAGCATCGAACTCCAGGCTGGAAGGTTCCGGGTTCGATGCTGGACACCACCAAATACGCGCCGAATATATGCAGTGTAAGTATTCGTTAAATAAAGGGATTATGAAAATCCCGTAGGAGCAGGTAGCAATGTTTTGTGCTGTCATGTATTGCGGCTTTGCTGAAAATCTTCCACTTTTATTAAAAATAATTTTGCCCCACCAGTGGCCGCGAGGTTCTGACCTCCAAACTGGTAGACGGTAGGTGCTGGGTTCGAACCCAATCGCGACCGTCGGCCTAACCGTTCGAAGTTTTCCGTGGTTTTCTTCGAACCTTGCGTAAATACGGGTTAGGTTCCCTTAGAAAGACCCCCACGGAGGGCAACCCACCCCATAGGGCCTATATCCCATAGCATAGATAATCGGCCGACAAAAATACACCAACACCAATACACACCGATATTAACATTCTTTCACTAATTTGGTTTTCTAGAAATATATAACTCAATTTCATCGAAAAGTGGAGAAAAGTTTCTTAGTTTTTTTTTTATGAATAGAAGATATTTTAATGGCCAATCGTTTTCGGTTCGTGACAAACAATATTTCGTGTTAAGCGTGTTTGTGTTAAAAAGACTTAAATCTCAGTAAAGCTCAGACAACTTCATGGTATAATAGGATACAGTTCGTTTTAAAATTAATTCGCTTTAAGCAAGTTTGTGTTTGGATGTATATTATTAAATTTTTACATTAAATATATATTTTTAAAATAGAAATTTCAGAAAACTCGTATTCAGAAAGAAGGAATTATGTAATGAAATGACAAAAAGCTGTATTCCAAACACATAGATATTAATTATTGCATAAACAGATATGATTTGAAGAAATAAATAGTTTTGAATGAAAAATACGTAACGGAATTAACAGCTCACTGAACGTTCTAAAAGTATATTCTTTTAATTCAAATATTTATCCACGTTCTTTTAAAGAAATATTGGTATATATTTGGGAGTGTTCAGCCACTACTGTTATTGGATATAAAATTACCAATTTTTAAATTGCGATCTCTGAATATATTATCGTCAGTTTTTTTCTCTTTTTGGTAGTATATTGCAGATATACATTTATAATTTTATTCAAACGTTATACTTCCTATTCATAAAATTTTATATTCCATCGATCAAAACTCCCTCTGTTAGATATAAGTAAGTGGTTTAATTATTGATCTTGTTACAATTGATTTTTTTCCCCAATAGATCAATTTTGTTTATAAACTTTATGTAAGGATTAAAAAGTACATTTTGTAAAAATAAGTCTAGCAAACACAATAATAATACTTATTTATATTTAACGACTTAGTAATGTACTTTAAAAAAGTACCACTAACAGGCAAAACATCAAACCAAAATTCAATAGTTTGTCTTCTACGAAAACAAAGTCCTGTTTTTTGAAAGCATATTTATATAAAGATTATATATCATAAAATAATACCATAAAAAGATCACCTCAATTTTCACGAAATTTAATTTTAGTTACAAATCATCTTCTTTTTAAAAAATCCTTAGTAAACTTTCAAGAGTCGATTTTTATCTTATTTGTATATATTACTTACATTTTACCTTCAGATTTGTGATATTGCTGTGTATTAAAGTAATCCAATCAGACCAACTTATTCTCAAAGATTTCAGGATGATGCTGTTAAGTAGAAAAATAAATCTTTAAAAGCCTCCAAACTGTTATTTTTCTGCTTTGAAGTATTGTTTCCTCAGCGGAATAATGGTGTTTGAAATAAATCAGTTGAACGCATTTTCCAGTTTATCCAATTCAAGTTGAAATAAACATCAATAGAATTAAATATTGTTTGCAGCACTTAATGTCTTTAAATGAATTTATTGGGATGTAAGGTAAAATCATTTTTTTTCTCAGTTTCTTAATGTAATTTAAAAAAAATCAGGATATTGATATTGTAGATGATTTGTTAATATTCATTTTCATTATTTATTGCATGTTTTACTTCAATTATTTATTACTTTAGTTTAAAAAAATATTTCAACATGGAAATTAAATAATGCACTACAATTCGTTAGGTAAATTATTTAATTTTACTTAACGAATGTAAATGCAGGTTTGCAAAATCAACATTTTACCTGCTTTTAACAGATGATGTTAAACTTTTCCATATAATCTTACTTCCATAGCAAAAAGAAAACAAACATTGGAGGCAATGTTATTCTCAAAACGCTTACTTATGTAGGGCATAATTTTCCTTGTATACGAAAAAAACATTCAAACATTGTTCTTTACACAATACCTAAATTTTCCAATAACATGAATAGTTAAATGAATCAGGCAATCGATAAGATTCTGTTATTTATTATGCTTTTATCAGAAAATAGTTTTCTTTGACATCAAAAATTAATATATATATGTAACGAGAACGGCGACGACGTCGAGATTCCACAACACCGTAAAAGCTCCCGTGCATCACCAGAGTTGATACCGCACATTTATTAATATCTAATAATCAGCAGCAAGGTTTTGTAGCCGTAGTATAAATTTTCAAGCAAAGAATGAGTTTTATTGGGAATTTCCCCGTAAAAAATCAAGCCACTAAGTCTTTGCAATTCATATTTATTATGAGTCATAAGGCAAACGAAGCCATTCCAGCATTAAGCGTTGCATACATCGAGTACTCCAAACTTCGTGAAGTAATCGAAATCATTAAATATTCCAATTTATCGGACAAACCAAAAGAACGTCTTACTAGTATTAAAGACAGATGCATTCTCTCCTCCTAAAAAGCCAAATGAAAATGGAACATTTTCACGACAAACTAGCCCCCTCCTACTCCGCGTCAATCAATTTAAAAATCCAATTAGGATTAACTCGAGTCTAAACGTCAAAAGATAATCAGCTCTGATTGGTCTAAGGAGGCGTCTCCTCGGGCAGGATCTATATTCTTCCTCGCAAATAGCAAGCCCTTTAACAACGCGTATTAACACCGGTCACGCGATGTTAAATAATAAATAAAATTAAAATCCCGGGAATATTCCAGAAAGTAAAAAGGTTACGAAATACTTCTAGCCTTTTTGAGAAGTAAGCAATAATTTATTAATAAATAAAATAAGAGAAAGAATTTTAGCTGTTACAAGTTAATACATTACGAAACTGAGATTGAAATATGTTCCACAAATTTTAGAATTGAAGTTAAGAGAGAACAAAATGGCGCATTTTTTTATTTTATTACGAATATATATATATATATATATATATTCATGTGTGGGGGCTTATAGCGCCTCTCTCCCCCCCCCCCTACACACACATACTGTATTTTTGTCAGGTCGATCACGGCAACCGACATTTTTTTAACATTATATTCTTCAGAAAGTTGAACCTTCTATTTTGAATTTTTGATCCGCAAATGGGAACAATAGCATTTTATTTGGTTTAGTTCAAAGTATTTCATTTAACTTAAAATAAACATCAAAGGATTTACAATAATTCTTAAGCAACTTAAACAGTTAACATTAAACGATTTACAGTTACGTGAGCCTCAATTTTTTGTTTTGCTTTGACGATTCAATATATGTTTTTTAATCTGACAAATGTGGTTTAAAATGAGAAATTGATTTGCTAATACATGTTAAAGAAACTGGTTTTTTTTAGTATCATATCTGAAGTATATCTTAAGAAAAAAAATTGTTAACACTGTATGTACCGGGTCTCCCAAAAATGACTGATGTATTTTAAAATTCAATAACTTGCAAACGGTATCAGCCATTTAAAAAAATTTTGTAGGAGGGTTATGTATAATGTCAGGAGATTTTTACCGTAATTTTTTATTTTAGTTCGCATATCAAACAATAGGTGGTGCTGACGACGATTGAAGGCCAGGTTGACGCTTCACTTAGCTCTGATCACCTGGCCTTCAATCGTCATCAGCGCCACCTATTGTTTGAGATGCGAACTAAAATAAAAAAACTACGGTAAAGAAACTCCTGAAATTGTACATAACCCTCCTGCAAAAATTTTTAAATAGCTATCACCGTTTGCAAGTTATTGAATTTTAAAATTCATCAGTCATTTTTGGGACACCCGGTATATACTACAGGGTGTCCAGTAAATAACTGACCCATTTTGAAATAAAAAAACTAAAGAACGGTTTGAGATAAAAATGCGCGGTTTATTGCATTGTTATTAGAAAATCAATAAATTTTTAGATATATACTTTCTTAAAATAGTTCAAAATTCGACCAACAGATGGCGCTGACGGCGACAACAGGCTGTTGAAATTCAGACATTACTCTAGATTTCACACGCATCAGTTTTTCGGTCCCTTGCGCAGAGTCGAATTTCAGTCGACATGTCAAATTGACATTCCACTTACCTGCAGAAGTAGAGTTTATTCGATGGAAAGAGATTTGAAACAATATTTATGATTGAATAATGTCTATTATACTTAATAAAAACCAAAAGAAAAAATTTATTGAATTTTCACACATTTGCCATAAGTTAATTGTAATCAAAAAATGTTTTTGTAATCGGTTAACTGATTCTCTTTTTATGTACAATAAATTGAAAATATGGGATAAACATCGCTATTTTTAGTAAAAAAAAATCTTGATATTTAATCTAAACATTTCTTCCAGTAAATAGTATGAAATTGTATTAAAAAAATAGAAGGTGTTAAATAGGTTTAATTTGTACATCAAGCAAACTCTTCTTGCCTACGTCGTGCATTAAAATAAATTAAGTGGTTAAAACAGTGGTACGGAAATATGTTGGCAAGTTCCCTGTCTAAAAAAAGCAGGACAGTGACTTATAAATTGGCACATAAAAATATAATACACCTTAGAATGAAGGAACCCATTTATAACAAATTCTGTTTTATACGTAAAAAAATATTGATTTCGACGGAGAAAGTATATACAAAACCAGATGCTAGGAACCTGCCTAAAACGAAATATTGTTCATTTTTCCGAAAACCGAATTCATCCCTACATTTTATTCATATTTTGACATTTAACACGTCTAAAAAGTTTATTACGAAAGCCACGAGATATTTAACGATGACTTTTACTCACACGTCTCCCTCACCACCCCCCAACAGAAAACATAATCTACGCTGAAATTGAAGGATGCTTAAAAAGAAAAAAAAAAGCATTGTACCTGTTTTATGTCCTGCCAGTTATCCCTTTAGAAGATTTAATTACAAAGAGCATCATAGATCCTGAAATTTATGTCTGTCCTCCCCCTTTCTTTAATTATTCTTCATGAGCAAAAGAAAGTAAAGAATAATTCTAAAAATTCCTCTTGTATTTAATTTGAAATTATTTTTTTTAAAAATGACTCTAATAACTTTTTAAAAATTATATATAAAAACACTAATGTTCCGATAATACGGTAATATTTATACTTATGAAATTGAACTAAAATAAGTAGACCTATGATGATTCTATGATGATTAAGGATCTATTATGCCTTCTGTGATGAAATTTTGAAAAGGGATGACTTGCAGGATATAAAACAGGTACAATGCTTTTTTTTCTCTTTAAACATCCTTCCATTTATATGATCTATAACCTATATTATTTATAACCACATTATATTATCAGTTGGGGGGAGGGAGACGTGTGTGTAAAAGTCATCTTAAAAACTCTCTTTAAGCATCTTTTCTCTTTTTAAGCAACCTTCCATTTCAGAGTATATGCTTTTGCAATCAGGGGAAGAAGAGGGATGGATTGTGTGTAAAAAGCATCTTAAAATCTGTCGTGGATTTCGTAAAAAAAAAATTCAGATATGTCAAATGTCAAAATATGAATATAACGTAAGCATGAATTCGGTTTGCGGTAAAATGAAAAATATTTCGGTTTAGACAGGTTTCCGTCTTAGCAGGTAGATTTGTATGTTATTTTCTCCGTCTCGATTACTATTTTTTGTGTTTAAGACAGGATTTGTTATAGACGAAATATAGACGAACCTTAATTTTAAGGTTTAATATATTTTTATACGTTGATTTATAATAAGTCACTGCTCTGTTTTTATTTTAGACAGGGAACTTGCTACTATTATTTGCGTACTACTGTTTTAACTTCTTATTTCACTAGATGTCGTATAGGCAAGAAGAGTTTGCTTGATCCATCTTTTAAAGCATTTTGACATCTCTAATTTTTTTAAATACAATTCTATACTAGTTAATGGAAGAAATGTTTAGATTAAATATTAAGATTTTTTTATTTAAAAAAGCTGTGTTTATCCCATATTTTCAATTTATTGTACGTAAAAAGAGAATCAGCTGATGCAACAAAAATTCTAGTTTGATTTTTTTGTGTACTTTATTCTTAAAATCTTTTCAGCGAAAAGTTTTAGACGTGAAAAAATTATTGACGATTTGTCCATTGTTTAATAAAATATATATTTAAAACAATAACTTTGAATTAGAAATCTGAAATCGTGGAAATCAATAAGTATTTTTAGCACATTTAAAATTAAAGGAATTTTTTAGATTTTACTTAAAACTTTTAAGTTTAAATAGAAAGTTTAATATCATAATATCGAAAGAATTAATTAAAGCTTCACAGAGTTCAAAGTGCTTTGATTTAACAATTTCCCTCTAAAACTGTTTTGTTCTATATTAATTAAAATAACCTCTGTTGCTTAAAATGTTTTAATTAAAACAGGATACATGGTAGTAAATTTTTATTTGTTTTTCAATTAAAGTCAGAGCACATATAAATATAATAGAATGACAAGATTAATAGAAAACAAGAATGTCCATTAAAGCGATATAATAAATTTAGAAATAGATACAGTAATAAGATCAGATTAAAACAAGAAACAGAATTAGCATATCTAAAAATCATACGAACAAATAAGAAAATAATACAAATTTAAAAATGCTGGTTAGGACTATTTGTTTTGACACTATTTGCTAAAATTGGAACTCTCAAAATTATATTCTGAAAATAGCGACTTTTAAAATTTTTTTAAGTGAAATTGGTTCTTATGTATAAAGTTGAAGTCTTGTAATCGATTTTTCAATCATTTCTTGATAGGCAATAATTATAAAAATTGACAACAGGTGTTATTCAGGTGAGACTACATTTCATTATTTTTATACATTAAAAATTAATTAGGTTACAAATACTCAAATATACTTTATGATTAAAATGTAATTGTGTACAAGTTGCAAAATCCATGGTCTTTAATATTTGCCGGAGTATGTTCATTAATTTACGCCAACTATCAGTAAAAATGTTACATATTATTAATAAACTATAATAATTGTGTAGTGTATTAATCAGTTTTCTGAACATAGAGTATGGAATATTCAGATGCTATCGATTCTCAAAAATTTGCATGTTCAACAAACATGTTTTATAGACAAATATAACACATTAACAGATTTATAAGTAACATTAAAATTAATGTTATTTTGTAGATATTGTGCTTAAAAATGCAACTATTCAGCAAAAATGTTTAATTGAGTTTAGATAGAGTACTAACAATTAATTTGAAAAAAAAATCATTAAAAGAATAAAAAGAATGATGCCCAGTTAAACTGATGGCATAGAGCTCACAGGCTATGCAGACTAATTGTATATTACAACCTTATATAATAATGCGTTTCGAAAAAAATAAGGAAGGAAGTACCCCCATTTCCTTTCTTTATACTTATTCATTGAAGCCCCAAAACTAATCAGGGATACGTCTTATCATAAAATAAACCTGTATCCAAAATTCGAAACAAGTCAAATAATTCTGCATAAAAACCCATTTATGTAATTTAAGAAACGTTGTCCCCCGTTCCCTCTCTTATAATTAACCATTAAACCTCGAAAACTCAGAAATGAAACTCATCAGAAAGAACCTACATCCGAAATTTAAAGCAAATCGGATAACTCTGCATTAAACTCTATTTAGCTAACTTAAGGGGGAGGTAATCGTCCGTACCCTCCTTTATAGTTAACAAAAGAACATCACAACAAATGAGCGAAGTTTCTTATTACTATGAACCTGTATCCAAAAATTGAAACAAATTGGTTAATTCTGCATAAAAAAACCATTTATATAAATTATGAGGGGTAATTTCCCCTATCCACTCTTTATACTTAGCCGGTGAATACTAAGCCGGTGAAAACATATCAGGAAAACGCCTTTTCAGAATAAACCTGCATACAAAATTTGAAAACATGCAAATAGTTAAATTTTGCGTGAAAACCCTATATTAAGACGGGGGAAATCCCCCCATCCCCCCCTTTAAACTTATCCAATGAACACACAATACTAATCACGGAGGCACCTCATTATAATGATCCTACATCTAAGATTTAAACGAAATCTACTAATTCTGCATGAAAAACCAATTTATATAAATTAAGGGGAGGGGCAATAGCCCCCGTTCCCTTTCTTTTACTTTTAGAATGAACTCTCAAAACTAATCAGGGAAGCGTCTTATCATAATATGCATATATCCAAAATTTCATGTAAATCGGGTATTTTAATAATGAGTTATCGCGTTACGTACGTACGTACGCACGTACATACATACAGAACGGGCGGCCAGATAATCTATCAGGGTTTGATAGCCTATGAACTAATAAAGAATACTGCCCAGTTGAACTGATGGCATTGAGCCCACAGGCTACAAATACTAATTGTACGTTAAAGTTATATTTTCAAGAGTTAATTCCGTTCGAAAAAAAAATTAAGAAGGGAAAACAGCTCTCCCCTTTCATCTTTTTTTATACTTAATCAATGAACCTCCTATACTATGAAAGACATGCTTTATCATATAAAAAATCTATATCCAAAATTCAGAGCAAATGAGATAATTCTTAATAAAAACCCATTTAGCATTTATATAATTTAAAAGGAGTTATCCCCCTCTTTTATACTTAACCATTAAACTTCCAAAACTATTCAGATTTGAACGAAATCTGAAATTTCTGCTTGAAAAACCCATTTATATAAATTAAGGGGGGGGGGGGCATTAGAACCCCTGTTCCCCCTATTTATACTTATTCAATGAACACCTAATAACAGTCACGGAATCGCCTCATCAGAATGATCCTAATCTAAATTTTGAACGAAAACTTAATTCTGCATGAAAATCCCATTTATATCAACTAAGGGGAGGGGCATGAGCCCATCGTTCCTCCTCTTATACATATCGAATGAACTCCAAAAACTAATCAGGGAAGCGCCTTGTCAGGATATACCTACATACAAAATTTCAAGTGGATCGGATATTTTTATCACGAGTTATCGTGTTACGCACGAACGTACGAACGAACGTACATACAGAACGGACGGGCACATAAGCACTCAGGCTATGATAGCCTGTGAGCTAAATAAAAAGAATATTGCCCAGTTAAACTGATGGCATTGAGCTCACAGGCTACGCATACAAATTGTACATTACAGCCTTCTATTTTCGTTAATTCCGTTCGAAAAAAAAAATAAGAAGGGGAAACAGCCCTCCCCTTTCTCCTTTTTTATACTTAATCATTGAACCTCCTAAATTAAGGACATGCTTTATCATATAAAAAATCTATATCCAAAATTCAGAGCAAATCGGATAATTCTTAATAAAAAACCATTTAGCATTTATATAATTTAAGAGGAGTTATTCCCCTCTTTTATACTTAACCATTAAACTTACAAAACTATTTAGAGATTTGAACGAAATCTGACAATTCTGCTGGAAAAATCCATTTATACAAGTTAAGGGGAGGGGCATTAGAACCCCCGTTCCCCCTGTTTATACTTATTCAATGAACACCTAATAACAGCCACGGACTCGCCTCATCAGAATGATCCTATATCTAAATTTTGAACGAAAACTCTTAATTCTGCATGAAAATCCCGTTTATATCAATTAAGGGGAGGGGCATGAGCCCCCGTTCCCCCTGTCTATACTTATTCAATGAACACCTAATAACAGCCACGGTATCGCCTCATCAGAATGATCCTATATCTAAATTTTGAAAGAAAACTGTTAATTCTGTATGATAATTCCGTTTATATCAATTAAGGGAAGGGGCATGAGCCCCCCGTTCCCCCTGTTTATACTTATTCAATGAACACCTAATAACAGCCACGGAATCGCCTCATCAGAATGATCCTATATCTAAATTTTGAACGAAAACTATTAATTCTGCATGAAAATCCCGTTTATATCAATTAAGGGGAGGGGCATGAGCCCCCGTTCCCCCTGTCTATACTTATTCAATGAACACCTAATAACAGCCACGGTATCGCCTCATGAGAATGATCCTATATTTAAATTTTGAACGAAAACTGTTAATTCTGCATGAAAATCACGTTTCTATCAATTAAGGGGAGGGGCATGAGCCCCCCGTTCCCCCTCTCATACATATCGAATGAACTCCAAAAACTAATCAGGGAAGCGCCTTATCAGGATATACCTATATACAAAATTTCAAGTGGATCCGATATTTTTATCATGAGTTATCGCGTTACGCACGAACGAACATACATACAGAACGGACGGGCGCATAAGCTCTCAGGCTATGATAGCCTGTGAGATAAAAACTACTCGCATGTTAAAAGTATTAGTAAAGTATGCTTATTTATTTATTTGCTTATTTTAGAGCTATATTATTTGATAAAAAACTGATTTGATTTTATTCATGAAACTGCTATTCCTAACACAGTAGTGCATATACAAAAATTGATGCTTTTGGATGTAGGTTTAACATAAAATGAGAAAAAATATAAGAAAAATTTTCAATTTGAAAACGTCTTATGTGTTTATTTTATCTCATTTATTTTATTTAAATGTGTATTTCTCGTTAACTATAACCGAAAGTAAAAAGCCATTTTCTGCATAAAATAAACACTAATTTTATTTTCTGGATATGAAATTTAATACATTTTATACAACGTGAAACATAATATTTAAATACATTGTATAGCATTCGATGTCGAAAAGACATATATTTTATTTCTCTCAAAATAAATTCTTTTATTATGATTTCATAAATAAATGTAATTCTATCCAAAGAAGATTGAAACTGCATTTTATTTTAAAATAATTGCATTTATGTGCTTTGAAAATTAAATTTTCAAAACGAGTATAGTCGAATGTTGATTTTTTCATTACATTCAATATCACATACTACAAATTTTGAATTTGTTAATTTACATTAAAGTGGATTTTATCATGCAGTTAACATCATTCATATTACAGTTTATATAAATATTATATACTTTGAAAAATATTGTGGTTTTTAAACTTAAGAGAACTTCCTTGTTAAGGTTAGAGAGGCGATATAATAATTGAAAAGTATTGAATGTTTTACAGAATTGGAATTTAAAATTAAATTACTCTTTAAAAAAAACGAACAAATACAGAATATTTCCATTTTGTCGGTCAGAGAAGATTTATGACCCAAAAATATTCGGAAGTGGGACTTATTTCTAAATTTAAGTTACGAAAAATAGAAGTATTTTACTTCATTGAATTGACACAGTATATGAATTCGATATTAATTATAAATAAGAAAGGATCCAACATACAGCCCAGTTTAAGAAACAAAAAATAAATCTAATTTATAATAAAATTTGTAATAGATATTTACTATTCAATACTTTTTTCAGATTTCTCAGTAACAATAGAAAAAATCATTGTAAACAATGAAATAAAAAAAATCGTACGTAAAACACAGATTATGGTACACTTTGCAAAACTTTTAGAATGCTTTGAACTTCGTTCTCTCACATAAGACGCAATAAGTATAAAATAAAATGTTCCTTTTCATGAAAATCTTTTTTTAATATAAAATATGTTTGTTCTGGAGTTAACTGTAAGTGCAAATAAAAAGTCGTAAGAAATGCGCATTTTATTCTTTTGATAGGAAGCTTAATACATTTTGGATAACATAAAATAGATGATTTAGCTACCTTGCTTTGCATTTAATGTAATACATTTTTTATGTTTTCGTATGCTGTAAACTTATAAATATATAAAATATATTGAATAAAAATTGAAATACAATGTGAGTTATATTCTTAAATATATACGTTTATGTTTACGAAAATTAAATTTTCAAAGCGAGAATAGTTTAGCGCTACTTATTTTATACCTTCTCATACGTTACATTTTCAAATTTCGAATTTAAACACGCAGGGGATGTGCTGAACTCTCCTGTAAATCTACATACTGTGTATATATATATATATATATATATATATATATATATATATATATATATATATATGTATATTATAGGTTTTTCAATATTAAGCTGTTTCAATGTAAGAGGAAGCTTTTGCTAATGCTAGCCATATGATGTAGCAATTGAAAAAAATATATATATATTTCGGTATTCAACAGAATAAGAATTTGAAGTTTTATTTTGTTTAGAAACATATATATACAGTTATATAAATAATAACATGTTGGAGAATATGAAAAAAAGCTAAAATTAAACTAGGAAAAACATAAAGATCTCTTGTCATGAATGAGATACATCTGATGAATGAGAAAAGCTTTTATAAATAGTAGAGATTCTTCACCAATTTTGGGTTTGCGGAACATACTATCCAGGCATACAGAAAAAAATCTTGGCAGTTATTGAAAAATCTTAAGATTGTGACAGATGATTACTTACTGATACATTTATTAGTAATGTTTTGTTGTTTATTTCTTCAGTTGTTATAGTTGGTTTTAATACTAAGTCTCGTTTTAAAAACTTATTAGACTTGGATCATACCTTTCTTGGACATTTTGATCCAATTTTTTCATTTTGATGAACTGACATGTGTTAAATCGTCCTTGCCATATTTTAACACATAGATAGTTTGTCTTGGTGCTTGGATTTCTAAAGCTCTACGACTTTCAGGTATATTTTATTCAAAGAACGTCAAGCATGTAGTTCTTTAACAATTGTAAGCTTTTTACTTCGATTTAGTGTATCAAGAAAGTTTCTTTTTGTGGAGAAACGAAAAAAAAAATCCCACTCTTCAAACCTCTACCAGAACTTAAAAAAATTAGAATAAAAGGAGAACTCTAAGACAACGTTATGCTGCTCAGAACTTCCCTCCACGTAACCGACGTATGAAAGAAACTCTCATCTGTCTGGAACTCACATCCGCCTATTTGAAACTGGAAAAAATAAAATATTCGAACATTGAGGTTATTATAGCTTAAGTGTCTCTGCAAATTAATACAAACGATAGGTGTAAAGCAGTTTTATAATGAAAAAGTTATAGATTTTATATACAAAAATAAAATACTGTACACTGAAAAAAAGGGTCGATCTACTAAAAAAATTTAGTGATCCTTGTAATTACTAAAAAAAATTTTAGTAATCTTACTCACTTACAAGAAAAACTGTAACAGTTACTAGAAAAATGCTAGCATTGAATAGAGTTAATAGTTTTATATTTTTAATGGCTATTACTAAAACTCGCTTGGTGTGGCCGTGATAGCCTAGTGGTCATAGCACCGAGCTCCAGACTGAAAGGCCTCGGATTCGAAGCTCGACACCACCAAAGACGTACCGAGTGTATGCAGTGTAAGTTTTCGTTAAATAAAGGGGTTATGAAATAAAAATTGCGCATGTAGCAATGTTTGATGCTGCCATCTATTGAAGCGTTGCCGGAAATCCACCGCGGCAAAAATTGCGTTTGGATTAGCTACTAAGAATCCGTGAGTAATGGCTACTGAAAATAATTTTTGATCTGTTACTAAAATTTGCTAGCTGGCTCATACTAAAGAGTTTTAAGTTAGTTATACAAAAAAAATTCTTTTGTTCAGTTTACAAAAGAAAGGTTTGTTTCACTTGCAAAAAAAAGTTTGAAATGGTTAGTAAAAAATTCTGTGGAATACAAATTTACTAAAAAAAATTTAGTAACCTCATGATTTTTTTTACAGTGTATGTGAGAAAGTAATAACTTGCGTCTAAAAAAATAATAGATTGTGTGTAATAACAATTGTTATGAACGGGATGTTGAATAGAATTGTTATGAATGCGATGTCGAATAGAATTGTTATGAATAAATAGATAGAACAATTGTTATGAACCAAGATTACTCAGTAATACTATCAAAATTATTATTTTATGATCAAGAAAGAAAAATCATGATCAAGAATAGATTATAAAAGAATTCCCAACGCATTCAAAATATTAAAACACACATAAACACGCATAAATAATGCCTACATTCAACAATTAATGATATAAACTATTATTCTACAGACATGCATAAAAAATCCAAATGGAGTGAAAAAATAGCCAGAGAAAGGAATCGCACAAGGGACCACAGTATACCAATCTTTTCAACTACCACTGAATCACTCCAGTCGATACCTGGGTCTGCAATTTTTCCCTATTAATCCGTCAGTAGTCGCGTGTCGGTCTTTTTGCCGTCCTTATAACTTATCTTCTCCTAACTTGTATCACATTACAAATACAACGGAGATCTACCATGTAGCTGACTTTGAAGGCTTTTCGAACACCTTAGTGAAGTAACAGGACATATCTGTTTTTCTTTCAGGTACATTTTTAGAAACAATGTTAAAATTGGCGAAAAAGGTCTACGTAACAATCACTGTCAGTTCATTTTTGCTTTTTTCCAATTACTCCAGATCTCATGAATAAAATGCAAAATTTAAGAAAACTGCAAATTTATATCTTTATTGAAATGTTATTTTTGCATATTAGGTGAAAAATATTTCTTATTTTACATATTTGGTATGCAGGGGGCCAGCAGCGAAAAGACCGAGCGCGACTAATGACGTTGTGAAAAAAGTCGCGACTACTCGCGGGATATACAAGTTGGGAACTGCCATAAGGCATATATTAGAGAGCCTTGGATTACAGTAAAACCATGAAAAGATTTTTAGTATTCCGCCAATCTACAATACATATAAAAAAATTCACAATAATTTAACAAAGCTTGGCTTTATGTTATGGTAAAAAAGAAAGCAAACAAATGTAAAGTGCATAACATATTGAAAAACATATTTAAGCAATTACATTCTAACAGTCAGAATAATACCCCAATTATTTTGTGTTTTCATGCGGTGTAAAATACTTCTTATACTTTGAGTTTTAACATTATTTGGCAGTATTTATGTTATGAAAACATTTTTTATGTATTTTACCACTTTTAGTACATTAATTCAGAAGTTTCAGTTTATAACTTTTTATTTTCTTCTGTCTTTACAAAAATAAAGTAAATTTTGTTTTTTGACTGATTTACATGTTTCAGGGGTCAGAAAAACATCTTTTTACAAATTTTGATTTCTAACATAAGACGCAATAAATATAAAATAAAATGTTCATTTTGACGGAAGTCATTTTTTTTAATATAAAAAATGATGATTTTGATTTTAACTGTAAGAACAAACAAAAAGGTCATGAGAAATGCGCATTTTATTTTCTTGATAGGAAGTTTAATGTATTTTAGATAACATAAAATGAAAGACTTAACTGACTTGCCTTGCATTAAATGTAGCCCCTCAAAATATTTTTGCTGCTATAAACTCATAAATATATAAACCATTAAGTGTCAAAATTGAAGTACAATGTGAATTTTATTCTAAAATAAGTACATTTATATGCTTAGGAAAATATAATTTTCAAAACGAGAATAGTTCAGGGCTGCTTATTTCATACCATTCAATGTCCTGTACTTTATATTTCGAATTTTCGAATTAAAATACGCAAGGGATTTTTACATGCAATGAACTCAATTCCTATAAAAGACTATATAAATATATATTACGTTTTTCAACATTAGAGAAATGTTTTGCTAAGGTTTGATGTGACGTAATAAAAAAAAATTGGTATTGTAAAAAATTGGAATTTAAAGTTTTTTATACTTTCTAGAAAAATATGTATACCAATGTACATACAGGTATATAAGCAAAAGCATGTTCGAAAATATGAATAATTTTCCAATTTGAAGTACGAAAAACACAGATCCCACGTCTTTTAAGTAACACAACACATCAGTACAATAAATAAAATCAACGTTTAACACACAATACATAAATACACACCACATACGTATACGTTTCACGAGCGCCAGGGCTCGCTTCCTCAGTGTACAAAAGTTAAAAATGTTTAAAAACAGAAAACCGCCCAACTGACAGCAAGTCAGAGACTCAAATGATTGCAAACATCATACCAAAATACCAACAAGCTTCAGCAACCAATAAGATTAAACCGGAAATGAGGCGTTATGACATAATAAATCTAACCAGAAAGTTGAGATGTACGGTATACTTGAAAGATCATTAACCAAGGAGTCACTTCATTTGCTCAGATAACAGTTCTCTTAGTGATGAGTTGAATTACATAAGATCAGTTGCTATAGATCGTGGCTTCAGTTTATCATATATCAATAAACATTATGATTTCAAAGTAGTATTTAAACCAGTCAATAAATTAACCTTTTCTCAATTAAAAGATCAAATTTCTCCTCTGGATCATTGGGGTATTTACAATATACAATGTCAGTGTGGTTTGTCTTATATTGGACAAACAAAACGTAAACTCAGAAAAAGAGTCGCCCAACATATAGGTTATTTTAAAAGAAAAGAGTTAAAGAATTCCTCTGTTGCTTCTCATTGTTGGGAGGAGGGCCATAATTTTAATTTTACCTCTGCTACTATTATCCAAAAATGCACTACTCCGCTAGACTTAGACTTTTTCGAAGCACTCCATATACATAAAGCAAAAAACTCCTTGGTTAATGATCTTTCAACTATACCGTACATCTCAACATTCTGGTTAGATTTATTATGTCATAGTACCTCATTTCCGGTTTAATCTTATTGGTTGCTGAAGCTTGTTGGTATTTTGGTATTATGTTTTCGATCATTTGGGTCTCTAACTTGCTGTCAGTTGGGGGGGGGGTCTGTTTTTAAACATTTTTAACTTTTGTACACTGAGGAAGCGAGCCCTGGTGCTCGTGAAACGTATACGTATGTGGTGTGTATTTATGTATTGTGTGTTAAACGTTGATTTTAATTATTGTAATCTTCCACACAAGGTTTTAGCTATTACAACACATCAGTGAGACAAAAAGTTATAAATATTAGAGATTCCAGTTTAGGCTTCCGGGGTTTACTCAATATACTGCCCTCTGTACAACATATAGGTGAAAAGCAATTTTAAAATTAAAAAGTAATAGATTGTGTAAAAAAGTAATAGATTGTATGTAAAATAACTAAAAAATGAGTGATAGCAATAAAAATGTTTTTTCCCCAGATTGATTAGTAAAAATATCAAAAATACTCTCATATGAACAATAAAGAAAAATCAAGCATCAAGCACAAATTATAGAAGAATTCCCAAAGCCTTCAGAATATTAAAACACACACGCTCACATAAAAAACGCAAGCATTTAACAATTAAAGGCATATACAAATATTCTATAGTCATACATACAAGATATACAATAAACCCAATTGGAGTGAAATATTAACCAGCGTCAAGAATCGAACCCTGGACAAGGCTGTTTCTTTACCACAGGACCTTCGTCGGTCGCATTTTCAGAAAGAATCACGTTTTGAGCACCAGCCTTGGCGAGTTGGCGAAAGCGAGAACGTTCAGCTAGCTGCATCACCAAACACAAAATAAACTAAGTTCAAATGTGTCATAAAACATATGATTAATAGAATTATATTTATTACAAGCGAATCTTTACTACTGTTTTTAATTAACTTCTCAATTTTAACTTCTCAATTTTTTCGAACATCGCGAGTTGAAGAAATAATATTTTTGAATTGAGAAAAAAAAAACTGTCTAGATGTTCTGTGAAATTTAAAGCATTTTAATCTGAAAAAGCTCTTTGTTTTAAACTATGTTTTAATCGTAAACAACGGTGAATAATATTTCCTCATATTATAGTCTTTGCTTGATAATATTTACGAAAAACAAATGAACAATAAACGTGATCTCTTTGCAGAAGGAAGGGTTGCTATTCGCTAGGCGTTTGACGTCACAAACAAGAAAGGATGCGTAGCATTGACTACATCTCCGCACCTATCGTTGTTCTGGCGATAAGGTGCTCAAAACGTGATTCTTTCTGAAAATGCTCGCCGGTCGATACCTGGGTCTACAATTTTTCACTAATAAACCAAGCTGGGGAAAGTCATAAGCTATTTGTTATACAAATTTGGATGACAATACAACGGTGAATAGAGTTTTACAATTCCATCGATCTATAATAGTTATTAAAACATTCCGAATAATTTAACAAAGCTTGGTTGTATGTTATGATAAAGAAGAAGCCAAACAAAATATATTAAAAACGCATAATGTATTAGAAAATATTTTTAAGAAATTACACTCTACCGTCAAAATAATAATCCATTAATTTTATTCTGTCATATAGAGTGAAATAATGCTGAGCAATTTAGCAATTATCATTAAACACCAATAAACAAAGATATTTAAATGTTTAAAGTATAACAGTCGAAAACATTCAAGAACATTCGTACTTCTGAAAAATTCTGCTAATAATGGCTATATTATAGCAGATGAAAGAGATTTAGTTTAAAAAACAGTTTGGAGTATTTACATTCTAAAAATCTTTTTTGTATGTATTATACCACTTTTTTAGTAAAATAAAGAAGAAGATTCAGATTGTATATTTTTACATTCTTCTATCTTTATAAGAAGTAAGTATTGGATTCTTGAATTTTTTTGAATTCTTGTTTTCGACGGATTTACACGGTTTAGGGGTCAGAGAACCCAAAAAACATGCTTTCGTAAAATGTCTGTCTGTGAGTCTGTCCGTCTGCTTGTATGTAACACAAATTTAGTCAGCGTTCTATCTCAAGAAGTAAGATTTTAATGAAAATTTATATTCAATTAGTCCCTAATATAAATTAATGCTAATTCGTTTTTCTTGTAAATCGCTCAACAGGTGGCACTGCTATGCAATATTCCCCCCCCTGTTTCGAAGTATCTCAATAACCTGAAGTAATGAATGGAGTGTCATAGAACTTCAAATTCAATTAGACCTTGATATGATTTGAGGTTTTCTAAATTTTGGTGTAAATCGCTCAACAAATGGGGCTTTGATATGCTTCATTTTTTACGATTTCCGCAACAGCAATATTTCAAGAGCTAATTCACGGTTTTTCATCATGCATCAGATTACGTTAGATTTTAACACAAGTAATTGCAGGTTAGGTTCGGTGTGAATCAGCCAACAAGTGGGACTCTTATACAACATTTTTCCTGATTTACCTGATCTTTGAGATAGTAATCTTAATAACTAATGCACGAAATTTCATAACATTAGAATCCCCATGGTGGGCATTGGCTGCCATTTAGTTTTTTCACTGCGATAACGAATTTTGAATTATTAACATGTACGATAGAAGAAAGTTTTAAGATCGCAACACCCGACAAGTTTATTTAATAATCAAGGTCATAAGGACATCAAAAATACGAGGTTGAACCCGTCGAAATTCGACAAAAGAAAATGTTTAAGAAGGAACTGTTTCATTGATTTTTAATAAATCTACAAAATTTGTCACAATAAAAAATGCATCTTATATTGGTCAGTCTAACTCTTAAACAAATATTATTTTAAGCTAAAATTAAAAAAACACTATTTCTATAAAACTGAGTTGTCCAAATTATTAAAATTAAACTTTAATTGCATATGTAATCGGTAAATTATAATAAAGAACAGTTTTTATGATGAAGTTATCAATTGAGGCTCTAATGTTTGGTATAAATGCGAAATAAAAAATATTTATTCCAAATTGTCACGATCACAGATGATATATTTGACATACTATACGCATTTTATTATTATTTTCAATTTGAAGAAAAAATGGAGTGATTGTGTTGCCACAGTCGCAAAATTGATACTAAAAACTATAAAAAAATTAATATCTCAAAAACAAATTGAGATACAGCTTTCAAACAAATTGCATTTAAAAGTACAAATTTTTTTCTATACGACGATATTAAAATGTAAAATGTGCGATGTTTAGATGGATAAAATTTGCAGTAGCGAATTTGCAAAACCGAAATTGCATGTGAAAGTGTTTCCATTTGCAAAATGACGCACAGATGTGTTACGCACAGATATGTTTGGCCTTTATAATATAGATATTAGGTTAATTTATAACACGATTATTCAATCGGTAAATTGATTATAACAGATGTTATTCAAGGTTATTCTGTTGAGCTGATCCATAGTATCAGACCAGAATGTAAGATCTTTAAGGATGATTGGGTGAATTAGTTTCCAGTTTATTTCCGGGGTGCATTTTCAGAAAGAATCACGTTTCGAGCACCTTATCGCCAGAACAACGATTGGCGCGGAGATGAAGTCAGTGTTACGCACCCTTTCTTGTATGTGACGTCAAACGCTTAACGAATGGCAACCCTTCGTGATGCAAAGAGATCGCGCTTATTGTTCATTTGTTTTTCCGTAAATGTTATCAAGCAAATACTATAATATGAGGTAATGTTATTCACCGTTGTTTACGATTAAAACATAGTTTAAAACAAAGAGCTTTTTCAGATTAAAATGCTTTAAATTTCACAAAACATCTAAACATAGTTTTTTTTTATTCAAAAATATTATTACCTAACTCGCTATGTTCGAAGAAATTGAGAAGTTAATTAAAAACAGTAGTAAAGATTCGATTGTAATAAATATAATTCTGTTAATATATGTTTTATGACACATTTGGATTTAGTTTATTTTGCGTTTGGCGATGCAGCTAGCTGAACGTTCTCACTTTCGCCAACTTGCCAAGGCTGGTGCTCACAACGTAATTCTTTCTGAAAATGCGTCCGGGGTGGTTAAATTGGAAGAGCATTGGTGGCTTCAATCAATACATCCCTGGTTCGAATCCTAACACGGACATTTTTCACCCACTTGGAAAAATTACATCTGTTATAATTAAAAATATAGTTGGAACAGTATATTATAACAACATTAAAATAGGTTTATTTAAAGTTGTTTATTTGTATGAATATGGTTTCAATTAATTATGCGCAATATGTTTTATTTGAAAGATTTTGTTTTAATAAGACCAATGCATTTTACCAAGAAAAGTTTGTAACTTACTTAAAAAGTTTTTTAGTTATGATGGCTTCTATGGAAATAACAAAATAAACTTTATACTTTTAAAGAGATGTCAGAATGGAGGTAACATGGAAAAAATGTTTTCAATTACCAATTTTTAGATTATATCCGCTCATTTTATATCAAATATAAAATGTATGTATTGATAAGTAAGATGTAGCATTCCTAACCTAAAGGTAAAATTCTTATGCATAATTATAAGTTTTTTAAACAAATATCAGATGAAATCAAAATAGATTACTTTACATTCACAACTAAAGAAATAATATTAACAATTTCTGTAGTGAAAAGTATGAAAAATTACAGTAAAATGAAGAACAAAACCCCTATTAATACGAGATATTTGATATTAGAGTTTTTTTTAGAGAATTATCATCATCAGAGTTTTACGTTTTAATTATGAACTTTCACAAAATGAGTTTTTAAATAAATTAGAATAATTTACAATCATGAAGTAGTTTTATATTTTTGTACTGTTAAAGAGTTATCCCTTCAATTAATTTGTAAAAAATATATATTCTAGAAAATGCAGAGAAATACAGAATATATAACAAAACACGTGGCAATTTATTCTTTGTCAAAATGGCTTTATTCCATTGTCTCAGATTTAACTTTCAAATTCTTATGTAAAGATTTTCTCTCATGGATACGTTTCTAAAGTGTCGTTTTTATTGATTCCATTATTCTTGGAATGTATTATCGAAAATCAAATATCCGAAGATTTTCTTCTTTACCATTTATTCAGTCAATATGGGAGAGCGGTAGCAATCGGATTCGAATTGCATGTTCCGTAAAGTTTTATACCGAAAAAAGGAATTATTTTAAACTATTACTTTCAAACTTTTTAAAGAATAAGTTAAAGTAAAAATACTTCTTAAAACATATATTTATGTTTTATTTTCTAATCTTTCAAAAGATCGTGAACCATTATTTAAATTTATTCAAAAATATATCGAAAAATAAATGTTCTTGCAAAATACGGTTAGAAAATTGTTGCTTTTATATGTAGTATTTTACTGTGTGTAATTATTATACTACTAATGTCTTTTAAAAGCATTCTGATTTTGTTGAAGGAATCATTTAAATATCAATAACAAAATATGTTATCTTATAAGTCGTAATATTCATGAAATATAATCTTTACTCATACCTGAAAAAATTGCAGAAAAACATCCTGCATAGAAATAGCTATGGTGGTAGAACACATGCTATGTAAATATTTTACCCCATTTTTTATGCTTGCAAAAACAATTTTACTTTCTAGCTTAAACAGGTTATGACTAATCAGATTTCAACTCAATAAATAATAAATAAAGCAGTTACCCAAATGATGATACATTACCAATACCATTATCTAAAGGAAGGAAAAGTTCATGTTAGTTAATGATATTAGTGGTAAATATTTCTTTCTTCTGTTGAAAAAATAATTCTGTATAAAACATTGCGATCCTTTTGTGTTAAACTCAATTTAATAATCAAGTTTGTTATCATACTATAGTAAAAAAAAGTAGTATGGCTTTCGACTTATTTAAAAGTTCCTTTTTCATTTTGATATCTAAGATTATATTTAGGGGCTGTGCAAATATAATGTTATCATTTTAGGGGGGAGGGGAGGGGTCTGGCAAATGATATCGTAATATATCGCTAGGGGGAGGGGCGATTTGTCTTTTGATACCGATATCATTTTTGATCCAATCAAAATTTTCCTTTTTTTATTTTCAACATGGTTTTTGTTTCAAAATAATATGTCATCGTTTTTTAGTCTGTTATCTATTTTTATAAAAATACTAAGTTTTTAGGAAAATCACCAAATTATTATAAAAATATTTAATTCTAAAACATGGAATAGCCCAATATTTGACATTCTTTTTCTTCTTCATATATGCATGCATATACAATCACTGTTCGAGAAACTCTGAAGCTTATGTTTACTAAAAAATAATAGAGAAAGAGAAAAAAAAATGTTGTCCACTTGTTTTGTTGATAAAAATTCCTATCTCTCCACCCACCCCCCCCCCTTCCAACTCCGTGCGAGGCTTGTGCAAGAAGACATTATTACTGTTGAATGCATTATCTAAAAAAAGGTTTAAAAAAATACTTTTAAATAAAAACAATTTATTTTAATTGTTATATGATATCAAGTGATATTTTATTAACTTCTCATCATTTGAATCAATAAAGTATGTAACCAGTTTTGTATATCACTCCAAATAAAAGACATAAATTCTAATGATAAGAAAAATTAGACATTGATAACGTTATCATTATCGGGGGGGGGGAGTCGAGGAATGATAACGTATGATATCGGATGGGGGGAAGGGGTTCAAAATTACCAAAAAGTTGATAACGTTATGTATGCACAGCCCCTTAACTGTTAAGGTATTGAATGTAAAATATAAAAACAGGAATTTTTATTTTTAGATAGGCGGTAACTATATAAAATTAGCAGTTTAAAAATTACTGAATATTCAAATCTCAAACGTAACCTCATGTATACGAGTTTTATCTCAATAACCGCTATAAAATATTTAGATGATCTATACATTAAACAAGCTAAGTTTATGAATTAAAATATATATATATAACATAAGATAGTCAAAGAGTTTTTAATTACATCATTATTGTTTTATTTTCACGGCTTCTTATAATATATGAAGCGAAATTGCAAGTTTGGAAAGTTATGCCAAGACCCCCCAAAACGCATTTAGTTTTTTTCATTCGTTTATTTTATCTTATTCTTTTATGTCCTTTTTTTTTAATTACTTTGGATTCATTTATTTTTTCGATAAACAGTAAGATTGAACGAATTAACTTTGTTGGGTAGTTTGGAGTAATTGTAAAGAAAATTTGCTAGCTTAAACTAATGAAAGCTGTAATGAGGTCAGTATCCGTATAAAACCTTCGAAAACCACCATAAAGCTATTTTTAATTGTGTGAATTAAATATCTAAAATTACATACCGACAATTTCTTTCGATGCTAACAATTCCCCCCCCCCAAAGAATATGTTGTAAATGTGATTTTTTTTCAGGATGATAAATACAAATATATATATATATATGTATAAGCTATTACGTAACAATTATTCAACATTTCCATTCACACATTAATCTACCACTAGCCGACTCACCCGGAGATCCACGAGATTGTGATTATAATAATTCAATATACCTAAAATTAAGGTTTAAAAATTATCTTTTTTAATCGAAAAAAAGTTATATCCAAAAGTAAATTTTGGTTTACCTACTGCCTTTGCTAGTGTACAACACTGAATTGTTATAATTTTATATGTTAAAATCTAAATATATTCAAACGAACTCAGAGTTAGGGACTCTTCTGATTTGGCTGCTTTACCGGGCAAACTAGGCATACTCCTATCTTTCTAAAATTATACATTTTAAACAATAATCGATTTTTATTTTAAATTTTCTTACTGCATTTGACAAGTTTACACTTGAATGTGTATGATTTTATGTTTTTTGATGAATTTCTGCAAGCATAGAATTGGAGACCTCGCTATTTCAGAAGCGTATACTTTGCATGCTACGTACATTGTCATGTGTTTGTAATCACAAAGTCAATTATTCCAAAAGCGTGCTTTTAACTCATGTTGGGTCTTGTGAGGGGGATTACTCTATGCGATAGTGTTTTATAGACCATTTCAAACACGTTCAATAGAATCGAAGTCCGGAGACCTCCAGTGCCGATTCATATGGTGGGAAAAATTTATTGACACCCTCATAATAAGTATGAGACCTCGTTGTGAGGCTTTTATCGTAAGCGCATGTTGGCCACACTACATATCTGGTAGCGTTTTTCTGTGATAAGCAGCGTTTTTCTTTCTGATTTATGATTTAACACTTTTGATATAACTTGTATCTTAATTTACAATTAAACTATTTTGTTCTAGACTTGTAACTACTTCATGTTGTTATCTTGGTATATTCTTTCTCATTTTTTAACATACTTATGTGCCAAATTTAGTAGCAACACAGTGAATATTTCATCAGATTTCATAAGTAATATGTTAGTGATCATAATTTTGGATATGAGTGTAATTCAGTGTTCAACTCATTCCAAGGTAAAATACTTCTCACCCTGTTAAAGAACTTGATTTTTTTTTTTTTATCCATGCAGTGATTTCCATGTTTACTTACTCAAGTAAATATACTGTCAATGCAACATAAATTTTAAGTGTTTTTAGAATGTAATATAAAACGCTTTATAATGAAAATGTATTATGTAGCAATAATTGGAAACAAAAGACACAAAATAATTTTGCTAAGATATATTCAATCGGGAAAAAATGTTTGGATGTTACGATATTTTGAATATATTGAAATTTCAAATAATAGCTAAAGTGCACTAAACCATATTTTCAATAAGTTATGAAGGGGGTACCATTTGTCGCATTAAACAGATACCCAAAGGAATCCGTTTAAAGAATTTGTTATGATGACTGATAATTACTGATAGTGCGTTTTACAATATGTTTATGTACATATACAGAATTCATATACAGAGTTTAAGTTCATATACAGAGCTGAGCAAAACTATTTACATGCATTTCCGGAAATGAAAGTAATAAACAGAAGTTACTTTATCCGTTTACTTTTTTTTCTTATACAGAATTTGAATGAATTTTTGAAAATTTTTGAATCTGCCATTCTTATATGGATATGAACATATATAAACATACATTCGATATGTATTATTTTTTTTGTTTTCCTATTAAAAAAAAATAAAAAAAATTTCACATTAAGTGTCATACAATGAAAGATATTACTGAAAATATGAATGTTTAGAGGTTAGCATTTCGGTTTAAATTAAAATAAAACAAAAGTGTTGTACAAATCTTTAACTATAATTTTACTTTATACCCATCGTTTTTTTTTTATTCAGTTTTTTTAATTCCATGTAAAATTTTAAATACTATTCCATTTACCCGTAAAAGTTTGGGAGAAAAATTATTAATTTGATTTTCAACTCTGTTTCGGAATTCCATTTCGTATCTCATTATCGGAAGGTCTTTCTCAAGGATTATCTCTCAAAGCTGATTTTCTACAAAAGCCATTATCGACAAATTTTCACGTTTTGAAATATTTCACTTTGCCGTTATCATCAGGATTTTGTTTTATAAACATCTGCTAGGCCATTTCTGCTACAGATTTTGTCCTCCATTTAACAAGTAAAATAATGTTACAAAACCAATACAAGAATTTTGAGTAATAATATTTTTTATTGTTCAAAACATTATAAATATTTATATCTGATTGTTTTTATCGTTAAAAAAAAACTAAGAATGCTATCACTGAAACCAAAAACTCTCCTATTGTGTGTAATATACCTCTAGGGCCTATGACATTTCGGCCCTAGCTATTTTGCATAACCATTACAAATGGGATACTTAACCAAAACACTGCGTGGTTCTCACAATGAGGGATCATTGTCAGGAACTATTGTCATTTATTATAAAATATAGAAAATTTAAAAGAAACTGTTTTTAAGAGCCCAAGAAATTTAAATTCTTAAAACTCTGATAAAATATCTACAGCGTTCTACAAGCTTGTGTACATGGACAACGTGACTTAAATGTAGACGGAAGCAATTCTTGGAATTTTTCAACGAAAAACCTATAAATTTTAGTTTTGAGCGAATAACTGTTATCCAACTGTTATCCAAATTGGGACACAAATTCCTTATGGTATGACTTCACATAATCCTTATGGTTAACGTAACAGCTTTTAGAGAAGACGGTATCTGTCAACATTATATAGTAGCTCAAACATAAGTACTATAGTAGTATTATTTTTGTTACTAAAAATTAGCCTCTCTTTATACTTTTTTTTCAATCTAAGATTTATTTGAAAACTGTTGTAAGACTGCAACAACTGGCGATAATTTTCGGTGCAAGTTTTTATTTATTTATTTATTTATTTACTTATCAAAATGTACTATCAAATTTATTTGCAGTTATATGAGTAACAATAAAACATAAGCATACAGGTATAACGGAGATTTTTAAATTGTTATACCTATCACACCAAAAAGTAGCAGTAAATTACCCAGTGAATGAAAAAAAAATTCTTTGTTGCCATTTGATGAGATAATTATTTATTACACCTCATAACTATTCTACTGTTTGTGCCACCCAAAAAAATATTTTAGGATCTTCCAATTATTTGGTCACGTTTAATTATATATATATATATATATATATATATGTATACAGATACGATGCGCAAACAAGGTTTTTCTACATTTTCATGGTCAGTGTGAATTATTTTATGCCTGTAATAAATCTCTATATCGTTTGTTGATTCATGTACAATTCACTTTGCATCCCTGAAAAACAGCGTCAAGATTTTAATCGTGTGACATTCTTCTTTAAATGTTCGCATTTAGACATCCATAATAACAAGTTGAAATAGTGTCGTTCCTCATAAGTCTCTTCGATTTGAATCCGAGTATAAGTGTTTCTGGTTATCAGATCCTTATATTTGCAGTAATAAAATTTAGGGGACTACTATTAATAATACAAAGAATGTTAAACCTTTATAAAAATTACATTTTTATAAAAGTACAGAGTATAAGTGAACTTTGACTACTAAGTGAACTCTGACTTGAAGTTTGTTCATGTTATAAAAATTTAAAAAAAATTGTTTGTCTCTATTAATAATCTGTGTAAAATTGCAAAAATTATTTAATGTGGCGGATACAAGTATTACAGGTTGTTCAGTGCAACCCGTTGGGACAACAACTGCGATTTCTAAATGACTTATTCAGCTATAATGGAATGCATCATTTAAAAAAATGAAAAATTAGAACACAAAAATAATGAAATATCATGTAAAAGATACTTTTTAACACCTACAATATACAGATAATTATGTATCACACTCTATAAACTAAATTCAAAAGTATCGAACATCTAATATTAAATATTTACAGTTTACAAAAGCGAAAAAACTAAATATATATACATATGTATATATTTTAATTATTTAAATGTTTTAGACCGTGTAGTTTAAATTTGGTTTTATACCACATTTTTCATTTTAAATAATTGTGGTCATTAATTATTTGAAAAGAAAAAAGAAAACATTGAAATCACTGTATACAATTGTAGTTAAAAAGAACAATTAAATTTATCTGCATGCACTAATAAATTCCTCTAAATCTTTTCAATTGTTTCTTGGAAAAGTATGTTGCAAACAAACAATCTGAAAAAGATTCTTCTTCAATTTAGAACAGAACAATTTACAGCAGTTTCAACAGAATACTTTAATCACGAACGGGCATTTCTACGCAAAAAATAATAATTATTTTTATTTAAATTTCAAACTAATTTCACACAACTATGTAATTTTTTTCTTAAAATTGTTTTAAATGTAATATGTTAATTCATAAAGCAAGGAGTAGTCTCGAAGATTTTTTTTAAGCGCTACATTTTAAAGTTTGTTTTATTTTGAATTCCGTTTATTTCATTAAATGGAAGTTTCGTGTACTATGCACATTTTAAAAATTCAGTTTGCATGTTAAATTTTTTAAGTGAATTGCCACAGAAATTAGATTATGCGTTTTTCTAAAATAACTTGTTTATGTTTTATAACAAGACGTATCAGTATTTACTTTAAAAAAAGGCTATGTTTATAATATATATGTAATTTTTGTATATATATATTTTATTTTTTTATGTTTTAAATCAGTGATATTTAATTAAAATAGAAAAAATGTGTTTTTAAATGAATGTTAATAAGCTATATTGTGATTTTGGCAATATTCGCGTGTCAATCTCTTTGACGCCTATATAAATTATTTTCTCCTGACTCATATCCCCTTACGAATACAATGTATAACTGTAACGCGCACTACTCGCTGTAGTTTTATTCGACGTTCGAAATTGGTTATCAGTTGCGAGGTCATGTGTTACTTTTTTGGTGTGCACTAATTGAATATGTAAAAAGATATAAGTACTATTTTGTAAATATTTATGTTTGTGTTGCGTTATATTTACTATGTGCCGTCTGAGAAAAAATAAAAATATCTGAAAAGTAATTAACCCAGGACATTTTTTTCGATATGTGAAGCTTTTGAGAATTATGTTGAGCTAGCCTGACACATAACTACTATGCAGCTGAGTGTAAATGATCTTTCATCACTATAATACAGTAACAAGACATTAACACCGACCCAGGATAATTTTTCCCAGTTTTTATCTCATTGATAGGGTTTTCCTTCCTGAACGTTCACCATCTCCTAGTCTCTATTTTGCAAATTGTACTATGTAAATACTTTTAAAAATATTGTTATTGTCCTTATTTCTTTTATTTATACTCTCATCTATTTTATTTATTTTGTATGGTGCCCTTAAAGGGCCTTTTCTTTTTTTGGGACCCGGCCTCCCCCCCCCCCCCTTTGTTTCTGACGTTCTGTTTGTCAGACTTTGGCTATGACTTGAATTGTTCCATGTATCATTTCTCTACTAGACGTAAGGAGTCGATCTCTCCAGGCACTCTGAAAACTATCTCATCCAAGTCCAAGTAACAAGACATTTGCGTTTTTCCTTTTAGTAATTTTTTCCCAGCAAAGTTGAAATTGCTGGATACGTCTACGAAACTATCCCTTAAGTCAGATCTTTTATACTTTTTTCAATTAGTCTAAATTTCATTAATAAATATATAATTAAAATAAATATCAAACTTTTAACTACATCGCAATATAATATTCGAATATTGAGTTCTGAAAATGCTTTTTTTTATGTTTTCTGTATGCGATGGGCCCGCAGCAAAAAAGACCGGTTATCTCTTGTTAACAAACACAGTTATTGAGTGTACACAGGGACAATACGAAGTCGTAAAGCAAGAATACAGAGGGAACTTGTAATGGCAAGATTGCCGAGATGAGTATAGATAAAATTCCTTGCTTCGCGTCTGGTAAGGTAGGTAAATAAATTTACTAACAGATTTGTCCGTTATAACATAAAAAATAGAATCGCATTTACAATTCCAAAAAGAAATTTTACTTACACTTTTACTGGCTTTGACAACACGTCTCCTCGTGTGCAAATGCGCTTGTTCAGTCGTTTACGGTGCAGCATAAGAAGCCACATGCGTTCTTTTAGTATCTCAGAAATATATAATCTCATTTTTTCCGACAATAGCGACATCTGCCGTCGCTGTAGCTCTTTTTCAGCTTTAACCCTTTCCGGCACACTGTGCCCGGTCTGGGATACCTAATTTTTATTCCAATTTTGAGAACGGCACCAATCATATTTTAGTAAAATTTTGCTTTAACAATAAATGCTTAAATTAAGGATTTCGAAACCTAAAAAATTCGTTTGTGAATTTCGGTGTCAGCCGATAATTTCTCATTTTGCTAACAGATTTTACATGTGCCGGAAAGTGTTAATCTTGAAAACAAGTTTCGTTGTTTATACGAATGCGCTTGTTACTCGATACAGTGTGTACTGTCAGGATTTAAAACTTTAGATTTTTCTCGCGAAAGAACTTTCTTTTCACCCTTCTTTTGAATAAATGTAAACCAGCTACTTGTTCCGGTGGCATTTTCAGAAAGAATCACGTTTTGAGCACCAGCCTTGGCCAGTTGGCGAAAGCGAGAACATTCAGCTAGCTGCATAGCCAAATACAAAATAAACTAAGTTCAAATGTGTCATAAAACATATGATTAATAGAATTGTATTTATTACAAGCGAATCTTTACTACTGTTTTTAATTAACTTCTCAATTTCTTCAAACTGGTCTGCGAAACTGTTTTGTTCTGTGAAATTTAAAGCATTTTAATCTGAAAAAGCTCTTCGTTTTAAACTATGTTTTAATCGTAAACAACGGGGAATAACATTTCCTCATACTATAGTCTTTGCTTGATAACATTTACGGAAAAACAAATGAACAATAAGCGCGATCTCTTTGCAGAAGGAAGGATTGATATTCGCTAGGCGTTTGACGTCACAAACAAGAAAGGGTGCGTAGCAATGACTTCATCTCCGCGCCAATCGTTGTTCTGGCGATAAGGTGCTCAAAACGTGATTCTTTCTGAAAATGCGTTCCGGTGTGCTGGCTCCAACTTCTCTTATATACTTCTGTTATTCAAACATATAATGAATCATATACCCATACAAAAATACTATGGAACTTTTTAGTGTGATACTAGTAAAAATCACAGATCATCGTTATTACAGAGTATCTCATGCGTATATGTACTTAGTGCATTTTGCTCTAACTCTGAGACTCATAAACTAATGATGTATACATTTTCAATTTCAATTTTTTATTTTTATTTTACGGAACTGTCAAGGTGTAACATTATTTTAAGTGCTTTGATATCGTGTAGTCATTTTAAATTAACAACTGTGATTATTTGTCAGTAAAGTAAACATGTTTAGCGAAGTTGAATGTTTATTATATTTTACATTTAAAAAGGATTAAGAGTTAGTAGGAGTGTATTTTGATTGCAAATTTTATTATTTGCGTAAAAATCTCTTGTTCCACAACCGATTTGTTTTTTTTATTTAATAAATTTGTTAATTTACATTGAAAATTTGTGTCGCATCGTATTCATTACTTCATGTGGTGGACACGAGTATTACAGGTTAATCAGTTTAACTCCTTGTAACAACAACTCGGATTTGAAAATGCTCATTCAGATAGATTAGACTAAATCATTTTTAATATGTATAAAATAGAACACAAAAATAACAAAATATTATATAAGATATACTATTTGACACTTGCAATAAGCAGATAATAATGTATCGCTCTTTAAAAACTGATTTTGTTCAAAAGAAACGATCATCTAATATCCTTTATTTACAATTATGAAAGCGAAATAATTAAATATATTTCTTTGCATTATTTAAATGTTTTAGATTTTACGCATTTGTAGTTTAATTTTGCTTTTATACGACGTTTTTCATTTTAAATCTTTGTGGTCATTTATTATTAGAAAAGGAAAAAGAAAACATTCAAACTATAGTATACAACTGTAGTTTTAAAAAACCTCTTAAATTTCTTGAGATGCATTTCCTAAAATCCTAGATTTCTTTTCAATTATTTATTGGAAAATTATGTTGCAAACAAATAAATTGTAAAAAGAGATTATTCTGCGATTTACAATAAAACCCCTTACAGCAGTTTATATAGAATACTTTAAAGACAAACGTGCATTTCTAGACAAAAACTAGTTATTTTTTCAATTGGATTTCAAACTTTATTCTAAACAGCTTTTTAATTTTTTTCTTAAAATTTTTGATATTAAAACTTTTCTCAAAATTGTTTCAAAGGTAACATGTTATTCCACAATGCAAGAAGTAATCTCAAAGGATTTTTTAGAGCACTATACATTAAAGTTTGTTTCATTTTAAATTCCGTTTATTTCATGAAATGGAATTTTTGTGTAGTTTGAACATTTTAAAAAATCTATTTCCATGTTCTTTTTTTGAGTTGCCATAGAAATTACATTATGCGTTTCTCTAAAATAACTTGTTTATAATTTATAACAAAATATATAAGTAATTACTTTGATTTTAAAAAAATACTATGTTCATAATGGATAGGTAATTTTCATACATACATTTTTTTTAGTAAAATTAAATTTTTATGTTATAAATCAGTGTCATTTTATAGATATGTTACACAGAAATCTGTTTTTTAAATGTATGTTTACAAGATATAATATGATTTTCATACGCTTTATTGAAGAAACAATAATCATGCAGGAAAAGCATTTCGTTACTGAGGAAGAACTTCAGAAATCAATAACAAAGACAGATATTGAGTTTGCACTGGGACAATTCGAAATAATAAAACGGGAATGCATAGGGATCTTGTAACAACAAGACTATCCAGAAAAGTATAAACAAAATTCCTTGCAACACCTTTGACAAGTGAAAGTTAAAAAATATATTCACGGATTTATCCTTTTTAACATTAAAAAAATAGAATGACATTTACGACTTTAAAAGAAAATTTTAATTTCGCTTTTGCTGGCTTTGACAGCATGTGTCCTCGTGTGCATTAGCGATTTTTGAATAGTTTACTGAGCAGTATACGTTCTTTTCAATTCCTAATAAATTTAAAATCTTATTTTCTCCATTAATAGCGACATCTAATGTCGCTCTAGATCGTTTTATCGTTTTAATACTTGACTACAATTTTATTTGCTGGAACTCGGCGAAGTCAATTCATCTAGTCGAGAATTATCAAGTTTTGTAATATAAATTGCGGTTTTTTGGGTCAGATCAGAGCATGCACACTGTATGTGCTCACATATAAACACTCTCTAAATTTTTATAAAACATGGCGTTTTATCAGTCTCTGATTTCAATAACGTTATTTTCGATAGTGAAATATTTTCACACATGAAGTATTTCATAGCTGCTGTGGTCAAAATACGCACTTGTACAAAACATTTTTCAGTTTTAAGAATTAAAATACATGCTTTTTCTTAATGAAATTACGTCATTTGCATCTACTGAATCATTACTTTTTAATGATTCATTACTAAACATCTGTTGAAAAGTAAACTTATGACGTCATTATCGCAAAATAATACACAAACCAAGCGAAAAAGCACTGTCGTCATTAGAGAAGCAATTCGGGTATCTAATGATTGACATGTCTTTATTTGTTAGTTTATAATAGTGAAGAGAGTGGGCTGGATTGGCACTGGTTGTATTCAATCCAGGGTTCTGATGATCAGGAGATGAAAACGTTAGCGTTTAGCAAAAGGCCAAGCCAGTATCAACGGGGCTAGTAACTCACTTTATACTGATAAAGTAAGATGACATCGCTACAATAGCTGTCTAATACTTTTTGCGCTTAATGCACATGATTCTTTCAGGAAAGTAACTTTTATTTTAAATTTAGAGAATGCGTATTACTATAAATATGTATTTAATATAAAAGAATCGCAAACGGCGCAAATAGAATTAAGCAAGTTTTAATAATAATTGTTATTACTAAATGCCTAAACAAAAATAAAGTCATATAGTAAATGCATAGACGTATACTAACGTTTCTACATTATATTGTACCAAAGGTATTTCTTAAAACAAAAAAATACTCTATTAAAAGCATTTACTATTAATAGTACACCAAACCCGAAAGCGTTAATACATGTATAAACAAATAATATTAGTAAGATCCAAAAAAAGTATTTTGGTGCGTAGAGAAAAAAAATTCAACAAGGAGTTCCTTGTACTGGTGTTGATTTTACTGTTTTAATGGAACAATCATTATTGTATGACGTTTATGTAAATTATGTAACATGTAGCATAAAAATTTATATTGCTGTACAAACACATGTAGATACAATTTAGCAATCACGAAGGTGGCAAAAGATTTTAAAAAACAAATTATTACTTATGCCACCTACTAATATTAAACCAATGTTTTTATTATTATTATTATTAGATAGCTGCCGTTAATAATATAAGAATATTTTTGCCTTCAAACGAAAATACTCAAATTTTCATGTTCATACCATCCACTTCTATTCCACATTTAATGCATGTTTTATATTTTTGCAGGATTTACACTGTTAAAACTAATGTTGACACTTTGCACCTTTTAAGGGTGAAAGGCTTGTCTCACTGGTGACACCCTTAAGGAACCAAAATGTCACTTTTAATTAGGGTGAAAAGATGGCACCCTTAATCCAGAGTGCTCAATAATAAAAAAATTAAAAATATACAAACCGACTTTTGGCCCTCGATGGATTCGAACCCAAAACGTCTGACTACAAGCTCAGCGCTCTAGAGTGTCGGCCATCAAGTTCACCTTCAAAGTCTCCCTGAAATGTTCAAATGTCATGAAATTCAAAGGTTGTTGTATATAATAAAGCTGGCCAAAAGTTCTAAAGGAAATTGGGATAGCGTATAGCGGTGATAGTCATCGTAGGAAAAAATTGCTGTGTTGATTCACCAGTGATAGCGAGTTGAAGGGCAAGGATACACGTTACAGAGCATGTGCTAATGACTAAGGGATGAAAATCTTCCAACAGTATGCTTTGCGCGGCACCCTAATTAGCGTGAAACACCCAATGGCACCCTAAACACATTTTCAAGCCTGCGGGTGTCAAATGGTAACACCCCTGAACCCTATTCTTTTCAACCCTGGGCGCCAAATGCAACCGGTTTGTCGCCTTTATTTTTAACAGTGTACATTTACAAGTTCTGAATAGATAAGTAAAACATAATGCTAAAAACTTTTTTAATTTTTCCAGATATTTCAAATCATAACGTTAAAAAGTGATTCAAATCATTGTCACTTTTAAAAAAAGCTGCCACGTAACATTTAAAAAAATCATGATATCCATTAAAAGAGTTGAATATGATATCATCATAAATATTTCATATAAATATAATATACAAAGCATTCGGTGTTTTATAGCTATACCGAAATAATTAGAAAATAGCATTTATTGACGCCCATACCTGTCTTATTTGATGTAACATATAGTTTAACAAAATTCTTTACAAGTAATTAATAAAATAATTTAGCATGAAATATTGTGCAATTTCATGAGCGATTGAATTTCGAAAAATAATTTGAGGCAGAAAGATTATGTTTATTACAATTTTTACGATAAAAAGCACATTTTTATCATAATTACGTTATTTCATCATCGTTTTTTAAGATTTAATAAACATTTTGTTCTAAAGTTTTTTTTTTCCGAATTCACTTTGAATATTTCATGATAAGTACTAAAACAGCTTCATGGAACCAGCAAAAAAATGCTTTATTAACTTTTTTCTATTAATTTGACTAAAACGTATAATTTTGAACAAAACAATTTCAAAATTAGTTTGTTTTTTTAAGTATCTTGCAAACATCTAAAGGTCATGCAAAAGAGCATGTTTGTAATTTTTTTCTCAGCATTTTGTTTTAAATAATAAAAAAATGACCTTCTTCCATATTAAATAATAAAACTTAATTACAAAGAAGAATTTAATACTTGTGAGTGTTAATTTCATAAAAATACATCATAGCAATAAATTATTTTACGTTAAGTATTTTTTATATTGTAGTAAAATCTACAACGTATAGAACATATTAACACGTTCGGGCAGCGAGAAGTAATGTATCAAGAAAATTAAAAAAATATATTACTATAAACTTTTCGAAAAATTCTGTCAACTAACATTTATCGTGATTGATTTTGGACCAAAACAATTTAAAAGATTTAATGAAATGTTACGTATCAGAATTTACTGGATATTCTTTAATGTAAAAAAATCTATATTACCATACTTTCAAATTTACCATCTTTTAAAATACAAAATTTCTTGTAGATAATATAAAATCTATTATCTGTGTTTTAAACATTGTTGAATCCTAAAAGGAAATCTTCAGTAAAAAGACACTAATTATTTCGGAAACATGACTGTAGATGGCAGCACTAAAACTTTGTTCCTGAAAAAACGAGGCTATTTTGACTTTAATTAATATTATATTTCATTAATTCTCATTCATTTGTGTTTGTTAATTCCCAATATGTTTTTTCATATATATATTTTGTATGTATTCATTTGTGATCCATCTTTTTAGATTGTATTCTTTATTCTGCAGTTGTCTGCGGGACAGTTTAGAATGTTCTGATTCAAAGTATGTTTACGTTTTGGTGAAGTCTATTAAATCTCTTTAAAATCCATTTAAATCATTTTTTTTCTGTGTGAAGAACCATACGTAAAAGATATAATATTGCCAGTGGGCAAAATTCCTAAGTAACTATTTTCAAGATATAAAGAACTCGTGAATTCGAAAGACTGGTATTCAAGTTATGAAACATACAATTGCTTATGAAAGTCGCCGACAAGAAGAATTGCTCAGGTAATAAATCTCTCTTTGACTATAAGAAATCAATTCTCTAAGTTTAAGCAGTTTAAATCTCAACATAAATAAATTGTATGGTCCGTCTTACGCAGGAGCGTTCAGTGAAAAACATTAAAGTTTAAATATAAAAATTAATTAATTATGATGACGAAAGCGGAACTACAAAGTGAATCGAAATTTAATTTCACAATTAAAGAAACTAACAGATATAACATTCAAGTAGCTGAAGCAATAGAAAATAAAAATGTTAAATTAACTGAGAAGCTTAAAGTAGAATTAATTAGCTTAGAAGCTGATTTAAAGAAATCTTATTTTGGAATCGCCGAAGAAAGTATTAATGCTTTATACGATTCATTTACTAAAGCGAAGGACATAGTTGTTGACGATTTAGTTAAAATCGAAGAATTTTTGGTTGTAAAAATACAAGAAATTATGAATGAAACCAATAATAATTCAATTTCTGTGAAGGATAACGCTTTAAATTTACCTAAATTTGAGTTGCCGATATTTTATGGCGATATCAATAATTGGATTACTTTTAAGGAAACATTTCTGACTGCAATTAATAATAATGAAAATTTATCAGATCAATTAAAATTTTCTTATCTAATAGCGAGTGTAAAAAATTATCCTGCTAAATTAATTTCGGGATTTTCAATTTCCGGTGATAATTATAAAGAAGCGTGGGAAACTCTTGTTAATCGCTACGATAATCGTAAGAATTTGGCATACTCATTACTGTCAAAATTCATTAATGCTAAATCATTAAAATCACCTACGCAAAAATCAATTCTAGAGCTATTGGACACTTGTAATGAAGTTATTCGAAATTTGAAATCTTTAAAATTTGAATTTAATGAATTTGTTGATTTGATTTTAGTTTATTTAATTCAAACAAAATTTGATGATAATTTACGAAAACAGTGGGAGTTATCATTAAATAATGATTGTTTTCCAACTTATGAAATGATAATTAGTTTTCTTGAAAAACAAGCACGTAGTCTGCAGAATTGTAATGTTGAATTTATTAAAACTGAATCTAAGTTTAATAATAAATTTCATCTTAAATCTCAACATTTTCCAAAAAGATCGGTATCGAATACTGTCGTAACGGATAATGTGAATAAATCACAAAAAATTATTTGTCCAAAATGTAATGAACCCCACCAACTTCATAGATGCCCATCAATGCAGAATTTATCTGTTGAGCAACGCTGGCATTTAGTAAAATCTAAAAAGTTATGTACGAACTGTTTGCGTTCTAACCATTTTGTTGCTAATTGTTTGATAAATACCACATGTAAACATTGCAAGTCGAAACATCATACACTCCGTCATCGTGATCAATCTGCCCCTGCACAACAACAAATTATTGGACAACAAGATCATGTAACAACCCTAAATGCTGTAGGTAATTTAAATGAATCAAATTGTTTTACTAATCAATCGTTTTGTGAAAATTCTCAAACATTGTTGGCTACTGCCATTATACGTGTAAAATCCAAATCAGGCAAATTCATTCCTTGCAGGGCGATGATCGACAGTGGTTCTCAAAAGAGCCTACTTTCTAAAACTTGTTGCGAAAAATTAGGTCTTCCTTCAAGGCCTACAAATCATAAAATCTCAGGTATAAATAATTTAGTTGCAGAAACATCTCTTCAGGAAGTTTCTTTGACATTCTCTCCCCATTTTAATGATGAAATCTTTCAGTTAGACGCGTTAGTTGTTAACCAGATAACAACAAATTTACCATATTTTCTGATTACGACTACGTTTTGGCCACATATTGAAGGCTTGAATCTTGCGGATCCAAATTTCCATGTGTCCAGTCCCATTGATCTTCTTATAGGTGCAGATTTGTTTGCTAATATCATAATAGGAGAGTCTATTTTAGGACCTAAAGGATCACCGAGTGCTATTAATTCTAAACTGGGTTGGATACTATCGGGAATTATTTATTCGAATGAATCAAACCAAAATTCATCTGTTAGTTGTCATGTTACTACGCAGATTACTTCTCAGCTGCAAAAGTTCTGGGAACTTGAGTCGGTTCCCAGGTCTGATCCAATTTCTCTTGTTGAAGATAATTATTCTAAAACCGTTTCACGCACAGAATCAGGACGATATGTTGTAAACTTGTCGTTTAAATCTAAGCCAATCCTCGGTGATTCAAAATCTCAAGCTCTAAAGCGGTTTTATTTTTTGGAGAAGAGACTCCACCAAAACCCTTTGCTTAGAGAGCAATATTTAGCATTCATGCAAGAATATATCGATTTGGGGCACATGGAACTTATACCAAATTCATAAATTTCAAATCCAGATCATTTTTATCTTCCACATCACGGGGTATTAAAAGAAGATAGTTCAACTATACGACTTAGAGTAGTGTTTGACGCATCTGTAGTTGGTTCATCAGGCCGCTCTTTAAACGATTATCTAGAGATAGGTCCAAAATTGCAGACGGAAATATTTCCTTTATTATTAAAGTTCAGAATGAATCCAATTGCTTTTAGTGCTGATATCGAAAAAATGTTTAGACAAATCCTCGTTAATCAGAATCATATTGATTATCAACGCATTCTTTGGAGATTTAATTTAGAAGACACTATCAAATCATACAGGCTGTTGACCGTTACATACGGTTTTTCCTGGGCACCCTTTTTGGCCATTAGGACATTACGCCAGTTGGCCATGGATAATGAACAATATTATCAAAAAGCCTGCCAAATTATTCAAGATGAAATTTATGTTGATGATCTTCTTTCTGGAGCCGATTCACGAGAAAATGCTCAGAATTTAGTTACACAACTAATAAGTATTATGAAAAGTGGAGGTTTTAATCTACGAAAGTGGACCTGTAACGATCCTGATGTAATAGCTCATTTACCTGATGAAATGAAGACTTCCTCAAAAAAGGTCATTTAGGAAGATGATACTGTTAAAGTTCTTGGTTTATTTTGGGACTCTTCGAAAGATATTTTACAAATTAGGTTCGCTGATTTAAAGCATGTACAAACAAAACGAGATTTGTTATCTGTAGTGGCTACAATCTTTGACCCTCTGGGTTTCCTAGCTCCTACAACAATAAAGTTAAAAATCATGATGCAAGATCTTTGGAAGGATAAGATTTCTTGGGATGAGAAAATCCCACATGCCATACAACAGGTTTGGAATGCATTTATTGAAATCGTTAGAAATTCCCCGATACATGAATTTATTTAATGAAGCAGTTGTTCAAATTCAACTGCATGGATTTTGCGATGGTTCGAATAAAGCTTATGCTGCTGTTACCTATTTACGCGTTATTACACCTGAAAAAGTATTTGTCAATTTGATTGCTGCAAAAACTAAGGTAAACCCTATTAAAGTTCAAACATTGCCTAGAATCGAACTCTGCTCAGCTCTTTTGCTAGCTAAGTTATGTTCTGTCATTATCGACACATTTCCAGTAAAGTTTGACAACATTTATTTGTGGTCAGATTCGCAGATAGTTCTCAGTTGGCTAAAAGCACCACCTTTAAAGGGAAATCAATTCGTACTTAACAGAGTATGCCAAATACAGGCATTAATGCCTTTCTATGAATGGAATCATATTCCAGGTGCTTTAAATCCTGCAGATGTAGCTTCTAGGGGAATTCCTCCACGAAAGCTTCTTAATCATTCTCTGTGGTGGCATGGGCCTCCATGGCTGCTGTCATATGAGCAAATCCCAATACCAAAGTTCACTGCTCCGATTTCAGAGTTAACTCAAGAAATTGACTCTGTCAGTAATGTAACACAAGTAAGTGCACCTCCTGACTTTCTTCTTAACCTCCTGACTACCACTGGCTGATTTTTTCGCACACTAACCTGCAGGTTTCACTGCAGTATAAACAATATTTAAATTAATATAATTCTACAAATAAAACCCAGTTTTGAAAAATTAAGTTAGGATTAATACTCTCAAAGATTGTACACCTATACTTAATAACATATTTTGTATCAGGTTGGAAAAAAATCTTTTTTTAATATTTTTAATAAATTACAGAGAAAACAACATTACAATTTTATCCTTTTTCCGGGCAGTCAGGGGGTTAAGTTTTCGAAATTCTCTAAGCTGTCAAGAGTCACAGCCTATTGTCTTAGATTTATTCATAATGCTAGACATAGTACGTCGAAAAAATTTGGAAATCTAAGTTCAGAAGAAATCTCTAATTCAATTCAATGCATTGTAAAATTAATTCAAGGTTCTGAATTCAAAACAGAGTTTAAGTTGTTAAAAGAAAGAAAACCCTTACTAAGCAATAGTAAACTGTTATCACTCAATGTATTTTTAGATTCAAGTGATATCATTCGAGTAGGTGGTCGTTTGTCACAACATCAGTCTTTAAGCTTTGATAGAAAATATCCGATGCTACTCTCAAAAAATAACTTTGTCACTAAACTATTAATAAAGCATGTACACGAGAAACATATGCACGCAGGTACACAGCTAGTACTTTCTATTATACGTCAACAGTTTTGGTTTGTTAATGGTCGTTCTACTGTGCGACAAGAGCTCAACAAATGTGTACTTTGCAAGCGCCTAAAAACACAAGCTTGTCAACAAATGATGGGAGATCTTCCCGTTGACAGAATCACCCCAATTCGTCCATTTTCCAAGGTTGGCATAGATTTGGCCGGCCCCTGCATAACCAAGCCAAATTTGCCTAGAAGTAAGATAAAATTAAAAACATACTTGGCTGTATTCGTCTGCATGTGACTAAGGCAGTGCATCCGGAAGTGGTATCAGACTTGTCTGTGCAAGCCTTGATAGCAGCCCTAAAAAGATTTATTGCACGTAGAGGCCTGCCGTCTGATATTTATTCAGATAATGGTAAGAATTTTGTAGGTCTAGCAAATCAACTGAAGCAGTTATTCCAATATTTGAGGGACAGAGAAATTCAAGATTTTCTTTCGAGCCAAAAAATCAATTGGCATTTCATTCCTCCATATGCGCCGCACTTTGGTGGGCTATGGGAGGCAGCTGTAAAGCTTACAAAAAATCATCTGTTAAAGGCATGTAAATCCAGTATTTTAAACTTTGAAGAATTATCAACGTTACTGTGCCAAATAGAAAGCTGCATAAATTCAAGACCTCTAACGCCGATGTCATCAGATCCATCAGATCCGCGCGCATTAACTCCAGGTCATTTTCTAATCGCAGCACCGCTCCTTGATATTCCAGAAGCTTCTAATTCGCGAGCTCTATCATTAAATGCTCGTTGGTGCCTTATTGAAAGGGCCAAGAACCAATTTTGGTATAGATGGTCAACAGAATATCTCCAACATCTCCAACAGCGTCCTAAATGGACTACTCCAAGTGTTAATCACCGAAAAGGAGATAATAATTCATGAACGATCCCTGCCCATGAGATGGAAAATGGGCCGCATTCTACAAACTTTCCCAGGACAGGACAATCGAGTTCGAGTCGTCTTGATTAAAACAGCGGACGGTGACATCAAACGTCCTATTACAAAGGTATCCCCTCTACTGCCGGGGGCGGAGGATGTTGATTCCTAAAAGGAAATCTTCAGTAAAAAGACACTAATTATTTCGGAAACATGACTGTAGATGGCAGCACTAAGACTTTGTTCCTTATAAAACGAGGCTATTTTGACTTTAATTAATATTATATTTCATTAATTCTCATTCATTTGTGTTTGTTAATTCCCAATATGTTTTTTCATATATATATTTTGTATGTATTCATTTGTAATCCATCTTTTTAGATTGTATTCTTTATTCTGCAGGTGACTGCGGGACAGTTTAGAATGTTCTGATTCAAAGTATATTTACATTTTGGTGAAGTCTATTAAATCTCTTTAAAATCCATTTGAATCATTTTTTTATTTCTGTAATAATTCATATTCGAAGATCTAAAATCAACAAACAAGTCAACGAATGTTTTTCAAGATAATGTTTTTCAAGTTATTCTACAACCGGCAATATTATACCAAGAAGGATATATCATAAGCTCTGAAAACGTCGAACAAAACCAGAAGATAATAACAGGTACTTTATATTCTATTCTATTCAAATAAAAATCAATTAGCTATGTTAATTCACAATAAATCCCAACAAACATAATTAATGTTCCTCTAATTTAAAAATTAATGTTCCATGTTAATTCCATTATAATTTCAACTACTGATAAAATTCCCATTTAACCCTTTCGGGTCGGATGTACTATTAATACTACATGTCTTTTCTGAGAATATTATTTTGTCTTAATAATTATTTTGTTACTTTCTACAGATAGAAATGATTCTAGTATCAGAATTTTCTGTGTTAATCTGCAGTAAATAAAAATTTATCTGAGACGCAAATATGTTGGACCAAGCTTACTAGTACAAGAAGTTATAGTAGCTTATAAGATAAGCAGAGTTTGCATTTATAAGGAAAAAATTAGCAAAAGGTACAGTAATTATAATAAATCACGAAATAAAAATTACATTTAAGGATAGAAATTGTTTTAAAGTTATTTTTTTGATCTGCAAGACATAAAAAAAGTCTGCAGCACTTCTGTCATGCTGCACTGTTTCTGCTACCGGAGAAATGATACAACATGCCTTATTATGTCTTCATTTATATTTTCATATTTAATAATAACAATAATAATACAAGTTTTCTTTTATCTCTTTGCACCGTTGGAGATTCCTTTATTTTATACATATATTTCATTCTTTACATTTTCATTACATGTTACTTTTCAGAACGTATAATGCGTGATAAAACGCATTGATATTATAACTTCATTTATATTTTCATATTTAATAATAACAATAATAATACAAATTTTCTTATATCTCTTTGCACCGTTGGAGATTCCTTTATTTTATACATATATTTCACTCTTTACATTTGCATTACATGTTACTTTTCAGAACGAATAATGCGTTATATAAAGCATTAGAAAGTTGTAGAATCTGCTAAACCCAGTTGTAATACCATATTTACCAAATGTCTCCAAAAACTCTTCCTTAACCTGTTATCCTATAAATACACTATATGGCCACTGATTATTGGACACTTGCGATTTTAGACATTTTGTTAAATATCTAGAAAAATACATAAGGAATCATTTCGAAACTCTTAGTGTATAAATATAATAGTATAAGTCATACATCTCCGTGAAGATTTTTTACCGAAACTCCATAGGGGACCGTCAACAAATTAAAAAAGAATGAATATCTTTTGAATAACCCTGTCAAAACTAATGTAGAAAAAGCGCTCAAACTCTAGATTATGATTGAATGCCTTATTGTAATATGCTTTGTTTATTTTTATGCAAATAGCATGCATACTGGCAGAGTAATTAAGGTTTTTATAAAAATGGTCCCAAATTGTTTCAAGTTTTTTCCTTATAATTTTCAGAGTTCTTAATATAAAATAATATTTTTTCTTCAGAAAATATGACAAACAACATTGCACATAGTACAATGTAATCAGAATTAAAAAATAATGAAAATTGTATACAAAATGTGTTGGTTTACTAAATAATTTTTTACTGCGCATGCGTCAACGATATCAAACTTTCATTTGCAAATTATGTTTGCTAAATGTATAGAGCAACTTTTGTGAAAGTCACAAAATCATAACTTGAAAATTCTGAAAATAATCGTCAATTGAATAAGTTGAAAATCCGTTATTCTCAAAATGAAGCAAAAACAAGAGAGGTTGTATCCATATATTCATTGATTAGTGTCAATATAGAATACACAATACGGGATGTACTACTACATTTGGATAAAATCCCTCATTTTTTTCCTTCCTTTTTGAAACAACGGATTTTGTCCTTTTTCTATAGACGATTGCTTTCAGAATTTTCAAGCTTTGATTTTGAGACTTTTACAAAAGTTGCTTAAACATTTAGCTAACATAATATGCAAATGAAATTTTGATATCTTTGACGCATGCGCAGTAAAAAATTATTTAGTAAACCTACACATTTTTCATACAATTTTTATTATTTTTTAATTTCCGATTACAGGGTACTGTGTGCAATGTTGTTTGTCATATTTTCTGAAAAAATTTTATATTAAGAACTCTGAAAATTATAAGGGAAAAACTTGGAGAAATTTGGGACCATTTTTATAAAAACCTTAATTACTCTGCGAGAATGCATGCTATTTGCATAAAAATGAACACAGTGTATTACAATAAGGCATTCAATTATAATCTAGAGTTTGAGCGTTTTTGCTACATTAGTTTTGACAGGGTTATTCAAAAGATATTCATGCTTTTTTAATTTTTTGACGGTCCCCTATGGAGTTTCAGTTTCGGTAAAAACTCTTCACGAAGATGTATGACTTATACTATTATATTTAGACACTAAGAATTTCGAGGAGATTCCTCATGTATTTTTCAAGATATTTAGTAAAATGTCTAAAATCGCAAGTGTCCAATAATCAATGGCCATATAGTGTATGAATTGAATAGTATATAAAAATAAGTACATTCATTGCATTTCAGGCAATGAGTTAATATTTAAACTTCTGTAACTCTAATTGGATAGTTGCGATTAGTATTATTAAAGTAATAATAATTTTGTTCTCAAAATGATAAAAATTGGAACCGAAAGGATTAAATATGAATATGACTTCTAATAGTCTGATTTTAGGAAACACCAACGCTTACCTCCGAAAATTATTAATCATCAAAAGTCTAATAGAAATGAATAATAAATGAGCATCTATGAAATGCCAAGTCATTGGGATTACTTTTATAATGAAGTTTGAATTTAATATGCATGAATATAGATTTAAATTTTCAGTGCATGTAGGCAGAAGTGTATGGATGACATTTAATATTGAAACTTTTTTACTTTTATTAACTTCAAAAACATGTATGCCTTTTATTTGCTTTACGAAAATGTCACAAATGGATATTGCATATCAAAATTAAATATTGAATTATATTTTGGAAATGCTTTTGTGAAACAAAATAATGACTTATTACCAGCGTTTAATTCATCATTTGTTTGAGACATTAAGAGCCCACACTACTCACAAGGAAGGTCTCCATATTGGGCATACTCGGAATTTTTTGAAAAAATTTCAAATTAAACTACTCATGTATCTAATAATAAAGGATCAGTAAAATTTAGCGGCGGAATTACAGTGCTAACTGTGTAAGAAAATAAAATATTGTCGAGTATTTGGCGCAAAAAGATGAAAGCATGAAGGGATTTGGCGAACAGCCCTTTCCCTCGCCAAAAGCAAACGATTTTAATGCAATTGATTTTTTTTTGTTAATTGATTTTTAAAATGCGTGTAAATAGAAATGAATTTAAATTTGAACAATGAGAGAGTTTGATACTTACATACAGTTTGTATTGCATATTTATGTTGCTTTATCAGTAGTTATTTAATTTTATCACTTTAAAAACAACTGCAGATATAAAAAATGAAAAATATATCTTCACATATTTAAGCGTATGACAAAATAAAGGCCAGACGAATAATGATGCAGTAATGCATTTCAATATTGGAGAAGTTTTTGTTTCCATAGCAACGAAATAGAATCGACAGTGCTCAACTGGATTGAACTTGATGTCGAGGTTGAAACAATTTTAATTAGTTTAAATTTCGTTGTAATTCATAAAATTTCATAGTTAATTTTCGTTACAAATATATTATGACAAAACTGTTGTTAACACAAATTAAAATTGACAAAATTAAATTTATTTAAATAAAAGTTCTTTAAACAAGTTATATGTGAAACATTTTTACCTTAAAAAGTATTTGCATAAAAAAAGTATTTTTTGAAATTTTATTTTGTCGCCAAACGATGATAAATCGCCTAATAAACGAAATGTTCATTATTTTATTTTTTTTTAATGTTCCATCGGGATTCCGCCGAAATTTTTTTTATAAACATATATAACTACACGAGACGAACATTCTGTATTTTTTTTCAAAATTTTCTGAGTATGCCCGTATGGAGACCTTCCTTGTCAGTGGAGGGAGGTGTTCTTTTCAAATATCTTACTCAAATTTTAATAGTTTCACATGCATTTTCTGCATAGGGTAGCTGAAGACTATCTATAACCGGGCTTGTTTTTACTTTTTCAATTTTGGTTTCAATTGTTTTTAAAAAAAAATTTTTAATTTTCGAAACCGGTTAAAACCGGTTCTGAAATTGAAGCTATCTAAATATAAAAAATGTATAAGCAAATTCGAAAAAGTAAAAACTAACTAGGTTGTAGATCGTAATAAGCTATCCTGTGCAAAATAAAATCATGTCAAAATATTAAAATTTGAGCGAGATATTTGAAAAGATGTAATAAGAGATTAAATAGATTTTACCCCAAAAGATTTAACATTATTATCCGGGCCATTTTCAGTGAAAAGTATGGGCTCTTAGTATAAAAGTATCATGATTAAATTGATACGCAGCAAACACTAAATATGCTTTCTGTGGCACTGAGGTGAAAAGGAAATGGAAAATGTATCTGTTTTTCATCTGTATTGTCAAACATTTGCAATTTGTGTTTCACAATTTTAAAAGATTTTTTGTAAAGTTGATATCTTATAGTAATGTATACTGAAATAAATTAATTTTTTTTTCTAAACTATCGTAATTTAAAATTTATGATGTTTGAAATCGTAAAATTATATGTAGATAATATAAAAATTATTATCTGTGTTTTAAACATAATTAATATTCATCTAATTTTAAAATGCATGCTTTATATTAATTCAATTATAATTTCAATAACTGATAAAATTCCCATTTAAGCATAAATATGACTGCTAATATTTTATTTCAGAAAGCACCGAAGCTTTCCTCCAAAAATTACTAAGCATGAAAATTCTACCAGGAATGACTAATAAATGAACATCTATGAAATACCATGTCATCGGGATTATTTTTATAATGAAGTTTGAGTGTAATAATTTATATATGGATATGGCTTTTAATTTTACATTAGTATAGGTGGAAGTGTATCGAAAACATTTAATATTAAAACTACTTTACGTTTTGCAATACACATACATTTGAAGTTTGAATTAAAAAAAAAACAAGTTGGAAATTGCACGTTAAGCGTAGCAAATGAGGTGCGTTCGTACGATAACGAAGTTTTAAAAATATTACTTTCATATATCAATCTCATAAAATTGTAAAGAGTGAATTACAATTAAAATTCTTCAGTTAATGCTCATCAAACAATGTTCTCCCTATACCATTATGTAATGGAATACTTTTGTGTGGCCTTGTAAATCAATAACAAATGTTCTTTGCTCCACAAATTATGTAAAATGTATATTATAATATGTACTTTATAGTTGCATATAAATTTTATTAAGTTCGAATGAGTGTAACACCATTAAAATGCATTTGAAAAATTTTCCCCATTGACCGTAATGTATCGGAATACTTTTGATTGTCCCTGTAATTGATCTATGCATCCGATTTTCATAAAATTTGAAATAACTCGACAAAATTATGTAATAATTATGTATTTTAAATTTCAAATGATTAAAATGCATTTGAAACTTTTTCCCCATTGACCATAATGTAATTGAATACTTTTGATTGCCCCTGTAATTGATCTATACACCCGATTATCAAAAAATTTGAAATGACTCGACAAAATTATGTAATAATTATGTATTTTAAATTTCAAACGATTCGGTTGGGTAGTTTTTGCATTGTTATATGCGGACAGACAGACGGACGGACAGACGGACGGACTGAACGACCACTATAGGTGCTACTTATTTACATAATTACGAACGCACCTAAAAACTATTAAAAGATTGAATAATATAAATTAAGACAGATTTGAATACATTTTTTTAAAAAATAAATAAAATTTATATAAAAAATAAAACACTAAAAAACAATAAAGTTTTCTACCAAAAATTGAACCGACTTCAAAAACTACTGCAAAGTGAAAAATAATTTTTACATAATAGTAATAAGAAATTAAAATAAGAGCGTAGTATTTACCATGCGTGTTATTATATTTATGTACATTAATTTGATTTATTGGAGTCGGTGCCAGCCAAGCCAATTTCAAAATTTAAAGTAAATATCCAATGCAAATTGTATAAGAATAAAGTTTATTTTTTTAAGTAAATATTAAATCGTAAAAAACTCGTAAGTACTTAAATGTGTGTCTATTGGAAAATTACATGTAACTTGGCTTGGCTGGCACCGACTCCAAAAAATCAAATTAATGTACATAAATATAATAACACGCATGGTAAATACTACGCTCTTATTTTAATTTCTTATTACTATTATGTAAAAATTATTTTTCACTTTGCAGTAGTTTTTGAAGTCGGTTCAATTTTTGGTAGAAAAGTTTATTTTTCTCTTTTTAGTTAAAAGGTAACAATTTTTTGAAGTGGGTTAGTAAAAATTATAATACAGAAAATTTATAGTAAAGTATATGCGTATATCAGGAGTCGGGTTCGAATGCAACTCTCTTTCGAGAACCAGAGCTTAAATCTGGCGAATTAGACCGCTCAGCCATCCTGAATGCGTTCCAGGTGGCGATATTATTCAAACTCCATATTATTTTTAACTTGCGAGAAATCACTAATTTTATTAGTTTATGCCTTATTACTAAAAAAGCACTGAACCAATTTCAATTAAATGGAAGAAGTGCCAATGGAAGAGTAGCCTCTTTTATTTAGCACAAAAACCAAATTAATCGGTTGGATAGTTTCGGAGTAATCGGTGAACATGTATAGAAAAAAATACATTCGCACCGAATTGATAACATCCTCTCCTTTTTTGAAGTCACTTAAGAAAATATTTATCACGGATTTTTTTTTTTTTTGTCTATACACATATGTCAAGAGTGAGGTTCGAACCGACACTCTCTTTCAAAACCAGATATTAAATTAGGCGCCTTAGACCGCTCGGCTATCCGGACTTGTATCTCTTCAGAAAACTTATTCAATGTCATGTTACTTTTCGCAAGTCTATTCTCTTTTTCTGTAATCTTTCACTGATAAAGTATTGAGTTAATAAAAAATCTGTAATACTCTGTGAGAACGGTTAAATACAAAATATTCCTAATAGTATAATTAGTATTTAATTTGTTAAATATATATTTAAAAATTATAATACGGAAAAGATTACTGTACACACGTGCGTCAGGAGTGGGGTTCGAACCCACGCTGCATTTCGAAAACCAGAACTTAAATCAGGTGTCTTAGACCGCTCGGCCATCCTGGCATCGGTAAATGTTGTCAATATCCACATTACTATTGATTTACGAGAAATCACTAATTTTATTACTTTTTGCCTAATTACTAAATAAGTACTGAACCAATTTCTATGAAACGGAAGTGGTACCAATACTCATTTAACACCAAAATCAAGTTAATTGGTTGTCTAGTTTCGGAGTAATCGGTGAACATACATAAAAAAAATACATACGCGTTGAATTGATAACCTCCTCTCTTTTTGGAAGTCGGTTAATTAAAAATACAAATTCCGCAGTTTGCGAAGGCTAGTCCCTAATAGCATGCATGGTCACAGTGACGTCACAGTGAGTCACTTTGTTCACATCACATCTGTGACCAAAATGCCATCACTCAGTGACGTCACATTGTGACTGGGATGTGACTTTCTTAAAAATCTTTAGAAATTTATAAATATCCTTCAAAACATCCCTCAGTGACTCGCAGTGACGTCATTGTGACCATGCATGCTATGAGGGATCTTTTGAAGAACTTTTGTATATATTTTTTAATTTTCTGAGAAGATCACATTTCAGTCACAAGGTGACGTCACTGAGGGGTGGCATTTTGGTCACAGATGTGACGTCACATTTCAGTCTCAATGTGACGTTACTGAAGGGTGGCATTTTGGTCACAGGTGTGACGTCACATTTCAGTCACAATGTGACGTCACTGAGCGGTGGAATTTTGGTCACAGATGTGTCGTGACCACAGTGACTCACAGTGACGTCACAATGACGTCACTGTGAGTCACTTTGGTCACATCACATCTGTGACGAAAATGCCACCACTCAGTGACGTCACAATGTGACTAAGATGTGACTTTCTAAAAAAAATTTCACAGTTCGTCACAATGTTAATGTCAAAGTAGTCACAAATGACACACTTTTCACAAATTGGTCACATTGTGACGTCACAAGGTGGTCACAATGTGATGTCACAAAAAAGCTCTAAAACGGCCATAACGAATTCACATTTTAGTCACTGTGACTTCACATCGACGTCACGTGACATCACATCGACAATCGATGGTCACAAAGTCACAATGTGACTTCACAACGACGTTGCAGTGACGTCACCATGTCTTACGGGATGTGATTTACTTTAAAAAACATGTTTCTGGCAATTTAAATGTCGTCGCTTTTGTCACAGTTTCGTCACATTATTAATGTCAAATTAGTCACGAATGACACATTTGTCACAAATTTGTCACATTTTGACCACTTTGTGAAACATCACAAAAAAGCTCTAAAACGGCCATAACGACTTCACATTTTAGTCACAGTGACTTCACATCGACGTCACGTGACGTCACATCGACTATCGATGGTCACAAAGTCACAATGTGACTTCACAACGACGTTGCAGTGACGTCACCATGCTTTACGGGGTATCTTAAAATCAGGTTGTAGCCGTTATCACGGCAGATTACTCCTGGAAGGTTGATTCACTTATTTACGATCGCCAACTCTGAATGAGGCTCGTGCGGTCTCGAATGAATACTTTTTTCTAAAAAAAAAAAACAATAACTAACTGTCTTGATTTGTTCCAATGTTGTCATGCAATGAATTATTATTTGTACTGACGAAGCCTTGCGTGTAGCTTGGCGAAATGTTTACTTTTGTATATTTAAATGTTTTTTAGTGTTTTAATTTTTTGTATATAAATTTTATTTATTTTCAAAAAAATGTATTCAAGTCCGTCTTAATTTATGTTATTCAATCTTTTAATACTTTACGGTTATTAACTTCAAGTTCATATATACCTCTTTTTTCTTTTTTTTACGAAAACGCTACATATGAATATTGAATATAAAAATTAAATATTTAATTGTATTTTGGGAATGATTTAGTAAAACAAATAATGAATTACTCCTAGCATTTCGTTTAACCTATGCTTTGAACACATTATTATAAAAGTAGCATGATTAATTTGATAAGTAGCATATACTAAATATGCTTCTAAGGAGGAAGATGACACACTAAGACAGGAAAAAGGAATGGGATATGTCTTATTTTTTTCTTTTATCTCAAACAGTTACAATTTCTTTTTACAATTTTAAACGTTTAATATCTTATAGTAATATATGTTACAATAAATTTAAAATCAGAATTAACAAACAAAAAAAAGGTGTGTCATGTACAAATAAATTTTTACTAGACGCCTCTGAAGACCAATTTGTTCTCCATTAAATATATGCTAAGCAGTGAATTATGTTATTTCCATTCTTAAATTTATATTGTTAGTGAATTCTTCCCTAAATTCTTAGATTCTTATAGAGAAAACAAGAATTCTTTGTGATCGTGATAACATTTCATAATTTTTTGTTATATAGTTCGTCTCTTTTGGCAACTATAATTTAATTTCCGTGGCTGTAAAAATGAGTGAAATTTCATAGGTTTAAACTTAGATTTGTTAATAAATTATCGAAATTAAACATACCTTACGTAATTTTTTAATATTGTGAAATTTATTTAAGTTTGAAAATCACGCATTTATATTTTTTGCATTATTTAATAATTAAAAAATGAATATGTATATTTTTTATTTATTAATTTTATGTCTGATTTCATAAATATGACATAAATGTGACATAAATATGACGTAAAAGAAACATAACTGAAGGAGGCAAAGTAAAATCCTCGTGAAAACAAACCGTAAACACATGTTAGCACCTTCTATTTACATGCTATGACGTCATAAGAATACTGTCCATGTCCATTCATTGTTGGAGTCCTTTGCTAATTATTGTCTTCGTGGTTTAATATTTTTTTCCATTCATGTGAATGAATCTTTTGTGTTTGTTTTCTTTATGAACTCGGATAATAAGTTGTCAACCTATTGAATTGAATAGGAAAAGTTCAATATTCAGTTGTGGCTGGCGCAATTGGCGAAAAAATCAAAGTTGGCGACAAAAAGACACTTTAACAAATTACCAGATTTCTCAAGATGGTAGAAAAACATGATTTTTAAATAATTTATAAAGATATTTTTATTTAATAAACGTTATATATACCATATGTTAAAAAATTATATGATATTTATGTAAATATTTTTATGTATATACATTTTAGATAGGCAAAAAACAAAAGGTTAAAGTCCATTCCAATAATAAAAAAAGCATCCTCAAAAGCAACCACATTGATTCATTTAATGTCAGAAATGTTCGCCAAAAAAACCAGAACAGGATACAGAACTCTTCTCGGTTGAAGTTATCATAAAATAAATGTTTATTTGAACGTAAATTAGAAACAAAAACGTTTGATGTTTAAATGAAATATTTGGCACAGATGCCACATGCGCATCAAGTTTGGCGCGATATTTTTTTTTGTTTGTTTGTTTTTTTATGTAACAATTTGGCGAAAACTTTATTTTTAAATATCAGTTATGCATATGTTTTAAAATTGTTTTCTATTATTTGAAAAAGGAAAAAATAAATATACGATATTTCATACAATAATTATATAGAATAAAACAATTTATGTCATTATAAAAAAATAAAAAAAATTCCTTAATAAATAAACAACAATCCCCAGGTTAAATGAAATCTTTGGCACAGATGTCGTATATGTACCGGGTTTGGCCAACACCGACGCTATTACACTATTGGCGTCGGTGTTGGCTTGGCGCAATGTTTTTTACAACAATTTGGTGAAAACTCCATTTTCGAATACCATTTACACACATTTTTAAACATTTTTTTCTATTATTTGAAAAATAAATAACAACTAGCAAAAGCCATGCTTTGTTTGGATTCGCGAAGCAATTTTTTTATAAAACAGATATTTGAAAGTAAAAATATTTTTTAATATTATTTTTGCATCTTTATTAAACAAAAACGTTATTTTATGTTTTGGCGCATTTAAATTTTTTATCTATGATGTAAGACTATCATAATAAAATATTTTCGAAGCAAACTTTTACAAAATATTTTTAAATTTTCAACTAAAAGCTCTTTTAAAGATGTTTTTACAATTTCCAGTAACCACTTGTGTTTTTTAAAGTTGTTTGAAATATGCATGTTTCCAATCTTTGTAATTAACATCAAATGATCTTTGATAGCTATTTTAGAATAATATATTTGAAGAGAGCTTGAAGAAAGTTACTTCGTCAAAATCCTATTTTCTGGAAAAACATTTGAAATCTGCCCTCGTTGATACTATGAATTTTTAACTGTAAAACTTTTTTTTCTAATTTCTTCGTTTTTATACATGTTAGCGTATCAGAATTTTTGATATTGTAGAATTTTTCGTAAGGAAAATTTCCTATTGAATGCTTAATTTTGAAGGATTTTCACTCTCGACAACGTTACGTACGTTTTTAAGCCAACTGGTGTCTATATATCCTCAATATCTCTAACTGCTTCATCTAATGTTAAACCTTGGAATTTATAAATTGTAACAGCAAAAGCTAACTGCAGAACAAATTCTTTCCTTGAGCAATTTATGCTTCCATTTTTCTAGAATTTAATTATTGGGGGAATTGGAACGCACCAATTCTTATAAGTTAAATTATTGTAGTATTCAAATTTATCCATGATTATTCGCGTTATCTGGTCTGGTGGCTTGTGATTTTCTTTATTACGTGCAACAAAGTCTAAAGTCCCGTTCACTAAATCTTTTTCGGTCCACAAATAAGAACGTAACATTACTTTAGATCCAAATGATAAAGTAAGAAATGGTTAAAGTCAATTTATCGTTTCTGAATCGGCCAACTTTGCTTTAGTACATTTATAAAGAGCTTGAATCGAGGCAACAACTTCACGCTTCAATTCTTTTCATTTTTCATTTATATAACAAATTTAACAATTAATTTTATTTGTTTACAATTCTTTTGTTGCCACTTTACAAAAAAAAAATTACAATACAATTTTTTAAAAATGTTTAAGTGTCATCTGTGCAAACGATTTTGCTGAATAATGAAAACATATTTTATTTATTAAATTAATCATGATTCTATCTATTATTACTTACTCCATGATTTATATTTTTTTTTCTGAAAATATACGCGTTTCATTTTTTTATTTATTTGCTAAAATGCGTCCGTATTGGAAATGCATGTAAAATAAATTAATTAAAATAATAAATTTTTTAACGTTTTATTGTAAAAAAAATATATTCTGCAAATCTACAGATCATAATTTATTTTTGTGTTTAATTTGAAGTTAAAATATTGAATAGTTTTTTTGTAAAGTGTACGACAAAGTGTAATTTGAGTGGCCTAGTAGAGGATTCGCTTCGCTCATCCTAATAAAATAAAGATATTTTATACAATGACTATATATAAAAAAAATTGTCATTTTAAAAAAGAAAAAAAGAAATTTTCTCAATAAATAAATAATAGCCAGTCACCGTGTCAGGCAAAAAAAAAAAAAAATGCCAATGATATCTTTGCCAAATATTTTAGTTTATGTTATTATTATTACGATTAATTATTTATTTACGTTTTATTCCACTGCAGTAGTTGCCTTGCTATTTTTTTAAAGCTTTGAGCAATTCGAGTTTCAAAAAATGAAAAAATTGCCAAAATATGTGAATTAGCTATTAAAAAAAAACCTGGTTTATTACCTGGTTTGGTTTTTGTTTTGTTTATTTGCATTTGTATGAATATAAACATATACAACATACATATTTGTTTATATTTAAATTACTTTTGTTTTTATATAAACATAGATTAATGACCTCTTTAAATTAAATTTTATAAAAAATGCTTATACATATGAAATAGGATATAAATTTCCGGAAAATACTATGCTATTTTTTTTTCTCGCCAAGGACCTAACATAAAAGAGTCGAAATAGCAATTTAGCATATCAAAAGTGAAGTGGGTAAGCCCGGAAGTGTTAATGACAGTCACATGACTTAGGCTTTTATTATATAAATGATGATTATTTGAGAGCTGTAAATTCTGTACAACGTTAGGTAATACATGAACCCACATTATTTTTTTTCATTTACTGCAACTTAGGAAAAAATAATTTTCATTAGTATTCAAATTCCTCATAATTTTCTTATACTTATATGGCCCACCTGTCACTTTATCAGCAAGAATGACAGGAGAAAAATTTCGCAATTTTTAAGTACTGCTGGAATTTAAATTTTTAAATACTCTGATGTATTTTTTTTTCAAAACTAGGGAAATTTATCTCATTCCTGGCTTATATCTCATGTAAGAAAAACGATTGATTTTCAATATCAGTAAAAATTTCCTTATAGGAATAAAATAGGATTTTAAGAAAGAAAATAGTTTCTACAAATTTTGCTATTGACAATGTTTTCACAGATAAATGAATTAAATGACATTAAAATTGACAAAGGAGATGTGGTTGTAGAAGAAAAAAATCACATACTTGTAAATACGCTACACAGGAAGGAAGAAGTGTGGCGACGTTAATTCGCCTGATCAAAAGTGGAAACTGAAGCATAATTTAGGTCAGAGTTTTAGCGGAGGAAAGAGAGAGCATCCTCCTATTTGGCGTGGTTTCGGCAAGAATATATATTGCTGGAGGACTCAGTGAAATTCTCACCGGCACATGTTGTACGGCACTCATCGGTGGTGTGTCGCGTTGGAAACAGCTGCTGGACGGCTGTTAAGTGTCATATTTAATCTGCTTATTACCATATGTTAAATTATTTATAATTTCAGTTGACTTTTTTATATGTTTAATATTATAAAATTTTGTTCAGTGAAAAAGGCCATATGTTTATAAAATTTTAGCTTAATCTTTCATCTCTACAGAAGTATCATTGTCGTGATGGGAATTTTTGACAGGCCTCAGAATTGCTGCATGTAGGATTTTATTATTATATGCGTGCTCTTTTTTTTTAAAAAAAGAGCGCCAGAGTTCAAAATACAATGTGCTGTTTATTTAATAAAACTATTAACACTCAGTTAAATCTAATTAATTTCAAAAACTGATGACGTAATATTGTGATATAAAATGAACTCTACTAAATGATGATATTATAGATATTTTCTCAAGAAACCAAAAAAAAAAAAAAAATACTGTAGAAGTTGACGACTAAATCATCGTATTAACATGATTCTGAAAAAAAAATAACCCTTATAGAGAAAGGAAATTAAAATCTCTTTAAAAGGAGGGCATATAAATTGTTAAATTGGATTAACGAGGGCAGTATAATAAGCACGAATCATCGTCTATAGATTGTGCTACTAGCAGGGCCTGACATGCTGTTTTATTGCTTCCAGGGCCTAACCTGAGTTTTTGTGCCCAGGGCACTTTAAAAATTTCGAGCCCCCTTTGATTGGATGATTTACACATTCTAGTCGAAAAATAAAGTTTTTCACAAATTAAAAAAAAGTTTCAAGGAAAATATAAAGAAAATAATAATTCGTATTATTTATTGAAATGTGCTTTTAACCATATATTGAGACATATTTTTGTCATTTCATCGCATTAATATCTCAAATGTTACATTTTTTCACATTATGATTTTTTAAAAGAAATTAATAGAAATTTTGTGTCCCTTAGAAATTTCGTGTCCAGGGCGCGGGCCTCGGGCGCCCGTGCAATATTCAGGCCCTAACTATTAGAATTAAAAAAAATCGCAAAATTGATCTTTCACATCAAACTTCATCATTTGCCATGTCACTTAATTGCATAGTTTGCGAGTGGAATCCATTTGAATAGAACAACTTGTTGATTTCCAAAAATGGCAAAACTTGAATACTGAGCAGTGATAAGAAACGTGTTTTTGGAAAAGAAAACGGATGATGAGATTTAAGTGGAACTCAGAAAAGTTTATGGGTACACTGTAAAAAAAAGGGTCGATCTACTAAAAAAATTGTAGTGATGCTTGTAATTACTAAAAATTTTTTAGTAATCTTAGTCGGTTACAAGAAAATCTGTAAGAATTACTAGAAAAAGTTAGCAACTAATAAGAGTTAATAGTTTTATATTTTTAATAGCTTTAATTTTTATATTTTTAAAAGGTCCCGGGTTCGATACTGGCCGCCGCCAAATACGCCCCGAATGTATGTAGTGTAAGTACTCGTTAATAAAGGGATTAAGAAAATCCTGTCGGAGCAGGCAGCAAAATTTGGTGCTGCCATCTATTGCGGTTTTGCCGAAAATCTTCCGCTTCAGAAGTCTGGATGCAGCTCGAAGGAAGTTCCTTCCCTTCGGGCGCACGTAATGGTTATTAAAAATATTTTTGGAGCTATTACTAAAATTTGCTTGGTGGCTCATACTAAAAATTTTTAAGTTAGTTATACAAAAAATTCTTTTGTTCAGTTTACAAAAGAAATGCTTGTTTCACTTGCAAAAAAAAAGTTTGTAATTGTTACTAAAAAATTCTGTGGAATACAAATTTACTACAAAAATTTTTAGTAACCTCTTGAATTTTTTTTTACAGTGTAATCCGTACCTTTTATATCTACCGTAAAACTTTGACCAGATATATTCCATTTTTGAAAAAGAATGTCGATATCCTAACTAACATTACGATATCATAAATGATTGAAAAAAATCCATGATATTGTGATAAACTATCCGAGAGTGAAAGTGCGAGAGATTGCTGAGACTATGATCATCTCATTTGAAAGGGTGTAAAAAATATTAACAATTCATTTAAGTATGAAAAAGCTTTCCGAAAAATAAGTGGAGTCCATAATGAGGGAAAAAAAAAATTATATTAGCTATCCGGGATAAGCATAATACTTACAGAAAAACTGACTAAATATTTCAGAAAATATTACACAATTGAGATTGCTTTATTAATTTTATAAAAATACAATAATCACAAATTATTATGTTTCTATAAAATGTTAAAGAATAATGGCAGAATGTTGTTTTTTCATTTAATACTGCAAAACAAATCCAACTGGGATACAAATTTAATCTTTGTTTATAATAACATGCGTTATGTATTGTCGTATTAAATATACATCTCACGATAAATGTTTAAATATTAGCTATATTCCCAGTGGAATTTTAAAATTGACTTCAAAAACGTCTTTTTTAATTATTACTAACCTAAAAATACATGTAAAAATATAGAGTTTGTAAAATTTAATTTGATTTAGGTATGTCTGATTTTAATCATTCAAATGTAAATTTTTGACATTAAAGAATTTGTTATTTCAAAATATATATATTTAAAAATTTACTGCGTATTTTTCCATTTAACGTTATTTTAATCTAATTAAATCTTATGACAATGTTATGTTAAGTACAAAGCATATATAATCCTGACTGAAATATCACGTTTATATTATATCTTATTCACAACAAATCTTCAATGCATCATTAAAATTTCCTTTTGTATAATGATATGGAATTTAATATTTAAAGAAGAGATACACTTTTTATTACTAATTTTATCTTATAATTGGATGCGAATATTCTTTCGTATCACACAAAAATAAATATTTCAAACAAACATTTTATTTGCATTCCAAAATTACTTTGACATAAAAGTTATTTAAAAAAAAATTATAATAAGTCTATCTATCTTTTTTCTTCTGGTTCTGATTTAAAGAAGGACAAATTTAAAATGTGTCCTTTTATTTAATTATGTACATTCAAATAAATGAGGACTAATAAAATCTAGTAGCAAACGAATAATGGCTACATTGGTGTCACATTGATTTGAGTATTCTGTTTATTATTTCGTTCACTTAACTTATTCCAATACTTGATAATCATTGGTAATATCAAGATCAGCCAGAGAAGTTAAGAAGTAGAATAATCGCCTAATTTTCTGAACACATAAGGTGGAAAATAAAACGAAAGGCATGAAGATATCATAAAAGTTCCTTTTAATGCATTATTCGTATAAGAGAAAAAAAAATACCAGGCTGTGCTTCTGATACAGGAATTATACCGCTTGACATTCGATTTTAGAAATCGAATTTTTAAATATTTGTTTGTGTATTGATTTTAGAGTCGCAGTGTGTAAGAATCTCAATATTGTTTATCATTTTTACTGTTGCATCTAACATTATCAAATAACTCGCATGGTGTTTATTAGTGTATAAAAATATTTTGGATCTTTGTACTACAAAGGAAAATTTCAATGTCTCCTACATTATACCTTTACATAAAATTTTTACCAATAACAACTGAAATACTGATTCATATCGAAACTAATTTGGTAAAGTTATTGGTTATGTTACTGTCGTGTTTTCCAAAGGAACTAGATTACAGACCAAAATATCTGTTTTTTTTCTCGAAGACACAACTTAAGAGCACTTTTTTTATACTTTTAGTGATTTCCTCCTACAGGAGTTTACAATTTTGTTCTTGCTGTCACTTTTTTTGTCCGCACATTTCCATTTGTTTTTCAAATTAGTCATAAAAATGACGATTATGGCTCACTAAATATATTTTTAGCTTATGCCTTTAGAAAATGTAGTTATTGCAATGATGTATATATATATAATTCAAATCTTATCATTTCAATCATCTTTAAAAATTGACTAATTTAACCTATTACCACAAAGAATTTGCTTATCTTGGTTAAATTATTAAAATTATGAAGTTCTTGCAGTTTCTTTACAATGACACACAAAAGGAAAAAATCTACGATATATTCTACAACACGATAACGTCAGAAATAGCAGTTTATTTCGAACCTAATTTATTATTTGAGTAGAATTTGAGAGGATTTTTCAAACGAAGTATAAAGCTCTTACAGTTTTTTACAGATTACACACACAAAGCAAAAACGTGTGAAACACGTCATCTTGATAAAGAGCACAATTATGGACCATTAAAGTATATTCGGGAATGTATATTTATCATAGAACTGTCTTAGAAATACGTTAAGTATGTATGTCTTGTAACAGTAGTAATTTATTCCATTTTTCAATGTTGAGTGAAAAAAGTCCGGGCCCGGATTCGAATCAGGGATGTATTGGCTGAAGCCGCCAATACATCCCTGGTTCGAATCCTGGCCCGGACTTTTTTCACCCAATATTGAAAAATGGAATAAATTACTACTGTTATAATTAATTTACCGATTGAATAATCGTGTTTAAAAAATTAATCGTATGTCTTGTAGTTTTTTTACAGAGATACACAAAAAAGAAAATACAGGGAAAATGTTTCCCCGTGACAACGCTCGATATATTAAACCAAAAGCAGAAGGATTAATGTGTTTTATTTTTCAAATATCTTAAAGGAAAGTGTTATTCAACTATTTTGCTTTTATAAATAGATTATAGAGAATTTACCAAACCCTTGACATATTTCATATAATGTCTTGTAACCATTAAATTACAATTAATAATCCTAAATAAACATTTTCTTTCTAATTAAGTTTCTCGCAAACGAAAAAAAAACCCATCGAATGTGCGAAAAAAATTCTTAAATTTCATTAAATTGTTAATACAACTTCTGACAATAAAGTTCGATGAATACCCCTGTAACATTAATGTAGATGAAATATTAACGAAAGTTACCATACAGTCCTTCGAAATAGTCATCTCTCATAACTATGCACCGCTGAGATCTGCTATAGATGTCTTGGGAAATTCGCAAGAAATCTTCTTTTGGGATGGAGTTCAAAAGCTTCGTTTCGTGGTAGTCGTGGTAGCTTCGTGGATGTCAGCAATATTGACAACACAGCGCGTTGAGGTAGAACGCGCGGGTAACACGCCCCGTAAAGCATGGTGACGTCACTGCAACGTCGTTGTGAAGTCACATTGTGACTTTGTGACCATCGATTGTCGATGTGACGTCACGTGACGTCGATGTGAAGTCACAGTGACTAAAATGTGAAGTCGTTATGGCCGTTTTGGAGCTCTTTTGTGACGTTTCACAAAGTGGTCACAATGCTACAAATTTGTGAAAAATGTGTCATTTGTGACTAATTTGACATTAACATTGTGACGAAACTGTGACAAAAGCGACGATATTCAAATTGCCGGAAACATGTTTTTTAAAGTAAATAACATGTTTTGAAGGATATTTTTAAATTTCTAAAGATTTCCCACATAGCATGCATGGTCACAGTGACGTCACAGTGACGTCACTGTGAGTCACTGTGGTCACGTCACATCTGTGACCAAAATGCCACCCCTCAGTGACGTCACATTGTGACTGTAATGTGACGTCACATCTGTGACCAAAATGCCACCCCTCAGTGACGTCACATTGTGACTGAAATGTAACGTCACATCTGTGACCAAAATGCCACCTCTCAGTGACGTCACATTGTGACTCAGATGTGACTTTCTTAGAAAACTTTAGAAAATTACAAAAATTCTCCAAACCACGTTATTTACTGGTAAAAAACGTGTTTTCTGGCATTGCAGAAGAATATTGTGCAATCGCTGTTATGTCACGCGTTACATGCACTGCGTGTAACGTGTACGTCATATCACATATGTCAGATAAACCTCCCATCATATGAAACTAAGCACCCAGCAATGAACCTATCAGTGAAACTTCCATTTAAGGAAATTTCTCGTTACACTTAAATGCTTCGTTATGAAAAAAATATCGTTGAATAGAAATCCACGAAAATTCATGAAATTTGTATAGTAAACTACAAATAAAAATGGAAATATTATAAAACTGTGTTTTAATTTGGATAGTAATTTTTGTTATGGAATATAACCACATAAGAAAAAATTCATTAGTATAATATCTAAAAAACCACGTAATAAAGAAAGGGAAACAAAAACTGAATCGCAGCGTTCTATTTCTCGTTTTCTCTTGTATTTCAAATCGAAAAATTAAAAAAAAAATTTGAATATTACTTTGTGTGCGATCTCTTATGAAAGATACACTCATAAAAACTTTCGCATCTTTTTTAAGTATTCAGAGAATGGACCTATAATATTTTCGCGGAACTAGAATCCCTTTCTTAGCATATCGAAAAAATTTCGCATTTTTTCCTTTTTATTTAAAAGATAAAATAAATACATAATTTCAATTCATACAATCCGCTGAAATATATTCACCAATCAATCTTAACATCAATCTATCCTTTTGAATATTGTGCACGCACGGAAGTGAAACAAATTTTGCTAAGAAGAATTTTTTTTAATATGAATATTAATTTAAATGTTAATTGCGTTCTAAATGAAGGTTCAACAGAAAATTAAAAAAGTAGATAATTTCATTAAATATGGGCTTCGTTAAATGAAAGTTCCAGTGTATTTCGAAACTAATTGAAAGTAAAATAGAAATGAGTGAAAAAAAAATTTAACTCAAAATTTTAATTAGGGATACCCTCATAAAATTAATGCGCATGCGTATTCAACTTATAAATCTTCGAAGCTCAAACAACCAATAATAACAAAAAATCACCTGCTTAAAAAATATCGTTTGGCAACAACCAAAATAGTTGGCACTAGTGTATTTATTCTTTAGAATATTAGGCAGCTGCTCTAGTAACTTTGTTATGATGTTATGTGTGTATATTTAGTACGTAAGTTGAAAATTTTTAAAAAGTTATGCAGAAATGCGATCAGTTGACATTTTATATAAAATGCCGGTCCGAAAAAATACATTGTCAGTGGCGTTTCGTTAATATGAGCGCGCCAATGTCATTGTACTTCATTCGGACATTCCGACTTCGAAATTATCTTCCCTATTTGGATTATGAAACTTGAATTCGAGGATAATGCCGATAACAAAGAGGTAAGAAAATGTTAATTTTCCTGCTTTTTTTTATAATGATTTCTGTGATTTTCGTAAAAAACATGTTTTAAAAGGAATAAGTATCATATTAATTTAACTTTTTTGAATCCACTTATCTTAGTAAATTCAATAAATTTAGCATTTATTTTGTTTAAATACGGAACAGCATGTCAACGATTTGAAAATAGTTAATAATATTATTTTTAAAATGCACTTTAATCACATTTTTTAATTACATGGTTAAAATCACATTTTAATAAATTAAAAAAATATACACATAATCAAAAGTTAACGTTATAATTAATATATAAAGGAGTTTGGGGTTGTTTAAATGTTGAAAATAGTGATAAATATACTAATTTATGCACTAATATTGCAAAAATACTTTTGTAAAACTTTTTTATTACCTTTCTAAATTTCTCATAATCCCAAAAATTTGATAACTGTAATTCCATGACATTTTAAACCATGTATCTAAAATAATTAAGATATTGATTTTGTGGTAATAACAATTATTGATTTTAAAAAATGAGTAATTATCGCATTATTTTATTAATTTTTGATATCTTAATTGTTAAATTGTGTTGAAAATAACAATTTTGTTTCATTAGTATGTGTTCATTAAATCCTGGTTCTAAATAGTCATAAAAACAATTACATGTACACTTTTGTGGGATGTACATTGCTGAAATTTTTAGTGTTTGATGTATTTCTATTATTTTCAATAAAATTTTGTCTAATATTGGGAAGTGAGGCTGAGAATACTTAAATATTATTAATAGATTCATCTAATACAAAAAAAATGAAATCTAATAATTATAACTATTAATAAGGAAACTTAAAAAAATTCCTTAAGGATGTCCTTTACCGGCACATCTATACTATATGACATATACAATATATATATATATATATATGAGTTTAACTACTAATTTAAGCCTTGGTGTAATCATACATGCGCACAGGCCACTATAGTAAGAAAATAACTAAGCGTAATACTAGAACTAATTGCCTCATCTTCATTTGTACTCAATTTTCAAATAAAATCTGTATATTACGAATATTGCGCATAAACTTCACGTAGTTTTATCAAAAGATAAATCTATATTATATTTAACAGAATGATTTTAATTGGTAAATTAATCTAACGAATATTAATTTTCGAAAATGAGTAAAAAAGTGTTTAGGTTAGAATTCGAACTAGAGACCCTCGATGTATGCTGCCAATGCTCTTCCAATAGAGCAACTTAGAACGCACAATTCACCCGGAGAAATATCATTATATACTCATACGAATAGTATGCATTTATCATACGGGTAGTTTGAAAAAAAATTAAAGTATTATTACATAAGGTTATATATAATAATGATAAGTATGCGTTCGTATTCACTGTGTGAATTGTGTGCGTCAGATTATCCAGGATAGTTCAGTCGACAAAGTATTGACAATTTGCGCGAAAGACTGCTTAGTTCGAATCCTGACATGGACACTTTTTCAATCAGTTGGGAAATTACAACAAAAGATAATTAAAATATATAGGGTAGATGCTCCAGTTTTGGCAACTGCACAAGTTTTGGCTACTTTGGAATGATTTACCCTCTATTTAGGCTGTAAATTGTTTTACCAAATTATATGCATTCTTACTGCTTAATCTAACACTCTTTTATTATTTCCAATCCCATTTGTTTATTTTTTGATAAAAAATGACTTGCAAAAAAAAAAGTGTAAAACTATAGTTTGCACTCACATATATTAAAGTTTTGCTTAGGTAACAAGTTTTCACAATCTTTCAATATTAGGCATTTATCGAACTTTATTTGTTCTGAAACAAATTGCTATGAAGCTTTATGAAGTAGGCTTTCTCTCTGTTGCAATTTCATATTTAAATTAATTATTTTTACAGCTTAAAGTAGGGATGGCCAAAAATGGCACAACATTATGCTCCACTTTTGGCCACAAGACTAATTATAGTGAAAATTTCAGCAATATATTTAGAAATGTTTCATGACTTATAAATTTAAAAGTTCAATAAAATTACAGCATGATTTAGTGGTTTCTTGTATTTTTTCAAAACAAAATGAGGAAGTTGCATAACTTTTGCAAAATTTCAAGCACATGAATTTAGAAATAACAAATAATGTGAAAATCTTTATACTATAAATAGGATTCATTTTAACAAGTTTAAAAAAGACAATTCTGTACTCTTAAAAATGGTCTAGATTAAACACTGTTATAAGATAGGAAGTAAAATTATGGCTTTTCAAAATTCATTGTCAGCTTTTCAAGATGGTTAAGTTTTGTAGTATCTCGTTCTACCTTGCAACACAAGTTTACAGAATGGAGACCAGTTTTTACTATTTTTGAATCTCAAGTAATAGGGTTGTGCTATTTATGGTGGCCAATTATCTATATGAGAGATATGGGCCGAAAAGAAGGGAGATGCCCTCTGTGATGGTCTTTCTAAGATCCTAGCCAATATTTACAAGGAAATCTAAGGTTTGAAGAAAACTAACTCCAAATGATTAGGCTGACAGGCAGCTAAGTACGAGGAATTAAAGTTTAAAATCAGTTGAAAAAAATGGATTTTAGAGATTGTCAAAATACTATTTCATATAAAAATGGAATAATTTCAAGATTCTAGTCATATAACTGTAAATATTGGTATAGTATAACATATGATATATATAAATGAAAATATGCAAAATGTTAAAATAAGCTTTTTATGTCCTATAAGTCTTTTTTATGAATTAAATATATATTTTGTTTTTAAATTTAAATGTTCAGTTAAAATCAGCTTAAGTATATTTTATTCGATGTTTTTATGATTTCATTTTAAAAAATGCAAAACTTTTTTATACAGCAAACAAATATGTGTGTGGTAAAACAGATTTTCCACAAAAATGCTTTATTTTTACTTATTATCAGTTAAAATGTTTGCAAAATTACAATATATTAGGGCGGCCAAAACTGATGCAGGAGTGGACAAAACTGGTGCAGGGGTGGCCAAAACTGGTGCAAATTGAAAGAAATTACTTAACGAGTTATTACTCACAATCTAAAATATTTGATAGAAAGTTATTATAATTAACAGAAAGACAAATAAATTTACTAAAGAATACTGTTATTGCGGTTTAATATGCTTTATTCAGTCTAAAACTATAAAATTTCCATTTCAACTTTTCTCTTAATGTGGCCAAAACTGGAGCATCCACCCTATATATTTATAGACATCAGGATTATTGGTCAGAAATGTTGGCAAGCTGTGCAGTTTTAGATATGTGCTGAAATTTGTGGATATTAAAGCGAGTAAAAGTTTTTTTTTTAAAAAGTTCAAAAAGATTAAACAGTTTGAACAACATATTACAAAATGTGTGTCAGTTATAAATAAAATTGAAGCTATGCAATTTTCAGCATGTGGGGAAAATATATAAATATTTTTGAACGGCAATATTTTTCAAATTTTAAAAACAACACCAGAGTTGTAAGGCATGTGAGGTAAATCGAATTTTTAACTTTAATTTAGAAGAAAGTCTCCTTACTGCAGGTAACTATTTTTATATATTATACAGTATTTGTTCATAAATTGTCAATATATGATTTTAGGACTCAAACCCTATTTTAACAGGAACATGGCGTGGAGTTATAGCTTCAGCAGATCCTGTTTCTTTTAAATTGTTAGAGAATCGCTAAGAAAAGTTAAATTGTCACAGAATCATCACAGTGTTAACGAAAGTTTTGTCACAAACGATCTGCAGCGTGAGTCTAAAATAATGGGACAAACTTTAAGGGAGGTGGTAGAGTTCATTATAATAAATAATTATGGCATAGAAATGCATGACTGGAAGTGACGCATTAAAACGCCACACTAGTCACTGTAAAAGACACGGATTATAATGTTAAGTGTATGGGAGCGTATTTTCAAATATCTCGCTAAAATTTTAATATTTTCGCATATTTTTTTTCCATAGGATAGCTGAGGACGACCTGCAACTGGGCTGGTTTTTACGTTTTTGATTTTGGTTACAGATTAAAAGAAAAATACTTCAGAACCAGATTCAGTATTTCACACTATTTAACTTTCAGAACCAGTTTAAAGCGGTTCTAAAACTGAAACTATTGTAATATAAAAAAAAATATAACCAAAATCGAAAAAGTAAAAATTAGCCCGGTTGTGGATCGTCCTCAGCTATCCTATGGAAAAAATATCATGTAAAATATTGAAATTTGAGCAAGATATTTGAAAACAACGCCCCCCCCCCATAGACATAACATTACCATCCGGGTCTTTTTTGGTGACTAGTGTAGCGTCTTGACGGGTCACTTCCGGTCATATATTTCTGTGCCATCATTATTTGTTATAGTGAGTCCTACCGCCCCCTCAAAGTTTGTTCCATGATTTTGGACTCACCCTGTATTTCACAATTTAGTCACAATGTGACTTGAAAGCATTGTCACTTTCGTCACAATTCCGTCACAATCTTAATGACAAAATCGTCACAAATGACACACTTTTCACAAATTGGTCACATTGCGACGTCACAATGTGGTCACAATGTGACGTCACAAACAAGCTCTAAAACGGCCATAACGACTTCACATTTTAGTCACTGTGACTTCACATCGACGTCACGTGACGTCACATCGACGGTCACAAACCCACATAGCATGCATGGTCACAGTGACGTCACAGTGACGTCACTGTGAGTCACTGTGGTCACGTCACATCTGTGACCAAAATGCCACCGCTCAGTGACGTCACATTGTGACTGAAATGTGACGTCACACATGTGACCAAAATGCCACCCTTCAGTGACGTCACATTGTGACTGAAATGTGACGCCACATCTGTGACCAAAACGCCACCCCTCAGCGACGTCACATTGTGACTGAAATGTGACCTTCTTAGAAAATTAAAAAATATATACAAAAATTCTTCAAAAGATCCCTCATAGCATGCATGGTCACAATGACGTCACTGCGAGTCACTGTGGTCACATCACGTCTGTGACCAAATTACCACCACTCAGTGACGTCACATTGTGACTCAGATATGACTTTCTTAGAAAATTTTAGAAAATTACAAAAATTCTTCAAACCATGTTATTTACTGACAAAAAACGTGTTTTCTGGCATTTTCGAAGAATATTGTGCAATCGCTGTTATGTCACACGTTACATGCAGTGCGTGAAACGTGTACGTCATATCACATATGTGAGATAAACCTCCCATTATATGAAACTAAGCACCCAGCAATGAACCTATCAGTGAAACTTCCATTTAAGGAAATTTCTCGTTACACTTAAATGCTTCGTTATGAAAAAAATATCGTTGAATAGAAATCCACGAAAATTCATGAAATTTGTATAGTAAACTACAAATAAAAATGGAAATATTATAAAACTGTGTTTTAATTTGGATAGTACTTTTTGTTATACAATATAGCCATATAAAAAAAATCCTTAGTATAATATCTAAAAAACCACGTAATAAAGGAAGGGAAACAAAAACTGAATCGCAGCGTTCTATTTCTCGTTTTCTCTTGTATTTCAAATCGAAAAATTAAAAAAAAAATGGAATATTACTTTGTGTGCGATCTCTTATAAAAGATACACTCATAATAACTTTCGCATCTTTTTTAAGTATTCAGAGAATGGACCTATAATATTTTCGTGGAACTAGAATCCCTTTCTTAGCATATCGAAAAATTTTCGCATTTTTCCCTTTTTATTTAAAAGATAAAATAAATACATAATTTCAATTCATACAATCCGCTGAAATATATTCACCAATCAATTTTAACAGCAATCTATATTTTTGAATATTGTGCACGCACGGAAGTGCAACAAATTTTGCTAAGTAGAATTTTTTTTTAATATGAATATTAATTTAAATGTTAATTGCGTTCTAAATGAAGGTTCAACAGAAAATTAAAAAAGTAGATAATTTCATTAAATATGGACTTCGCTAAATGAAAGTTCCACTGTATTTCGAAACTAATTAAAAGTAAAATGGAAATGCGTGAAAAAAATTTTTTTAACTCAAAATTTTAATTAGGGATACCCTCATAAAACTAATGCGCATGCGCATTCAACTTATAAATCTTCGAAGCTCAAACAACCAATAATAACAAAAAATCACCTGCTTAAAAAATATCGTTTGGCAACGACGAGAATAGTTGACACTAGTGTATTTATTCTTTAGAATATTATGCAGATGTTCTAGTAACTTTGTTATGATGTCATGTGTGATGTCATTTAGTACGTTAGTTGAAAATTTTTAAAAAGTTATGCAAAAATGAGATCAGGTGATATTTTATATAAAATGCCGGTCCGAAAAAATACAATATCAGTGGCGTTTCGTTAATATGAGCGCGCCAATGTCATTGTACTTCATTCGGACATTCCGACTTCGAAATTATCTTCCCTATTTGGATTATGAAACTGGAATTAGAGGATAATGCCGATAAGAAAGAGGTAAGAGAATGTTATTTTTCCTGCTTTTTTTATAATGATTTCTTTTAATTTCGTAAAATACATGTTATAAAAGGAATAAGTATCATATTAATTTAACTTTTTTGAATTCACTTACCTTAGTAAATTCAATAAATTTAACATTTATTTTGTTGAAATACGGAACAGCATTATAGCGATTTGAAAATAGTTAATAATATTATTTTTAAAATGCACTTTAATCACATTTTTTTAATTACATGGTTAAAATCACATTTTAATAAATTAAAACATATACACATAATCAAATGTTAACGTTATAATTAATATATAAAGGAGTTTGGGGTTGTTTAATTGTTGAAAATAGTGATAAATATACTAATTTATGCACTAATATTGCAAAAATACTTTTGTAAAACTTTTTTATTACCTTTCTGAATTTCTCATAATCCCAATAATTTGATAACTGTAATTCCATGACATTTATTATTTTAAACCATGAATCTAAAATAATTAAGATATTGATTTTGTGATAATAACAATTATTGATTTTAAAAAATGAGTAATTATCGCATTATTTTATTAATTTTTGATATCTTAATTACAAAATGAAAATAACAATTTTGTTTCATTAGTATGTGTTCATTAAACCCTGGTTCTAAATAGTCATAAAAACAATTACATGTACACTTTTGTGGGATCTACATTGCTGAAATTTTTAGTGTTTGATGTATTTCTATTATTTTCAATAAAATTTTGTCTAATATTGGGAAGTGAGACTGAGAATACTTAAATATTATTAATAGATTCATCTAATACAAAAAAAAATGAAATCTAATAATTATAACTATTAATAAGGAAACTTAAAAAAAAATTCCTTAAGGATGTTGTTTACCGGCACATCTATACTATATGACATATACAATATATATATATATGAGTTTAACTACGAATTTAAACCATGGTGTAATCATACATGCACACAGGCCACTATAGTAAGAAAATAACTAAGCGTAATACTAGAACTAATTGCCTCACTTTCATTTGTACTCGATTTTCAAATAAAATCTGTATATTACGAATATTGCGCATAAACTTCACGTAGTTTTATCAAAAGATAATTCTATATTATATTTAACAGAATGATTTTGATTATTAAATTAATCAAACGAATATTAATTTTCCAAAATGAGTAAAAAAGTGTTTAGGTTAGGATTCGAACTAGAGACCCTCGATGTATGCTGCCAACGCTCTTCCAACAGAGCAACTTAGCATGCACAATTGACCAGGAGAAATATCATTATATACTCATACGAATAGTATGCATTTATCATACGGGTAGTTTGGAAAAAAATTAAAGTATTATTACACAGGGTTATGTATAATAATGATAAGTATGCGTCCGTATTCACTGTGTGAATTGTGTGCGTCAGACTCTTCCAGGATGGTTCAATCGAAAAAGTATTGACAATTTGCGCGAAAGACTGCTTAGTTCGAATCCTGACCTGGACACTTTTTCAATCAGTTGGAAAATTACAACAAAAGATAATTAAAAGATATAGGGTGGATGCTCCAGTTTTGGCAACTGCACAAGTTTTGGCCACACTGGAATGATTTACCCTCTATTTAGGCTGTAAATTGATTTTAACAAATTATATGCATTCTTACTCCTTAATCTAACACTCTTTTATCATTTCCAATCCCATTTGTTTATTTTTTGATAAAAAATGACTTGCAAAAAAATAAATGTGTAAAACTATAGTGTGCACTCACATATATTAAGGTTTTTGCTTAGGTAACAAGTTTTCATAATCTTCCAATATTAGGCATTTATCGAACTTTATTTGTTCTGAAACAAATTGCTATGAAGCTTTATAAAGTAGGCTTTCTCACTGTTGTAATTTCACATCTAAATTAATTATTTTTACAGCTTAAAATAGGGGTGGCCAAAACTGGTACTTTAAATTTGCTATATGTACCAGTTATGGCCATGGTGTGGCCAAAAAGGGCACAACATTATGCTCCACTTTTGGCTACAAGACTAATTATAGTGAAAATTTCAGCAATATATTTAGAAATGTTTTATGACTTACAAATTTAAAAGTTCAATAAAATTACAGCATGATTTAGTGGTTTCTTGTATTTTTTTCAAAACAAAATGAGGAAGTTGCATAACTTTTGCAAAATTTCAAGCACATAAATTTAGAAATAACAAATAATGTGAAAATCTTTACACTATAAATAGGATTCATTTTAACAAGTTTAAAAAAGACAATTCTGTACTCTTAAAAATGGTCTAGATTAAACACTGTAATAAGATAGGAAGTAAAATTATGGCTTTTCAAAATTCATTGTCAGCTTTTCAAGATGGTTAAGTTTTGTAGTATCTCGTTCTACCTTGCAACACAAGTTTACAGAATGGAGACCAGTTTTTACTATTTTTGAATATCAAGTAATAGGGTTGTGCTATTTATGGTGGCCAATTATCTATATGAGAGATATGAGCCGAAGAGAAGGGGGATGCCTTCTGTGAAGGTCTTTCTAAGATCCTAGCCCATATTTACACAAGGAAATCTAAGGTTTGAAGAAAACTAACTCCAAATGATTAGGCTGACAGGCAGCTAAGTACGAGGAATTAAAGTTAAAAATCAGTTGAAAAAGAATGGATTTTAGAGATTGTCAAAATACTATTTCATGAAAAAATGGAATAATTTCAAGATTCTAGTCATATAACTTTAAATATTGGTATAGTATAACATATGATATATATAAATGAAAATATGCAAAATGTTAAAATAAGCTTTTTATGTCCTATAAATCTTTTTTATGAATTAAATATATTTTTTGTTTTTAAATTTAAGTGTTCAGTTAAAATCAGCTTAAGTATATTTTATTTGATGTTTTTATGATTTCATTTAAAAAAATGCAAATCTTTTTTATACAGCAAACAAATATGTGTGTGGTAAAACAGATTTTGCACAAAAATGTTTTATTTTTACTTATTATCAGTTAAAATGTTTGCAAAATTACAAGATATTAGGGTGGCCAAAACTGGTGCAGGGTTAGCCAAAACGGGTGCAAATTGAAAGAAATTACTTAACGAGTTGTCACTCACAATCTAAAATATTTGATAGAAAGTTGTTATAATTAACAGAAAGACAACTAAATTTACTAAAGAATACTGTTATTGCGATTTAATATGCTTTATTCAGTCTAAAACTATAAAATTTCCATTTAAACTTTTCTCTTAATGTGGCCAAAACTGGAGCATCCACCCTATATACTTATAGACATCAGGATTATTGGTCAGAAATTTTGGCAAGCTGTACAGTTTTAGATGTGTGCTGGGATTTGTGGATATTAAAGCGAGTAAAAGTTTTTTAAAAAAGTTCAAAAAGATTAAACAGTTTGAACAACATACTACAAAATGTGTGTCAGTTATAAATAAAATTGAAGCTATGCAATTTTCAGCATGTGGGGAAAAATATATAAATATTTTTGAAAGGTAATATTTTTCAAATTTTGAAAACAACACCAGAGTTGTAAGGCATGTGAGGTAAATCGAATTTTTAACTTTAATTTAGAAGAAAGTATCCTTACTGCAGGTAATTATTTTTATATATTATACAGTATTTGTTCATAAATTGTCAATATGTGATTTTAGGACTCAAACCCTATTTTAACAGGAGCATGGCATGAAGTTATAGTTTCATCAGATCCTGGTTCTTTTAAATTGTTAGAGAATCGTTAAGAAAAGTTAAATCGTCACAGAATCATCACAGTATTAACGAAAGTTTTGTCACAAATGATCTGCAGCGTGAGTCTAAAATAATGGGACAAACTTTAAGGGAGGTGGTAGAGCTCACTATAATAAATAATTATGGCATAGAAATTTTTGACTGGAAGTGACGCGTTAAAACGCCACACTAGTCACTGCAAAAGACACGGATTATAATGTTAAGTGTATGGGAGCGCTATTTTCAAATATCTCGCTAAAATTTTAATATTTTCGCATATTTTTTTTTCCATAGGACGACCTGCAACTGGGGACCTGCTGAGGACGACCTGCAACTGGGCTGGTTTTTACTTTTTTAATTTTGGTTACAGATTAAAAGAAAAATACTTTAACTTTCAGAACCAGTTTAAACCAGTTCTAAAACTGAAGCTATTGTAATATAAAAAAAAATATAACCAAAATCGAAAAAGTAAAAATTAGCCCGGTTGTCGATCGTCCTCAGCTATAGAAGACAACGCTTCTAGAAAACAACGCCCCCCCCCCCCCGCAAAGACTTAACATTATCATCGGGGTCTTTTTTTGGTGACTAGTGTAGCGTCTTGACGGGTCACTTCCGGTCATATATTTCTGTGCCATCATTATTTGTTATAGTGAGTCCTACCGCCCCCTCAAAGTTTGTTCCATGATTTTGGACTCACCCTGTATTTCACAATTTAGTCACAATGTGACTTGAAAGCATTGTCACTTTCGTCACAATTTCGTCACAATGTTAATGACAAAATCGTCACAAATGACACACTTTTCACAAATTGGTCACATTGTGACGTCACAAACGAGCTCTAAAACGGCCATAACGACTTCACATTTTAGTCACTGTGACTTCACATCGACGTCACGTGACGTCACATCGACGGTCACAAAGTCACAGTGTGACTTCACAACGACGTCACCGTGACGTCACCATGTCTTACGGGTTTTAAGAAAGTCACATCTCAGTCACAATGTGACGTCACTGAGTGGTGGCATATTGGTCACAGATATGATGTGACCAAAGTGACTCGCAGTGACGTAACTGTGACCATGCATGCTATTAGGGACGCAATAAGTAATGAGGTAGCACGCACGTCCATACAAATCGTGAGAAAAAAGTTTAGTTCTATGAGAAAAACGTTGAAACTTTGCAATGGCCGCTCATAAATCCTGATTTAAATTCCATCAATAACTTATAGAGAGATCTAGTAAGATGAGTTTATAAAAAAAATGGCAGGATTTCAGATCAGGATCATTTCAGGAATCGGAACTCAGATCTACAACTGAAGAGGAATAGTACAAAAACAATCCCGATTTATTTTGGTGTTTTTTATACAAGCTACACACTTGTTTTTATACAAGCAAAATAGTGTTTTTCCTACAATTACTTTATTTTCATAATAAAATACTCACGATCGAATTTTATTGACGTTTTTATTAGTTTTTTAGCTTGATGATACATATTATAATGAAAGAAGCTTTAATTCTTTTGGAATTTATAAAAAAATAATATTTTTTACTGTCATTAAAGTTTTTACACGCACTTTGATTAATTTGTGTGGTTGTGTTTTGAGGACTTGGCTATATCTTTCTCCTCGAATGATCCATTACACAGGACAACGATAATAAAGAACAATTTTATTATCTATTACATATTTACTACACAACAAATTGGCAAATACACAATCCATGTCTTACCCTAGATTCGAACCCGCACCCCTCGGTGTGGCAGCAGCTGCCGCTACTGATCACGCAACTGATACCGTGATAAAGAACCCATATTACACATTTTAGAAATTTTATATATTTATTTATTTTCGGTAAAGAGATTATGTATAAAAATTGACAACTAACCAATGTTAAAAATCAAAATTTCATTGAAGACACATATTTTTACTTTTACTTTAGAATGAATACTATAACTAATAGCATGACTTTCATTACCTTATAATTAGTTTTCTATTATAAGTTCTACAGTCAATATTGAAGCTAAAAAGAATAGTTTTTAAGTTCGAGAAGGGTCCTAGGTAACTTTTTTATCCTAGACATTTAAGAGATCGCTAACCAAAGAGATTAGTAATTTGTTCTTCATATCTGTAAAGATTTAAATTTGGATCAAAATCTTTATTTAAAAGCTCCTAATCATTAAATAATCAAACTATTTAAAAAAAATAAATTGGACTACTTACAATGAGTCGAGCTGGGATAGTAAAATCCTTAAACGCTGCACAAAGAGAAAAATACAGATAATTGAATATTTGTGAAAAATTGTTAAGAGGCAATTTTCAAAACAAAGGAAGTTAAAACTTATTGAACATTGATCTCAGTATGCTCAAAAGTCCATATCATTTAATAGAGAGTAATATTTTTATAGTAAAGGTTATCTTAAATGTAATATGTAAGAAATAAGAAAAACCCTTTGTAGAATATGTAATAGAATAGAATTAATTGAATAAAATAATTTTATGAAAACATTTTTCAGAGTCAGCAAGAGTCAGAGTCAGAATTCCAGAATCTAAATGCTTATATAATGATGCTGTATAAAATGAAGAAATTTTAATTTAAAATTGCTTATAAAAAAACAACACTACTTGGCTAAAGATTTGTGCTATTCACAAAGATTAAATCTAAATCAGGTTTGAGATTCCATCTATGTGCTTTTTTTTACTAGATTTCATATAACAATTAACCTCATTAACTATGAGATATTAAATTGAGAATAGTAATTAGCTAAAAATCATATTAATTGGAATAAACGTTAGGTTATATCAATTACTTTCATGATATATACTAAAAATACTTTTGAAATGACGTTGATTAATGTTCTCTTATTAGAATACTGCAATTAAATTAATAAGAATGTTGAAAAACTTCATTAAACTTTAAAAACTTCTTTACAAAACAACATTTTTTTTATATTTTATATTTCAAAATAATGCATAGTAAAAAAAATGTATTTCTGGAATATGTGCATTATTCCTAGATTACTGTTATCAACTAATAAATTCTTAGTTATAATTTATTGTTTTATGTATATTGATGCAGTTTTACTTATAAAACTATCTATTACTTTGTTGTATTATTATTATACAATGCATACTTTTTTCATATTGTTTTATTTTTGTATTACGCTTACTTAAATGTAATTTATTCAGATTAGCAACAAATCATTACAGAATATAGCTATATCAAAACAAATATGTAGCATGTCCACTGTTTTGTATCAAAATCTTATAGTGCGTGTGCATTATTAAATTATTTCATGAAACTATCTGAAATAGGTACCTCTTTTGCCGAAACTTTGAACTAATTTCTTGTTGGTGTCATACAAAATGTTATACTATGCTGGTATTTATCAAGCAACCACTTGTCTCTTCGTCTATTTGACTTTTTACAGCATTTTATTTTCGCAACAAACTTTTGAAACATGCAGTATATTGGTGACTTCTATTTCTAAGGCTATGGCTATGTAATTTTTAATTTTTTTAGCCCTTTTATGTGTACGGAACAATACACGACTTACAATACTTCTTTATACCGAATCCTAAGTGATGTAAAACAGAAAAAAGTTCTTATATAAATATGAGGAAGTATAAGCTATTCTTCAAAAAAAAAAGATCGCATTGGTATAGTACAATTTTCCTCCACCTTTTCGAAAAACAAACTAATGCACAGTTCTAAACCTTCGCAGTTTTTTTCGCCCTATAAATATTCGTGTGCTGAATTTTATTCGACTTTTTGCTACGTAACAATGAGTAAGTTTTTCATACTCAGAATGCATTTCTTTTTATTTACAGTTTGTTTAGAATGAATTCAGATAACTGTAAAATTTTCCATGCTGTTGACTGGAAATTCTAAATAAATATATATAAACTATATAATTACAACTGGCAAATTGTTGTTGAGAATTTTCTGCTATCTCATTAAATTTCTACCAAATATTAAAAAAATATTTTAAATTGGAGAATCTCTGGTTATATCTTATTTTATTTTATTTTATTATTTTTATTTATTTTTTTCCCACTGTTTTCTTTCTCTTTTATTAGTTTAGCATCATTTTTCTCTTCCACCTGCGCTCTTTCAGCCAGCGCCAGTTGTGGCATTTTTTGTAATCTCCTCCCTCTTTCTTTCACTTTATCTTTACTTTTCTCTTCCTCCTTGGCTCTGTCAGGTAGCGCCACCTGTCGCACTCTTTCTAATCTCCTCCCTCTTTCTTTCACTTTATCTCGACTCTGTCCCTTGTGACACGTGTTGGAATAGCTGATGACGAGCTGTTATTGTTGTAGCTCGAAACGCGTCCTGTTTAATTTTCTTTTGTTTGTGATTTTACAAAGTTTTTTAGCTTATTTATCAATTTATCGCCAGTGATTATGGTGTTTTTCAAAATCTCTTCTTTGTATTTTGATCTGTGATTTGCGGTAAAATGTAAATTTCCGTAAAAATATCGGAAAAACAGCTGATAGCATAATTACCTTAAACTTCGTTAATTAGGGAATTTTGGCTTAATTTTTTAGAATTTTTGGGAAATTTGTCATAGTTTGAAGCAAAGAATATAAATATTTTCAGTTATAGTTACATATACTACACATATATTTATTAAAGTACACGAGAAGAAATAGAAATTGAATGAAATTGCAGGATTGAATTTTAGGACAATATCCATAGAAATTGCACAAAAGATACTTTTCAATTTCCTCTCAACCAATTTCAAAAAGTATACTCACAAACTAACGGGATTAATTTTTGTTAATTTAGAAAACTTTCGAATAAGAGTAAGATAATGAGAGAGTGGATATATGTTTTGATTCTTTAATTTTAATTTTGCTGATTTCTACAGATTATTTATTCGTGTGATAATTTTAATTAATTACAAATACAGAATATTTTGAGAATCGAGGTAATGCTAATCCCATAAATAAATCAATTTTATTGATTTTCAATTTTGTGGGCTCTTAATCTAATAAAATCACATAGAATGTACGCGAAATACTGGTTAGGAAATAAAAATTTTCTTATAATGTATTTGATTTCCGATGAATTACTAAAACGATGAAAAACTTATACCAAGAAATAAGAAAAAATAGAAATACTAGAATATATAATTATTGATTATCGAAAATTACGTTTCGCACAGTATAGATGTAAAAGTATTTTGTTAATATTGATTTGGACTGCATTTTTATTCTTCTTCGTTGTCTAAATCAATATGTTATTCGTTTTTATTGCAGTCTTTAATTATAATAGAACTACATTTAACGCTTTGTTTCTTCCTTGAAACCACGATAATACTAAATTCTATTAAATAGAAAATTAAAATTTCTTTATAACAACAACAAAAAAAAAATTAATTGCTATAGTATCGTAATGTGAATCATATTTATATATATATTATGTGCGCATGAAAAGTTTCATTTAATTGAAAGAAATAACAGAATAATATTAAAATTTGTAAATATTCTTCAATTCGAAATTCATAAAAGTGAAGCATTGAATATATATATATATATATATATATATATATATATATATATATATATATATATATATATATATATATATATATATATACGTTTGTTTCTTTCTTTGACTAGATTCGCTACGTATTTATAGATCTACGAACGCACTTAATAACATACTAAAATTTCTAATTTAACATTTTAATTTTTGTTGCTATAAGAGCTTTCGAAGGAAACTTTAAAGTGATTAATCTTCTGATACTCACGCCAAGGCGAAACTAGTTGGGGTGAAATTTTAGAGAAAATTATCTAAAGAATTTTTTTAATCCTTATAAGTATCTGGCCTAATTCTTAAAACTCTAAACGTAATTAAAGTATGGGAGTAAATTACAAAATAAATATTTGATATTTTTTTAAAATGCAAACACAAAATGTACTGCAGTAAAAACAAAGAGCAAAAGGTTTTCATACTATTGTATTTAACGATTTTTTGCTCTGTATAAATAATACCTTGATTAAAAAATAAACTACCGAAGAATGAGGTTTGCTGAATAAAATTATCCATCATATTAAATAATTTAAAATAAATATTTGCACAAAATAACTATTTATAAAAGAATTAACATTTTGCTTATTTTTTATGTATTACGCATATTCAGTAGTAATTATTGCTTATTCTTTAACTTCTTCAAATATTTACATGCTCAAATAGAAAGTTCTTATAAAATATTCGAAAGTATTTCTATATATTTGAATAAGCTTTATATTCTTCTGGAGCCATCACTTGTTCCACAAATATTTTAAAGTTTATGAAAAATTTTGCATGCTTAGATTATTTACTGTTTGAAGAGTGCAGTATCGTGGATTTATTTTGAAGAAACTTTCCTCGGCATTCTCGATATGTATATGACTAAAGCTCATTTATAACGCTTCAGAAATCACCATATTCAACAACATTCTCAATTAATTTCCTTTATTTTTCATAAAATATACTGCATCTATAAAATGTATATTTCGAGTTTAGAATGCATGAGAGACTTTCAGAGATTGTGAATTTATTTGCTATTTCTTCTAACTCTTAAAATTGAGTTGTCTTATTCGCTTAATAAGTAATGCTATATTTCAAATTGACGAAAAATTTTATAAACATTTTTATAAATTTAGTAACTGTATTATTGCATTCTTTATAAAAACTTATTTGGTAAATTACTATAAACTGTTTCATGACTGTTATGTAATAGAGTATAGTGCATTATTTCTGCATAACAATAAATACAGATAGATATATAGTAAATATAAAAAATAAAGTACTAGGAATCGTCTGAAAAGTCGAAGACTTATATGTACTATATATTCCTAACTATATATTCACACGAATGTTTTTATAGTCAGAAACAATTAACAAAAAATAATTTATTGCTAAGGTGAACATTTTTCAGTTTATTTATTAAACAAAATTTTGGTTTTTAAGTATTTCCTTCCTAATCCACTTGTTATACGTCATGAAAAGAGGTAGGTTTTTTTAAGGGAACAGTGGACCTTTTATTTGAGTAAAATCGTTCATAGCAAAATCTTCGCAAAAATGTCTATTTCTGTGGTATAATAATGCCAAAACAATTTTTTCTTATAAAAATATCATTTATGAAGGTTTTTAAGATGAAAATATTAGAGGTAAGTGTATTTTTATATTTTAAAGTTGTTTTCCTCAAAACTAATTTATCAGCGCTTTTAGATTTTTGAAATGCGCCTTGCGACATAATTTTTGAGCAATATTTATGAAATTAATAAGTGCAGTTTCCTGACATTGTTTAGAAAGAAAGTGTGTAAGCTTTTTAAAATTCATCTTCATTAAGATAGTCAAATTTGATTTTTTACTTATTAAAAGGCGAAATTTTGATGAGAATCGATATGGAATTTAGAAAAAAATCTGTAAAATATTAACTATTCAAGATATTAAAAAAATCATACACAAATTTGTTTATAATGGAGTTTTAAATGATAAAAACGCAAAAGAAAGAAAATATCTCAAAAATTAAGACACGAGGGGCATTTTAAAATTTCGTTTAAAAATTTTAATAAGATTGGACAATTTTTTGAAGGTGTTCTATATACTTTTGGTGAAATGTATGCATACACAAAATTTCATATTGTTATGATGTAAATTAAAAAAGAAAAATTTTAACGTCCACCGTCCCCTTAATGTTTCTCTAGTTTTTGTTTAAATTTCACATATCGGATATGCGAGTACTGTTTGTTATATCAGGATTTTTAAAAATTTAATTACTTGTCAATTGTACACAAACAATTATGGTCCTGGCATGTCCCTATATTGTAATATTTTATCATAAATTTAACTTGAAGCAGTCCTGAAATAGGAAGCCGATTCTCTCCAATATAGAAATCTTTGTGTTTCTAACAACGTAGTATATATAATAAGATCTTTTCTTTAAAAAAAAATGTCACGAGAAATACACGGAGTTCATGAATTCTTGAACACATTTTACTGGTTAGTTAAATTGTTTACTTTACAGGTACACCAATACCACCGAAATCCAATGTAAAATATTTTTACTTTTGTAGTTTTTTCCCTTTTGACAATCATGTTTTATAATTTGAATCATAATATTCTTTTAAACAGATATGCATACATAACAGATGCTGCTGTTTAAGTACGTGAAAATGTACAAAATCTTTTTATTTTTAGCAAATCTGTAAAATATTCATGGTGTTGATCATAATTTCCAAATCAAGAAAAGGTAGCATTGTAACATGCAGAAGTATGTGAATTGTATTTGTTTGATTTTATTTATCTTGTACACTGTAAAAAAATCTGTGAAGGTACTAAACATTTTCTAGGAAACTGGGATTCCAAGAACTTTTAATGTAACGATAACAGGAAAAATTCATGTAATCGATTCCGAAACTTGAATTTTTGCTGTTACCGTTACAGGAAAAGTTCTTGGAATCCCAGTTTCCTAGAAAAGGTTTAGTACATTTGCAGATTTTTTTTACAGTGTACGTGCAAATTCATTTTATTTGGGTAATTAGTAGTAAATGTATAAACGAACTCAAAAGTTTTTAATTTCGTGTTACTTATTTTGTATAATGAAAAAAATCTTCCGCGCAAATAAATTAACAGAATCATTAGTTTCGTCAAAAAGATTTCTTGTGCCATAAATAATATTTTTAATGCAATTTGTGTCTTAATAATTTGTTTTGAAATTTTCTTTTATGAAAAGTGTTTAATTATATAAGCAAATCGGCTAAGCCCTCTCAGCAAGCAAATTTGTACACTGTAAAAAAAAAAAAAAAAAAAAAAAAAAAAAAAAAAAAAAAAAAAAAATTTTGCAATCCTACAAATGTAAAGTTACCAAAATCTGTGTATTTACTAACATTTTATCGGTGTACTGTACAAGAAAAGATGTAAATCTACAAAACTAGTTTTTGTATACATTCAGAAATCTGTTACTTTACAAACGAAACTACTAAAATTGTAATTATCTCACTAAAATTTTATCTGTACCTGTGTTGTAATTACTTAATATATTCTAGGCATCCGAAGCTTCTGAAAAAATCTTAGTAACATTACAATTTTTTTATTTTTAAGGGAAACCCGAACCCCATTTTCGGCCAAAAATCATCAAAAGTTCAAAAAAATATATATATATCTCTGAAAACGATAAAATACATATTTGCGAATATCCATGCAAAATTTCAGAACTCGGGGACACTTGGAACAGGTAGCAAATGAGCTTTTTAATTGTAGTCACTAGAGTTTAAAAGACTAGCGGCCATTTAAAATGTGTTTTCCTGAAAATGATTTTTTCCATATTTTGCCTAAGTTCAAAGTACTAAGGCTCAGTGGTAAAATGGTTTAGAAACAAAGTGTTTATATTTTTAGAATCTTAATAAAATTTGCAACAAAAGTAAGGAGAGTTATTTTTTTTTAACTATCTCTGAAAATTTTACATAAATTGGTAAACATGAAAATTACAACAAATTTAAGGAAATTTACCATGCGTAATTTCTTTCCTTTTTTTTAGCTGATTAAAATAGTAAATTAAAAATATCTCTCCCTAGGTCGTTTCCATATACTATAACACTATTTAAGAAATTTTAGTAATACGAAAGTATTGAAAATTGTATGAGGAGTAGTAATTTTAAAAAGTGTATTTTTCCACACAAAAAATCATAAAAATCGACATAAAAAATATACTTTTTAATAAAAAATTAATTTTTTGCTAAATTTTCTTTACAAAAATATTCTTAAATAGTACACCAAAATCCATTACTTTAAAATCAATAATAAAAATTTTGGGTTTTTTTCTTACGGGTCTCCCTTAATGCAAATCTGTATCTGTTATATGATTTTTTTATGTTGCCGTTACATAAAAAGTTCTAGAAATGCAACTTTCCTAGGAAACTTATAGTAACTTTACAGATTTTTATAGTTTACCTCTGCAAAAATCTAGAAAAAAAATCGAATAAGAGATGGACCACTCCGTTATGCGCACTCTAATAAAATGCATCTTCAATTTCGGAGCTTATTCTGATGCTGTCTTTGAGAAAAAGTGAAAATAGTTTCCTTCTTAAAATTGAACAGTTTATTTCAGAATTTTTTTAAAGTTTTTAAGCACACTGGTTTCAGAACACCAAATACATACCTCTTTTACACATATGTATTTCTGTGATGTCAAAACGATTGATTATGTGGGTCAAGGCTAAAGTCCAGATTCAACGAGTAAAGTTTGCAGTTTCAAATCCAGCAACGTAAACCATTAATATGAAAGTGTTTGTACTTTATTGAGTTAGATTTTTTAAAACCGCAAATTAATTGTCTCTTTAACATTGCACAATTTTTCAAAATTTTTTGCTTCCATGTATATATATTATATACTAGAAACGGCAATTTCAATTGTCATATTTTTATAAAGTATCTTTAATTTTAGTTTAAAATATAAACAAAAAAAAACTGAAAATTTTCAAAATTACATATCGCATACGTTTCTGCTTTTAAAATTTGCTTACATTGTTGTCGGTTTAAAACATACTTCAGTTTTTTTAAAAAATTAAAATAAAGGGTAAACTTCATTAAATAATATAAATAATTAATATCAATATTAAAATTATTGAAAATAAACAATTCCGATTGACTTTAAATGTTCCTGTTTTATAAAAACAAATGTCAGGTACTTAAAAGTTTATATGTCGTTTTCAGTTAAACAGCATTTCTTTGTTATAATGAAACTTGAAGTAATAAAAATTTTAATTTATTTCTCTTTGCGGTTTATATGCATCCGCATAATTTACTTTTCCTTTTTTTCCTTACATTTACAAAATCTTTCGAATCAGACGTTGAAATTGAACGTTCAAATGATATTTTTTAAACCCTTATGCAGAATTTTATTTTTGTAGCCGAATTACAATTTTCACAGACGGACATTTTTAATTATTTAACGATAGGAATTTAAATATATAACATTTTATCAACTGTTTGTTGAATTCTAGTTCCATAACCCTTAAAAAATGATGAACAAATTCAAAAAAATATGTAAAGCCTCATATTTAGTTACAGATTTACACTAATAGCTGTTCGTTAGATTTTTTATGTTTACCGAACCTTTCGTGCTCATATAAAGTGTTTATCACGAATTACATAATATATGTAGATATCAGTCTAACTTGAGCTAACTTAAATGTTATTAAACACACATACTCTTTTGCAAAAACAAACATATTTTTTATAACAATAGTTTATTAGCGAAATGGATAATAACTTTTCTTCAAAATGTCCTCTCGTTTCTTTGATGCAGAATCGCAAAGGTTTGGCAACATTTTCAGCGATCGGGCGAAGATCGACCTGGGTGATTCGCGTCTATTTCGAATTAATGTATGCTTTAAATCTTTCAAATTTTTGTGAGGATTTACGTAAGACATTGTTTAAAAAATTAACAAAAATTAGTTTTTCAAGTGTTTAAGATCACTTCAGTATGGAGGGCCTTCTTGATCCCGGATGTTAGGTTGCCAGATTTAAATCTGAAATTTTGCATTCACTCGATAAATTCTGAATTTCATAGTTTTATTTATTTATTTATTTAGCGAAGATGTTTGGGGATAAGCTAAACAAAGATTTTTTTCAGAATTTCTGATGTGATTTTGATGTTGAAAATTGAAATTTGAGGTCAAACTGGCAACCTAGCCAAGTTGAATTCTGAAAAATATGCCCGACACCATTAATGTGTGGATATTGGCGAAGGCGTGTAATTCTTTTGGAACGTTTTAATCCCATTTTAAACTATATTTAAATTCCGGAAAGGAATCGAACATCCTTAAGAATTTATTTTCGGTACACATTTTTATTTATTGACGCAAAGCTTTGATATTAAAATATTACTCTTAAAATGATTACTAATGACTACATGTGAAGAATATATTTCAGAATTTTAGAGTTCTTTGATGCGCTTTTTATGTACGGAAATTAAAAGCAATTATCTTGCTAAATTAACTCAAACATTGTCAATTTGCAAATAAAAGCTGTTAGAATATGTGAATACTTAAAAATTTTCTCTATAGAAAAACTTTTTAGACGCAGTATTGTTTATCAAAACATTTTAAATTTTGAATTATATAATAAATATTTTACATGTCTGTTTTGTTTCATATTCTGTTTAATAACCTATTTTATTTTTACTGCTCACACATTCTGATATCTGAATATGCTTTATATTTGAAAAATGAATTTAAAAATTTTAAATGCTAGAGAATTTCGGGCTCATTTTATTTATTTATTTTTAGGCTGAAAAAAATTTTGCTATTGTAATGCATATTTACGACCAAATATTTTCTCATCATAATTTTAAAATATATTTCTTCTTTTTCTTTTTCTTTTGTATTAAAACGTTTTTAAAACTATATCTGTTCTGATAATAAATCATGTCCAATGCTTGTAGGTTTATAAACACAAAAAATAACTAAAATATAAACTAAAAATAACTAAAAAATAATCGATATACGACTTCCAATAAACTCTCATTTGTAACATGTAAGTAAATTGAACAAAAACAAATACAGTTCTGGAACTAAACGTGACTTTTGTCAACCATTTCTCTTTTTTTGGTGAGGAAATGTTTTAAAGTAAATATAATGTATTGAATGTTCTATTTATTTTCTTATTTAGCTTTAAAAATAAATATAGATTGAAAATAAATTGAAAATGGATTGAAAATGGATTGAAAATGTATAAATATTTTCAGAAAAATAAATATATATTCATGATCATTGCAGAAATAGACATAACATTTCCTGAAGTAAAATGCGTGAAATCGATTACTGGGAATAATAAATACAACAATAGTAGTAAAAATTAGTAAATTCTTTTTAAGTTTTCTTATATGAAGACACTAATTGTTGCTGTATTAAAAATTAAGTTTCATATAGATATTTAAATTACTGTATATTGTAAAGTTTTTTCAAGAGTTAGCCAAGAGTGTAGTGTACACGCTTAAGGCTGAAAGTCACCCTGTTTCCGAATTATGCTCGAAAAATATGGACATTTTGAAGAATAGTTATTTTTCATTTTTCTAATACAATATTGTGAATTAAGGAAACTGTTAATTTGTGCAATAGGTACTGTGTTTTCAGTAGAACTTAAATTATTTCAAGTCGCCCTGCAAATATATTTGATTAAATTTGAAGAAATCCTTTATTGTAGGCTCTACATTATATATATACTGCAATTTGTAATAAACACTGCATATAAGCACATAAGGTTAGTTAAACCAAAAAAATCTAACTAACAGTTATTATTGTCAAACTGTAACTAAATATGAGGTTTGTTTGATTTAATTAAATTTGTTCCTCCTTTTTTAAGGTATAAGAATCTCGATTTCAATGAATAGTTAATAAAATGTTATGTAATTATCTATGAAAATTTCAATTCAGCTACAAAAATGTCGTTCTATATTACAGTAAAAAAATCATTGGGTCATCAGTTTTTAAACTTTCACGGTTAGATGTAACATAATAATTTTAGAAATTGTTAAGGTGTATATTCTCAATACACTAGGAAATTTCTGCTGTTGCATTGCATTAAAACATACATGTAATTACTTAAAAGATGTTAAAAACATGTAAAACAATGGAAACATTGATATTTTTATATCTTTTAAACAATTTTTAAGTAGCTTTATAAATATGAATCAAACTTTCAAATGGTTTAAAATTTTTTTGAAAAAGTTATATAAATATTTTTTAACATTTATAGTGAATACAAATTGTTGGAAAATTATGTTGTTTTGTTTATATTTCTAAAATAGCTTTTCATACTTTTTATTTATAAATCATTCAAGATTACCATGAATATGAAAACATAAAAGGATTAATTCACTGTATAAGAAAAATATTAATCAATTAACGATTGAATGAATCAAAAGACTTGGATGATATGGACATAAAAAATAGACAAGCAATGTTATTGTATTATCTTTCACATTAATAAGAATAATAAAAATAAAACAAAGATTCGAATTGCATAATAAATACTTTGTTATGAGCAATTTTGAGTTTGTAATTTTTATATAAATACGATGGAAAATCATCCATATTTTTAAAATGCAATTATTTATAAATCGTGGTAACCAGTGCAAATTACTTTGCATAATGAATCAAAATTGATTCTTTTATATTCCACAAAAATTTATGATTTAAATTAAAGTTTAATTCACTTTACAATCTGCAAAACTCTAAAGAATATTATAGGAGAAAAAATAATCAGGTTTTGTCTTTTATTATCTTTAATTTTTTTCCATTATATATAATGATGCAATTTTTTTCATTCTTCTTTCAATTCAAAAGCATCCCAAAAACCTTATTTGCCATTTACTTACTTCTTTATTGAAAATCCCTATTCATACAAATTTGATCTGAAAGTACCTTTCAGAGTACTTTTATCTCAAAAAAAGATTATTTTCAAATCCCTTTGCAAATTTTTCAGACAAATGGATGTTGAAATAATAGAAAAAATAGAAAATACTAACTTTAAGAACTATTCAAACAGGATTTCAGTGCTCATTTTATAGTATAATCCATATTAAATTGTCTTATAAGTATAGAAATATACCCAGATATGTAATAAATTGTGCCAACATTTAATTTTTTTTAAGATTTTAGATAAATAATTATTATAAATATGTATATTCTTCTTTTTTATGAAAAATTACAAAATTATTAGAATGCACATTTCAGTAATAAAAACCAAAGTATTCGATGCGATTCTATTGTTTTATTATATCAGTTATTGGCTGTGCATACATAAAATTATCACTTTAGGATGAACGGTATGTCTGGCACATGATATAGGGAGATAATTATAAGCGGTGGGAGATTTGATTATATCGCTACCATTTCTTATTCAAAAAAAATTCTCTTTTGACTTATTTTTTTAATACTCTGTTATCGTATAGTCGTACGTCATATCGTCAGACTATAGCGTTTAGTCTGTTTTATGAAAATACAAATTTAATATTAAAATCATTAAATGATTTGAAACTTATTTAATTTCAAAATGTTGAATACCCTAACGTTTGGAAATCTTAGTCTTCCATCATATGAACATGCTCACATAATACGCAGTTCAGGAAACTGTGCAGAAAATAACTTTGAAATGACAGTTGTGGTATTTTTTATCGGCGTCTTCCATTTCAGCAACAGTTTTTATTGGGCTTCGTTTATCACGTAAAGAAGAGAGTGATTATATGTTAATTTCTGTCACTGTTAATTTCTGTAATTTGTCATTTTTCTCCTTCTACGTTATTTCACATGATGACAAAAATACAGCAGACTTGCAACTGTAGTTTCAGCAAGGTTTGCCAAAACACTTTTGACACATATCATATCTTTAAGAAAGAAATATGGATTAGAAGAGCCATAAAAACCTTAAATTGATAAGCACGTGCATATGTTTACATAATTAAAAACATGTGCGATTTTAACAGCGGACCAATAGTTACTTCATTGGTCGTAAGGGCAAAATTAACCCTTTTTTCTTATTAGTAAATACAAGACAAAATATAATAATACCTCTAGTTACAAAACAATCTGTCGTGTTTTTCTGTCTAGCCTATAATTTACATCACATAAAAATAAAAAGAAATTTATGAAACTAACTGAAAAATATATGCCTTGAAAAATATATGCATTTCTTCAGTTTAATACAAAAGCGTATGATTCTGTTTATAACGTCTTGGTATTAAAGTTGAAACATTTTACAAATGTAACAGTACCGGGTGGTGAAAGTAACGTATTCAAGCAAAAAGGAATTTGAGATGGTACACGAGTTCGTCCAAGTAAAATTACATAAAACACTTAGCAAAAATAAATAAATAAAATAATTGCAAAAAATGGTGCAATGAAATGCCTTGCAAAATAGATTTTGGAGCAGAGTACCTTCGTAAAAACCTCACACATTTTGTTCTGTTCCAACTGCAGGTTTCAATAAAGATTTCAATGTTAAATCTTTGATCCATAATTATCCGAAAGACACAATTTGTTTCGGATTTTCCTAATGCAAACCCTGCCGACTATTACAGTTATTTCTACTTTAGTAATTGTGGCAATCAATTATGGAGTCTTCAAAACAAAGTTAACCTCGATTTAAAATACTTAAAAGATAAATTGCTGATACACAAAAGCTGTAAATAAATGTATAAATAATTAAACTACCCATTAGTTGTGATAATATTTTACCTAAATAGCCTCCTAATTATCTGCTGCTTAATTTATTCGACGAATTTTGTTGAAAAGACTTATAGATGGAGATTCATGGTCATCAGCAGTCACATAGCATACTCGTCTTTCGATTAATTTTCGGCGTATAAGTCGCCTTCTTTTGGTGAATTTTGCTATTTTTTACGCGGTCATTTGACGAGAATCCCACTTTTTTTAGCAATCTCCCGCCAAAAGTGTGTTTATTCCATGTTCATTTCAAGAAAACAGCATCTTGCAGCAGATCTTTGACTAAAGCCGCGTTTTATTTTCAATCTTTTGAAAAAAATAGCTTTTGTTATCAGATCTTTTAAGGAAATTCAAGCTGTTTCTCCGTTGTTTTGCTATTTTTTTTATTTTCTTACAAATTAAGCATTGACTGGAATATTTAGCTTTAGGAGAACACTGGCTTCTTAAAATTTTTGGGAATGTGCGCCTATAATACTCGTAAGATAATTATGATGAGATACATAACACTGTGCTTTACTAATGCTTACTCTATTATTTGATATAGAAATATAAAAACAAAGAACTCTTAATTGCACTACTCAACTGCTGAAATTTTACAGAAAAAGGATCTTAGTTTGGTCTTTTCATACAGGCCAATTGTTTTACGTATTATTCTTGAAGCTCAACACTTTTGTGGATTACACTAAAAGATTCAATATCAATTCCTATAATTCCATTTAGATCTGTATTTATATCTAGTTAGGCCTTACATGATGTATTAATCCTTTACTAATTTCTGCCAAATACGTAGTCCTGTCATTTGCAGCATTTTGCAGCTGAATGTTCTAATTTTTATGCTATCTGTTTTATTTCAAAAAATATCTATCGACATGTTTAAAATTTAAATACTAAAAGAAGTTGATTGAATGATGTACTATCAAGCGAGTGTACTAATTACCTAATTAAAGCTTCGTTTACAGTACAGTAGACGAATTACTATAAATTTACTACGTGTTTCAGAATGCAAATCCATCAATCAATGGATAATTAATGAATCAATAGACAATTAATGAACAAATAGAAACCAAACAAGTGTTAGTAATAATGGCGTCGTATTGCGTTCGTGAACTTAATATAGTACCTATCAAATAAGATTGATAGGATTAAATTATTTAATATATTTAAGAATAATTAGTATAATGAAGGAAATGATAACTACCGCATTCTGTATGTAATTTCATATCAATCAAGGATAGTTGATTACTCATAAACAGGCACACTTCATAACTGGTAAAGTATAATTAAGACATACATTTTAGGTAAATTGTCATTTTAGGTAAATTGTCAAAAACTTTTTCACCTACCATTAAACTATTATTCTAAACTATCACTATTAAAATAAGTGTACATGGATTACCTCTAGCGTAGGAAATTGAAATTAGCCTTTTCTTCCTTAGAAATGATTATAGTAAATGTTGACAGCAGTTTATACAAAAAGATTATTTCATATAATGAGTTACAAATCTATTTTGATAAATAATTTTTTTCTCAGAAGGAATTGAAATTAAAACTGGAAAAAAGTAATAATATTTTTTAAAAAGTGTATAATAAAGTATATGTTTAAAAAAATAATTTAGTTGTTATGCTTAGTTTTGATTATAAAAAAGCCTATAAATTATTTATCTAGTCTCATGTAAATAAAAATAACGCTTAAATAATTCTTATATTTACATGTCTGTTTGAATATTTTTATCAACATTTTAGTACACATACTCCAGTTTTCGCGATTTTATATTATACTTTTTATACTCTTCTTCAGGATAATTCGAATAATAAAAAATGTCGAATTATATTTAACATCGTTAGAGCGAGTATTATTCTCTAGTTATTGTTATAGAAAGGTCTCTTCCTGGTCCAGTTGTCAAGGTAACTGGTGATTCGACTGCTTTTTAGAAAAGACTGACATTTTTAGTTGTCAAAATATAACCATTCATAAGTCAATCCATGAATCATTACCATCTTTGTACCAGAACAGGTTAGAAAGTACCGTAAAATTTTGTTAAGGGGACCCGTTACTCTTTGAGCTTTTTTCTCAAGCATTTTAAGGTATATTTTTAGCATGACAATAAAGAATTCAACGGACAAAGTCGATTCCATTAAGAAATTGTTTGATTTACCTGGTAAAATTCGAAAAAAATTAAGTACATTTTAAAATATATGGTCTCGTACAAATTTTAAGACATTTTTTCTTAAACTACTCGTAGAAGTGTACTAAGTAATTTTAAGAATTGGATTTATCATAAGCTAATTTCAGAGAAATTAAAACAAAATGTGCAAATACGTGTAAAGCTACATTAAAAATTGAAATTATTTAGCATTTTAATATGTAGAAAAAAATGTTTTAATGTAAACTCAATATTTGGTTTTATCATATTGACGATAAGGAGCAAATAAAATAAAATTCGAATCAATTGAAAGATGTAATTAAAAGAATTATCACTTTGAACATGCCTGTTAGTCGAAAAAATTACGTTTAATCGAAGTTGATTGTTGAATTTAATGGAAATGCGATATAATAAACTTACTTTAAACTGAATTTATAATACTCGGATCTTTACAAAGTTTCATGAGAATGTACTAGGTCTAATAAAGTAAAATTGAAGCCAAAATTTAGAAAAATTGATATGTTCATTATTTGTCCAAAATGAAAGCTACCGAGTCATCTTAAGCACTCAAAATACAAACATGTCACAGGTATTAATTAAAATATAACGTTTAGGATAAAAATTACTCTGTATTAAAAAATAATAATCTTTTTATTAGAAGGTATACAAATTATTTAAAAAAAATCTGTGTAACAATTTAGTATTTTAATAGTCTGAAACACTTTCGCTGACATGGACAACAAAATTGCTAAAGTGATATCAATTATATTAAAATTTATTTTGTTCACACCGAAATTCAAATGAAGCTTTTCCTGTTACATTTATACATGGATTCTGGAGACATATCTCTTTATCCATTGACTTTTTAACATGCGTAGATCGTAAGATATAAAAAAAATGAAAGGATAAAAACCCTAAAGATAGCTGCCAAATATGGCAATCCCACTTTTACTTAAAACTTGTCTTCTCTGGTCCTTACATCTTTCAGCAATTCTGTAGCTAACAATCCCATCTACAGCTCTTCTTTTTGAAGTCACAGCGCAAGGATTTTTTTGTAGAGTTTAAAAAAAGAAATATTTTGACTAGATGAAATGTATTCAAATATTTAATATAATATTGACGATTATCAATTATTTTGTTTAACAATCGCGATATTTGTGATTAATACTATTCATTATGGTTTTCCATAGCCTTTTTAGCTCTGAATTCGAAAACGGTCTTAATTTTTAACATCAGATCAGTTTTTTCGCGAATCGTATATTTCAAATCTAAAAAGTTAAAAATAGCAAAAATCTTATACTATAAAATAGATGGGTGGTTAAGTTATGTAAATTTTGATAATTAATTTTATCTACTATTTTTACTTACTGTTCTGTCTTTGTGCTGATTGATAAATTTTATCTATTTTAACGAACACGTCAGGATCTTACGCAAATCGTAAATTTCAATGTTAAAAAAGTAAAGAATAGCTAAAAATCAAACACTGTGAATTATGCTGCAACTTTAACGCAAAAATTTTTAATTATTTTCTGTTCTAGTGGCTATGCTAGTACATTTAAACATTTGCGAGGGCCCAAGAGGAAAGCGACAGGATTTATTTACACTGTGGTGATTTGAAGTGTTACACGTTAGAGACAATTGGGGAAACACCTGAAATGTAACTGGTCTTTATGACAATCTAGAGGTAAATCCAATAAACAGCTGTGGATAGTTAAAATAGCAAATAAAGCCTTTGTGGAAAAATGTTTAAAGATAAAAAACCAACGATTATAAATGCACAAAAAAGTATTAAAATGTAGCAAACAGCTGTTTCGAATCTGCTATCGAGATTCTTCATCAGTGCAAAACTCAGCGAGCTAGAAAAAGAGGGAAAAATTTCTGTATTTTCCGCTTTTTCTCTCTCTAGCCTCTTTATTTTCAGACTATTGTTTTCCGCAAACCTTTTGCGGTCAGTCTTCCACCTCACAGATATTCTTCTCATCCTCCTAACCAGAAAGTTGCGGCTTTTAAAACTTTTGTTTTCCGGGCTTCCAATATTTGTTCGATTCCTCAGTTACACAGTGATGAACTTAATTATCTAAAGGCTGTTGCCGGTAATCTTGGTTATTTCCCTAATATTATAGATTCAATTCGTAGAAAACTGACAAAATCCACCAATTCTGAAAGAAAAAATTCGAAGATAATTGGGGTATTTACCAAATTTCTTGCAAATGTGGTCTTTTTTATATTGGTCAGACTAAACGTGCTCTCAGATTTAGTTTAACGGAACATAAAAGGGATGTCAAAAATCAAGATCGTAAACGCTCTTCTATTGCTCAACATTGTTAGTCTTCACAACACAAGTTTAACTTTTCTTCAGCCATTATCATACATAAGTGTCCTTCCATTCTTGATCTTAATTTTTGGGAAGCTTACCTCATTATTAAAAATTCTCACTCCTTAGTCAATGACTTATCAAGTACTCCTTATTTTGCAAGAATTTGTATATCTTTAATTTAAAACTTTTTTCACTCGCTTTTTAGTTTTTGTTTTGTTTGTTCTCCGGCAGATGTCGCTACTTGTCGACCCAATTGCTCTGGCTGCTTTCATCTCATTGGTAGATTTTCTTTAGGCGGAATCATTCCCGTAGGGGATATATAAGCCTGCGTCTCTCTATCTCTTTGCTCAGTTTTGCTTTTTCTAGCTCGCTGAGTTTTGCACTGATGAAGAATCCCGATAGTAGATTCGAAACAGCTGTTTGCTACCTTCATACTTTATCTGTGCATTTATAATCGTTGGTTTTCTATCCTTAAGCTGATAGTGGCTGATTATTGCTGAATGTTTCACTGAGATGATAAATATGGAGAACATAAGATCTAAAAAACGTGCACATACGGAATGAAATATCAATGATTCTATATATAGTATATTTTACGTGTTTAGCTGTAAAAATGCACGTTATATGCCAAAAAAAGGAGTAATTTGTCATGAAACAAGTGAGATATTGTACATCAAACATAATAAATGAGATGCATTTGTACTATAATAAGTGTTGTATTTCTTCAAATCGCAGTGCAATAGGTAATGTACTGATATGCAATAAATTTTAAAAGAAAATTTATAATGATGCGTATTTAATTCAGCAATACGAAAATAATAGGACTTTGTCATGATAGTTTAGATTTATTTAATAACATGATAGTTTAGAGTTATTACCTTTTATGGGTAATAATTGAACTAACTATTTTTTTATTATTTATGAGAATGAAGAAAATACTAATATATTTTTTAAATTTAATTTTACTAATATATTTTTAAACTTTCACTTGAGTCTCATAAAGTTTGAAATAACTTGCCAAAATTCTGTAAATATTATATATATTAATTTTCAAACCATTCGATTTGCAGTTTTAGAGCTGTCATATCCGGATAAACGGATAGACGGATGGACCATACGACAAATATAGAAGTTCTCATATAATTACGAACGCACATAAGAACTCTTTACGTGTATTATTTTGTTTCAAGGTTTTGAAAATTTTCGACTTTTTAAAAATTTAAAAAATTGTAAGCTAAAAAGCAAAATACGTAAAATTCAATCATCAAAATCTAAAATAGGCGGTCATTACATTTATTTTACCGTATCAGAGTTTCATTATTATTTTTTATTTTTAAAAAAAACCTGTCGTGAGAGTAAAGAGCGAACGTAATTTTCGAATTAAGGCCTACAAAATAACTAGTGTTAAATAATCATTAGCTAAAAAAGGCTATCATCATACATAGTATCACATTTTTGCTTTCTTTGTATTACATTTTAATGTCGAAATTTAGGATTTTAGAAAGTTTCTGATGTGACTGCTGAGAACGAACGTCATTTTAGTTTTCAACGCGACAAAAATAAATAAACTACCAAAAGGACAAAAAAAATTAAATTTTGCAGTCTGATGTTATTAGGGCTATAGAATTTTATTTAGAGCTATTAAATGTGTTTAAGTGATTAAGGAGTATTTTTAAATAAAAATACTTTTCCAATATATATATAACTAAAACTTACTACAAATTGCTACTTCCTTACCCAAGATGATCATGAATACATCATAAATTGAATGTATTTGGAACAGCATAATTACATAATCATTATATTTGATTTATATTTAGCTAAAGTTTCATTTATTTTAATCCATTTCAAAAAGGAATGTTTATGTAATTCACATGCCGTTTTTTAGTTTTCAATATTTTAGAATAAAATCAAATGAATTTCCTTAAAAATCTACTAAAAATAACTCATCCTGTTTTCTATTTACGAAAAGATGCCCCTCAGGGTAAAGTTTAAGTGGTATTGATTAGTTTCACTCTCAATTTGCAACTTTAGAAGTTTGAAATCTTGAAATTTGATTCCCGAAGCTTCCATTTTACTAATCGATTTAAAGAAAATAAGTGATCGTGTCATCATACGTCTCCCTTATGAATGTAATTTCTTTTTCAATTGAAGAAAACTTACTATATTTTAATGCAAGTGTAACCTTTTTTTCGCAAAAATAAATTGATTTTCAGGCAATATATATAAGGAGATGGTGCAGCTATTTTGTGGATTATTCCACTTTGAGCCCAATTTGACATAAATTAACTTTATTTTAAAATTTTTAAACAAATTATATTACTGCTACATAGCGCATAAATTTATGTATTTATTCAATTCGTTATTCCTGCTGCATTTTTCCAACTTTTTATAATATTTACCATTGTTATATAACTTCGAAGCTACCAATATTGGATTTTAGTTGGTATTGTTTATGAGACATACTTACTGAATTATTTAGATAATAATGATATTATTTAATTTTTTATGTTAATTATACTTAAAGACAGTACTAATACTGGTTTCAATGAAATATTGTAAGCTAATATTTGGTATTACTTTGGTTTTATTTGTAAAAGTATTTATATATATTTCTTAACATACCGAAATTAGACGAAATGTTTTCAACATTTTAAAAATTAATGTTTGTGAAAAGAAACTTCAGCATTTATATTCAAAAAATTTAATAAAAATATTGTTTCACTCAGTTATTTATGTTAACCCTTTCGGGTGTAGTGTATTATTAATAGTACATGTTTTTCATAGAGTATTTCTTTGTCTGAAGAATTATTTTGTTAGTTTTTACATAGACAAATTACAGTACACGTCTATACCCTTCTTATTATGTCTTCATTTATGATATCTCAAAAGATTACCTCAATATTAAAAACTATCAAAAGCTATTGGTTGGACACAAACTTTTGTTTGTAGATATTATCTATTGACAGTATGGGTATTATATAGTTATTTAAAAACACCTCGTTTAGATTTTTGTCAGAAGTTCTTTTATTCTTCTATTTTTTTACAAAGAATCACACTTAGAATAATTAAAACATTAGATACAGTTTAAAAATAATGAAAACCGCATTTATTCAAACCAATTTTTGAACTATTGGAATTAAAATGGAGAAAAATATATTTTTAATGTTAGAATACACGAAGTAGTAAAATAATCAGTATAGATCACGGTGACGCTTGTATGTTATTGAAAAGACAGGATTTAATGTCAGCTATCTTTGGTCATAATTTTAATAGGAAGGAATCTGAAAAGATTTCATTTTCTTTTGAAGGGTTAAAATGTTGGTTGTTGATAAGAAAAAAAAGCTGTTCTATCGCATTGACGATAACCTTTTTCCGGTGTAGTTAGAAGGGTAAAAAATTGCACATTCGTTGAATTTAAATATTTCTAAAGGCTATTACTATATACTGATGGCATTTGGGGGAGAGGGGGAGGTACTAGGATCTTTATTTTTGTGGTAAAAGTCTTATTACTAGTATTATTTTGTCATTTTTTGTGTTATTAGAAAATCAAAACTGGAAAATATTATTTCCATATTTTATTTTGCTGAAAAAAGAAAGAAAATATTATCATGAGGGTCCTTTATCGTTAAAAATTCTTAATTGAGACGTAAAATGCATGTATATATTGTAAATCTTACAAATAATTATCTAAAAATTATATAATCTGAGTTGTAATTATATAAAAAATTCTATAAAACACCAATTTTCTAAAAAATGTTTAGTAACTTCACCGGTTTTTTTTATTTATATTGCACATGTGTATAATTTACATGAATTTTTAATTGAATTTTTAATGTTGCAATTACATAAAAATTTCTGGGAATCCCAGTTTTCTAGATACATTTGAGTAATGTTATAGGCATTTTTTTCTTTTTTCTTTTTACAATACAATGTTTTGCTACTTTAATATAAATATATTTAACTCTAGAAATGTAATAATAGGGAGCTGAAACTAAATTATTAGATATAAAAAGCAAAACCTTAAATAAAAAAATACATATTAGGCGAAGTCTTTATCGGATAGATAAACTAATGCTCTACTAAAATGTAATTAATAATACTAATATTGATCTATGTATTTTTTTTTTCACATCCTTTCGCATTACAAGATTTACATTTTGAATAGCAGATGGCATATGACAATTACTGTATTATGAAATAAGCACTATAATTGTTTGATGTACATTTATCTATCTTTAATAAATCTTTTTTTTTATATAAAAACAATTCTCGATCCATTGAAAAAAAAAATGTGTATTTTTCAACAAACTTTTATTGTATTTCGCATACAATTATATTTTATTTTAAATTTCGTTATTTCGGATTTCGTAAATATAAACAAGAGATTAAATATTAATAATTTTATAATATTGTATTGATTTACTTATGATTGTTTATAGATATCAGGAAGAAGCAGAAATTGCGAAAATCGTGAATATGGGGAAAATTATATGTTTACTATAACACAGATAGAAGCAATTGCAGTCGGAGGTATTAAATTATTTGATTTTTATGTTCTAAGAACTAATTTATATCTGAAAATAAAAAGATAAATGCCGTATATTTTAAACGAGCTTACTAATACGAGCAAAACATACTTTCATTTTAACATTGATGTTTAATCATATTTTACTTTGCATAACAGCATTTTAAGGAAAAAATAAATATATTGCATTGTATAAATAACAATACAATCTATTTTTTAGTAGAGTTAATCAAAGATTATTTTTATTAATAATAGTTTATGCATAAAGTTAGGTAATCTAAGTATATGAAAAGAAGGTACAATTTGATTCTTTAACTAACGAATGGATACATCTACATCACAAACGCTAATAACCAAAGTGGTATAATAATTAAAGCATGTAGCAAAACATTGTTTTATTTCTAACTACATTCTTCATCTTGTTATATAAAAAACTGGTCGTTTTATCCAACTAGTAGATTTATTTATTATAGATATAATGGAAGTATTATACATTAAATTACAATATCATAGTTTCTCCTTTTTTCGTTACCTATAATATTGTTTACATGGGAATTAAGCTTACTCAGAAGAATTTTAATGTCATTCACTTTGGAAAGTACTTAAATAGAAAAATATATAATAGTTTTACAAAAGATTAATTAGAATTTTTAAACTTTCTCAAAATATTAAAACATAACAAAGAACGATTAATATATAAGCATTTTTTAGTTATAACTATACCAGGTAGTATAATTTAATACAATGAAAATTCTTCTTGTTACTTTAACAAGAGAAGATATGTGTTTAACTTTTAGTCTAAAATTACTAAGAATCCCTTATCTCTACACCTCAAAACAATGGAATTTCATCCCCCTTAGCAATTGTTCTAGATGTTTTCGATAATTATTCATCCTAAGAATACTTCATTTCCAGCTGTTGTAACGAAGGAGAAAACAATGCTTAGTGAAAATATGTGCCGTCAAAAGGTGAGAAACATTATCTAATAACACAACTTTGAACATATTGAAAATTGTTTCAAATTCTTGATAAAAGAAATCAAGGATTATTATTTTAATTTAGATGTATAAGTAAAACTTATTACATTGTGTTGTATGTGTAAAAAGGTAAATTAGATAAAACAAACCTGCTTCTCAATGAAGCAAACAAAAAAGAAATAATATAATTTAGTGTAATGAAAATCCTTCATGTTACTTTGACAAGAAATGGTTTATGTTTGTTCTTATATTAAAATTTCTAAGAAATCCTTATCTCTACACCTAAAAAAAAAGAAACTTCATACCCCTTAGCAACTGTTCTAGATGTATTCGATAATTATTCATCCTAAGAATACTTCGTTTCCAGCTGTTGTAACGAAAGAGAAAACTATGTTTAATGAAAGCATGTGCCGTCAAAAGGTGAAAAACATTATTTAATAACATACTTTAAGTGTATTGAAAACTGTTTCAAATTCTGAATAAAAAAAATAAGGATTACTATTTTTGTTTAGATGCATAGGTAAAACTTATTATAACCAATTGGATGGAAAAAAGGTCAAGTCAATAAAAAAAAAAAAATCTGTTTCTCAAAGAAGCAAGCAAAAAAGAAATAATATCAGACTTTTGTTGTATTAATGCGTTATGTATATAATATGTGCTATTTCAAATTTAAACTTTTAATAAAAAAATTTTCTTTAAAATATTTCAACATAGATTGAAATGTGCATGTCTGACCTACATTTAAAAATAAGTCCTTTAACCTATTTAATTGTATAACATTAAAATAGTATATTGTGAAAAAGTAATAATAAAACTGTTGATTATATTTTAATGTAAGACGACGTCAAAGTTACTATGGTGCGGCATTGCAGGCAAAATTAATATGGGGCCATATTTTTTGAGGAAGCTATACCAACGGGATTTTTAACTTGGTCTATCACAGACTCACGCTATACGGCAATGCTGCAAAATTACTTGATACCAGCGAAATGCACTGAATGACTTCGTTTGGAAGTAAACTGATGCAACTCTACAAATAGTGAAATCCATTCGCAGGGTCCTGAAACATCATTTTGGAAACCGTGCCATCACACGTCATTTTCCATTTTAGTGGTCTCCGCGATCCCCCGACCACACTCGTATGGATTTCTGGTTTTGGGGTTATTACAACTCTAGAATGTACATGTACATGTGCAATCCACAAATTTTGCCATATTTGAAAGATTTTATCAAACATGAGATTGCAAATATCCCTCTAGCGATGTTAAATTCGGCTGTATTGGATACAGTCGCCTGCATGCAATGTGTAATTGCCTGTGATGGCACCCATGTGGAAAATTTGCGATCAAAATAAAAGTTTTTTTTCTCCAATCTGTGATGCAATCAGTGATTGATGTACTGACTCTGTGTCATAAGCAAATTTCCTCCATGCGCCCCGATCGTGGAGTTTATTTGTTTGTTTGTTTTTATGTTTTTTGGACGTTTCAAAAGCTCTTTTTGGTCTTGCATAACGTGTCCGTTTTTCGCGATGCCCGTACGGTTCCAACGCTGCTTAGGGTTTCAAGTTTCTGTACGTATAACATTAACCGTGAGAACTACTTTGCTGCCATTCGCAGAATCCTGAGCTCATACCTCAGAATAACTGCATCTGAAATCTCACCTCTGTCGGTTCAACGAACCGACCGTTAAAGCTCCATATATCGGCAAATTATGTTTATGACCACTCTGTGTTTAAAAAATGTGGGCATTACAAGGATCAGATGTCTCTCACATTTTTATATTCGCAACCGAGAACAACAAGAATTTTCCAATGGTTAAAAAATTCAAAATCTATTTTTCAGATTGATTTTAAATATCCTTAATTAAGAAATACATGTTATTAAATAATCTGCCGTGGAATTAGAAAGTAGGGATACATTTAAATTTGAGGTTAAACCACTTCACAGCATTAGGTTCGTTCTGTAAATTAAATTGCATTCTTTTATTACTGATTTTTTAAATTAGTTTTTATACAGGAAAGTTAAAAATAAGTAAAATAAGGAAATTTTTTCATTTGAGTTTTTTTTTTCAAGAGGATAGTTGTTATGTACATGATATTGTTTATTGTGTCAGGTTGTTGTTTCCATCTTTAATTCAATTTACAGAATAGTTATAAGTACAGGATTACAGTCATTAGTTTAAACTAGTCATTAGTTTTACTAAGAACAAACATTTTGTGCCATGTAAAAAAAAAAAAAAAAAAAAAAAAAAAAAAACTATTAAATGAATTTTATTTTATTAATTTTATATTTAATACGTTTTCTGCATTAATTAATTCAGTATTTACTTATTCTTTAAATATTACAATAAGTCATGCTGTACTATATATAACTAAATTATTTCATTAATTTTGCCAGCTAAAATCATCTTACAGAAAATAGTCTCAATCTAAAAGAAATATAAGTTTTTTTTTTTCAAATATCAGATAATAATTTTCAACAATTATGATCATTATATTAAGAGGAAAAAATGCATCGTATTAATTCTGACATGTAAAAGATTAGATTACAATCTATTAAGGATATTATTTCTCTTCAAAATACATTTCTCCCACAAATCTCTTTTTTATTTTTTTTATTTGTAACTTAATTGAAAACGGTAAAAATAGAGGCCATAAAAATGATGCTTTTTCCGATTACATTATTTTAGAAATGAAATAAATTCCATTAGAACTCTAGGATAATACGACATTTATTTATTTCAAAATAAAAAGCACTAAAAATACCGTTTAATCTTCAAATGCTTCCTTGGTTGCAAATGAAATGTCAATTATCTTCATTATTTGAAATGTTCTATGAGGAAAAGGCGCATTTATAGTAATTGGATAATCGAGAAAACGACAGGAAAAAATAATCTACTCTAGGTTTCAAAATATAAAACAAAAATATATAAAAAAATAACAGGATTTGATTTTACGAATTAAACGCTAACGACGAATATTTTAATAATCTTAAAATGACGCTATGTATCGCAGAACAATCTTCAAATTTTAAGATGATTATATCAATTATTCGACATAAAGAATGGAAAATAAAAAAATGATATTTAAAATATTAATTTTTTTCTTTTTACATGCTAACAATTAGATAATGGGACTGTTTGCGATCCGAATATTACAAGCAAACAGAGTAAGAAAATCAAACCATCTGTTTGCTAATGATGCATGAGAAAAGTATGCAAACAAGCATTACTCTTTCAAATGTGGTACACACATATAATTGTGAGAATGTATGGTGCATTAACCGCCTTTATATAGACGTGTTCCAGAACAAAACAATACTCACTGGGTTTTTTTTGCGACTGTGATAACTATGACAACTGAATATGTTAAAGAATAGACATAAATAGGCGATATTCACCTACAAGAATAGACCTGTAAAAGAACAATATTATTTATTTCATAATGAATATGAAAGTCACTTTATGTTTCTTAGACATTCCATCGTATTGAAAGTATGCAGATAAGTTTACAAGATATACGCATATAGGAATTAATCAGTGTTGAAACAAAGTAACTTAACAATATTGTATGTAAAACGTTTGCAATTTTTCTATGCTTAATGGTTTATATAGTATATACTCATTAAGCATTGTAATTTTTCTATGCTTAATGGGTTTATATAGTATATAGTCATTAAGCATATAAAAAGTTTAAACGCATATAAGCTTTTACACATTAAATTGTTAAGTACTAAATTTAACACTGTTTGCTAGATTAATTTTTAGGCATAAAAATAATGTTCATTGATTCACAATTCAAATACCAAATACCGGTTGTCCCAAAAATGACTGATGGAATTTAAAATTCAATAACTTGAAAACGGTGACAGCTATTTTAAAAAATTTTCCAGGAGGGTTATGTATAATGTCAGGAGATTTTTTTATCGTAATTTTTTATTTTAGTTCGAATTTCAAACAATAGGTGGCGCTGATGGCGATTGAAGGCCAGGTCGACGCCTCACTCAGCATTGATCACCTGGCCCTCAATCGCCGACAGCGCCACCTATTGTTTGAAATTTGAATTAAAATAAAAAATTACGTTATAAAAAACTCCTGACATTATACATAACCCTCCTGCAAATTTTTTTTTAAATATCTGTCACCGTTTGCAAGTTATTGAATTTTAAAATCCATCAGTCATTTTTGGGACACCCGGTATATACTATATATTCAGTGTTTGAATTATGCATGAATAAATATTTCTTTTTATGACTAAAATTTTAATTAAGTCATTTTAAGGTTTCGACATGTTTGAGCCTATTACAAGTTAAGATTTACTGTTACAGAAAATTTACAGGAATATAATTGAAATAGCATTAGAATATACAACACTGTAAAAAATATGTATTTTTGCTTTAATCTATCATCAATAGAAGAAAGGATTGTAATCGAAGTTTTTTTCGACTTAAGTGTTTTTAATAGATTTCCACATTCAGATCTTCCCAAAAAACATGTCAATAGAATACACAGTAAAAATTTAAGACCCAAATTGGGTTGAAAGATTTCTGGGTATAGTAATTTTCCTGAAATGGTACAGTAAGGATTCCAAAATGGTAGAATATTGTTCCCAAAATAGATAACCCAAAATGGTTCAAAACACAGCAGATCTTTATTAACATTAAATTAATCAAAATTTCTGAGGTATAATGTATATACCATCTAAGATATTTTAATTGTTTTAATGTCATTAAAAATCAGACTTATTTAAAACGATTTTGTGCTACAAACTGAACTTTTCAAATTGGAACAATGCTGTACCCAAAAATCTTTCAACCCAATTTGGATATTTTGTTTTTAAAGTGTATGTCTGTCTCCTCCGTCCGTGTTTTGGTATTGTATCATCGAAAAGTGTCTGCGATTATGCATAGAATTGAAACAATTTTTTGTGCCTGTATTTCGCTGGGGCAATCAGATACTCCTTCAGCTTAGAAATATTCCGCCGGGATCCGGCGCTGTAATAGCATTTTTTGTGACCATTTTCATTATTGTACCATCGAAATGGGAACAAAGTTATGTATAGAATTGAACTAATTTTTTGCCAAGTCCTTCTTCGATTTAAAAATATTCCACCGGAAGAGGACGCATTAATAGCAATCTTGGAGTCATTTTCACTTTATTGTTCTAGCAATAAAAGTAACGTTTCGTAATTTTTATAAAATTATTTTTTTTTTACTTTAAACAATGCAAAAAAGATAATTTTTACCTCACTCGAAATCTTTTTCTAACTGCAACTGTATGTCTACGACCAACGGTTGAGAAATTAAATATCGCGGACAGTTAACACATTACATCCTGTATATAAAGTATAAAAAATAGTAAATAATAAAATTCTTCATGATACATTAACTGTTAAAGATCTTCACGGGCCGTACTTGGGCTTTAAATTTTTATTGAAGAATCGGGTTAAGGCGAGCCTAACTTTTTTCTGTACACAATATCAGGAAAGATTTTACTCTTCTTAATTTCTATGGACCAAAATGTTTAGTCCTGTTTGAATCATTTCGTAGGAAACTCATTTTCTGACGTAGCCAAATCTGTTAAAAAATCTGTAAAATTTTGGCTTAATCCAAAAACGTTCACAAAAAGGTATGTACTTTTAAATCTCAATTATTCTACAATTAAACGTTACAAATGTATTTCTTATAAAGAATCGTAGATTTCTAGGCTTATTAAAGTAGAATTAAACGCATGAAAGAAGAACCTTCCTAGGAATCTTCTTTTAAACGAAAATTGGAAATTTCTTTTAAACTTCTTTTAAACTGTTTATCCAAGCAAAATCAATACAATAATACGCGAGAAAAAAATTATATATTTAGAACTTCTAAGAAGGGAATTTGTCTATCACATATTTTTTCTTTGCAATTCGAAGAAGATTTAACTTTTACCAAATATCATTTTTTATGTTTTTATGTCTCCATTACATGGAATATGGATTAATAATATTAATGATAACTGAAACATTTACGTGCAACAAACAGAAGCTTTTTAAAAACATAAATATCGCAGCTTGCGGCACTTCTGCATAAATAAAGATTATAAATATGAAAAAAAGACTAAGATAATTTTTTTTTGTCAGAAACCTTCCTTGAGAGTAAAAATCAATGTTCTGTACACTGTTAAAAATTCTGCTCTAGTTTGAACAAAATATTTATTCTCAGTAACTGCCACCAAAAGATGGTGATATCTCGTACCAACATTTGGGGTTTCCTGTTTCAAATTCGTCCCAACTATTTGAACTATACTTCAACAGAGCTCCGAATATTGGTTCAAGATTTATACCATCTTACAGTGGCAGCTATTGCTCACCAAAATTTGGTTCAAACTAGGACAAGATTTTTAACAGTATAGAAATTCATTTGCGCCGGGTTTCTAGCTATTATATCGGGCCGGATTGAACCGGGCAACTAAATATTTCTTTACAGGCCGTGCCGGGTTCGGGCCGCAATTTTAGCTTTTATAACGTGCCGATATTTGTTTGTTCGGGCCGGACCCGGGCCTGGAAATATCGGCCGTGCAGACCTGTTTTAACCATACCTAATATAGCTTAAGATGAAGATTATACGAAAACTTAAAACATGTTAATTACATATGTTTAACAGCATGAAATGTTCTACAGCTGTATTTGGAGACACTATCCGTTTTTGTCCTATGGTATCGATTTTTCGAATATTCTTGTTTTTTTTTATAAAATCTATAACACAATCATTGTTTTATATTTAAACGTATGATCTATTCCGGGATTTTTTTTACTTAAAATTATAAATATAAAAGAAAAAAACAATTACAATAGAAATGCAATGTTAGTTTTAGAAAAAATCATTCTTAGAAATTTATCACTAAATTATTTATAATAACTTAAAATTAATTTGCACTTATACATTGTAAAACTAGACACATGTAATATATAACGCAGATTAATGTTCAATTTAATTCTTCAATTAATTTAGTTTGTACATGCATCATTTTATTGCAACATGTTAATCAATTAACATAGACAATAACAAAACAGTCACTGATTATACTAGAATTGATTACATATATTTTTTACTTTATAAAGTTATTTATTTTGGGGTTGTTAGCTTTGGTTTGAGGAATATGTATTCTATCAGATGCATTTTTTAAATTAATGAGTGTATCCTTTGAATGTCACAATGCATACTAATTCATTCAAATATAGTTTTTTTGTATTATAATCCATTGCGTTTTTATTAGAAACCCACTAAATTACAAGACTTTTTTACGATTTCATAAAAATATATTATTTATTTTATAATAGTGTTATTTTTATAATTATTTTGCAGAATTTGCAATAAAAAACTAAAACTAAAGTATGATTTTTATTTTGACGATAATGCGTACATATTCTTATTACTGCAATGAAGAAAACAAAAATGATTTTTTAAATTATTTCTTTTTGGTGAAAGGCACGTTTTGGATCACACTAATCTAAAAATTGCATTGATCTTTACGGATCATCACATACAGTGACAAAGGCTAATTTCTTCATCATGTGCCATGATATTTCCAGTCACTTATAAAAATCAAGCGTAACGCCCAGAGATATTTTGAAAGCAAGCTTAATACTCGTTTTATAGATTGCAAAACGATGAATTTTCGAGTAAATTTAGTCCTGTTCAGAGCCGAGAGGCTGTAATTGCTCTAGTGGGAAGATTTTAATTTATGTATACTAAAAGCAATTAAAAAGATATGATAATATTTATGGATTTATATTTAATAATTTATATATACAATTTATAAATAAAAAAATTAATCAACATATTTACTTTAGGATTTTTTTTTATGTCACACAAAACTAGAGTAAAATATATAAGAATAATACCTTTTCTTTCTTCAAATTAAGTGTAAATGTGGCCAGGCTGGTTGACTAATATAAGCAAATAGACGTGAAAGTAAAAATAACAGGTTGACTAAATAGTATACAAATTGTTGTAAAATTTAAAAAACTATACAAACATTAAAATGAAGTTATGATAACACAAGCCTGCGATGAAAAAATTGTCAGCATAGTAAGTGGTATTTTTTATAGTTATTTGGATGCTGATTACTAGAAAAATATTGAAAAAATTCCATCACGTACAGTTTCTTCACAAATCGCAATTTATTATTTCATGAATTTAGCAAATTTCGAACAAAAAAACTATTATTTATATGAGTTTGTCAAATAAATTTATGGATTTTAAGTAGTAAATTTGTGTATTTAACTAATAAAAAAGAAAGAAAAAACTATTTCAATGCAGAATATTTTTTTTAACCGGCAAACCGCCTATTAAACACAATATTCAAGACAGAGGAAACAAGATGAAATCGGATCTTTTCTGCTTGCAGGTGTCTGTACGCCCCCTCTTCTTCACACCCTTTTTCACTGTCCTTATCTCTACTCTTGATTCAGTGTTTTTGTTTACTCTGTGCTGTACACATGTGTTTTTATTCCGAGCTATGAGTTAATAGTAATAGTTGTAATTTTAACTTCTAGTTATTGCTGCATTAGAGAACATGGCTTCCACTTCCAGAGGATGCGTTAATTCACCGAATTGTTTCTGTTATATTTGCGGTAATTATACAGTGAAAAAACAACAGAGAAGCATTTCTTATTTTGTTAAAAAAGTGTATTTCGCTTATTTTGGCATGAAATTGGGTGATCAAGATAAGCCGTGGGCTCCACACAAAGTTTGTAGTATTTGCGTAGAAGAATTAAGGCAATGGTTTCAAGGCAAGAAACAATCATTTCGATTTGGTATACCAATGGTTTGGAGAGAACCTAAAAATCATAGTGATGATTGCTATTTTTGTCTTTGTAATGTGAAAGGATTCAATTTAAAGAACAAAAAGGAAATATTTTATCCTGACATTCCATCTGCTATACGTCCTGTTTCTCATGGACCTGGTATTCCGGTTCCTTCCCCTCCAGAAACTGTGGAAAATATTGATTCAGATACTGTGCTTGAATGTGAAAGTGATGATGATGTTGATGAAGTATATGACTCTATTAGCGATGAACCTAAACTTTTCACGCAGTCTGAATTAAATGATTTACTCAGAGACTTAAATCTGTCTAAGGATTCGGCAGAAGTTTTAGGTTCCAGACTAAAAGAAAAAAATTTGCTAGCTCCTGGTACGTCATTTTATTGGTTTAGAAACCGAGAAAAAGATTTTATTCCGTTCTTTTCTAAAGAAGAGGAACTTATTTATTGTAACAATATTCCAGGCCTCATAGCATGTTTCAAAGTCCAATATGAACCTGACGAATGGAGACTTTTTATCGATTCATCAAAAAGAAGTCTGAAAGCAGTACTATTGCATAATGGAAATGAATATGCTTCTGTACCTGTTGGACATTCTGTTCACTTAAAAGAGTGCTATGAAAATCTTGATTTTGTCTTAAATAAAATATCGTATTCAGATCACAAGTGGGCAGTTTGCGGTGATTTGAAGGTGATTTCTATGTTGCTTGGTCAGCAGAGAGGGTACACAAAATTTCCTTGTTTTCTTTGTGAATGGGACAGTCGAGACAGAAAGCGACATTACATTAAGAAAGAATGGCCAATCAGGAAGACATTAGATCCTGGAGTCAAAAATATTCAAAGTAAAAATCTTGTGGATCCAAAAAAAGTGTTACTTCCACCGCTTCATATAAAATTAGGTCTTATGAAATAATTTGTCAAGGCTTTACCAAAAGAAGGTGAATGTTTCAAATACCTTTGTGAGCAGTTCCCAGGTTTATCCGAAGCAAAACTGAAGGAAGGTGTGTTTGTAGGACCAGACATCAGGAAATTGATGAAAGATGAAAATTTTGAGAATAAAATGAAATTAAATGAAAGAAAAGCCTGGAAATCTTTCAAACTAGTTGTTACTAGTTTTCTTGGCAACAAAAAGGACCCAAACTACAAGTCTATTGTAGAAGAGATGGTAACAAATTTCAAGATTTTAGGGTGTAATATGAGCTTAAAAATTCATTTTCTCGATTCACATCTTGACTATTTTCCAGAAAAAACTTAGGTGCAGTTAGTGAGGAACAAGGTGAAAGATTTCACCAGGATATAAAGGAAATGGAGAGGCGATATCAAGGCAAGTGGAATGTCAGCATGATAGCTGACTACTGCTGGATGCTACAAAGAGACAATCCTTGCAAAATTCACAAGAGGAAAAGTGGTAAAAAAACTTTTGATGGAAAGAAAAATAATACTCTGATGACTTGCAACCTTGTATGTATAATTAACTATTAATTTAATTCAGATATAAATATAATTTATATTGATTTATAAATATATGAAATTAAAACGAAATGTTGAAATTTCGTTATTTTACCTCTTTTTTTTTAAATTATACAACCATTTTGTGAAAAATCCTTACGTGATAGAAAAAAATGGATTTCATTTTTGTAATCAGCAATGAAAAAAACATAAAAATTAGTTATCAAAATTAAAACAATTTTCAAAAAGTATTTTTTCGCAGGTCTGTGTAATCAACGTTTCAATCTTCATCTGAGATCTTCATCAGGAAAACGCTTTTATACTGCTTTTGAAGAGAGCAAAACTCTCTTGAAATTTAAAAGTTCATTTATATTACTAGTCAACTATTGCTTTAACCAATCATTTATCAGGAAAATACGCATTGTCAGAATTTATCTAATATCAATTAAAATAGCTTTTAGTTCGGGCCGCAATTTTAGCTTTTATGCTTTAGCTTATGTGCCGATATTTTTTGGTTCGAGCCGGAACCGGGCCTGGAAATATCGGCCGGGCAGACCTGTTTTAACCATACATAATATAGCCTAAGATGAAGATTATATGAAAACTTAAAAACTGTTAATTACATATGTTTAACAGCATGAAACGTTCTACAGCTGTATTTGGAGCCACGATCCGTTTTTGTCCTATGGTATCGATTTTTCGAATATTCTCGTTTCTTTATAAAATCTATAACACAATCATTGTTTTATATTTAAACGTATGATCTATTCATTCGATTGTTCAAATGATTTAACGTCTAGAATCTCGTGGCATGATCTCACGTTGAAAAGTATAAGATGAATAAAATTAGTTGGAAAGGATTATTTTAACACGTGCAACCAAAGTTTAGGGATAGTACATGGAATAATATCGTTATAAACTTCATTTCTTATAATCATAATTTCAATGGATCCTTTCTGTAGGCCATCAATAGCAAATCAATAAAAGCTTGTTATTTTTGTTTTCACATCAATTTGTAAATTTTCATCGTGTAAATGTTCAGGTGATTCACTACAAACATAAGTTCTTTTGTATAAAAGCTAATCCCATTGCACTTTTAGACCCACGACCAGCTAACACATTTATTTTAGCTTACTATCTCTAGCATCTGGTCTTCTATATATATATTTCACTAGAATTTATTGCAATAACAGTACCGGGAAGAATATATAAAAATGTTCATGTATATCATATTTTACGTAAAAAATTTAAAAGATGGTTCGATATCATGGCCTAATAGTTGATGTGTTACTTTAAGTAAATATATATATATACATATATATATATATCTTTTTATATATATATATTCATTTTTGGGGTTCAATATCTCACTAGCAAATGAATCTACAATCACAAATTTTGTGTCTACGTGTTAAAACACATTAAGTGTTAAAACACATGTCAAGTATAAATTGTTGTGTTGCTATTCAAAGTTTAAAAAGTGGTTTCAATTTCAATATGTAGGTAATATTTTATCCAAAAAACGACTCACAAAATATTTAGCCTTTAAATGTGTACCCTTTAACATTTATAAATGAAATGTCTTAATAAATCTGGCATTCATTAAATTTATATCTCAAAGCTGACATATTAGAGTTTGAAGCTACGCATTATAAATAGATTATGTTTTTCCAAAGATATGTTATTCAATAACTGAGATTTCATTTAGTAGTTTTCATTCAATTTAAAGAAGTGGTTATGTATTTGGCAAGAACTAATATGATTACATCAAATAGAATATGTAACAATTGAAAATTGTTTAAACACATTCGAGTTTTAAATATACATTTCGCATTCGCATTTCCAAAATGTTCTATTTAATGAAATAATTTGTTTCATAGCAAGGATAAATTTTCGAAATAGATTTAAAGCATCCTTTTCGATCACAAATTTTACTTTCTAAAGATTTAATGTAGTTTACGAATTATGCGGTCATACTACAGTTATGAAATTCATATTCAAAATGAAGCGTCTCTTCGCATCTCTCCCTGTTTATAAATATTAGAACAATCTAATTCAGATTATACCAGATGCTTTTGAATAATATTATTTATATATTTATTGAGTTGTTTGAATCTTTGTACGTAAAAAAAATACTAAGTAATAAATGTAATTTTCATTAAAATACTTTATATAATCATTATAAATTAAATTTCTCAGACATTAATTATTCGTAAAAATAACAGTTCTAGAATCAAGTAATTTGTATCCGAATTAAATCCGATTGAACGATTAAACGAACTTGTTTACCTATATGTTAGAAGATTTATATATTACATTTCGTAGGTGATAACCTTATCTGCAACAGTACCTTTTGATGCTATTATATTATTTATTGCAGTTTTAGGTAGATTTCGTAGGAAATATTACCTATTGCGGTCGCTCGTATGTTAAAATTTCTGAAAACGTTTTCCATATCAACACCGATCATGACCCCTACACCCGAAAACTATCATCAGTAAAAACGTTTATACATATATACAGGTATTATACATATATATATATATATATATACAGGGTGTATCTAAACTACTGAGCAAAATTTTAAGGGGTGATAGTACACATCAAGACAAGTAATATAAAATGGGAAACTAAGGTTCCCAAACGTCTTCCGAAGAAGATAGGCACCATCAAAGTTTAGGGTCCAAGATTTTAAATGATTATAAAAAACGGAAAAATTGGTCGATTCGTTTGCGGTTTTCACGAAAACTATTCTTTATGTCAGCATTGTCTTGAAAATAAATTATACAGATTAATTTCAAAAAATGCCGATAGAGGGCGCTTTAGACTTTGGAGTAACGTACAACTATTTTTTACCGTTATTTTTTGCACCTCATTAAATTTTTATATCTCATTAAATTTTTTACATAAACTTAAATTTTGAGCTGAAATTCTGAATCGTTGAGAGTGGTTAAGTTGCGGAAACTGAATTGTGTTGAATGGGGGTGGGGAGGTTCAAATTTCAAACGATTATAAAAAACGGAAAAATTGGTAGATTCGTTTGCTGTTTTCTCTAAAATCATTCTTTATGTCAGTATTTCCTTAAAAACAAATTTTAAAGATAAATTTTAAAAAATTGTGTTAGAGGGCGCCTTAAACTTTAGAGTAACCAACGACTATTTTTAACCGTTATTTTTTTAAATCTAAATAAATGTTTTAAAAGCTTAGACTTAAATTTTGAGCTCAAAATCTGAATCGTTTTTTGAAATTTATCTTTAAAATTTATTTTTAAGGAAATACTGACATAAAGAATGGTTTTAGAAAAAACCGCAAACGAATCGGACCAATTTTTTCGTTTTGTATAATCATTTTAAATTTGAATCTTCCCATTGAACACAGTTCAGTTAGCGCTACTTAACCACTCTTAATGATTCAGATTTTCAGCACAAAATTTAAGTTTAGATGCAAAAAATAACGGTAAAAAATAGTTGTACGTTACTCCAAAGTCTAAAGCGCCCTCTATCCACATTTTTTGAAATTTATGTTTATAATTTATTTTCAAAACAATACTGACATAAAGAATAGTTTTAGTGAAAACCGCAAATCAATTGACCAATTATTCTGTTGTTATAATCATTTGAAATTTGAATCTAACCACTCCAAATGAACACAGTTCAGTTTTCGCTACTTAACCACAGATTTTGAGCTCAAAATTTAAGTTTATGTCTAAACTTCTAAAAAAATTTAATGGGATGCAAAAAATAACGGTAAAAAATTGTTGTTCGTTATTCTAAAGTCTAAAGCGCCCTCTATCGGTATTTTTTGAGATTTATCTTTATAATTTATTTTCAAGACAATATTGCCATAAAGAATAGTTTTTGTGAAAAACGCAAACGAATCGACCAATTTTTACGTTTTTTATAATCATTTCAAATTTTGGACCCTAAACTTTGATGGCGTCTATCTCGTTCGAAAGACCTTTGGGACCCTTAGTTTCCCATTTAATATTATTTGTCTTTATGTGTAATATCACCCCTTAAAGTTTTGCAAAGTAGTTTAGATACACCCTGTATATACACTACATGACCAAAAGTGACCTCTTATTTGCGATTATAGACATTTTGTTAAATATAAAAAAATACATAAGGAATTATCCTGAAACTTTAAGTGGGTAAACAAGATAATACAGGTTATACATTTCCCTGAAGATTTTTTTCCGAAACTCTTTAGGTGTCCGTCAGCAAATATTGTAAACAAATCAACGAATGAAATACGAATATCTACTGGATAACCCTGCCAAAACTAAAGTGGGAAAAGCATTCAAATTGTAGATTATGATTAAACGGCTTAATGTAATAAATTGCGTTCATTTTTGTACGGATAGCATATATACTCATACAAAAATTAAGATTTTTATGAAAACAGTAGCAATTTTTTCCGAGATTTTTTGCTTATAATTTTAAGAGTTTTTAATATAAAGCAATGTTCTTTTCCGAAAATATGACAAATAACATTGTGCACAATTCCCTGTAATCCAAATTAAAAAATAATGAAAAATGTATGAAAAATGGGCAGATTTACTAAATAATTATTCATTGTGCATGCGAAAACACTATCACAATTTTATTTGTATATTGTGCTAGTTAAATATATCGAGCAACTTTTATAAAAGTCTCGAAAACATAGCTTGAAAATTCTGAAAGTGATCGTCGATAGAATTAGCTCAGAATCCGTTGTTCCCAAAATGAAGCTAAATGATGAAGGACTGCATCCATTTACCCACTGATTAATGTCAATATAGAATACACATCATGACACGTACCATAAAGAATAGTTTTCGTGAATGGATTATTTGGATCGATATTTGGATACAACCCCTCATTATTTTGCTTCATTTTGGAAACAACAGATTTTGAGCTCATTCTAGCGACCATCAATTTCAGAATTTTTAAAGTATGTTTTTGAGATTTTCACACTCCGTAAAATTATACATAAATGTGCCAGATTTTTCAAAAAAATTAAATTTTTCTTCATCAAGCGCAAAAAGACGAGCTTTTTCAATGGATGTAGGAGATTTGATGAGGCAGGCAAATTTGAAAAGGCTCATAATGGGTCAAGATTTGGTATCAAGTCTAAATGTCTTGCTCCTGCTTCTAAAGTAAAAGAACGCCTTATTTGTGCCTGATGAAGAAAGACTAAGTTCTTTTAAAAGTCTATTGTACTTATGTATTTAATTCATTATCTTAATAGAGATTTATTTTAGGATTTTGTATAGCCATTTTTTACCTTATGTTGTCAGATTAGAAAAAATAATGTATCCAAACACTTATCAAAAATATTTTTACACGCTTATTTGAAAATGAGATAGAAATTTAAAAAAGACTAAAAAAACCTTAAAAAACCTTAAACCTACTTTAAAAAACTTTTTCTAGGCGTTAAAAAAGCAGGTTGACAGCGACATATTTTACTTAGGCATGTTATGCATACTAAAAGATATGTACATAGATTTTACTTAATTTTGCAATCAATCGCCTGCAATTAGTAGGGGATGTGGTTTTATGAACCTCTCACTCACCCATTCGCAGATAAATAAGTGTCAACATGATTACGAAAGATCATAATAAATCGTGATAGTATCATTTAACCATAGATAATCGGGTAATCTGATTTAAAAAAATGTATGTTTTTACAGACTGTGGATAAGTACGGTTATGATCAACTTTACTCGTAGCGGAAATACCCGTCTAGTTTAAAATAATATGAATAAATGTTAAAACATCATAAAGTGTCTACAATAATAAAATGCAATTACATTTCTACAATTTCGGACAATAAAAAAACTTGTTCATCGTCAGTGAAGATATTATAGAAAAACCAACACTGTACAATATCTAAATGATATGTCTACATACACATAAACTCCAAAACATTTTGTCATAAAAGATTATACTGAATAACATATACTTTATGTTAGTATTTTAAATACAGCGAAACATTTCAAAAAATAAGCAAATTAACGTTTTATATATTTTTTAAGCTTTGTACCTTTTTAAGGCTTTGGAATTATAATAGAAAATCTGTCGATGCATGGGAGATTCTGATTCCTATATGTTAATATTTACTTATTTTTAATTCTTTTATCTAAACTAACCACTGCATTACACGGTCGCAAAAATCAGTTTACAAAAAGAAAAAAAAAATATCAACTTTATGAAATCATACAAATTTAAAGTTCATTCATGAATATTATCTTGGACTCGGATAACGCCGTTTGGAAATGCTAGAAATAAATAATTGTCCGAGGTTCACAATCAAATTTTGATAAACATCACTCAACTTTTCATACCACTGGTACGGTAAAATAAGTAGCAAATATGGCGGATGTGTGTTAAGCACATTACCTGACCAATATAAGGAACATAAAGCACCTTAGAATTCACGCTCAAGAAAACAGGATTGGGCAGTGTGTCGATAATTCTTAATTGATCGTAATGCAGAAAAAAATGAGACTTTTTAAAAATAATTAGATGGTTGTAAAAATATGTGTTTAATATTTAGGATAGAAATTACTTTAATAACTCATATACCAACTTTTCCAATCTGTATTTCAGTAGTTCAGTCAGTTTATCAGTTCTGTAGCTCGAGAATAAAAATTCTAACAAATGTCTCTCTTAAAAGAACAGAAAGAAAGAACTATTTAACAGAAATTAACAGAAAGAACTATTTAAAGCATTACTTTAAATAGTTCTGTGATTTATGGTCAGATCAATTTCTAATGCAATTTTATGCCTTTGTGCAAATAAATGTCATATTTTGAACGCTTCTTTTTTATTCTTGTGAGAAAAAAAAGTGTATAGATGGAGTAATGCTGTATAGGCAGTTCATTGATAAAATCATCACGCATCAAAATAAATGTAGGAGCTTAGCTTATTTTGCCTCAGACATATCTTTTCTGTCTAGATATAAACCGTATCCGTCTAGACATATTTATCAAACTCATGTGCAGCGCGTGTAAAAATTATAAGGACAGCAAAAATGTTATTATTATTATTATTATTATTATTATTATTTTGTATATTTCCGGACAAATGAAATTTTTTTGTCCTCATAATATGTATCATCAAGCAGAAAAGCTAATAAAAAAGTTGACCATGAGTATTTTATTATAAAAATAAAGTAATTGAACAAAAAACACTATTGCCTGTGTAAAAACTGTAAGGACAGCAAAGTGAATTCACTATATTAACCGAAGAAACAAATATTTAATGTATTATGCAGCTGCCTATGTGATTAATGGTTGTAAATATCCTATTATTCTTCGGCATTATTAATTTCTAGCACAGTTCAGGTTTGTTTTTGTACAATTCATCTTCGATTGTAAGTCTGTGTCCTGATGCTAAAGAAATTGCCTTTTTATTATATTATTAAATATATAAACTCGTCTTCTAGATCTCCCCATTAGTTATCAAGAGAATCAAAATCATAATTTCTGACCGAAAATTGCGCAACTTTAATGTTTTTCTTAGAGAACTAAAGTTTTATCTCACGACTTGGGTGGACAGGTGCTTTGTTTCACTTTTATATCATTTTTTCCCTGCGAGAAGTGTTAGAAGAAATGAAAGATGGTCAAAAAGAGTTTGTATATGTGTATTTGAATTCAATTATCCTCAAAGATATATAAGTGACATCACGTCGTTGAATGAAAGCAGCTCCATGTTGCAATGAATCTGCCACCTAACTGCTGTTTCAATAAAATCTCTATTTGTTTTCTTAGATCAATTTAATTAATTTTGTCCGATAAAAACATGAAACTTAAATGGTCCTGATGACTGGAAATAATATTTACATGATTTAAGAAAGGGAAAAGAGATTTTATTAAGATATCAGTTAGGTGGCGGATTTGTTGAACATGGGGCTGCTTTTCATTCAATGACGCGGTGTCACTTGTAGATTTCTTTAAATTGTTAGAAGTCTATAAATTGGGCAATGGAGATTAATTGATTTTTTATACTTTTTCTAATAAATAAGGACTTATTGTTTTTTTTTTTTTTTTTTGAAAAATACACGAAATGACTTAAATTTTGCACTAAGGGTCATAAATATATACCTTATGGCAGAAGTTTACAGGCAATATATATATATATATATATATATATATATATATTCTTTAACTATATCTCATTTATATTTTAGGTTCTTGTTTGAATAAAGCATAGTCATAATAGGTCATGCAAAGTGTTGAATTGACAATATAAAAATAGCTTTAAAAACCGATTTAAAAATAACAATTTAAAAATTTCATTTTTATTTTTCATTTTTGGAAATATTTTTTTTTATTATTATTCTTTACTCAAAGTATATTTTCCTAAAAATCTAGATGGCGGACTTTTCATCAACCCATTATATATGCAGAAAAAAATCGTAAATTTATATAGAAGAAGTTATATTTTAAGTTTATATATATATATATATATATATTTAACGTTACAAACATATAAAAAATCTGATACTTAGCACATAAAATCTACGTCCACAAATAGTTTATTTTAATTTCAGTTAACAGGCTTAATTACAACATAAGCCTTAGAATTTTGATTAAAATGAAACTATAAAATAATGCAAAATAGAAAAATTACTTTAAACATTTCACTAATACATAAAAAATATATAATTTCATGTTTATGACTTAAGTATTCAATATTATTTATGGAATCATTCCAAAATTTTAACAGAATCTTCTGAAAATATTATACACATTTTAAAAAAGAAATCTAAAATTCGATAGATTTAAATTTTTTCATTAAGATCACAACTAGTGAGTCCCCTTAAATAATATTCAGAAAAGAAAACTTAGATTTATGAGGTTTATTGAAAATTTCACCCCTGTCCAATGACATAAAAAAGCGAGTTTCGAATTAGATCCCAGATTTATCAAAGAGGAAATTCAAAGACTTTATTGTTCGAGATATCACCCTTTTAAAATTTTAATAAAGATTTTAAAGTAAAAAAAATAAATACCCGAAGGATTAAAAAAAATCAAACAAAAGAAAGACAAAAGAACTAAATCTAATTGTTTTTTAAAAAAGGATGTACTCATCACTCTCTAATAAGATCTTAGAACAGATTGCAAAAAAATTCTTTTTATAGTACGTATTTTGCTGTTATAAAATATTCAAACTAACTAAAGTTTTATATTAAAATAAAAATATTTTTTCATCCTCTTGAAATGCATAAAAATTTTACAGTAAGCTGAAAAAGAACATATTCCTTCAGTATATAAAAAAAAGCGGATAGCTGGAGAGAGGAGAACGAATTTCAAACTCACCATATATTGAAAAATTTTTAAAAGAAGAAAAAATCTTCTAATTAGGAAAACAATTTTGAAAATATTTTTTCCTTCAATGTCATATCTTTTTAATGAGTTATATTTCCATTATTTTTGTTTAAATAACATAAAAAATCCTTTTATTTTTCTTTACATGTTGAACACGTTATTGATAAACTCATCCAAAAAGTTTTATGTTCAGCATGATAAAAAACACATCAGTCAAGTTTTCGGTTAAAAAAATTAATTTAATTTAATTTAATTTTTTAAAGATATTAAATGTACTTGATAGCATAAAAATTTGATAAATAAGCAATAACATACAATGTGTAGTTATGATGTATAAACAAATGTCTTTCAATTCAAGTGATTAACTTTAATATATTCTAGGTATATTACGATTGGCCATTCTTGGAAAAGTTGAAAATGGAACAATCTAACTTAATACTATGATATATCAAAGTGAAATATCTTATTTGCATTAAGAGTGGAGAAAACTTACTTGCAGTGCTAATATATTTAAAATATTGCATAATATAAGATATATTTTATTTTTATGGTGGTATTTTATGAAATGCATTCTGAAAGCGGACATAAAATTGAATAAATTTAACCAGTTATAATTTGTGTACATAAAGCTAGTATAAACTGAGCTGGAAATAATATGCGGATGATGTTCACACACTATTGTAAATATTTTGATTTTTTCCATTTTCAATTTGAATAAATAAATAAAAATATATGACATGAATTTGGAATACGAGTTTATTAAAAATATCATTATAATTATCAACAGCATCATTAAAAATATTCTTTTTAGTTAACAAGCTATCAAAGTGTGAGTGCTAATGTGACCGCCCTTTCTGTATGTATGTACGTAGGTAACGCGATAACTCTTGATAAAAATATGTAATCTATTGAAATATCCAATTTGCTTCAACTTTTTCTATGTGTACTCTAATAAATAATTTCCTTGAATAGTTTTAGGAATTTATTGGTTATATATAAAGGGTGAGAGGAAAGGGAGATTTTGCCCCTTTATATAAATGCGTCTTTTATGTAGAATTACCCAATTTCATCCAAATCTCATCTATCAGTTTATTTTAATAAATTGCTTTGCTGATTACAGTTGAAAGCGCATTGGTTAAGAATAAAGGGGCAAAACGGGGAGGGGAGAATTTCCTTGTAAATACATGTTTTAGGAAGAATTATTCTTTGAAACAAGAGTTTACTGTAAAGTTAGTGCACTATAAAAAAAAGTCTCTAAACTTACTAAACTTTTTCTAGGAAACTGGGATTCCAAGAACTTTTCATTTAACGGTAACAGGAAATTTTCAAGTAAAAGAGCCGGTTACATTCATTTTTCCTGTTATCATTATATGAAAAGTTCTTGGAATCCCAGTTTACTTAAAAAGTTTAGTAACATTGCAGATTTTTTTTTTTTTTTTTTTTTTTTTTTTTTTTTTTTTTTTTTTTTTACAATGTGTAAATAGACTCTGAACTTAATGCCATCAGCTTAATTGGGCACTTGCCATTTTATTCAAAATAAAGTATAGAAGTTAAAAATAGGTCTCTGGCTATATATTTGTTATTTTCAGAGAGAAGATATCTTATGGGTCATCCCATGGTAACTTATGTCACATTTAGAACAATTTACTGCAGTATTTTTGTAATGTAACACTAAAAATATTCAAACGTAAAATTAACATGATTTGTCAATGAAACCTATCTAAGGGTCAATTTGGATGAAAATTACCTAAAACAAGTTGGAAATTGCACGTGAATCGTAGCAAATGAGGTGCGTTCGTACGATAACGAAGTTTTAAAAATATCACTCGCATATATCAATGTCATAAAACTGAAAATAATTACAATTAAAATGCGCACCAAACAATGTTCTCCCTATACCATTATGCAATGGAATACTTTTGTGTGGTCTTGTAAATCAATAACAAATATTCTTTGCACCACAGACTATGCAAAATGTATATTATAACATGTACTTTATAGATGCATATCAATTTTATTACGTTCGAATGAGTGTAACAACATTAAAATGCATTTGAAACATTTTCCCCCATTAACCGTAATGTAACGGAATAATTTTGATTGTCCCTGTAATTGAACTATGCATCCGATTTTGATAAAATTTGAAATAACTTGACAAAATTATGAAATAATTATGTATTTAAATTTTCAAACGATTAAAATGCATTTGAAACTTTTTTTCCCCATTGACCGTAATGTAACAGAATCCTTTTGATTGTCCCTATAATTGATCTATGCATCCGATTTCCATAAAATTTGAAATGACTCGACAAAATTATGTAATAATTATGCATTTTAAATTTCAAACGATTCAGTTGGGTAGTTTTTGCGTTGTTATATGCGGACGGACAGACAGACGGACGGACAGACAGACGGACGGACAGAAGGACGGACTGAACGACAACAATAGGTGCTACGTACAATTACGAACGCACCTAAAAAGATGATGAAAATTACACTTTATATTATAACTTACATTCCTTTTTCAGTAATGGCAGTTACAATAGTAAATAAAACTTCCAAATTTAAGAAATAACATTAAAATTGGGTGATTTTCATCTAAATTGGGCTTTGAATAAGTTTAATTAGCAAACTATATCAAATTTATATTATGAATATTTTTTGTGTGCGTTACATTACTAAAATTACTGAAAATAATTTAAATTGTAACGTAAGTTGCCATGGAATGACCCTTATTCGATTAGCAAATATCAAACATGTCCGCTAATGGAATACTTTCGTTGATACTGCTATTATTTGCATATTTGGTCTAAATTGTTTGGGTTGCTTTTCTAAAGTGGTTTCTTGATATTTCATTTAGGCACAGTGAGTTTTGCTCATTGAATGATTGGATTATACAAAATTTGAAAGATATTGTTTTATTATTATTATTATTATTATTATTGTGCTATCATACATCTCGAGGACTATTTAAACGATTTTTATTTTTATTTTTTTTAAGAAATTTAATTGATTTTAACTGAATCTTATAGTACCAAAACGTATAGTTTTACATGAAAAAGTATTTTTTTCAATTTCGCAAATGATATAAAGAATAAAAAAATGAACTTTATGCTTTTTTATTACTTTACCTTATTTATTTTATTTTTCTTCAAATAGATCTCTTTTTTTTAAATGTATATCTGAATTTCTATGTAATCTCAAGATATTTTAATGATATTTAATAACTTTACGGCAACATTTGTTTTAAATCAATGACTGGTAAAAAAATGAGGCCCTATAGGATGATTACGACACACACGTAAAGGATCTCCCAATCGCACAAGACGTATTAACAATTTTTTTAAGTACAGAATATTTCATATACAGGGTATAACTCAAATCTTGGGGGAAAATTTAAGGGGTGATAGTACACATCAAGACAAACAATATAAAATCTGAAACCAAGGGTCCCAAACGTCTTCCAAAGGAGGTAGGAGCCATTAAAGTTTAGGGTCCAAAATTTCAAATGATTATAAAAAAAAGGGAAAAATTGGTCGATTAATTTGCAGTTTTCACTAAAATTATTCTTTATGTCAGTATTTTCTTAAAATAAATTATAAAGATAAATCTAAAAAAATGCCGATAGATGGCGCTTTAGACATTGGAGTAACGAACAACTATATTTTGCCGTTATTTTTTGCATCTCATTAAATATTTTTCAATTTTAAACTTAATTTTTGAGCTTAAAATCTGAATAGTTGGGAATTGATAAGTAGCGCAAACAGCCTTTAAATTCTGTTAGCCCTTAAACTTTTGCCCAAGAGTTTAGATAAATCCTCTATAAGTAGGATATTAATAAATATAATGCAAAAATTTCGAAGTTCCTGTCTTTTTATTCTTTGAAATCTAAAATAAATTTATCAAAATCGATTGAAAATGAGATGAAAGAAGTAATATCGTCTATTAAATACATTAAAATATTTTAATAAAAATGATTATAAATATTATTCAAAATAAAAAAAAAAAGGTCACAAAATTTTATCCATATTTAGAGCAATTTGGAATTACAAATATGAATTAGAAATATTAATTTTTAAGGAATTTGAGCAAAAAATAACATTTGACATAAAAGCAAGAAAATTTATCTTAATTACTCGTAAAAAAAGTCCTGCAAGAAACAGCACAACATTCTCATTCCGCATTATTAATTTTTTTCCGACTTATATTTTACTGAAAAATTCTTTTTTATTCATGTTATTGTGAGCTTTTTATACAAAGTTTTATTAAATGTAGACATTTTTAAATTAACTACATTAGCAAACAAAACTAAAAGAATAAGGCTAAGGAGAAATGAAGATATTCTTGCAATGACCATAAAACAAACGAATGTTTTTCTTCCTCTAATGATTCTTCTAAAAAACACACAAAAATCTTTCATTTATGAATAGTTTTGAATTGGGATACAGCCAAAAATAGCCTAAAAAGAATGCTTTTATACAATTGTGTTGCCGAAGGTATAATTTAGTGAAAACTGAAGCATTTTTTATGTATATATTTTTTATTTGCGAATGCATGTATGTGTGTACATTTTTGTGCGAATACGCAAGAAATTATTGAATTGTAATTTTTACGAACTATACAGTGCATAATATTGTCATTGCTTGCGAAAAAATTATACGCAATTTATTTTTTAATTATTGGTAAGTTCTTTCTTTCCCTTTTCGTTTAATTGATTTAAAATAGAGGCTAAAAACTTGAATAATCTTTTAAATAAAGAAATAGCTTTTGATTTCTACTAGAATCTCAAAAACTTGGTTGAAGTGCACAGACTATTTAATAGTTTCAAAGGATTCCCTTGTAAGACATACTATCGCTTTAATTAGACATATGTTTGATAAGAATTAAAACAAATACTGCGTAAAGCATCGATTATAAAACATTTTCCCGCTCATTCAGAAAAAATGTGACAAAATTCCACTGTTTAACCCTCTTGTGCATTGAAACCTCAAATGAGGTTGTCAGATAAAAATATATATATATATATTTATTTATTTATTCCTAATTGTTTGGATATCCAATTACATAGTAGTTTAGTATGCGACCAAAATCATCTTTTGAAAAGAATCAAGAGATGACAGCACATGCATTTAATTTTATTTTGTACAGGTTTTAGCTCCATTTTTGTTAAAAGTCAAGTATCCTAAAACAACGGATTTTAATTCTGCAATTAAGTCCATTGTAGAAATAGATAGACCACACTCAGTGCAAATATATAACAAGCATATGGGAAGTGTGGACTTGCTGGATTCACTTGTGGCACTTTATCCTCATTGTCGAAAAAATAAACGTTGGTATATGCGCATTTTCATCTTTTAAATGTTGCTGTTGTAAATGTCTGTCTTCTTTAGAGAAAAGATTGGAGAACTGCTAATGATTTATTACAGTTCAATAGTAGCATTGCAAGCAGCCTTATACATACGGGAACCTCAATTTTGAACTTGAAGAAAAAGAGTTGACCATTGGCTAAAACCTCTTCTGATTTAGTAAGTCCAGCAAAGAAAAGTGTCTTAAGTTGATAAAAAACTAAGGTAATAATAACCATTACCCAAAAAAGTCTGATGGCAAATTTGCACTGAAGTACAAAAATGAAAGCAGTTTGAGTAAAAGAAGGTATGTTTGAGGCCGCTGTCAAGCACATTTATGTCCAGAATGTTTCAAACATTTTCATGAAAATTCATTTTTTTTCCAGAAGGAAAAAAAAATATATATTGTAAAGTATGTAATATTACACCACTATTCATAGTTAAAAATAACTAAAAAATTTTTCGAGGGCAAATTATCTTGAAATAGATGAGAATGTTAACAAGAAACTTGATTTTTCGCTGTTAAGTTCTCAAGGAAGATTTATGTGTAGCCTCACATGAGGCTTGTATGCAGAAATGTTACATTTGATACAATTGTAACAAATGTAACATTTCTGCATACAAAAGCCTCATAAAATAAAGGTATGATACACTGTCAGAATATAAAATTCATATTTCACATATGACAATCAAATAATGTTTTGTTAAAATTATGCATAACATTCATCCTCTTTTATTCTAAAAGTGGTAAAACATCAATTACTATTTTTTAACAACAAAATGTTTCTCAATTAAGCTTAATTCCATATCTTTCAAAACTAGAAATTTAACAAGCATCAATGATTCCCCATTGGTCCCACCAGTAGACGATATATTTTTCTAAATAAACTGTTACACGGCGCATGCTCAGTTCGATCCCAATCGCAGCCTTCGGCGTAATATCCTTCGAAATTTTCTGTGGTTTTCTTCGAACCTGGAATTTCCTTACATAAATACATGTTGGGTTCCCTTAGATAGACCCCTACAGGGGCAACAACCTCCTTAAGACCTACATCCCTTGTGTTGATAGATGACAATTATAAACACAACCAAAAAACAACCAATTTCCCATTTGAAAAAACCCGTAACGTCATTATTAACTAGCCGTCAATCAAGTTTTCAGTGACTGAGGGGGTAACACGCTCGATCCAAAATCCGCGGTCCAGGTTTAAAACAAATCCACGGAAGAAAGATACTCTTTTTAAAAAAACTTCTATTTTCATATTCCTAAAATTTACTTAGTAAAAATGAACTAGAACAGGAATTTCTGTAACTTTGGGGTATATACGCCCCACCAGGGGCCGAGAGATTCCGTTCCCTCGACTGGTTGACGGCAAGTGCTGGGTTCGAACCCAATCGCCGCCGTCGGCCTAACCGTTCGGAATTTTCGTGGTTTTCTTCGACCCTTGCGTAAATACGGGTTCGGTTCCCTTAGAAAGACCCCCACGAATGGCACTCCTCCCCCTGGCCCTAAATCCCTCGAATAGATAATCGGCCGATACAAAACAAACAAATCTTGGTTATATAAAGCTAGCGGGTGTTATCACGAATATTTCCGTGATTTTAAAAAAATATTTCTGAGAATATAAACACACACGTATATAAAAGAATGGTTTTATATAATAATGAAAAAACTATTCTTATCTGTTAACCTAAGAAAAATGAAAAAAATTTAGATAACTGTATACATATATATACATACATATTGAATTTGAGAACGCTAGGAAAAAGAGTTAAATTCGAAAAGAATAATATTTTGAAAGAGCCTTTTGGAAGAATTGGAATTATTTATGTTTTTTAAACTGTCCGATAAAAAGAGACAATTGGGCAGTGAATGTAGCAGAAAATTTCAAATGCATCGAAACTAATCCTGTTTGATAAATGTGATTTTAAATCTGAATTTTACTGTAGGGAACAATTTTGGCTGCTATTTATGTAAGTTGTATTTTCCGCCTTATCTAGCGAACGATGGTCAGATTGCACCAGGGACTATAATGAAAAAATCAATTTGTATTGAATCTTATATGTAAATAAACTTTTGAAATATAAATAAAGTTTTCATTTATAAAGATATTAAAAGTGATTTAAAACAAGTCAAACAGTGAATATTTAGTTATAGTTGTATAACGTGATTTATTTTATAAAAATATTTAATCATTTTTGTAGCAATAAAATAAATGAAAATTAAACTAAATGAATACTACTAAGTTTTCTTGAAAATCAAGATTTTATATTCTTAACAGGTAACGGTGCTATTGAAATATGAAATTATGTCTATTTTATACTTAACACTTTTAATATGTTTTGGTTTAATTAAAATAATTGTATTGAATACATTATTTATTTGTAAGAATTTGAGACTCTTTATAAATCACAGGTTATACAGCTTGAAAGCCTAAGTGCCGCAGGTTCTATATGTATCTATGTATGTACGTATGCATACACGCGTATATACATATTAAGTATGTACATGTGTGCGTAATGCGATAACGCATGACAAAAATATCCTATTTGCTTCAAATTTTGAATGTAGTTTTATTCTAATAAGGCGCTTCTTTCATCGGATTTTTTTCGGAGTTCATTGGATAAGTATAAAGAGGAAATGGAGGTCTTATTTCCCCTTTAACTTGGGTAAATGGGTTTTTCATACAGAAATATCAGATTTTATTCAAGTTTTAGACATTGGGTCATTCTTGTAAGGCGCTTCCATATTTAGATTAATGTATTCATTGGTTAAGTATGAAGAGTGAACGGGGAGTTACCTACCTTAATTTAGGTAAATAGATTTTTATGCAGAATTAACCGATTTGCTTTAGAAATTGGAAATTGGTTAATTGGGATAATTTGATCCTCTGATTAGTTTTTGGAACGTTTTATTTATTTATTTATTTATTTATTTATTTATTTATTGTTGTTAAGAAGAAAGGGAGGGAACGGGTGATTACTCCCCCATAAAGTATATAAATGTTTTTTGATGTTGTTGTTGTTTTTCAGAATTATCCGTTTTTCTTTTGGATATAGGTTTTTTGATAAAGCGAATCCCTGAATAGTTTTGGTGGTTTAATTTTTAAGTATAAAAGAAGGAACGAGGGCCTTAATCTATGTCTACCTCCCTTAATCTAAGTAAAAGCGTTTTTCATAAAAATTTGTCCGTCTTGCATCAAATTTTGGATATAGGTTCATTCTCATGATGCTTATCCCAGACTAGTTTGGTTAGTTTAATAATTAAGTATAAAGGATGAAATTGGGGAGCTAAATCCTCCCCCCCTTAACTTGTTTTTCGAAGAGCATTATTTGTAAAAATAAAGCTGTAATATTCAATTACAATGAATAACATGTGAGTTCAATGCCATCAGTTTAATCTGGGCAATATTCTTTTTATTTATTCAGAATGTGTTTTAGTAAAAATTATTCTATTTTTATAAATTTTTATTTAACTTCAAAAGTCGCATGTATGTTTTTTTTTTCATTTTGAAATTAGTACTCAAATTTTAATTCACTTTCACATATCGGTTAACCCTTTCCGGCGCACTACTCTTTAAAGTGGAATATAAAGAAAACAAAAATTAGGCAATCTCTTTAGGCCTAGAGGAGTACACAGGTATTGTTTGGTAAAGATTGCACTAACCATTTTAATTATACAGCTGTTGCCGAAGTGGTAACCTCCCATAAGTAAAGCATTGATAAGCGCAGTGAGAAGAGCATTGCTGTGATGCGCGTATTAAAGTAAAACATTTTACCTATTATTTAAAAACAATAGAGTTCGATCTTTGTGATGCTGCCATCTAGAACTCATAAAAAAGATTTAAAGTAGCCATTAGAGTAGTTTTTGAAATATTCACGGTGTTTTTGTGTCTCTAAACAGGAGGAACTTTAGGTGTTGCCGACCCGGAAACACTGCGCCGGAAAGAATTAAAGGCTAAATTTTACATACTGAAGTATATCCCATAAAAGTCTAATAATATTATGATTTTCGATTATTACCACATTTATTTTACAGAATAACACAAATAACTTTCGGAGAGATCCGATCTTTTCCTCACTGAATCCGAAAATTATTATTTACTACTATTAGTTGATTTTTTTTACTATCAGGTCAAGTTTATTTACAAATCATAAATTTTCAAATTTAGCAAACATCAATTATTGGATATCATAAAATACAGTTCAATTTCGGATTTACAGGCATAGATATCATAAGTATCGGTGTTTAGAAACTAAAAAACTTGACAAAACTCAACGTTTACAGGTTAGTGCAATTTAATTCTATTTTAAAATATGCATCATTTTGTATAGAATTGAAGTTGTTATTTTTCAATATTTTATTTAACAAGATCTTTTTTGTTTTTTTTATATGTTTATTCCAAGTAGTATTGTTTGCATTTATATGTGAGAATGACTACAAATTTGAAATTTATATTGCCATGTCAAATTTACTTTCAACTTTTTTTTATTATATCAGATGATAGTATACTTCTTCTAAATTTGGGAATTGCCTTTAGCTTGCTGAATAAATATGCTTCAAATTTAAACAGCTACTACTCAGTCAATTTTAATTTATGTCAAGATTTTTTCGGCTTTACTTGTCAATGTAACAGCAAAATGTTACTAAATAGATTATACAGGACCGGCCCACACCATAAAAAATTAAATTTCGTAATTTTTTAAGAAATAATTTTATTGAACGAAACATTTCCCTATACTTATATATCGCCAGAAATAATTTCGAATCAACGACCTGGTCAAGTGTTAGATTTAAAATTCAAAGATCAATATTAATACAAATCCGACATAAGCATAAATGAGTAACTTTTAATAAATACTATATACAATTTTCATTATACTGGAATTTTTATTTGTTCGTATTTCGGGAGTAATCCAATAATTAAATTTCTTGAAAAATATATTGTTGCACAAAAAAAATAAAGAAAAAAGTTATGGATGAAAAAAAAACATCTTAACAGGGCAGTAGTCGTGTGTTGGACCTTTTAGTGCCTTCTTTAGGCATCTTTCACACACACACACACACAAAACTACAACCAAGGCAGTAGTTTAAACGATCCATGTAGTTAACTTTAAATACATTTGCCTCATCATAGCAAATTTACAAAATAATTCCTTGTAACTTTACTATTGCTTTTTGTTGTATTTCTGTTGTTATATATTGAGAAGCAACAACGACTTTATCAAAAATGTTTGCCGTAGATTTTTTTTTACCCTAATTGTCATATACTTCTATGCTTCAAAATTCTTAATGACACTGTGAAATTCCAGACTACTATAAAAAAATATAATTTATTGAAAATTAATATTCATACTTTAAATGAAACTTTTTTTCTACTTATCACGAGCAGGTTCAAACGACAAGAAAAAAAAAGAAGAAGATTTCCGCCAATTATGACCCCTTTCCTATTAAAAAAGGAGACTATTACTTTCGGATTAAAGTTTCAGAATAAAGTTAAAAATTAGATTTTTATAAAGTATGTTCAAAATATGTTCATTTGATGCAAATTAATAACTCTTAATATAAACAAAAATATTTTTAAAATGTCTTTTTTATTTAAGAATATAACTAATATACCTTGAATGCAATATCTAATCAAAGATTAGTTAAAAAGCGACGCAAACAAAATAATTTATTCTTTTTAAATAATTTTTAATAATATTTAAAATTTATTTTAACTATGATATTAAATAAGATAGAATTCCCAAATAAATGTCAAACGAATTTACTCTTCAAATAAATGCAATTATTTCTTTACTTGCATTGTTTATTAAAAATTTACTAAAAGAAAGAAAAATCTTATTTAATCTAGCATGGATGAAAACATTTTTTCGTTCGATAGTAGAAATGAATTTTAGTTATATGAGACCAAAAAATGGTCATATTAATTTTAAAGATTTGATATATTAGATTATGCATTAAAAATTAACTAAAGTGAAAGCCTTATTAGCAATTTATATTTAAAACTAATCTGAATTTTTAAAGAATACGATGGTATGTTTAGGAATATATAAATATCAAATATTTACATATATGTTTAAAGAAAACTACTGTGAATAATAAATATACTTTTCAATAAAGTATTGTCCCCACCAGTGGCCGCGAGGTTGTAACCTCGAAACTGTTAGACGGTAGGTGCTGGGTTTGAATCCAATCGCGACCATCGGCCTAACCGTTCGGAGTTTTCCGTGGTTTTCTTTGAACCTTGCGTAAATACGGGTTAGGTTCCCTTAGAAAGACCTCCACGGCGGGCATTCCACCCATTAGGGCCTATATCCCAAGCGTAGATAATTGGCTGGCATAAACAAGACCAATCAATAAAGTATTGCATAATAAATTTAGTAAAATAAAGTAAGCATTTCAAATTTTTAAACAATTATACTACAGGATATTTTTAGCGGGAAAATAATCTTTTAAGGCAACATGGAACACCCCAAAAGGTAACATGAAGAAAATTTTGCGAAATATATAACAACATGTATTTTACCTAAAAATAGAGAAAGAAATGGATTTTATTTACAGTCTGCATGGACATATAATAGTCCATATAGGAATCAAAAGAAACTTATTTTATGCTTAAATTAGTTTGCACTGACAAATTCACCTTTTTGCATATTTTAGGTACAATATGTCTGTTCAGTACACTTTTATAAAAAAAAAAAAATCCCTGTCGGCATGGCCTATTTCCGGAGGTAGATTTCCAAGATAAGTGCTCATTTCTAGAAAAAAAAATATGATTAGAGATAAACACAGTTGAAAATTTTCATTTAGCCGCTTTTGGAGAAGTTTTAATTTCATTTTTCCATAAGGACTTGTTTTATCAGAATCACCTTAAGCAAAATTTAGCTCAAAATTCCCATTTTGACAGTATTTTTTAAAATATATTCTGAATGTATGAATAAATCGAACAATATGGTACATTATGTAATTTCGAAATAAAAGACACTTTCAATTGAATGCGTTTGAGAGCAAAATTGAATTTAAAAATGAGTCAGAAAATAAGCAATTTGTTATTTCAATAAGTATTCAATTCTTCAATCACGTTCGCTTGGGAATTCGGTTAAATTTGTCCATTTTGAAAGCCTACTTTTGAAATGCATATTTCTGCCTTATCAAAAAACTGACCAATACGGACTGTCCTGTCAATTAGATGCGTTTGAAAGCGAAAATTGTCAGAAAGTAAGCAATTTGTTATTTGAATTTTTCTCATTTTTTCAATCACCATCGCTTCAGGAAATTCTGCTCAAAATGGCAAATATCTTAACATTTTTTTTAAAATATATTCAATCTTTATCAAAAAATTGGCTAATACGTCACATTATATAGTTTTCAAATAAGAGAACCTGCCAATTGGACGTATTTGAAAGCAAAATGAATTCAAAAATGAGTCATTATTTAAGCAGTTTGGATTTCAGATTTTTTCTTCAACTCCCATTTTTGTTAAATTTATTTTAGGTATAAGGATTGGTCCGATAAAAACCTTGCCAGTTTAAAAGTTATATAGATATAAAGTTATATAGATATTATAGAGAAGATTTAAAATAAATTTAATCGGATTTGATTACGATAACGAGACGTTTTTCTCGATTTTCTCGATTGTATGAACATTTCGATAACTTTCGATTGTGTAAAATTTTTCTCGATGACTCCAGTTTGCAATTGCTTTTATACCATACAGGATTCGATTTTATCAAGAGTCGTCTGCAGGTGAATGAATCGGTGTTAATAAAGAGAAGACGGATTTACTCGCTAGTGAGCCCCTCCTTTCATTGCTGTCTCTAATTTATTCGCAAACTTGTAATATGAAATCTCGAATTGGGTCCTCGTTGTATACGGCATCATATACCAAACACAGTGTGCACTCACAATAAAATCTTGTAAACAAAAACAAACAAAAAAATCTTGAAACGAACGAACCTTCGGGGTGTGAAAGGTGGGGAAAGAAGCATAAGAACTGCATAATATGAATAATTGGTCATACTGCCTCCCAACTATATATCACATGAAGAGTATTGGCAAAATTTAGAAAAGTGCCCCTGAGAAAGGAAAGTGGAGTGAGGTTCGCCGAAAGTGTATAACATCAATACCATGAGTAATGGTCACAGCCCTTCCCAACACTGTACACATGAGGGGTCTCGGCTAAATTTTGACTCCCCCCAAGGTAGGGAATTAGGGGCAAATTAATAAGATCGAGGTACGTAAGATCAATAAGTAGTCACAGGCCAAAGTATAACTTCCTGCTTTTCTAATTTCTATATATTATAAATATTATTTACTAGAAGCTCTGTAACAAAAGGAAATAAATAAATAAATAATGGTATTTCGGGAGTGCCGACAGAAGTGAAAACTTGAAAAATTACGTGTGTAAATTTTTTATCGTCAGGATATATTTTATTGTCGAGGAAATACAAGGAATAAGTATTCGCGATAAATCAACGCCTACACGTGAGAGGAGACCAGAGTCCCAGTAGTAGTGAACAATATTTATATGGCAGAGATGTAATACACACACCACATTGGCAAGATTTTTTTCAGATGCCCATTTGGCGAAAACCTAGTAGAAATTTGAGAAATTTAAATTATGGGTCCGTAACGTGACCGAGAATGAGGGGAGAAAAATTTTTATGCTAGATTTGTAATTTATAAAGCATAAGTTTTCAACAGACATATTAAATCAAAAATTGCGAAACGCCCCCCCCCGTCCCCTCCCCAAAAAAAGGCCTGGTGCTATGATGAAAAACCGGAAAATTGAAAAAAAGAGCGGCAAAGAATAGTTAGCTATGCCATTTTTTTTCCCGCTGTAGCTCCTATCGAAGCAAAGTTATAGACTTTTAAAAATTGAAATGAAGTGAAGAAATGAGCAAAATCAGGTGAATAACATACAGGGGGATCTACAGCCCGGGTGTGCCATGTAGCTTAAACTTTTAAGTTAAAATTGGTAGAGAATCAAATGATCTATATTTTAAGGTGTATGTTGGGGGGGAGAGAGTTCAAGCTCCTCTCCCATGGAAGAGGCCTTCAATGAGAGAACTTTAAAACAATGTGTCTAAGTTACGGTAACAATGTGACGAGTTCAATGGTTTTTCTCATCTCAAAAAAATTCCCAATGCGCCTAAGGACATTTTCAATTCAACAATTCGATCTAAAATGACAAAAACGCAAAAAGTTTCGAAAACTGCCTCCTCCTTCACCCCCCGCCGTGGGAACCAAATTGGGAATGGGAGGAAGAAATTATTATAATATGAAGGAGTAATCCGAGATCTTTAAGATGATATACCACATGACGGGTTTAAAAAAGTGAAAATTGTACCCCTCCCTCCGCCCCCGAGGGTCCACCCTTTCGCCCCCACATTCCTGCAGCCCGTAATTTAATTTTTTTTTCACATTTGATAAATAATGTTTACCGAATGCTTCGATCATAAAACCACACTTAAAATGATAGGTATTGTAGAAATAGCTACGATTTTAATCATACGTTCGTCCTCTCTCCAGCTCCTTCTTTAAAAAATGTTTTTATAAATAATATTTATTTTAGGGTTCCAAGTACGTGACAGCTTTGTATGGCTAAAATACGCGAAACTTTGAAAATTAGGTCTTCATTTCACAAGCCATTGTCATATTCTCATACTTCTTTCTGTATCTCGTTTCTTGATATACGTTTCATTTCACAAAGCTTCACCGAAAAAACTCTGCTCGATAAATCTTCTCATCTCTATTCTCAGCGAGAACGAAAATCATCCTTATCGAAAAAGGCATTCATCAGGAAACCACAAGCTTTTTGAAATATCGCTTTTATCAAGGTTAAATTTCATTGCGAAGTTACAAGTCCTTCGATAAACCTATTTCATCGAGGTAAATTTTCATCGCGAAGAAATGAGTTCCTCGAAATACCAGACTTTATCGGGATGAGATTTGCTGAAATGAGAAGCACATACGAAAGCTCTTTTAATCATTCTTTCATATTATGAATCTTTCTACTTTTGGAGTTTAATTTTAAGGGGCGGGAGGATGGGAGGGAGTGGGGAGGTTGGAGGGGAGGAGGGGAGTGATGAGGAAGTGAATTTTTTAAATCGTAGCTATTTCGAAAATAAATGTTATTTTTGGTGTGGATTTTTTTTATAGAACTCGCCGGTAAATATTATTTATTAAATATAAAGATTTTGAAGTGGGAGCTGCATCATTTTTAGGTGTATTCTGAAAAAAATGAGTGAACCCACGGGTGACATGTAAATTTCAAAACTTTTTTTAACCCGTCATGTTATATATACATCATCGGAATGTTTTGTCATCTCCCTTTCATTTTACGAATCTTTCTCCTCCTGGAGTTGAATTTCAGGAGGGGGAGGGGGAGCGGTAAGAGGGTGAATTTTTTTAATCTTAGCTATTTCGACAATGAGTATCATTTTAGATGTGGTTTTCAGAGGAGCGCTCCGGTAAATATTATTTCATAAATACAAAAGTTTAAAATAGGGACTGCGTGATTTCCGGGTGCATTCTGGGAAGAATGCCTAACATTACGGCCACGGGTGAGGAGTAAATTTCAAACTTTTTTTGGACCCGTCATGTGATATGTCGTAGGAAAGGTTTCGGAATACTATTTCCTATTATGGACCTTTCTCTTCCTGCAGTTTAATTTCAGGATGGGGGAGAGACGGGAAGTGAATTTTTTTAATCGTAGCTATTTCGAGAATAACTATCATTTTAGAAGTGGTTTCTTGATGGAACCTTCTAATAAAAATTGCTAATTATAAACATTTTAAAGTAGGGGATGCGTGATTTCCGGGTGTATTCTGTTAAGAAAAAGTAAACCTGCGGGTGAGGAGTAAATTCAAAACTTTTTTTGGACCCTTCATGTGATTGATTATTGGAATGTTTTTCGAACCACTCTATCATATTATGAACGTTTCTCCTCCTGGGGTTGAATTTCCGCAGGGGGGAGTGGAGCGATGAAGGGCGAATTTTTAAAATCGTAGCTATTTTGAGAATAAATTTCATTTTAAATGTGATTTTTTGATGGACCCCTTTGGTAAAAATATTTTATTAAATATAAAAATTTTAAAGCGAGGCTGCGTGATTTCCGGATGTACACAGGGAAGAAAAAAATAGTGGAGTAGTGAGGAGTAAATTTCAAGCTTTTTATGCACCCGTCATATGACGTATCATTGGAAAGTTTTCAAACCACTCTTTCATATTATGAATCTTTCTTCTCCTTTCCTCAATTTGGCCTCCTTACAGTAGCGCTTTTAAAACTTTATTGAAATCATTTCGTTTTTGTGAATTCAGATCTAATTTTTTTTTAATGGAGATTTCCAATATATAATTTATAATGTATGAAAAATTCACAAACAGTGAGGACAGGCTGTATTCCGGGGTTTGCAATAGTTGTAATTCTAAGGGGAGTGTTTTTATATCTTTTGTTGACACATCTTTCGTAATATATCATTAGAAAGCTCTGTAATTACCATTTTATTTTATATACCTCCCGCGCTCATCCCCTCTCGCACTTTGCCTCCGCGGGAAGCTCTTTAATAAATTTAACCGACACCCATCATGCGATGTATTGTTGGAAAGCCTAATGACCATTTACTCATATTATGCATTTACATTGCTCCTGCACTACTTTGCCCCCCCCCCCGGGTGGTCCGTTTAGTGTATTTCAATAGAGAGTCTTCTAATAATGGGGGAATTGTAGATCGTATCTCAATTGATGTACAAAAAATCAATAAAAGATTTTGATCACTTTTAATATCCTTTTAGTTCATGATCTTTACACTAGGAGTGCTTTTGATTATTTTTTCTTTGGCCATTTTGCTACTCGCGACTCTACTCGCGACTTTACAACTTTTTGCAACCAAGGAACACCGTTACATGACTTTTCTACTATCGCGGCTCCATTATAACATCCTTTTGGGTTATTTTTTTTTTAATCATTTGTTTTCAGTTACCTTGTATTTACTATATTATGCTTTTTAAACATGTAATAGCAAAGATTTTAATAATCGATTGTAAAACATCTCGATTGTAGATTCTCGAAATTAATCGATGACTTTATCGAATGTGCTTTTTTACGATTACGATTTTTATGGAATAGGAAATTTTCGCGAATCGACCATCACTAGATTTTATATCTTAAGAATTGACGAAATTATGGATTTTTTTCTTTTTCCACCCCTCTTTTTGTTTTTGTTTTTATTTTTTAAGTAACAGTTGGTCCTATTAAAAACCTTACAATACAAAAGTTTTAGATAATATTAAGTATATTTACAGAAAAAAAATTGGATTTGATATCTTGAGATTTTACGAAGTTATGAATTTGTTTGTATCCAAAACCTCATTTTGTTTTCGCCTCTTTATCCAATTTTTAGTTTTATCAAATATCTGACATGCATAAACTTTTCACCCATTTTGTAGAAGTAATATAAACTTTAAACTGATTCAATATCTAATTTTGTTAAAAAGGTATGGGAGTTTTCCTGTTTTAACAAAACCCCTCCCTATTTCCACCTCCTTGGTCCAATTTAGCCCATTAAAGAACTTGACCGAGATTTTATGCCCTTTGATTATATGTTAAAATTTGTATGTATATATAAAGAGAGAGAGAGAGAGAGAGACTTTTTTTACCGATGGTAGTTTTGGGGTCTAGGGGCAATGATCGGTGTAGATATGCAATTTTTTTTTTCAGAAATTCCAACATGGGAGCGACCGCAATAGGTAGTATTTCATGCGAAATATACCTAAAATTGAAGATATCACCTTGCAATTTACAGTGGTATAATAAAACATTCTATTTAAGTATAATAAAAAGCAAATTTTTTCTTAGTCTAACAAAAAACATTTATTTCAAACTTTCTATTAAATTATAAAGCTTTTAAACAAACAAAAAGACGGTAATAAATCGATATCCAAATAACTTTCAATAAAAATAAAAATAACATAATTTGATGAAAGTTTGTCGCCTTAATTGTCAAATCAAAAATCTTTGCCTTCTGAATATATAGGCTTCATTATTTATTTTGTAAATGTTCCCTTTTTATTTTTTTTATTCTGTACGTTTTATGCGTTAATTTTAGAAAATAAGTGTCACTGGGTTTACATGTAAAATAAGCATTTTTTTTTTCACGACAGAGTTTCAGTTCTGATGATATGATTTTAATTGTCTTTAAATTTTATGAATTTGTAACATTTAATAAAACTAAATGCCAAAAAGGGCGTTTTCATGATGCAATTTTCGTCTTAGTTAAAAAAATTATGAATTCGTTTTATCTGTCTACCCGTCTCTGAGTATTCTATATCTCATAAATATACTCCGATTGTCTTGTAATTTTAATTTGTTAAAGATATAAACTATGTTGTTCGTGAAACACAAAAGAATTTTGTTATTATATTGTATATAGGGAAATCTTTTGCGATGATTTTTTATTGATGTTACAACATTTCAAAAACAGGGCAGTTGATATGCCCAGTAAGATTGATTACAACATTATTTCTAAAAACCATTGTGTAAGTACCATTTATGGCTTATTTTGACAAAAACGGAAAAAAGAATCCCATTATATTACGGTAAATGAGAAAAAATCATTTCTGGTCGATATTAATAATGTTATTTCAATCATTATGAAATTAAAAGAATTACTGAAGTACGCAAAGATTTTTCTATATATTTTAGAATGCATAACATTTAAGGTTCATTTTCCAACGACAACCAAATAAATACGTTACGTGTTCTTGACTAGGAGTTTAAACAGAAATGTTTGAAAATTTACCTCGTTTTATTAGCACTTTCCAACAAAGTTGAAAAGTGCTTATGTATTCGGTTTGTCTGTCCGTCTGGCCGTCTGGCCGGATGGCCGTCTGGCCGGATGGCCGTCTGTCCGTCTGTCCGCGCTCTAACTCCCGTAAATATACTCGGATTGCTATGAAATTTTTATACGTTATTGAGGTTTACCCTAGCACGAACCCTATTGAAAATGAAGTATCTGCCATGATTAGTTTATCTACAGAGAGAATCAAAAGTTTCCCATTACATTAAGGCCTATGGGGAAAAATCGTTAATATACTCAAATTGCCATGAAATTTTAGGACGTTTTTGACGTTTACCCTAGCACAAGTCCTATTGAAAATGAAGTTTCTACCATGATTAGTTTGTCTACAGGGCGAATCAAAAGTTTCCCATTACATTACGGCCTATGGGGAAAAATCGTTAATATACGCGGATTGCCATGAAATTTTAGGACGTTATTGAGGTTTACCCTAGCACGAACCCTACTGAAAATGAAGTTTCTACCATGATTAGTTTGTCTACAGGGCGAATCAAAAGTTTTCCATTGCATTACGGTCTATGGGGAAAAATCGTAAATATATTCGGATTGCCATGAAATTTTAGGACGTTATTAACGTTTACCCTAGCACAAGTCCTATCGAAAATGAAGTTTCTACCATGATTAGTTTATCTACAGGGCGAATGAAAAGTTTCCTATTACATTACGGCCTATGGAAAAAAATCGTTTCAAAGGAATTTTAAAGATGTTATACCCTGCCAAACATATTAAAATATGCATTCTATAAAATATAAGGTGAAAATGTAGCTATTATTCATTTACAGGGCCACACAAAAGAATTCCATTAGATAATGGCAAAAGGGGGAATTGTGTGACATATTTTAAAGATTTTAAGCTTTTTCATTTATAATAAAATTGATATATGTCACTGAAGCTTAATATAAATTATACGCTACTGTCTTGCATAATATGAAGTGCATAGCATTTACAGGGCCATACAAAAGATTTCAAATAGTATATTCTTTCCGAAGTACCGTATATGTGTCTGATGATGGCTGATGGAGCGATGAAATGCATTTTAATTATTATATTCGCGTTTATATTTCGTTAAATATATGCACATTATATGGTGTGTATAAATGTTATAGTTGATATACAGGGCTACCCAAAAGAGCTAACCAACGTTACTGAATATGAGCGTAAATTATTTAAACGTGGTTCTTAAATAAGCTATGCATTTTTACGCTGAGCTGCATTCAATTTACTGAAAAATGTTTGCAGAATATAGATAAAGGGATATACAGGGCCATGCAAAGAATTCGGTACATGGACGCCTATGAATGATGATTTATGAGAATGTGATTTCAGTTGTTTTAAAACTGCTTTAGTTTACAATAAATTTTAGCCTAATGCTGACTTGTAATAAAGGTACAATGTAAACTACAGGGCTGAACAAAAATATTCAAGTGTGTTTCCATCTAATAGTATGAATTGCTGAAAAAGAAATTTCAAGCTCCTGGGTATTTTCTTGCTAAGCTAAATTTTCCCATTATATGAACTGACATATGAAATACAGGGCTATTCTAATGTACTGGAATACATATTTGGGTATATTTGGCTATACACTATTATTTCCCTAAATAACAAAGTTTTGTTAAAGATTTCATTAAGTGTTGGAAAGTGCTTCATAATCTATGCTTAACGCATGATTTTTCTTACTTGTTGCATGATTAATTGAATTCCCCAATAAAATTTTCTCATTGTGGGAATATGCTACAAAAAATACCCATGCCAATTGATTTGTATTTTTTGTTTGATATCTAATAAAACATGTCTTTTTTCATTATGAAAATTTATTACGATATTAAATTAGTAAAATTGACAGAAAAGTTTTTTTCGAAAGTTTTGAACTGGTAATATTTTAACACTTTTAATATATTATAAATTGAAATCATACAAAATTTAGAGGTGACGTATAAGAGATATAAAAATTCATAGCAAAAATGTTTTGGCAAAATTGTTTATTGTTTGATATTTTTAAAACACATTTTAAAACAATCGCAGAATAATCGTATAAAAAAATTGCACGTTGTGCATGGTAAAATCATTGATTTTCATTGCACATTTTCTTCGAGGAGTAATAGCAAAGAATTTGGAATCCAAAGCACTCCTTGTTCTTCACACAATAGTGCATATAATAAATATTCAAAATAAACTTACAGATCAACTATCTTTATAATTTGAAAAAATGCAAAATAAAAGATCTGCAATCGTTTTGAACTAAAAAAATTACACAGTCCTTTAACATGTTCACTAATGTCCACATCGGTGAAACAATCAGCGTAAATGAGTAATTAAAACAAAACGTGATGCAAAGTAAAGTTACTGCAATTGTTTTTTATTATTTCTGCTTTTTTGTTTATTGTTTACATTAACTTTCATTGCTTCTTTGTATTTCTTTGAAATCATAAGCAAAGATACTTTGGTAAACTAATTTTTATTTTCAAAAAACAGTTTTCTCCGTATAATAATATGGTATTCTTAATTAGTCACAAAATTTAAATTTTTTCCGCTACTTTTCTGTAAACCTTTAAAAGTAAGATACATTTAAAACTCAAATTACGGCAGTTGTTATCTTTCAAATGTCTTCTTGAGCATCTACATTTTTTTTTTTAGAATTTGATAGCTATCTGAACGATTAATCATGATTAGAAACTCTTTCTTTTTGACAAGTATTTTCCCTCTTTCCAATAGTAAAAACATTATGTGCTATCTTCACTGGTTAATTCACTTGATGAAACAGATACCTATATATGTATTTTTAAACGCAAAAACAATTGACAGCATAATACTCTATAACTGACCGATATATTATGTTTCATATTACCCCGGTCTTTTGTTTTAAAAGAAATCCTAATTTTATTGGAAATATTATCAATGTGATTATTTAAGATTTAAGTATATACAGTTTAAAATTTTTGGGAAAAAAATTATATTTTATGTACAAGATAAAATTTGAAGAATGTTTATAAGAAATGAATTTTAATATAATACAACTTACAGTATGCTAAAAGGAAAATAACTTTTTTAAAAGAAAATATTAAGAGTGAAAAATACAATTATTGTATAAAATTTCATGTATATACATGCACTTAATACCTACCTAAATTTCATGTTTTCGTGTATATTTTTTACATTGCATTTTTCGTATTCTTAGTTTACATTTATACTTACAAATGTAAGTGCAGATATATGACATATATTCCAACCTAAAATAATGTAACATTCTGTATAAGTTCCTTTACCTGCGATTTATTGTGTTGAGCTATCGAAGTGACATATCGTTATTATCAACAATGTTATCTGAGCGAAATGTGCTTGCCGATTGTTGTCTCAATTTACTTAAATGGTAAACCATTCAATTTGTAAGCCAATGACATGGATTCGATTCTCGGTCTGAGAATTTTTTTTGTTCAGTTAGATATATTCATTTGGTATGTTTCTGAATAAATGAGGGATAGAAAACTTAGTTTTTGTAGGTTTGCAGACAAAGTTCTAGAATTTAATGCTGAACCAATATTATTTTCAAAATTATTTCTTTATTATTTATCGAAATCGATTTCACAGTACTAATAGTTATACTTTTTTATAATTATAATATTACAATATGAATTTCTAACATCTACCCTAAGTTTCATTATTCTGTCTTACATGAAAAAATATTAAATTAGATGTATTATAAAAAATAAAATCATAATAAACTAAGTTAATTTCATTTGTATGCGTCTTTCTCTTCGAAGTACCACCATGTTGATTTACATAAAGAGTAATATTAAATTAGGCACCGCAAAATATATTTTTAAAAAGTGTAAAAAGAATCAAGAAAAACTTTCGTTTTTGCAAATTATTCGTTTATTATTTATTTTCGTTTTTGTTCTAAGCATAAAGAAACACATTCAATGCTTGGATGTTTTTTTTCTTTTATTTTTTTCTTAAGTAAAATTGAAAAAAAATTCAGAAGAGTGCTTATGAATTTTTATTAGAAAGTTGCAATGCATACTTTGTTTCCAAAATCTGTCAGAAAGAAAATTGTTTGCGTAGATAACACAGTTTCATCCGGAGAATAAAAAATTCGTCAGTTCATCAAAAAAGAGTATTTATATAGGAGCGGTTTATATATGAGGACCCCAGAAGCCAAGGGGGACAAGTGACAAAATTTCGATTTGGAGTACATTGAGTTTAAAGATAATTGATGTTAAATTGGAACATCAATAACAATTGAGTGAATTGAAATAGGAAATTTCTGCTTGTTGCATTCTGGTCTTTGAACTCTTATTTCAATAACTGTTAAAAAATAAAGTACAATTTTCTTTAAATGTATAATTAATCAATATTATTTGCTTTTCGGAAAAAATGGTTTGCCTCTATAACTCAGCAAATAATAAGAAAATCACTTATATTTCCTTACTTGAAATAAAAAAAGCATATTTTTAGGTCGTCTGTGTATTTAGTTTATTTTTTTCAATTTTGTCACTTATACCCCTTGGCTTCTGGGGTCCTCATATATATATATATATATATATATATATATATAAATTAAAATATGTATTCTGTACAATCTATGATGCATAGAATATTTATTATTAAATTACAGGGCCATACAAAAGTATTCCACTACATAATGCTATGCGATGAAACATAGTTTAGGACATGTTTTAATTATATTAAACTATTTCACATTTAGGAATAAGATATACGATGCGGAGGAGTAATAAAAGTATTGCGAAATAAAAGAGATGCGACTGTAGATATAATAAGTAATGAACTCTTTTTTCTGTTAGATATGAATTTTTTTTACCTCCTCCTCAGCCCATGTAGCTCAAACATGCATTCCTAAAGTAAGTATGTCTTGAGTTCGAGAATTGGTTTCAGCATTTTTTCTCTAAATTGAAATAATGTATTCGTATTTGTTCGTACCCTGTCACACTAATTAAAGTCCAAGAGCCGACCGTACAAATTCTAAGTCATCGAGCATAAGAAAAAAAAAATCCTTTTATTTTATGGAAGAGTAGTAATAGGAATCTAATGATCTATGTCTGCTGGAAGGGAAGTAGTGCATAAGCCAAAAATTAATACCTTTATTGGTTGACTCATAGACTTTACATAGTGTATTCCTGCACCCAATTTTACATGTCGTCGTATTTTCTTTGTAAGGAAAGCACAATGTTAAACCTACGAGTAAACTATTAGTGATATTAATTTTTGGCTTACGCACCACTTCACTTCCGGCAGACATGGATCATTAGATTTCTCTATTACTACTCTTCCATAAAAAAGGGAATTTTTCTTGTGCTCGATGACTTAGGGTTTTGTGCGGTCGGCTCTTGGACTATTAAAGATTGTCTTTTGTGCAAAAACACAGCATGTGTGTATCTTTTCCTTCTAGTGAATTATTAATTATTAGACAAAATCGTATTTAAGGTCAAATTTCAAATTAAGTAAAGAAAAAATATCAAATTTAACGATATTTTATAATTTCTAAAATACACAGTAATTAAAAATATTGCAATTGACAAAATTCATAATATAAAACATTTATTGCATGCATCTTCGAAAAAGTATCGTTCATAATATTTCACGTATAGGTCATAATTTTATTATAGTTATCTGATTAGCAGAAATTTACTTTTCATCACACATTTAACAATTCCTTTTTTTAGAGTGATGCTTTATGGTGATAACAAAGGACAATTATTATTTTTTTCCGTAACTAAAGATTTATTTTTTATTCTCGGTTGATTTTCGTTCTTGTTTATATGGAATAAAATACATTTTAAAACACTCTTAAAGATTAAATTCAAAACTGCCTTTACTTCAAAAAACTTTTTTTTAACATCAAGGTAGAAGATGTAAAAATTCTTCTTAAGTAATTGATTTGATTATCATTAAATAATCTGTGCCTTTTGTTTAAGAAAGCACTGTATCGAAATAAAATGTAAATCATATGTGTGCTGTTAATATATATTTTGTCTAAATTATTTATACTAATAAATTTGTTCATATTTTTTATGTAATGTAATTCATACAACAATAGTAGTCTTATAAAAATATTGTAAAAACCACGCTATTTCCTGTTTAATTTAATGGTAATTCTTTTTATTTATTATATACAAAAAAATGCAATGCTAATGCCATAGTAAAAAAAAAAAAAAAAAAAAAAAAAAAAAAAAAAAAAAAAAAAAAAAACCGGCAAGGAAATAATTTTTAATTCGACAGAATATGATAGGTGTATTACGATGTTAAACGTTAGAAAGTTAACGTATAATTTAACATTTAGATTTAAATTAATAATATTTATATTTAAATCGATGGCTTCGGAAATCTAAAAAAAATCTATCATTTTTTTCTATGATGCAGTTATTCTTTCTGATTTTCAAAATGTTTCAACAGAGAAGAGATTTCAGTCCCTGGATGTATTGTACTTACATGTATAGGAAAAATTTATACAATCTTTATGACCAGCGTTTTATACAATATATGGTCATATAGCACTGGAAATTTTCTATATTAAACATTTTGTCGGATATTTTTAAAAATACTTTCGTATTCTTCTGTAACTTTAGGATTATAAAGATTATTTTGACTTCAAATCTATCAACATTGATATAATAAGAAAGACAATTAGAGGGATAACATAAATTCAAAGAAAAATAATAATTTTGGGGATCAAGTTGTACATTAAAATCCACAAAATGCTCCTTTGCAGCAGAATACAAACATGTAAAAACCGTATAAAATATTCATTTTTTTAAGAATAGCATGAATATTCATCAATATATAGTGATTATTTGAAAAGTAAAAAAAAAAAAAAAAAAAAAAAAAAAAAAAAAAAAAAAAAAAAAAAATCAGCATGTTTTTAAATTATGCCATGCAGGGTTTTCGACTAATTTTAATGCTAGTTTCAGACAAATTGGCAGCAGGCCAATTGACTGCAGCAAAATTATTGTAGTACAATTGAAATATAAATAAATTAAATATTTTATGAAATATGTGCTGTTGTATGAAATAATATTTATCATCGCATGCCCGTCCGATAACAGAGATCTTTTTACATAATTTAATAGTCAACTCTACGGCGCAACCAATTAAAAAAAGTCAAATATCGTGAAAATTCATAAAGATATCATCGATACTGAGAGATCTGTTTTTAGTTGCTCTCAAGTAGCAGCTGACTAATTAGGGATTTTCTACAAATTGTTAGTCTTTATTTTAAAAAAAAATAATAATATCTTATAGATATCAATGAGTATCTTTTTGAAGCAAATCCGTCAATTTTCATACATCTTTTTAGCATGAAAAAAGTTTCCTTCTGGTACTAATTCAAGACGAACTAAACCATAAAAAAAAATAATGAGATTGATATTTTGTGGAAGGACCCTTATCATTCAGCTACTTTTAGAGAGCAACTGAAATCAGCTTACGCCTATTTCGGATATCTTTCTGAATTTTCATGTTGTCTGAAATTTTTTTACAGTTTCTCCATAGAACTGACTATTAAATTACATAAATCTTTGTCATGTTTCATGCGTGCGCAGGTAAATATTGTTTCATACGATAGCTTACATTCCCTATTGCTTACATTTCTCCTTATATTTAATTTTCAAATGTATTATATTGTGTTGTCTACTGCACAATATGTATGTTTACTGCACATTTGTAATTTTTCTAAAACTTTCAATAAGTTTTGTTTTAAAACCCTGATTGATATTAGTTTTTAAAAAATGCCATATTTATTTTTTAATTTAATTAAAATCACCTTATTTTTATAAATATATATTTGTTATCCTCATACAAATCAGAAATCATATTGTACAGTATCCACAAATATGTACTCTACAGCGATAGATCAGTTCTGTATTTTAATGTACAGGGTGGCCTTAAATGTTATTAATTTTCTTTGATTTTATTGTCCCTTTTCTGTCCCTTTTGATGTCCCTTTTGCTCTCCCTTTATTTGTCTTATTTAAGTAATCAATGTTGATAAATATGAGGTAAACCCTCTCCTTTTTCATCCTGAAATTTTTAAAAAATCTGTTAAATATATTTTTAGATATTCAACAAAATATCAAAAGTTAAAATGTCCGGCCATTAATGACCATATAGTGTACACACAAATTCATTCCATAATAAATTTCTGTTCATTTTAAATTGAAACTATAAAACAAGCCTTACTAAAAAAAATAAATAAAGACATTGTTTTTAAAGTCTTTTTAATTAATTTAGTTCATGTATTTTGAGTATTTTCATATTTTTTTTTTTTAAAAAAGGTTATTGATTATTTTAGAACAATTTTCCTTGCTGTTTAAATTAAATTAAACCAAAATAATTTCATTTCTCCTTTTTTTTTTATCTTTTAATTAAGTAAATTGATTTTTTTTATTTATTACATTAAAATAAATGTCATAGAAATTAAAAGTTGTTCATTTAAATTTACATGCTTTAAAATAATAGAATGAACATCTAAGTAGAAAGTAATAAAAATATTTTCATATTTCAAAATTTTTAATCTAAATGCAAATTACTGCATGTTACAGAAAAAAGATAAAAAAGAAATCTCACTGGAAATATATATTTCTTTTCTGGGTAACGTCTTCATAATTAAAGAAGGATTGAAATATGATTCTTTAAAAAATGAAATCTAGTTCATGATTAGTTTATGTTTCTGAATAGTAAATATTCTTTATTTTATAAATATATATATATATTGTGTTTTAATGTATGAAGAAAATTAAAGATACACATTCTATACATTCTTATTGATATAATTTTATAGTTTATAAATGTATACATTAATCTTTTTAAATGTTGATTAAATTCTTTTTTCACAGTGTAAACTTCTAGTGATCATCTCAGCATAGTTTGAGTTTTGGTTTGATAATTAATGCTTACTATTGCGTTATGTTATAGGTACTTGTTTTAATTTTAACGAAAATCTGTTTAATTTTTTCTTGAAGTCTTTAGGATACTCTTTAAATAGTCCAAAAATCCATTTTTCAACATTTAAAATCAATACCCAGACTGAAATTTGCTTTACAAGAGAAGTTATGTCTATAAGACTTTGAACCTTTTCTAAATCATCTGGAAATGATTTTATACTTAATTTCAACTTTCTCAAGTAGGTTATTTTGATGCTTGTCGTGCGATTTTTTTTTTAAAAATGGTTGCCTAGAACTTCAAGATGTTTTTATAAAAGCAATAAACGTACAGAAAAACAAAATTAATTATTATGATATTTCGCATTTAATAAAATTAGAATTCACAAAAAAACTTGCACAACAAACCGCTCAATATTTTAAATTTCTTCAAATATGTTCTCAGTATCTACAAAATAAGTTCCATTGTACGTGATTTTGAAAATACATAATGTGATGCATAATGCTCATAGAAGAAATACTAGATAGTTTGAGATCGTGAAGTCAAAATGTTTGTAATAAAATGTTTGACTAAACCTTTTAGGTTTTCCAAATTCCAAAAATTCACTGCATATGATAAAAAAAAAAAATGAGACAATCTTGTTTTAGCTAGGACGTTTTAATACAAAATTTATAATCTGAACTCAAATGTATCATAAACGGAATTTTTATTACACATTTTATAATAAAGAAAGCACGAAGGTACTGATATACCACTCTTGTAAGGTCCTGACTTGGCAGAATGCCAAGCCGATTCCATTGAGACTTTGGGGAGAGGCCTAAGAGGCCGAGATCACTTCTACGTATTCATGGAAATGATATTAAATATTGTTTTCTATTTTTTGTTCTGAGTAAAATCTTATTTTAAATTAAATAAATTGTGCACCTTCTATCAATTATGTATATATTTTCTCTTACATTTTTGTGAATATTTAATAAAAGCATGGTTTTTCTCTCTCTTTTTTTTTTTTTTTAACATTTATATTTATGGCTAAAACGCAGTTTTAACGATTGCTTGGCATCTGACTTGGCGGCTATACAAGAAATTCGCCAATTCTAACAACCTAAATATCCAGGGCTTATGTATATCATATTCTCACTGCGATTTACTTGACGCCAAAATGGCATTATTTTGCCGAATATGGTAACCCTGATATTGTTTATTTTTTGATAAACTGTTTATTTATCTTAATTTTTCTTTTATTGAAATTATATAAAATGTTATTTGTTCTATAGTTATTAGTTTTTAAAATTTAATATATTTAAAAATTGTTTTATTTATTGTATCTTTTTTAAATAATAGAAAATAATTTAAAGATGTATATTTAACCAGTATTCGAAAATGAGGTTTTCGCCAAATTGACGTTGGAAAAAAATCGTTCCAAACCTTAAAAGTATATGATATCTGCGCCATATTCATATCAAATGCATGCAAATTATATAAATAAATAGTGTACACAATAATGTAAAGAAAGATATTTAAAAAATCGCTAATGTACGCGTAAAATGTAATGTAATGTAATCGCTGGTATGTTTTAAAATCACGCCATGTTGCCGTTACTTCTAAGAAGATTAAGTTGCGCTATATTGCGAGTGAAAAGTTATTAGGCTAAGTTTAATAACCATACCTTTAAATCGTCTTTTTTATTATACTTGTCTTTTTATAACTTATTTCGTGTAACAGAATTACAATGTAATTTTAAAAACAGATAATTCAATTACAGAAACAAAAAGGTATTCATCCTCAAAAAAACTCGACACATCTAGGGTTGTTTAATAAACAAACTCATCTCGAGATGGTACTAACTTCCCCATTTTTGACATGGACTCGCTCTTTTCGACCATGCGCAGTTCTGTCCAGGTTCCTCTCAAACGTGGTTCATCAGTATCATAGCTGCCAAATACTATTAACAGTTTGCTCCTTTTTAATTTTGGGATATTTATGTTTGCCTTATTTTATCGCTGATATCTACTATTTAATAAGGTGAAGATGTCTGCACTCATTTTCAAAAATAACAAAATTATTAGATATGGTTGTTTATTTTGAGAACTAAAGGAAAGATTTTATGAAGTTAAGAATGCACATAAGTTGATATGATGCAATGCATATGCATGATCGTCCGTCAGAATCGTCAGAATCTGGATGTACAAAAAAAAATCGTAAGATATTAAACTAAAAAAGTGTTAATTACAGATATGGTCCGCTCTTACAGATATACAGTTCACACAACGTAAATTCATACATAAAATCAAGAAGTTTCCATTTGACTATCTGTTTCATAAATTATTTTATTTATTGAATAAAATTATTTTATTTTATTGCAAAAAGCATTTGTTTGGGTGATTTTGACTTCTCTGAGCTTGCAAATTCGTAAATTACTGCGATACGTAACTCAAAATATTTTTAAACGGAGTGCTTTTTTTCTTTCGAGCTCGGCGGACAAATGCGCAGTAGTCATTTTAAGGTGTTTTTTCTGTTGTGTTAAAAATCTTGGTACTATGTTTTTTCCAATGGTTTGCTTACATACTCGCAAGATAGATTGCTTTGTAATATCGCAGTGCAAAGTAATAATGTACTTTATGAAGCAAGTTAGATATTTTGTTCATTTTTCTATTCTAATTTATTGGGTGTACATTTTAAAATTTTCTTTTTATTTAAATATTTCGGCCTAATGAGTTGTTTGGATTCTTTGATGAAAATTGTTTGTTTAGAACTCTGTCAGTATGTATTCATGGCACGATCCGAAATGAAAATTGTTATTTTAGTGTTTTGACATACGGATGAAATCGTCTATCAATAACATTCTCCTATATTAGCATATTGAAACTTTTTCAAAATTGTACAAAATGGTAACTGTTTGTTTGGGTATACGTATGTATCATGCTATCGATTTATTTTTCTTTGATTTGCTTGTTGTATCTATTTCAGTAATTAAATATCATGTACCGCCGATTACAAAAATGTTTACAGAAGGAGATTTTATGTATATATTTTAAATTATTCATAAATCATTTTTTAATTCAATAGATAGGAAAATGCGCTGCTCTTTTACAGATCTGAAGACTGCACTGAGACTGGTATGCTATATGCAACCGAAATAGGCTTCCTTTTACTTTAATACAATTCGTAACTTAATTGTTGTTACTTTTACATTTCTATTACATTGCACAAAGCTCCACTTAATAATTAAATATATATATAGCCTACACTACCCAGCACACGCACAGGTGCGAGAATTAAAGGGTTTAAGATGACATTGTATGATCTTTAATACTTTAAATTTGTGGAAGGTGATACAAACATAATATAATTAAATGTGAAATATTTTATGTTATAAAATCTGTACATATAGTTCTGATATAAAATTTGGACACCCTCAATATATTGCTTTTTTGTTTGTTTTTTGTACCTTTTTCCAGTATTATACTAGGAAAATCAATGAAAGGTAAGCATATGTAAATTACTACGATTTGCTTATTTTAAAAGCAACATTAATTCAGTAATATTCTTACAAGAAATCCATTCGATTACCGATATCTAAAAAAGTCATTGAATTATTTTAAAAATATAATGTACAGAAGAATATATTTTAGATAATTTTATCCTATTATTCATTTGTATAAAACTATTTAAATGTGAATTTTCGCTCAGAGCATAGGAAAATGTTCCATTACATAAAGATTATAGAATTCCGTTCTCTTATTGATTTCACTCAAATTCTGCGGGTGTTAAATATCGTTGCTTAAAAAACCGTTATCGAATTTCAATTAAAATCACATTTATAACCAAAATAACTTTTAAAAAATGATTTAAAATGTAGATGGTTGTACTTGATAGGTTATAATTTTCCTTTTTCATTGTAAGAGTTATTTTTAAGATATCTAGTTTTCGTATTAATGTGCATTCTATATAATTGCATTTTAATTACTTTTAAAAAGAATATTTTTTTTCAGAAAAATATCCTGTTAGATTGCATTTTCTTCAGAAGAATTTTATGCTATTTGAATTTTAAATTTATGTAAATTATATCAGACTGAAAAATGCATGTGCTTTGTAATAAATTTAGATATATAAATAGGAAATTTCATCTTGCCGTTAAACTGTACGCTATAACAATGACGCATGTTTCTTAAAATACGAAAATATAGAGTAATCCGAACGTATTATTGTTAGGAACGTTACATAGGCTATTTCGTTTCACTCAAGATTCTGAAAAACTTTACTCTATCTTTAGAAATCCCAAAGAGCAATTTATTTTTAAATTTTAAAGAGGAATTTCCGAAAATTAATATTTATTAACCCTTCGTGGCTCAACAACTCCGATTTTAAAAATATTGACTCAGATGTTAGATTACAGCATTTTAAGAATGTAAAAAATTAAAAAAATTAGAATGTAAAACTAACTTAATTATTAAACAAAAGGTACTTTTTCCACTTCTACAATAAACAGAAATTGACTTACTTCGCATCATTATTGTCCATTTTCTTATACAAATTTTTAATCCCTTGGGGACGACCCAGGTTAAAATTCCTGCTGGTATTTGTTTGCTAGACAAGCATTAATTGCTGTATCCCCAGCAAGTGAAATAGCATAAACTACCATAGCATATTTGCTGGTTCTACCAGAAACACCAGCAGCTCCTGGTGTGTATTGGCCCACTTTTAATGCTTGGCTAGCATACTTATTCCAGCATGTGTTGCTTGAATATGTTGCTGGCCTAGCTGGCAATCAAGACCATCACTTGCTTGTACTTTCTGCTAGTCTAGCATTATTTTTCTACCATCATCTGCTTTTAATTTTTGATATTCTAGCATTAAATTCCTAGCATCAGTTGCTGGTTAAAAAAAAGACTCTGGTAGCGCCATCTGTTAACTATTCCGGAAACAACTATTGACATTTTCGGGAGAAACTGTTGCAGATTTTCTTCCCCGGCTAAGGATCGAACTAATAACCTGTGGTGTGGGAGACGCGCGCGTTGCTGACCTTGCCAGTGGGGACTTGCTTTTAAATCTCTATAAGCGCGATTGGTGGCTGTAGAAGCTATTTCTACAGTGCGTCAATATTTTTATAAGATAAAGTGTCAATTTTTCGATGCAGTTAAAATTCCTCGAAGTTTTAATCCATAAGGTCAATTTATTGTAAGAGTTTTTTTAATAGTAAATGGATATTTAGAATATGGCTTGATTGATATAGTTCAACCTTAATATTAAAATAATTTTATTTGCCTTATACATAAATTGAACATGTTTTGAATTAATTTTTGCGCAGAAATAAACAATTTTGAACTGCATTTTTGATAGAATAAATATAAGGTAAATTCAGCTTAAGGTAGAGATTTTTAAGGAGAGAGGGGGGTGGAATGGATTATGGATATTTTTAAACAGATTATTATAAACATAGTTCTTAAATGAAAAAGTGCTTTTTGAATATTGAAATGTAAGTGACTAAATTTTATCTTTTACGGATTTTGAAAAACACTTATTATTATTATTTTTTAAATAATTTTAGATAATTAAACACTATCAAAATAAACGGCCAAGAATTTTATGATGGGGAAGGCTCACATTTCCCAAAATCCTAAATAGAAATTATTTTTTATTTTGTTTTATATTTATGTATTAAAATTTTATCTCAAACGGGTGAACGAATGAAGTTTTGAATTTACGTTGTAGTACCCCGAAGATCCAACACCTCTTGATTTTGAAATTTAAAAAGCGCATTTTACCCTTCTTATTTTAACAAACACAGAAAATTTATTCTTTTCGAGTAACTAAAGAATTAAATATTAAGAGAATGTGCAGATGTGATTTTTCATTCATTTTGTAATCGGGGGGGGGGGGAGTTTGGTTTATTTTGTGTCGGCCGATTATCTACTCGAGGGATATAGGCCCAGGGGGAAGTGCCCTTCGTGGGGATATTTCTAAGGGAACCTAGCCCGTATTTACGCAAGGTTCGAAGAAAACCAGGAAAACTCCGAACGGTTAGGCCGACGGCCGGGCTTGGGTTCGAACCCAGCACCTGCCGTCTATCAGTTGAGAAGTCAGTACCTCTCAGCATTGGTGGGGCCGGGGGGGACTTTAAAAATTTATTGTTATTTTTTTTTAAGTTTGTGTATTAAAACATTATCCTAGCGAGTTATGAAGAAGCGTTTTTTTTCACGTGGTGATGACACAACTATTCTACCCCCTGCCCAGCTTTTTAAATTCTATAAAAAAATCTATTTTGCCCCTAATCTTAAAGACAAAGTAAATTTATAATGTTCAAGTAAGTTAAAGTAATTTAACGCCAAGAAAAAGATGAGTTAAAAGATCAATTAAAAGGTAAGTTAATTTTCCGTATAGTGCGCAATGCTATTTTCTACCAAAGCTGCCTGCATAGCATATGCTTGCAAGCATTAAAAAGCATATAATAGCAGGTTTATGTTCCTACCTCTCCAATGGAGAGGAGAATGGAAGCATGGAGAGTCTCCATGCTTTGAAAAGCTTAAATAGCAAATAAGCATAACATGCTTGTACATAACGTATCATGCTATTTCTTCCTAAACTGGCCGCATATTATATTATGCTGGCGAGCATAAAAAAACATATTATAGCATGTTAAGTTACCTAACTCTGCATGCTTTAAGGTAGCTTAAACAGCAAATAAGCATAAGATGCTTGTACATAGCTTTTCATGCTATTTCTCCCGAAACTGGCTGCATAGCATATTATGCTGGCAAGCATAAAAGAGCATATTATAGCATGTTAAGGTACCTACCTCTGTATGCTTTGGAAGAAGCTTAAATAGCAAATAAGCATAATGTGCTTGTACATAGCTTGACATGCTATAGCTGTGTAAGCTAGCTATATAGCATGTGATGCTAGCTACCAATTTCAAGCATATAATAGGAGGAAAATCTAGCAGACAAAGCAATATATAGCAATAACTAGCATGTTTTCGTTGCTGGTACTAGCATAAATTTTGACCTGGGGAGCGACACATATACGTGCCGCAAATAGGCTTAAGAATCCGTGTTTATCACCACCAGTAAAAATATAGTGTAAAATTTGCTTTATTTAATCGGAGCATTTTCTAGATTTAATAAGTCTCAAATTTCTGTATTTTAAAACCGGTGACAAAACATTAAAAATTTCGTAACATGCACCCGTCGCGAAGTATAAAAAAGTATACAAAATTACAAAATATACAAAAGTATAAAGTATACAAAATTACCTATAAGAAATCTACTTTTGGACTAGCCCAGCTTTCTTAGTTTTACAAAACTTTCTGAGTTAATTTTTTTAATATCGACCTGAGACATTTCAAATGATAAACAAAATTTGATATGTGAAAATAAGTCAATATCATCTTGTGTTGAGAATTCCAATGATCAATTTATATTAACTGGTGTCTTGAAAAATAGGAATAACAAATAAAATCGCTTTAAGTTTTTTGTGTAAGTAGTAATGACTTTTGGGTAGGTTGCTAATCTGGAACATGGTGATACAAATGTTGATAACCCGTAATTTTTGGAATAGTTTCCAAGTAGATTTCACAATGCATTAATCAGCTCTCAGTACAAAGAAAATCGGTTGTAACCCTTTTCCCGCTAGAGTTCAACAAGTAAAACATCAGGTTTTTTATACTGCAATTGAATAAATGTATGTTAATCAATTTGAAATACTAAATTTACCTTTTTGAAGACATGTCCTAACATATTATAAAATATCTTTCAATAATTGTTTACATTTTCCATTTTGGTCTTTGTTGAAGTGCATTAGAAACGCAAAAGTACAAAGTAAAAGGAAGTTGGATGTGTTTTTACAGTGTCCATTCCTATATAATTCAAATATATATATACTGCGATGATGGTTATTGCATTATATAATAATTTTTTATGCATTTTCATGCATAAATGATAGGGCTTAACACATTTTATTTTTGTTTTATGCTTTTGAATGCCAATGTTCCATATGTGAAATACACCTGTAAATCTGCTATCTAAATATCCAACATAATTTTTTTTTAATGAATCTGACCAGTGGTTCTTAATGCGGCGGGTAAAAGGTTAAGATTTTATGAATTCTTAAGTAAACATTTTCCGCTGCATATCTCAATACTGTGATATTCCGATTTTAGAAAACTTATTATTGAACTGTAAAAGATGCACAGAATCGTTTCCGCAAATTACAGACAGCTAATAAAATTTTATTTTTACAAATTCTTATTCAAATTTTCCCAATAAATAATTCTGTGTGGTGTTTAAAGGTAAAGGAACGCTTTTCGTAATCTTCCTTGACTTTGAAGAAGCTATTGTATATTATCGTTCTTGATAATTGTAAACTTCTGTACATTAAAGAATATCTGTCATTTTTAGGTGCGTTCGTAATTATATAAATACGTTTAGTCCGTCCGTCCGTTCGTCCGTCTGTTCTCATATAACAGAGCAAAAACTACCCAGTCGAAACGTTTAAAATTAAAAATATACAATTATTGCATAATTTTATCAAATAATTTAAAATTTTATGAAAATTGGATGAATAGTTTAATTACAGGGATAATAAAAATTATTCAGAAATATTACAACCATTAGGAAAAAATAGTTTCAAGTGCATTTTAATTATGGTATTCTCTTTCGAATATAATAAAATTGATTTGCATATAAAAAGTGCATACTAAAATATACATTATGTACAATATAGGGTACAAACAATATTTGCTTATTATTTAAAGGGTGACACAAAAGTATTCCATTGCATAATTAAATTTTGGGATAACTTGTTTCGGGCGCGTTTTAATTATATTAAACTATTTCACATATTACGAAAATGATATACGTTGCTGAGATTTATTAAAAGTTACTTTTTTGCATAATAGAAAGCAGATAGTACTTACAGGGACGCACGCACGACTTCGGCTACCATTCATAATTTGAAGTACTGCGTACCATTACAACAAAATCTTATTATTTTTTTAAACTTCTTTACATTAAGAACACACCTCATTCGCTACTTTTTACATGCGATTTCTGACTTATTTACAGTGTAATTAGTTTAGTGTTATTACAAAAATATATCAATCGTAACATACAAAAAAAATTACATGGACAAAATTTTTTTAATATTAATTATATGTCTTTATTATTAATTAAAATGTTTTGTATGCATTTTAAATCTAATTTAATGAAACATTTCCATAGTTCTATGCAGTATAAAAAAGATTCAATTTTTGTGTGACAAATATTAATCGTCATAATAATATTAATAGTTTTCCATTCTTTAATGCATAATTAACTTGTACAGAAGATGGATGAGATTAAAAAAATAAAGGTTTAATGTAAAACAAGTTTTTTAATAACTTTTCGTTGCATTGTTAAAATTTTAAATTAAAAAAAATAACTTCTCAATATCCAAAAATGGTATCAATTTTTCAAAATGTAATATACTTTGTTTACTAATGTGATTACGAGATTATAATCTGTCTGTAATATATTTTTTTTACCATATTTATACTTCAATACTGTGTATAAAAAAAATCAGTGCAAAATTACTTCAAAAATAAAAAATAATAAATAAATGCATTTGATAGCAGTCTCGCATTAATTTTATCATTCTTTTTAATCCGTTTAAGCTTATGCTTTTATCAAGCATATAACTTCCCAATTAAAATTTCAAAAGAAATGTATATCTTTCTTTTTAAAATTTTGACGTGAATTAAAAACGTATTGAAAATGTTATAAATTTAAAAAAAAGAAATTTTTAATTTAATGAAAGCTCAACAGATACATCATGTTTTGTTTATCGTCAAGGAAAATATCTTTACTTTATAGTATTTGACTTTTTTTCCTGATGATTTATCATATTTTCTCTATGTTTCGAGTTTCATTTAAATAGTATGAATATTTATATTAGAAAGTAGATCTATAAGTATCTAATTACTAGTTATAAAAGTACACTGTAGTTTATTTAAATGTAAAATTTTCAGATACTTAAAAACATACGAAAGAAATTTTCCTATTAAAATTAAAAGTACACAAATTATATTTTTTAACAATAAAATATCATTATAAAACACGTTTTTATAACGTTTCTTTTCATTTTTAAAATTTAAAATTAAAATTTTATTAAGGATATAATCACGTATTAGCATTAGTAAATAAACATTAATAATTAGTAAATGTATCGAAAAATATACTGCATTTTTTATTTCATTAAAGTTAAATAATAAAATTAAAATTTTCTTTTAAAACTTTAACCATAAAACGAAAGAAATAACAAATATTTTATTTGTTAGAAATTACGAAGCCGCTTATCCAGACGGCAGATTTTCATTCAAAAGTTGTAAGGAATATTTTCAAATGAATCTTCAGAATATTACTGGACTGGCTGTACAATTTGATGTTTCAAAATCTTGACAGCATTTAAATTCATAATGTTAAATATACTTTTGTAAATGAGTTATATTTCTGCATGAAAATAAGAAGCTTATGATAACAAACTGTTGTGAACTTCCGTTAACTCTTGCATTAACTCTAAGTCAAATGACACCAACTGTAATTCCTGCATGGAAATAAATGCAGCACAACTTCCTTAGAGCGACCACGTTTTATTCCAATAAAAAATTATCAAGACGAGAGGTTTCTCTTACTAGAGGTTATATTTAAATTCGGATTTTAATTGTTCAAAAAAAGTAGCCAATAATGTTACTAAAATTTTTTTTTCACTTTATGAAAAAATACATATAAATTTAAGTTTCAACACAAAAGTAGTTACATAAATTAATTACTGCAGAGTTTAAAAAATGAATACATTGTCATTTGCCAATATTTTATGGTTTAATCATAAATAACTTTTATTCCCTTGTCCATTCAAAGTTCAATAAGTAAATATAATTAAAGTGGAAGACAACAAATATTTGACAATTGCATTACTTTATCTATTTCTGTGACAGTTTCATTATGGAACAGTGTAGAAGAGTTTATTAAGTGTCATTCTTAAATCGTCACCAGAGGTAAATTCTTTACCTAAAAAGACACAAAGTGGTTTAATATTTAAAAACTATCATAATGTAAAAAAATCTAAACTAAGTTTAGAAGTTTGATGAATAATGTTCTATTCGGAATAATTTTTCTAATAAAACTTTCTTCAAAAAGGAATCATTCTTTTAATTTTCTTCAAAAATGTTGGTCGCTGATGGAGGGGCTTCATCTGGAATGCTTTCTGGATGTAGGTAAATTTAGTATTGAGCTTATGGAAATAAATTCCGTTATATAAAAAACGGTCATTTAGAAAGTTTGTTTAGAAAGCATACAGGGAGGTTTCACTGTACTTCATGGTGATAAAAATCTTTTCCCATGGTCTAGTTTTCTGACAAGTCATATCTAGACAACCGAATTTCATTAAAAATATCCAAATTCTATCAAATATTTAAAAATCACGCTTCAGTATATTATAGGACTTATTGTATGATTTAATGTTTTTAATTTCGATAGCACTTAAATCCATGATGTTAAATATACGTTAGTCACGTGAGTTTTATTTCTGAAAGGTAATAATTAGTTTCGATAGCACGTTGTTTCATTGTAGGTTTCGAATATTTTTTTATAAGAACTAAAAAATTCTTGTAGTAAAGGGTTAAAACAGCGTTACTCACTACGTGTCCTGAGTCTTAACACTTTAAAATGAAGTATTGAATTTTTTAATGTCAAAATTTGGTCATAAAATTGGGCGATAATGGTGTATTAATAAATACTTCTGTGGAATTATTTTGAAAAAAATACCAATAGTGCTTTAGTTTAGTCATGAAATGAAAAACACATATCCCATTTTCTTTCACCCTAGTTATTGATACATTTGTAACTCTTAACACTTGTGTTATTTGATCTCACGCTGAATTCATATCGATCTCGTAAGCTTTTAGGAGTGTACCATTTTGCTAACAGAATTCGCAGCTTTTCCGCGATATCACGACTTCTAAAACATTTTTGAATTTTCGGCCAACCCTAATATATATTCAAAATGTATTTATTTTTTCCTTTACCTAAGTGCAGTAAAACATTACACCAGCATTTTACTATCAATTGTAATACATTTAGAAAATCTCGTTTCATGATGAGACCATAAATAATCTTGTGATTTTTTAAAACTTTTAATCTATAATTTAATATACAATATAACTCATAAAGCGGTCTATAAACATTGAATAAATTTGGAATAATCCACAGCATTAGTACTTTATTTTCTCTAAGGAACTTAATTCAAAATTTGTGAAGGAAATTTTATTTTTGAATGAAAAGTTAGAACAGGAAGCTAAATTTGCAGAAAAGGGATTTAAACTCGTTCAATTTTAAGAAGTTTCTGGATATTAAGGATGAGAAATAGTCTGACTATTTACACTATAATAAGTTGTTAAAGCGGGTAGTTTTCAAATGACAGTTATTTTTCATTTATGCCTGTTTTTTCATTTATTATTATCGTTATTATTACTATGATGCGTTTCACATAAATTTGATGAGTAAAATTTTTAAATATACATTATAACGATATACAGCTTAAAAAGTTCAAATATTGTATACTTGAAGTAAGTCAGTAAATCTGAAAAACAAGAAATCGCCTCCAAAAATGATTTAATGTCCTAAACTGCTTTTCAATAGAAATGGTATAGTAATTGGTGAAATTAATGGTTTTAGCTCTATATAAGTGTAAAGTAGTTCCTTTTTATTGAAAGAGAATTTTTTTTATAAGTCCTCTTCTTAACTTTACGATTGCTACATTATCGGAATTAGCCAAACGTTTGGGAAAAAGTGGGTTTACAACATAAAAGATATTTATTTCAAAATATAGTTGCATCATCTGATTGTAATAAATAAGGCGGAATGCAGTTTATTACTTTGTTTAAAACAGAAATTTACAGTAAACCCAAGAGGCTCGTAAATACCGTGCCATAATTATGTTTAAAAATGGAAACAATCTGATGGTTGTGAAGACTTTATTAGATGCATTTTCGATGTGCATATAATATATTTAAATACTATACGTTAAAAATTTATATATTAATGCAAGAACAATAGACCAAATGCCAAATGCCAAATAACTAAAAGAAATGCACATTTAATAAAAAAATGTATTTATGGAATCTTCTCTGCTTTCAAAACTAAAAATAAGACAGTTCTCCGCTCACGATTTAAAATTAATTGTAAATTGTAAAGCAATATATGAAACATAAATCATCGTAAATACACAGTTAAATCACATTTAGCAGTGTTAATTATAAATTCCAGAAATTTCATTTGTGATTGTTTTTTTTTCAGCGCTAGAAGAAGATGATTTAAAATGACCCTTAACCTTTTCAGCCCTGATGTCGCTTGGGGGCAGCACTAAAAACACTCTGTAAATTAATTTAAATGATTTCAGAGTTGTTAAAATTACATATAAGCTTTTTTTTTTACAATTATGAGCACATGAAACTCATCAATATATAGATTCGTGCATCTTTGGAGAGGTTTTATAGTAATTTTAATCTGTTTTTTTTAAATTCAATATAATACTTCTCTCAGGACTGAGGAAATTAAAGAGTAAATTTGTGCAAAATAACAAAACTGTTTAAATTAAAGTTTGTCCCTATGCTAGTATGTTTTAAACTATATTTTGTATTATAAATATATTTTAATAATAGTTTAAACCGAAATTGAGTAATAAAAAAAATGGATTTTTGAAAAAATTTTCAAAGCAATTTCATTTCTAACTTCTAACAAAACTTCATTTAAATTAACTGTATATTCCTTTTTATCGGTTATATAGAAAAGTGATTATGAAACTATATAATGAAATAAAATAGGTTTTACAATTAAATAGCATACATAATTTATTTTATCTAAATATTAAAATAAAAAGTGTCACAAATAATTTAGAAAAACAATAAAATGGAATGTCTGAAAATTATGAACGAAAATAAATGCTCTTATTAAACGCAGAAAATATTTTAAATAATGCTTATTTCCACACCATTCGAAAACACACATCATTCTCATCTATCCCTGCATATGCATTATTAGCCTACTTACGGCACTTCTTAGTGTTGGGTCGAAAATTCACCGACTTCATAGGAGGCAAAAAGTTAATCATTTGTTCATATTCTAAATCGGTTTCATTATGTTCCAAACATAAATTTTTCGGAATTGTTTTATTCTTTATGAAAATATGCCTTTTCTGTGACTTCATGCTTTATTCTTTGATTCTTCTAATTCTTTCGTTTTCAGATTTGGCATTTTTAATTGGATTTTCATTGCTACAGCCTCTTCTATCTTCTCTTTCTGTTCTCTGGTTTTCGTTTACATGCTCATTTGATTCTTATAAGGGCTACTCGTTAAAATGAGACTTGATTTACTTTTAATTGAAGTGTTAGATTTCAATTTCTTTAGAAATTGTAAGGTAACACGTGAACTGAAAGAAAAAATTATGGCACTTACGTATTTGGCGCCCAAGGCTAGGACCAAGTACAGGATATTTTTCAGCCAATGAAATGATAGTAACACGATCCACATAATAGATTATTTTACCCAGAAAAGTAGCCACCCGTTTTAGGTCATATAATTGCATGAAACTGAGAAGCATAACAAATTCAGCAAGTATAATTAACAAATCGTATTTCTGAATATGAAACAATGTATATCTAAATAAATATGAAAGGTAGTGCTTATCTTATAACAGATGTTATAAAATCACCTTTTTCAATGAATTCTGATAAAATGATTAATACTGAGATCGCTTGAATACATTTTTTCTTTAACTGACACAGCCAGTTTAACCGTTTAACTGCTATGCAGCGCTATTACGCTTCCAGATTGTGGAATGAAAATTGATTGAAAACGTTATTTATGCTTTTAAAGACACAGTTTTGTTACGAAAAAGCAAGAGCGGCAAAATATTCTTCACGCCCACAGATACAGATTCGTACTGAAATGACAGCGCGACAGCGCCGTTTAGATTGTTAGAATTTGAAACCTGGAAGCGCGATAGCGCTGCATAGCAGTCAAACGGTTAAGTAATACCCTATAGATAGCGCAATCTGTCTGGAAGAAAATAGATGCGGATCTTTTTGCCCGCTATAATCATTTTAGGCCACATTCCACTACTTCATTTTTTAGAAGTTAAATGCTTATTGTACGTGTACTGACATTAATCTATATATTTTTTTTGTTTTTTATTGAATCACAAACAATACCAAAATATTTTTCCGTATGTATATTGACGTTTCATTTTCGTATATTGACTGTAATAAAATATATTAATGTTTTCTCACGTAAATGATTAGATTGTGGGTATTAATCCACTTTACGAATATGCATGGAAAAGTTGAAAATGCAGTTAACTTCACAGAGAAGTCATACAAATGAACAGCTATTAAATATTCACTGATATGAAATCAACATGCAACAGCATCGCAGATTGCAAAGGACATTTCATATCATACACCTGCAAGAACATGTACACAACTTGAAAAAACTCAATTTCAATTTTAATACTCTAATATCTTTGTCATGGGAGTGTCTTGCTACAGGAAAAGTTTCATCAGTGCAGATATGTGGAAAACTGCTTTATGACACTAAATGTTTATTTCTGAGCTAAGAAGATCAAATTGTGGAAAAAATGAAGGAAAATTACACAATGCCCCTATGATTATCTATACCTTTGTTATTACGGGTTTTAAGATTTTCTGCGCACTTTTACTGCTGCATGTAGAGCTAAACTTTCATTTTGCTATAACAGCAAGCGGAGTGAAACGTCATTTGCTTTTCATGCAAAATTTACTTTTTTGAATATGAGTTCGTTTTGCTGTGGATAAGAAACATTTAGGTACAACATATATGAATTTTCAGACATTTGTAGAATTATGTTTGATGCTACACATTTCTGATTCGACAAGGCCCTTTTACAGAAGATTTTTTTTAAATTTATTATTTATTTATTTATTTATTTATTTATTTTAACGAGATACAATGTTTGTTCTGTACTTTCATACTTCATTTTGTTTAAAAAGCAACAACAAGTGCTTCTTGAAATAATGACCATTTTTGCTTCAATTCCGATACATTTTGTGCTTTCGAAACTTTCCTTTCGGCATTGGAAATTTATTTTACTAATGACTAGAAAAAATTGCTCTAACTCGGAAAAAAAATGTCATGAGACACAAACCATATATTGTATCATTAAAAAAATAATATAGTTTTACATAAAAAGAAAAGAGCAAAATTGTTCTTTACATATATTTTCCAAATAAGAAATTAAATTCCCGAGAAACTGTATCCATACGTATTCTTATAATGTAATTTAATAAGAATTCTTCATGTTTCTTGAATGCATCTTACAAATCGTTTTCTGATAAAATGTTGCTTCGAAAATGTCTTGTTATTTACGACAATGGTTTATCAACATATTTTTCCAATCATAAAATAAAATGGCCCAGAATTATTCAAATCCAGAATACATTGAATGATGCATTTCGAATTCTTTCCTTTTAAACAGAAATAAACAGAATGCGTAAAATATAAAATACAAAAATACTCAGACTAAAAGAAAATGGTGAATTCAGTAATTTTGAATACTTTACTAGTATTTTTAATATTTTATTATTGTAAGTTTTTCTTTTTTTGTTTATAATTTTCTATTTTTTCTTTTTTCTTGGAAATATTGTAATGTATATTATGCATCATGTATGCTTCATGTGTTATGTTTCCATTTCAAACGATCAACGCACTGTCTTTGCTCAGTAAAAGGTATACAAAATTTGAAGTCAATCGGATAATTCTGACGAATACTTAATTTTTTTAAACTCTAATTACCGAGACATAAATTGTGGTGTGACTACAGGGATATGTCTATGATACCATTCCATCGAAATATATATAACATGATCTCTTAACTCAAAAAATGCTGTTTTTGTGCAATAATATTATATCTCAATTTCGCCTATTCAAATGTATTTAATCATTGTCTTATGAGTCAAATGAAACGAAATTGCTATATTATTTGTAGTTAAACTACAAAGTGTAATTTAAATTGCTAAAATATAAGTAAAGCAAAGGTCTGAGATGATTAATAGAATAAAAAAGATTGATCTAAATAAAAATGATAACCTTCCCCCTTCTCATATTCGATGAAAATCTCTAAAAATAAATTCTGGAAGCATCTTTTCCTAATAAGCTGATAAACATAATTTAAAGTGTATCGTTATAACAAATATTAAATTTCTTTATTTTAAATTAAGATGATTTTTTCCTCCTTTCTATAATCCATATAAGAACTCTAAAAATAAATTAGGGAAACAAATTTTAAGATTTGGACTTTATTGCGTTCGATTTTTAAATTTCATAATGGATGAGTTCAATTTTTTTTAAATATTCCAGATAATTTTAAACATATGCAATTTGAATTAAAGGTGGAGGAACAAAGAAATTTCCAACAAAACAAGAATATTATTTAAATAAATGAAAAAGCAAGGTGAAGCATCATCATTAGGATTCTCCGATAGTAATCATTCGAAATTTTACTGTAAGTATGTTAAACAAAAGGAAATCTAGATTTTTATTTTCTATTCAGATATCTCTTTATCAGTTCTTAATATTTCAAATGTAAAGAGAGGAAACAGTCGAAAATGCGAGAATTATTTTTTTTATCACAATGATAAATGCAAAACACTTAAATATTTTTCACTTAAACATTTTTAGGGGATAGCAACTTTTTAAGCCAGTTTTCTGAAATTAAACTAATGAATTGCTTTAATAAATAATTTTTCACCTTCCCTGACAACTTATGGAAGTGCCTGCGGCAGTGCCATAATCAGCTAAAAGAAAAAAAACATATTTTTTTTTTGTACAACCATGACGACTTAAAAAAATATTCTGACACATCAAAGTTAATTGATAATCCGAAATGGGATGTGTTATCACGAATCCCAGATGACGCATACATCCTAGATGCAAGGTGGGGCAAGTATTCCTTGACGTGAGCATGTAGCGATAATTTAAATATGCAAATCGATTTTAAGTAACCATAACCAAAACAAAGTTAAGTATTGCAGTCATTAAGACAACATAAGTGTTTCTCAATCAAGAGATTTCACCCCGTTCCCAGGTACACAAAGCCGCAAAACAGGTCTTTTGCCCGGTAGGTAGGGGCCTGGCTAGCGATTAGAAAAAAAAGAAAGAGGCAAGTATCCCTTTAATCCAGGATAGATGTCTAAACCATTAATTCTGGAAGAAGCAACATTTATGGCTTCAGGCTACACTAACGCATAACTTGATATATGATTCTACAATATTTACTCATTATTTCATCAAAAATCTTCATTAATTACTTTATATAGAATGTACATAAAACAACTTCGGGATTTTGAAGCAATTTGTTTTAATTCAACCCTGAAAATAAGAATGTTACACACATCTACTTAAAGAAAAATTTAGCAAGATTTTTATTATTTAGTAAATTTCAATCTGTGCCCCCATTTTCAATACGGCACTCATTCAAACGATTTTAAATCATTTTCCATGTTCTGATCATCTTAACAGGGATAATCCCCCACTAAAAATAATCCTAAGATAATATGAAGAAATCGACACTTTCTTCAGATAGTCTGAATAAGTCTGCAAAAATTTTGCAGATTTAGCTTTACCTTAATAATATCTACATAAATATTGAAGACAATTTTAATACTAGCAAAAGCCGTGCTTTGTTTGGATTCGCGAAGCATTATTTCATAAGATAAATATTTGAAAATAACATTATTATTTTATATTATTTTTGCATCTTTATTAAGCAAAAACTTTATCTTATGTTTTGGCTTAATTAAATTTTAGAAATGTAAATTCAGCCAAATAATTAAGAATTTCCTCGGAATTTTTTATCTGTGGTATAAGACTGGTATAAATAAAAATATTTTCGAAGCAAAATTTTACAAAATATTTTTTAAATTTTTAATCAAAAGTTTTAAAGATGTTTTTACATTTCCCAATAACCTCTGGGGTTATCTGAAATGATTTGAAATAGGTATGTTTTCAATCTTTGTAATTCACATCAAATAATCTTTGATATCAATCTTAGAATAATACATTCAAACAAAATATTTGGAAAAACATTAAAATCTACTCTCGTTGATACTAAGAACTATTAAATGTATTTTTTTTAATTCTAATTTCTCCTTTTTTTCTGCATACCAGAAAAAAAGTATGAACATTTTTTATATTGTAGAATCTCTCGTAAGGAAATTTCTCTTAAATGATAAACCTTGAAGGAATTTCACTCTCGACAACGCTACGTACGTTAAGCAAACTAGTGTCTCTTTATCCCCAATATCTACTACTGCTTTATCTGATGTCAAACCTTGAGATTAATAATGAATTAATTATGAATTATAACTGCAAAAACTGATTGCAAAGGAAATTGTTTTATTGAGCAATTTATGCTTCCATTTTTCCAGAATTTAATTATTGGGGGAATTGGTACGCACCAATTCTTATAAGTTAAATTACTGCAGTATTCAAATTTATCCATGATTATTCGCGGTATCTGGTCTGATGGCTTGTGATTTTCTTTAATACGCGCAACAAAGTCTAAAGTACCGTTCACTAAACCTTTTTCGGTTCACAAATAAGAACGTAACATTACTTTAAATCCAAATGATAAAGTAAGAAATGATTAAAGTCTATTTATAGTTTCTGAATAGGTCAACTTTGCTTTAGTACATTTATAAACAGCTTGAATCGAGGCAACAACTTTAAGCAGTTCTTTTAATTTTTCATTTATATGGCAAATTTAAAAATTAATTTTATTTGCTTACAATTCTTTTGTTGCCACTTTACTAAAAAAAAAAAAAAAATTCCATAATACAATTCTTTTAAAATGTTTAAGTGTCATCTGTGCAAACGATTTTGCGGAGTGATGAAAACATATTTCATTTATTAAATTAATCATGATTCTATCTATAATTATTTACTCCATGATTTATATTTTTTTTTCTGAAAATATACGCGTTTCATTTTTTATTTATTTGCTAAAATGCGTCCGCATTGGAAATGCATGTAAAATAAATTAATTAAAATAATAATTTTTTGAAAAGTATTTCTGTAAAAAAAATAATATTCTGCAAATCTACAGATCATAATTTATATTTGTGTTTAATTTCAAGTGAAAATACTGTATAGTTTTTTTGTAAAGTGTACGACAAAGTGTCATTTGAGTGGACTAGTAGAGGATTCGCTTCGCTCATCCTAATTATCATCAGATTTTTTTTAATAGGTCAGGTTTAAAATAGGATTACGGAATTTCTAAAGATTATTTTAAAGGATCATGTGAAATATCATAAAAATGCGCGAGATTTCTCTCTTTTTTCACTGTAATTGATTATCAAACAGCGTTAAAAAAATATTTTTACTTTTATAGCTGTTAAAAATTTTCTTTTATAACATTTTAAAATCTTTATTTCAGCGTAACAGTTCAGTGAATTCATTCAGAAAAGCTACAATATGACGAAATCTATTTAAACCTGAAAAATATCTGTCTAATTGAGTTTCATTTCCGCAAGTATCTGATTGTGTAAGAACATACCCAAAGTATCTGTTCTCAGAAGTCAGTTTTATTCAATAAAACAACTTGAAATGTTCATTAAAACTCTCTTTTCGTCGTTTAAACTTTTCCGTTTCTGATAAAGTAGGAGTAGAGTTGAATTTTTCTCTAACGTTAAAATAAATGTTAAAAGTAAAGATTTCCTTGCTTATCCATCAGAATTTCAGCAAAATCTTGCAAAATTTTTTCAAATCTTAAATGTCAAAACCAAAAGCTTTTATTTCTTGATCGTGTGATGAAAATCACCAGCTTTTTACATTTAGTTTAAATACTCAAATTATTTAAAAACATTATAAGGTAGAATTCTTCACGCATTGTAAAGAGAATGATAAATATGATATGATTTGTAAAATTACTATAGTACTATACATAAGGATTTTATAACAAAATCTTTAAAATGTGCTTGTTTAATAATAACATTATATAAATATTATAGCTGTATATATATATATATATATATATATATATGCAGTAGAACCTCGATTAACCGACCTTCGATAGTTCGAGGTCTCCGTTTACCGAGCTGATAACAAAGTCTGTATACGTTTCCAGTATTCATGGGGTTTTATTCATTATAATGTGTTATCGGACAATTACATCCGAAATTACCTGATTGGTGGCAGTATGGGGGATTTTCTATTTAAATTACTTGAAACATAAATTTAGACATACAAATATAACATATATATATTTATATAATTTCATTTAAAAAAACTTTCTATTTTTTTTTCACCCTAAAATATAATAAATTCGCGAACATGGCAAGTTTTACATACAATGTCCATTAACCGAACTCCTATATCCCAAGTACTAGCGGTCCTATTTAGCTCGAATAATCGAGAGGTTGATATTGCAATCCAGAGAGGGTAGATTCTCATGCCTTTCAGTGAGAAAAAAAACTGCCTTTACCTAGAATAAATACTTTCTTTTCCTGAACTGCTTTACTACAATTTTAAATCTCTGAGCTATGCAAAAACGGCAAACAATGTTTTAAAAACTATTTTAACTTATTTAGCTATTAAAAAATTCTTTTTACAACATCGTAAAATCTTTGTTTGAACGTAGCAATTCAGTGAATCCATACAAGAAAAACTACAACTTGACAAAATCTATTTAAACCTGAAAAAAACCTGTCTAAATGAAATTCATTTCCGCAAGTATCTGATTGTGTAACAACATGTCCCAAGTACCTGTCCTTAGAAGTCAGTTTTATTGAATAAAACAACGTGAAGTCTTCAATAAAACACTCTTTTCGTCGTTTAAACTTTTTCCGCTTCTCATAAAGTAGAAGTAGAATTGAATTTTTCTCTAACGTCAGGGTACAGTTTAAAAGTAAAGATTTTCTGGCTTATCCAGTAGAATTTCAGCAAAATTTTTTATAGAAGTTTTATAAGTGTAAAATATCAAAGACGAAAAGCTTTTATTTTTTGTTCATGTGATAAAAATTGTTTACTTTTTAGACTTAGGTTTAATGGTCAAACTATTTAAGAAAATTATAAGATGGAGTTCTTCACTGTAAATAGAATGATAAATATGATATGATTTATTAAATTGCTTTGGTATTACACGTTATCATAAAGATTTCGTATTAAAAATCTTTAAAATTTGTATATTTTTTAAATAACAATGTTAAAATAATTATATATATGTAAAATTCTGCTCTAAACCATACGAATCCAGGAATATTCACTTACAGTATCAGCTGTCATGTGGCATACGATATCAAGACAAATAATAAATTCGTTGGATTATTAATGATTCAATGATTAATAATTAGAAGTTTAATAGATAAATATATTAATAATTAATAGATTAATAATAGATTATGTTATGATTAGTCGTTAAAAAATAACTTTCAAAATCATTAAAAGACAATTTAATTAATGATTTTCTATCATTTCTTTTTGCGTTAAAAAAATACAGACATTGAATTCCATTGAAAATTTCATATTTCTTTATTCCCTTCATTAACATGCGCTTATTATTAGGATTAGAAAAGCAGTGACTTTCCATAATGGGGTTCTCTACACTGACTTTTCTCTATTAATGTATTGTAAAAGATAGTCATTGGAAATATAATGAATATGATCGAGATTTTTTTTAATGAATGATTATAAAATAAAACGTTTAAAAAATTACTTTTATAGATATTAAAAAATTCCTGTTATAAAATTTCAAAATCTATGTTTGAGAGTAACAATTCAAAGAATTCATACAAGAAAAGCTAGAAGTTGACGAAATCGATTTAAATCTGAAAAAATACCTGTCTAAATGAGTTTCATTTCCTCAAGTATCTATAAGAACATGTTCCAAGTACCTGTCTTCAGATGTGAGTTTTATTGAATAAAACAACTTGAAGTCTTCAATAAAACTCTTTTTTCATCATTTAAACTTTTCCGTTTCTCATAAAATAGAAGTAGAATTGAATTTTTCTCTAGCGTCAGGAAAAATTTAAAAATTAAAGATTTTCTCGCTTATCCATCAGAATTTCAGCAAGATATTATAGAAGTTTTGTAAGTGTAAAACATCAATAAACAGAATATTGCCCAGTTAAACTGATGGCATTGAGCTCACAGGCTACGCATACTAATTGTACATTACAGCCTTGTATTTTCAAGGGTTAATTCCGCTCGAAAAAAAGATTAAGGAGGGGGAATCAGCTCCCCCCTTTCCCCTTTTTATATTTAATCATTGAACCCTCTAAACTGATCATCAGGGACATGCTTTGTCATATAAAAAATCCATATCCAAAATTTAGAGCAAATCGGAAAATTCTTAATAAAAACCTATTTATATAATTTAAGAAGGGTTATCCTCCTCTTTTATATACTTAACCATTAAACTTCAAAAACTATTCAAAGATTTAAACGAAATCAGACAATTCTGCATGAAAAACCCATTTATATAAATTAAAGAAAGGGGCATTAAAACCCCCATTTCCCCCTGTTTATATTTATCCAATGAACACCTAATACCAATCACGGAAGTGCTTCATCAGAATGATCATGTGTGTAAATTTTGAACAAAAAGTAATATTTCTGCATGAAAAACCCATTTATATCAATTATGGGGAGGGGCATGAGCCCCCCGTTACCCCTGTTATACATATCGAATGATTTCCAAAAACTAATCAGGGAAGCACCTTATTAGGATATACCTATATACAAAATTTCAAGTGAATGGGATATTTTTATCATGTGTTATTGCGTTACGTATGAACATACATACAGAACGGGAGGGCACATAAGCTCTCGGGCTATGATAGCCTGTGAGCTAAAAACGACAAGCTTCTTTTTTGGATCGTGTGATAAAAATCGTTTGCTTTTTACATTTAGTTTAAAAATAATAAAATAATTTAAAAATTTTAGCAACATAAATTAAAGAATGACTTTCTTTTATTCCCTTTTGCAATTACTAAAAAAAAAAGCCAATGAGTTCAATAAAAATTCATAGTTTTTTTATTGAATTCAGTAGCATGCGCTTTTTATATAATTATAAAATGTTGTGAAAATTCCATAATTAGTTTCTGTACTGTGATTTCTTAGAAATACCATATTGTAAAAGAATTTCTTAGAAAATATCATTAAATTGTGTGAGGATTTAAAAAAAAGTTGAATGATTTTAAATTAACATATAAAAAACAACTTTTACTTTTTAAGCTATTAAAAAATTCCTTTTATAACATTTTAAAATCTTTGTTTGAACGAAACAATTCAGAGAAGCCATAGAGAAAAACTACAACTTAAAGAAATGTATTTAAGTCTGAAAAATACCTGTCTACGTGAGTTTAATTTCCGCAAGTATCCGATTGTGTAAGGACTTGTCCCAAGTACCTGTCCTCAGAAGTCAGTTTTATTGAATAAAAAACTTGAAATAAATAATAGATGAATATATTAATATTTAAAAGATTAAAAAAATGATTATATTATGTTTGGACGTTAAAAATCAATTTAGAAATCTTTAAACGATAATTTAAATAGTACTTTTCTGTTATTCTCTTTTGCGCTATCTAAAAATAGTGCAATGAATTTAACAAAAATATTATAATTTGTTATTGAATTCATTAGCATGCGCGTTTTACAAGGAATTAAAAAAAAATCTGCAAAGTTTCCATACACAGTTCCATATACAGTTTTGTACAGTGATTTTTCAGAATTAACGTATTTTAAAGAATTTACTGAGAAATATCATAAAATTGTACGAGATTTTAAAAAGAGAAAAAAAAGAAATGTTGAATGATTATAAAAACAACGTTAAAAAATATTTTTATTTTTATACCTATTAAAAATTTCATTGTATATCGTTTCAAAATCTTGGTTTTAACGTAACAATTCAGTGAATCCATACAAGAAAAACTACAACTTAACAAAATCTATTTAAACCTGAAAAATACCTCTCTAAGTGAGTTTCATTTCCGCAAGTATCCGAATGTGTTAGAACATGTCCCAAGTATTTGTCCTCAGAAGTCAGTTTTATTCAATAAAACAACTTGAAATTTTCAATAAAACTCTTTCCCGTTTCTGATAAGTAGAAGTAGAATTGAATTTTTCTCTAGTGTCAGGATAACGTTTAAAAGTAAGGATTTTCTCGCTTATCCATCAGAATTTCAGCAAGATTTTTATAGAAGCTTTGTAAGTGTAAAATATCAAAAACGGAAAGCTTTTATTTTTAAATCGTGTGATAAAAATCGTTTGTGTTTATTTAGGTTAAATAGCCAAATTATTTTAAGACATTATAAAATAATGTTCCTCCCGCTTTTTAAATATAATAATGAATATGATATGATTTATTAAATTGCTTTGGTATTGCACATTATTGTAATGAATTCGTATTAAAATCTGTATTTTTTAATAACGTTAGATTAAATATATGTATGTAGAATTATGCTCTAAACCCTACAACTCCAGGAACACTCACTCGTAGTATCAGAAGTCATGTGTCATAAAAAGAATAACACAACAATAACAAAAATAAACAATTCCACTAATTTGGTTTAAACTTCGTGCGACGTTTGATTCCGCTATCATAAAACCGAGAGATGTTATTACCAAAATAGAACTTCACCCATTAAATACTTTTATGCAACAGATGACAGACACAGACGCATGAAAAATGTAGAAATCCGCTTCTTAAATCAAAGTAATTGCATTATATCCCAAAATAAGACGGAAACAGGATTTCGCGGCAACGTTTTTGGTTTACTATTAATTTATTCGAAAACGCATATTTATCCAATACGAAAATTTTATACAAGACAAAAAAAAAAAAAAAAAAAAAAAAAAAAAAATTAGTCAGTCGGAGGTATAGTGACGCAGTTCGATTCTGTCGTCGATAGCAGGAAATTGTGGGTAATCAAATGATTTTTTAGAAGATAAATAACAGATAACATGAAACAGAATAAAATAAATAGTTGGGTTTTTAGAGAAAGTTTCAATTTAACAAATTAATGTTCTTTAGAACCAAATAAAGAAAGGCTGTATTAGAAGTATAGAATCTAGTAAATACGTTAAGACATTATAAAAAATACAGGGGAAAATAAAACTATTATAAGAATTTGGAAATAATTAAGGGTGAAAAAATTTATTGCCACATATATATACATATTCAATGCAATCCAGTGGGGATAGTTTATCATGTCCTTCACTGAGAAAAATAATACCACCTTCACTTAGAATGAATAGTTACACATTTTCTGAATCCTAAACAGCACTCTAAAAAATAAAAGTTTAAAATTGCAAAAAAAATGTGTAAATCGATGATACAAAGACGATTTGTTTATATGTGTAAATTTGTGTGTAAATTGCCAAAATACACGCCTAACGTGTAAATTTAGAAATACATATTTCAGTGTGTAATTTGATGATAACACTAAGTGGGTAAAAGTTATATAATGATCACTCATGAAATACCCACATTAATGTGTAAATTGCGCTAGAATACCCATATATCTGTATAATATTCTTACTCATTTATCTGCGAAATCTTCAGTGATTACACGGATTAATGTGTATTAGGTGAAAATCAAACATTATTGTGTTATTGTCATTTACACAGTTCTTTGCGTAATATGGAAAATACGCATATTCGATGGGGGTTCAATAACTATTATGTCTAGTGTATATAGAATATCTGTACTGCAATGGGTTGATGTATAATAACGAAATCTAATGTCTTAGTTGATTTTATGCTTAGTTTCAGAAGCGTAGCTGCAATATTTATATAGTTTTGGATGGAGGAGTATAATGGGGGGGGGTGTAGTTGAAAGCCTGATTTTTAGCTTATGGGGCTAGATTTGTGACAGTGGGTGAGATAAAAGTAGTGTAATTTGGACTCGGGATCATAGTGATGTACCCACTTCCCATCCACTGTCACAAGTATAGCCTCATAAGCTAAAAATCACGCTTTCAACTACACCCCCTCCCCATTTTACTCCTCCATCCAAAACTATATGAATATTGCAGCTACGGTTCTGAAACTAAGCATAAAATAAACTAAGACATTAGATTTCGATATTATACATCAACCCATTGCAGTAAAAATATTCCGTTTACACTAGACACAATAGTTATTGAACCTCCATCAAATATGCGTATTTTACATATTACGCAAAGATCTGTGTAAATTGCAACTCACTTCCACACTCACCCAACCCCCTCTTAATAAAAACTCCCTCTAAATAAGTTTTTAGAACTTCACCCCTCCCTCTAAAACTATGTTACTATAGCAGCTACGCTTCTAAAATTCAGCATATTGCCATTTAAGACATTAGTTTTAGATATTCCTCAGCAACCATCGTAGTACAAATATTATTTCTCTGTTAATAGGGAAGTATGGGAAACATTTTGAAATTTACAATTTCTTTAATTATAAAATTGATTCTTCAAATTATGTTTCTATATTGTTCAAGGACATTAGAAAGTGTTTCATTTTGTATTATATATATAAAAATTTTTGTATTTTTTCAAATAAAGTTGATTTTATTATTTTTGTAAAAAATGTCCCATTCCTCCCCACTCTCCTCTAAATATACACATAAAAACTGCTGGTTTTTTTCTATACTCTTCCTTGCTTCTTAAATTCATATTTCCCCTCATTTAGTATATGCAATTAAAAATTAATATAAAGAAAAAAATTAATTAATTAATGATAGATTTAAGCTAGTCAGATGGAATAATGATAGTTGGAAACTTGCAATCTCCACACTTTTTATTTTCGGGTCAATCCATTTCAAGTGGTCCAGAAAATATTTTTTTGGTCGCTCGACCATTTTTAAAAAATCTGAAATTTTTTGTACAACAACCCTAACATGACGGAAGTTCAAAATGACCGTTCTTTTAATTTTACTATTTTTTGTTTGTGCATGGCGGCCATCTTTGTTTCATCGTGTGCAGCGATTTTCTCAGATACTAGGGTACACAAAATTGTAAATATCTCGTCTTCTATTTTCCCAACTGAAATGGGGTTTGCAGCATTTTGTTCAAAATAAAATAGGCTAAATATACAGTGTAAGAAAAATTTTGAAAAATAAATTTTTACAGGTGAAATTTTAGCACAAAATGTACGATTTTTTCCAAAATCTATCCGTTTGCAAGAGGAAAATTTTCATGCAAGAGCAACTGTCAACCTTACACAATTTTTTCTACAAATAGGTCAAAAGTACGTGTACTCATACACCAAGTCCCAGATCTGGGACTTAATTTCTCTTTGCGAAAAAAATTCCGAAATCCGTCAAAAATTTCAAAAATCGCACTTTTTAGGCTTTGATATCTCTGGTGGGGCACGAGATAAAAATCTGAAATTTTGGCCTGAGATATTATTGTGTAATAGCGTTATGTACAAAAAATTTCAAAAAGGAGATTTGACTACAAGCTGAGATATGACATGGAAAATATGTGAAAACAATACTGTCAAACTATTGTAAACCTACTATGTAATTGTTCAACAAGACTGTCAACCTTCCACAATTTTTTCTACAAATAGGTCAAAAGTGTGTGTACTCATACACCAAGTCCCATATCTGGGAAATGATTTCTCTTTCCGAAAAAAGTTCCAAAATTCGTCGAAAATTTAAAAAGTTGCACTTTTTAGGCTTTGATATCTCTGGTGGAGCACGAGATAAAAATCTGAAATTCTGGCCTTTGATAGTATTATGTAGTAGTGTTATGTACAAAAAATTTCAAGAAGGAGATTTGACTACAAGCTGAGATACGGTGATTAAAGAAATGTTAAGAAATGCTATTATGAGTACATTAGGAGAAATGAGATTAGTCTCTTTTATTACAATATTTACCCAGAAAATATCGTTTGTTGAAAACAGTTAAATAATAAGCATTTAAGTTACAAAATACTATATATGCTCAAGAAAGAGCTTAACAATATTTACGAGAGATGTTATGAGTTCGACCAGTTACTGTTGTCATCCATCAGGCTGTTCTTTCTAAAAATTTTATTTGAAGCCCCCCAAGTCTTGTCATCCCTTGTTAAGTTGAATGAAATTCTCTAGGTTTAATAATTGAAGTCATGTCAACTCGATCAGTTGCAATTCATTGTCTGTAATTTACTTTTCCTGAAATGTGTTCCGAGTAAAATTGTTGCAATAGCATTTCTAGTAGATTTGTTCATCTGGACAAATAGTGTATTGGCTTAGCATACATTCTGAATTGTTTAAATCACACAGAAGCATTTGAAAAAGATATTTGTAACTAACATTTAACTTTGCACCATAAATAATTAATTTAAAATTTTGGAGGTATGAACAATTACATAGCATGTTACAATAGTTTGGCAGTATTGTTTTCACATATTTTCCATGTCATATCTCAGCTTGTAGTCAAATCTCCTTCTTGAAATTTTTTGTACATAACACTACTGCACAATACTATCAAAGGCCAGAATTTCAGATTTTTATCTCGTGCTCCACCAGAGATATCAAAGCCTAAAAAGTACGATTTTTGAAATTTTCGACGAATTTCGGAATTTTTTTTCGGAAAGAGAAATCATTTCCCAGATATGGGACTTGGTGTATGAGTACACACACTTCTGACCTATTTGTAGAAAAAATTGTGGAAGGTTGACAGTCTTGTTGAACAATTACATAGTAGGTTTACAATAGTTTGACAGTATTGTTTTCACATATTTTCCACGTCATATCTCAGCTTGTAGTCAAATCTCCTTTTTGAAATTTTTTGTACATAACGCTACTACACAATACTATCACAGGCCAAAATTTCAGATTTTTATCTCGTGCCCCACCAGAGATATCAAAGCCTAAAAAGTGCGATTTTTTAAATTTTTGACGGATTTCGGAATTTTTTTCGCAAAGAGAAATTAACTCCCAGATCTGGGACTTGGTGTATGAGTACACGTACTTTTGACCTATTTGTAGAAAAAATTGTGTAAGGTTGACAGTTGCTCTTGCATGAAAATTTTCCTCTTGCAAACGGATAGATTTTGGAAAAAATCGTACATTTTGTGCTAAAATTTCACCTGTAAAAATGTATTTTTCAAAATTTTTCTTACACTGTATATTTAGCCTATTTTATTCTGAACAAAATGCTGCAAACCCCATTTCAATTGGGAAAATAGAAGACGAGATATTTACAATTTTGTGTACCCTAGTATCTGAGAAAATCGCTGCACACGATGAAACAAAGATGGCCGCCATGCACAAACAAAAAATAGTAGAATTAAAATAACGGTCATTTTGAACTTCCATCATGTTAGGTTTGTTGTACAAAAAATTTCAGATTTTTTAAAAATAGTCGAGCGACCAGTGCTGGACCACTTGAAATGGATTGACCCTTTCAGAGTTCAGACTCAATTTTTCATTTTTTATTTTTCAGACTCAAGATACAAAGTCAAATATACTCAAGTTACTGTGTTACATGCAATTATAAAAGTAAAATTTAAAATACTATAAAAAATAGAAAAAAGGTATGTAATCTTCATCTCTACACACACAACCACATATTACCTGCAAAAATTTTAGCTGATTTGTTTATATATACATAAATCACCTATATTATATGTTGAATTGTTGTCTTTTTAAAAATATTCATCATTACAAAGAATATACCTTAAAAAATTATCAAGATTGTCAAAAAGGCTGTTGAATCCCTAACATAACATCTTTTGCATTTAAGAGTATATTTAGAAATTTGTGTCTTTTTTTCAAAAAAATACAAAAACATTAATGAACACACATTATTAACATTAATGGAATGACTCGTGTTTTCATAAATGAAAATTTCAGATATTCTAATTAAAATTTTAGATATCAAACTAATGAGTATTTTTATTTATCAGCTATAGTAAAAAAAAAAAAGAAATACTGTGATTATATTCAAATATCAATTGACTTTCGAATTAAATATACCAATAAATTTTCGAAATTAATGCTCGTAGAATTTATTTGGCCATTACCATTTGTGACTTAAGTATACAGGGTGATTCATAAAAGATGGACAGAACTTTAAGGGGTTATAGTACACTTAAAGACAAATAATATTAAATAGGAGACTAAGGGTCCCAGACGTATTCCCAAGGAAATAGGGGGCATTAAAGTTTAGGGTCCGAAATTTCAAATGATTATAAAAAATGGAAAAATTGGTCGATTCGTTTGCGGTTTTTGCAAAAAATTTTCTTTATGCCAGTATTTTCTTGAAATAAAATTTTAACGTTCAATTTCAAAAAATGTCGATAGGGGGCGCTTTAGACTTTGGAGTAACAAACAACTATTTTTTAACGTTATTTTTTGTATTTCTTTAAATGATTTCGAAAGCTTAGACTTAAACTTAAATTTTGATCTAAAAATCTGAGTCCTAACGAGTAGTTAAGTAGCGTAAACTGAAATTTGAAATTTGAAACCCTTCTCCCCCCAGAACAAAAATCAGTTATTCCCGATCTTTGTGTCGTAGATTAGGCTCTAACTACTGTCGCGTTTTGCTAAAATTATTCTTTATGTCAGTATTTTCTTGAAAATAAATTTTAAAGAAAATTTTCAAAAAATTCCGATAGAGGGCGCTTTAGACTTTGGAGTAACGAACAACTATTTTATACCGTTATTTTTTGTGTCTCATTAAATGCTTTCTAAAGCTTAGACTTAAATTTTCAGCCCAAAATCTGAATCGTTAGACGTGGTTAAGTTTCTGGGGAGAGGGGTTTGAAATTTCTACTCCTGAGCACAGTTCAGTTTACCATGTCCACACATTGTGTGCTGTGATACGAGGTAAAAAGACACAAATTAGGATTATGTTACCAAAGCATATTTATTAACATGTAATTACAATAAATGTTCAAAATTGTGACCACCAGAGGTTATGCACGCAGAACAACGGCGAAGAATGGAACGGCGAACATTCGCGAAAACATCAGGCTTTTCGAGCACTTCCCCTACAGCGGCGGAAAGTCTGGCGACCAGTTCCTCGGGGGATTCAATGGGTGTCTCATACATAGGAGCCTTCAATTGTCCCCAAAAAAAGAAGTCGAGGGGTGAAAGATCTGGCGAGTGAGCAGGCCAAGCAACAGGACCACCTCGACCAATCCATCTGTTCGGAAATGTGATGTCCAGATAGTTGCGGACCTCTCGTACGTAATGGGCTGGCGCTCCATCGCACAGTGGGGCAAAATCCCGAAAAGCTGGCCAAAATATGAAAATGTTATTCAAATTGTACCAAAATTCGTATACAGGTGTTTTTCAGGATGCTAAGTAAGAATACAAAATTAAAATTTAAAAAAATGGCGGATACAATATGGCGGAGTAAAAATTAAAAATGTCTCGAAAGTTGTTCAATTTATATGCAATTTTGTAAACTTTTCAGGACGCTAATTAGAATTCAAAAATTAAACTTTAAAAATAAATAAATAAATATTATAAAAGATTAAAAGTAAAAACAATTAGATTTAAACAAAATTTAAAATTTCGAGGGTAAACTTAAAAAGCAATTTTCAAAAAACCAAGGCATATTTAATCGAAATTTAAGTACGTTAATGAAAAGTAAAATATTAGACTATTTAATTTTTATATTATTAAAACAAAAACGAAAATATATTCCAGAAATTCACCTTCAGTATCAACTGTTGTAATAATAAAAAGATTCTTCAGAGGTCAAAGTGTCGAAATATTTAGCAGAACTTGTTGGCAGTATTGGAAGATCCTGTGACTCTTTGGATCAATGATTTTAATTTCTTCTACGATAATTTATCTAAACTGGAAATGAAAGAATCTAATGACATTAAAAGGCGTAAAAATATTTTTTTTCTCGCTACTGCATCTTTGCGATAAATCTTCTAGATAATTTTTTATTAGTTTGTTGTATGATTCTTGAGTATCTTATACCATTTGACAAATTGGCAGTAAAGAAGATAATGTTATTTCTTTGTCATTAATAAGTAGTTTGTGTACTGAAGTAGGCATATAGAGCCAGGGGTGCAGCTCAAATCTACGGGCTATTTGTAAGGAAATGTCTACGAAATTTATCAAGAAAATGTCATGACTACAAGAAATTACTTATGATATAGAATCGTTTAATCAAATCTTCGTATACGATAGTTGTAGAAGCACATATAGTTGAGTTTTCAAATAATCGTTGAATTGCATTGCCATCATTTCTGCTTCCAAATCTGGAATTTAGTTTCTCGATGAAAAGTCTTAATTGTAAACGAAATATTTTTTGCATATTTTAATTTGCAATTTCAGTGTTTTTCTTTTCATGCAGAGTACGAGCTTTTCATTTTTTCTATCCAGTTTGTCTTCCAGGTGTAAGCCCTCTCTTAACGGTTTTGCATGTAACTTAGATATTCTAAATTCTAAATTACCTCAATCCAATTCTAATAAAAAATGTCAGATCGGTAAGATGCTGTTTTGATGCTGTCTGAAATAGGTAGCAACGTTGAGTATTAGACTAATTCGTTCTTGACGACTATTTCTTCTGTTATCAATCATTGTATTAAATGAAATAAGTTGATTCTCCTGGTGTTTAATACAATCCACCTCAATGATATTCATTGACAGTAGCATCTGTATTTCTTGAAAAAGAAAAATGGATCTTGATTGGCCCGATAAAATCATTGAAATGGAAATCTCGGAATTTTGAAATTGACGATTCATGAATTTTTCGCAACATTTATGTGTTCTAGTAGCACGGGAGAAAAGAAAGATATATTAGACCTCCTGTAATCTTCATAGCTAAATATTTGTTTAAATGTACTCAGAATAGATGTTCCATCACATCCTCACTTGCAAATCAAATCCAAATTACTAATATATTCTAAAGTGATATTCATAATGATTTTTACTCGCATTAATGAAATACGCTCAGTAGTTTGATCTACAAATATTGCCATTCACAAAATAATTCTTCTAATTACAATAGAACAAACAAAATTACTACCTATAAAGATAAGAAAATGTTATCTACCGGATTAATAATAGAGAATTATTTTCATTTTTTCATTACTAAGCTTACTTATCAAATTAATGTAATTTTATGATTATAGTACTTATTTAAAATATAACAAGAAATAAACTATAATAAAATTGAATAATTCAAAAATTTGAAAAATATTTATCAGCTAAATTATGTGAAATGTAGTCAATTTCAAAATTTTTGAGGCGGCCGAAAAAAGTGGCATTTTACTTGCGGTTACTAAAATATGCGTGAAATGCAGAAAGGCAGTTTTAGGCAGCTGGTTTTTTATGAATCACTAGACAATAGCCCAAGTTATTATTTCCATTAAATTTCGTTGCGGAACACTGTGGAACATTTAAACTTTTTCATGTTTGAAAGTAAAAAAATGAAAAAATATCTAAAATTTTTTATCAAAAATGACAATGAATTTATTAATTTTTATGTGCTCCATATAAATTTTGTAATGCATGCAAATAAAGTACACACTATCATAGTGTGAATCCATTTCAAATCATTAAAATCGGATAATATTATAAAATGAAACACGCGTTCAGAGAAACTGTTGTTTTGCTGTTTTTGTTCGCTCTATGTGATATCCCTTCAAGCATCATTTGTGAAATAATGCTGCTTGTAAGGGTAAAGCAAAAATCTTTTTATAAATACAGATCATGACTCTCCAAACATTATTCTATCCAACTGTATAGTCAAAATTCCCTAAATCGTAACTTCATTTTTCGACTTTTGGCCAGCTTTTTGGGTTTTTGCCCCACTGTGCATCGTGCTGGAACCACATGACCCGCCGGATGCGTGGAGGAACAACGTTTAACAGGTCTGGCAGCACATGTTGCAGAAATGTGAGGTATGTTTTACCGTTGAGGCGTTCAGGAAGAAGGTACGGTCCGATTAGGTGGTCTCCGAGGATTCCTGCCCAAACATTGATGGAAAAGCGTCTCTGATGAGCATGTGGATACGTAGCATGTGGATTGACATCCGCCCATACATGTGCATTGTGTGTGTTAAATGTACCTTCACGTGTGAAGGTACATTCATCGGTGAAAAGCACAGTTCGTCCAAAATGTGGATTTAGCGCGTTCTGCTGCAGAAACCAGCGGGCGAATTCAATACGATTTGGATAATCCCCTGGAGACAGTTTCTGGACTCGTTGCACATGAAACGGGAGCAAATGTTCATCCTTCAGTACCCTCCAAGTCATGGACTGTGAGGTATCCACCTGCCTAGCCACTGTTCGTGTACTTGTACTTGGCTGCGCCGCTACTACATCCAGAATGGCTTCTGCAACAACTACTGATTCGTCCTTTTTTGCACGACCTGCATTCGACCGGGAAGCGAGAAATGATCCCGTCTCACACAACTGTCTGTGCAAGCGCTCGAAAGTTTTGCGGTTAGGCAACCGCCTGTTGGGAAATCGCTCTCCGTACATTCGTTGTGCCTCTGCACCATTTCCATCTGCCGCTCCGTAAATTAAATGCATCTCAGCCTTTTCCTTATTCGTGAAGGGCACCATCTTCCGATTCATTACTACAGCGACTTACACTTGACTCACCGTTCAGTGGTTTTTATGCCTGAATCGTGTCGAAATTTTGCATACGTGTTCTTCTTCTTCCCCATTTGACATTTGCATACTTTCTGTCTCCTTCTTCACCCGGTGACTAGCGTCAGGAATGGAGCTTTAACGTTTGCATGAGCGACGTTTCCAACTGTGCCAGTGCCTTCATGAGTGAATTCCGACTATGCAGTCCTTGACGAAAGTTGTATTTTTGCCTCGTATCACAGCACAGAATCGTTGGGCATGGTTAAGTAGTGCAAACTGAACTATGTTCAGAAGTTGAAATTTGAACCCCCTCCCCTCGCTACTGAACCACGCTCAGCGATTCAGATTTTGAGCTGAAAATTTAAGTTTAAGTCTAAGCTTTAGAAAGCATTTAATGAGACACAAAAATAACGGTATAAAATAGTTGTTCCTTACTCCAAAGTCTAAAGCGCCCTCTATCGGAATTTTTTGAAAAATTTCTTTAAAATTTATTTTCAAGAAAATACTAACATAAAGAATAATTTTAGCAAAACGCGGCAGTAGTTAGAGCCTAATCTACGACACAAAGATCGGGAATAACTGATTTTTGTTCTGGGGGAGAAGGGTTTCAAATTTCAAATTTCAGTTTACGCTACTTAACTACTCGTTAGGACTCAGATTTTTAGATCAAAATTTAAGTTTAAGTCTATGCTTTCGAAATCATTAAAAGAAATACAAAAAATAACGTTAAAAAATAGTTGTTTGTTACTCCAAAGTCTAAAGCGCCCCCTATCGGCATTTTTTGAAATTGAACTTTAAATTTTTATTTCAAGAAAATACTGGCATAAAGAAAATTTTTTGCAAAAACCGCAAACGAATCGACCAATTTTTCCATTTTTTATAATCATTTGAAATTTCGGACCCTAAACTTTAATGCCCCCTATCTCCTTGGGAATACGTCTGGGACCCTTAGTCTCCTATTTAATATTATTTGTCTTTAAGTGTACTATAACCCCTTAAAGTTCTGATAGATGGGCAGAACTTTAAGGGGTTATATGAATCACCCTGTATATGAATCACGGTTTTATGAATCACCCTGTATAAAACTCACCCGGCGGGGGATATTTATGTAGGGGGGGTTGATAGGTTCGATTTCGAATATTCATTATGACACAACTGTTATATATTTTTTATATACATACAATCATATGTTTTAGGTCATATAAATTCCGTAATAATAGGCAAAATTGCAATGGAAAAATGTTTATTTGAATAAAAAGCCATTACTTTAACATAATTTTTTTTCAGAATTTTTAGTCTAAGGTTATTTTAAATCAACGTATTTGTGTCTTTTTGCAATTTACTTCTGGGTGCTTTTTTTATTAAATCTATAATTAACAAGCAAAAATTATGCGTTCTTTACTATGATTATTTTAGTGGAACATAGTTCTTCTGTAATATTTTCAAATTAAAACACAGCTGAAAATTAAATGTAATTAGGATAAATAAATATATCAATGTTCTCGAAATTGGAAAACGTATTGTAGAAACTAAAAACAATGCTATAGTTTTAATCGATGATAAACTTAGTTAACATTATAAGTTTCATAATAAAAAAAAAACTTAAAGAAATTTCAATAAATAAATAAAACTCAGATGAACGGTTTAACTTATAAATCAGAATACATAATTTATAGATATGATATACATTTGTGTAGTAGTTTATAAATAAAATATAATATCTTTCACACAACCGATCCAAAATTTAATACCGTGCCACTCCCCCCCCCCCCCCAAAAAAAAAAGAAAAATGATGTTAACGTTTATTTTGCTACTGTTAAAATACATTCATAAATTCCTTTTAAGATGAAAAATTTTCAAGAGATAAATAACCTTAGATACAACAGTTGTTAATTTAATAGCCTTTTATCAGGAGTTTGGTAATGTTGACATTTTTTAAGGCAAGTAAATTACTCGTGTAAAAAATTCTTATGTGTAAAAAAACAATCCAACATACAGAATATACATAAATATGTTGGTAAATAATACATAAATTTAAAGAAATAAGATAAAAAGAATTGAAGGTAATACGAACGTATGAGATTAGATACCTTACATTTTATAGGCGAATAACTTCTACATTTTTCTCAACGCGAGCGCTAGCATTCAGCTGGACCCACAATTAGTTTTCAACTTAAACCTGATGAAGCCAAGTCAACCATGATTACGATTTTAAGTTTCGATGCTAGATTTGCGTCTAACTCGGGATCGAATAATTCGTGAACAGGACCATAAATTGTACTGCGAACTAAAGTTAAACTAAAATTACAAGTTCAACTTTGAAATGGGTAAAAGGTTACAAGCTATGACACGGCTAAAATAATTTAGGGTAAAATAAGGCATACTTATATTCGATGTGCAAAATGTAAAAATAACTCAGGATACAGATTTAGAACTATCTTAATTACATGCATTATATTTTATGATACATATTATATTAATTTGAAATAGTTTTTAGATTCGACTGAAGGTTAACCTACTGTTCTTTAAATTAAGGGGAGGGGATGGGCAGCAGAAAAATTAACAACAGTACAAAAAATATAATTTAAATTCATGAATAAGTATAAAGTGGGATTATATCTCTATTATAAAGCCTCTTTATAAAGTCATCCTAATTTCGCTTTAAGAATGATATCTGATTACTGAAAATTACATGTAAAATTGTGAAAAAACAGCTGTCTGCGAGACGGCTGAAAGAAATTACGATTTAATTAAAACCTAGCATTATAAAATCAAGCATTCTTATGTTTGATGTACAAATTTCAAAAAGTAATTTGGAAAACGAAATTAAAATTAACTTATTAAATGAATAAAATTTTACGTTACATGTAACAAAATATTGTTACATGTTGCCAGGATTATTTTTTTAACTTCTTTTAAATGTTCACGTGCTGCTGAAAAGGGGAGGGTGAGAGAGGTGGTCAGAGTATCCTATAAAAATAAATAAATATATTAGTTTATTATTTTAAAATGCTGTTACAGCAATGCAATGACATTATGTTATTTATGAATGGGATTACTGAAATAAAAAGTGTAGCTCTGGATAATATGTAAGCCTCCCATCCCTTTCGTAACGTCCCTTTCCTACTTTAAAATTCACGCATTTGTAATTTTTGTAACACACTGACTAGAGTAATTTCAGGTGTTATCTACATTTAAACATTTTTTGAGTTTATGAACTAATAACAACTTACAAACTTAATGCCATAAACTAAACGCACATTAAGATAGGTATTTTTTGTGGTAAATGTGTATTTTTATGAGAAGTGGATCATTTTAGAAATTTACACACTTACTTATGTGTATATCATTACGTGTTAATTGCAATGACGTACAAGTTTGTGTAAATTCAGGCATTTTTCACTATTTACACATTTATTTATGATTTTGAAGTGATAACAAAATACATACTTAGATTTGTAAGCTAAAATACACATAAAAACAGATAAAATTTTGCAAAAAGTGGGTAATTTTCATGTCTGGAGTGTAATTTTAGGAATTTACACACATATATAGGTGAATTCGTCTAATTTACACTTTAATTTTTTAGAGTGTAGAATTCTGCTCTCCGAACTATGCAAGTAGGGTACACTACTAAGCTGAATAGGAAATTATCTAGAATTCATAATCTATTATTTTCTAGATGACAAAACGTTATTGAATCATTTCAGTAACGAGAAATTGTCACTTGATTTCTGAAATGTCTTCATAAACTAAAATTACAGTTACTAAAGCTAACCTGTTGTGTTCGCATCTATTTGCATAGATTTTTAAACACGTGTGAATACATAAATATAGGAAAACGTTTTTGAATTCTAGTTGGAGACATTAGAAAATTCTAGCAAAAGGAACTAGAATTTATAAGAATGACATGGAACTATTTTTTATAGAGCCACAATTTAGATACTAGATTCCAGAACAATATATTCTTTTCAATGTTCTTTAAACAGATGTCCAACCCTTTATTAAAAGGGTTCAGTTTTATTCATAGTAACGATTTTCTAGAACAACGGTTGATTTTCACGAACAGGGCTGTATAGTTGTCGATGTAGCAAGGCAATTTTAAGAAATCTCATCGTCCATTTCAAATTACACATTTGTATTTTTTTTTTCTTGTGCATTTTTTGGCATAGAATAAAATGATAGAATAAAATTAGGGAATTTTATTCGATTTTGGCAGCAGTTTCATTTATCTCATTTAAACTATAGTAACCTCATGTTAAAATAAATGAAGTAAAACTCAAAAACGTGAAAAGTTACTAAGTTAGACACCGGCTTAAATATAAAAAGGCAAATAAAAAATTAACAAAATTACTGCTATTTATTTAAAAAAAATTTCTGACGTATCTTCGTGTGACTAGCTTAGTTTTATAAGGTCCCCTACTAGTCACTGTAAAAGACCCGGATGATAACGTTAAATGTATGGAAGAGTTCTTTTCAAAAATCTCGCTGCAATATTAATATTTTTACATGATTTTGTTTTCCACAGGATAGCTGAAGACATCAAAAACCAGGCTAGTTTTTAATTTGTCAATTTTGATTTATTATTGTAAGACGTTTGTCTTAATAACGGCGTGAGTTCTCACTATAACCTCAATATAATTGTTTTTCTTCAATTCTTATCATTAATCAGAATTAAATAGGAGAGTAAATGGTACTCACCCGATGAATTCTTCTTCATTGAAGTGTCCAACAATTAGATCCACCATAAGGGAAGGGAACCGGGCATATTCACATGTTGATATATCCACTGCACTAATTCATCTTGATAAAGACATATAACATTATTATATGGTAACTGTAAAACACACACACAAATTATTATATCCACGCTTCTTCATTTTCTACTTTATTTTTAACACGCGAGAAAAACAAACACAGCAAAAGGGTAGTGCTCACATCAAGCTACAAAACAGAGAACAGAATGAATTTAAATCGATGTACACATAAATCATAATGTAGAAACAATTATTAATAAAAAAAGAGTCATTTTGTAAGTTTTGACAGTTTTGTAAACCTGTAATTGTTCACTCGTAATCACTGTTTCCAAGGTCATGCTAACAAGCACTTAACTTTATTTATGATGCCATGATAATTGTCACTTGTTGCACAACGGAGGAAATTATTTACGAATTGCGCAATGTTTCTATCAACTCCTCCTTAATTTCTGAAGTTGTGTTGTCACTCAGATGCAAGTTCTTCCTGTGAATTTCAAAAAGAGGTTTGGGCAGGGGTTTTGTGAATAAGTCAGCTATCATGATTTTGGTTGGGCAATATACGAGTTTCATTATGCCATCTTGTTTCAGTTGTTTTATGAGATGATATCTAAGTTCAATGTGTTTTGTTTTACTTGAATGTTTTTCAAGCTCTATCATTTTGATAGCCGACTGATTATCCTCGAAGAGTTCTATAGGATATGTTTGTGAGATATTGAGTTCTTCAAGTAAATTCACCAGCCATTTGACTTGATTAGCTGCATTAGCTGCTGAGATGTACTCAGCTTCGGCAGAAGATAAAGCTATGCAGGATTGTTTTTTAGTTGACCAAAGTATGGGATTTTTACCTAGAAAATATACATTACCACTTGTCGATTTTCTTGATTCTGTGTCTCCACCCCAATCAGCGTCCGCGTAGACTTCTAGCGTTGGTTTTGAATTTCCATCTATAACTAGATTAAAGGTTTTTGTTGTCTTAAGATACCTCATGACCCGCTTTACACTGTTCCAATCTTTCATTCTTGGCTTTTCGTTCCTTCGGCTTAAGATGTTGACAGCTGCACAAATGTCAGGTCTGCTCACTGTGGCAAGATATAAGAGTGCACCTATGGCTTGTCTGTACTGTGTGTTGTTTGGTAAAATATTGTCATCATCTTTAAAGTGAGTGTAATTTGTTTCCATGGGTGTACTACATGGTTTTGCTTCTTGTAAATTGAATTTATTAATTAACTCTTCAATTTTTGAAGTTTGGTTAATTAAGTAGCTTTTGTTTACCTTTCGAATGTTCATGGATAAATAATTGCTTACGTCCCCTAAATTCTTTAATTCATACTCTTTATTTAAGTTCGCGATTATTTCCTCAATGGTTTCGTCTTTTCCTGCAATTAAGAGGTCATCGACGTATGTTATTATATAGGTTGTTTCATTGTTCCTTTTCTGTGTAAAAAGACATGTGTCAATTTTACTTTGAATGAAATTCATGTTTTTTAGTGTTTCTGTTATTTTATTATGCCACGCTCTCGCGGCTTGCTTAAGTCCGTAGATTACCTTATTTAATTTACAAACTTTGGTTTCCTGGTTTGGTTCAACGAATCCTTCCGGCTGTGACATGTATATCTCCTCATCAAGTTCCCCATGTAAGAACGCGGTGTTAATATCTATATGCTTAACATTTAAGTTTTGGTGCAACGCCGCTATTAATAATGCTCTTATCGTAGTATACGATACGACCGGTGCGTAGGTTTCGTCATAATCCTCTCCGAACTTTTGCGTATATCCTTTAGCTACTAAACGTGCCTTATATTTTTGGATTTTTCCGGTATTGTCACGCTTTAATTTATAAGTCCATTTACAACCTATTATTCTCTTATTCGGTGGAGGATCTACAATTGACCATGTTTTATTTTTTCTTAAAGAATTCATTTCGCTCTCCATGGCTTCTATCCAATTCTGTTTTACCGGAGAGTTTTCCATTAATTTAACTTCCTTATAATCCTTTGGTTCATTAATTTTGTCATCTTTGACAATATATATTAGCCTATCAGGAGGTACGCCTTTATTTATTCTATCTGAGCGCCTTAGTTCCACAATTTGTTGTTGAGACGCAGATGGTGTTGTTTTTCCGTTCGAAATTTCTATCTCTACGAGATTTTTACAATTGCGTTTTTCGTCTTCATTTTGTTTTTGTTCAATTTCAGGCTTATCATTTACGTATTTGAATTTATTTTCAAGAAATTTTACCGTTCTCGCGATTTTTATTTCATTTCCTCCTACATATATGCGGTATCCCTTAGATTCATTGTCGTATCCCACAAAAATACCTTCAACAGTTTTATTATCTAATTTTTGTCTTCTGGCTTTATCAATATAAGCGAAGGCTTTGCAGCCAAATACTTTAACGTAACTTAAGTTTGGCTGTCTTTCTGTCCATAATTCATATGGCGTTTTTGCATTAGCTTTTGTAGGCAGTCTATTTTGTAGGTGGTTTGCCGTACAGATTGCTTCCCCCCAGAACTTTAAAGGTAGATTTGATTCATTTAACATTGTCCTAGCCATCTCAACTAACGACCTATTTTTCCGTTCAGCCACTCCATTTTGACTTGCACAATATGGGACTGTATGTTGATGTTTTATCCCATTTGATTTGAGATAATTCTCAATTTCATCTGATGTAAATTCTCCCCCATTATCCGTTCTGATTTCTTTCGGTTTTTCACCAAATTTGTTGCTTATCAGCGCAATGAACTCTTTGAGTTTTTCATAGACTTCACTTTTTCTTTTCAATAGATAGATTATTGTGAATCGCGAGTAGTCATCAATAAAAGTCAAGAAATATGATTTCCCCCCAATCGTGGGTGTCTGAAAAGATCCACAAACATCCGAGTGAATAAGTTGAAGCCTTTTACTTGCTCTATACTGAGCAACTTTCGGATAGGGTTCATCAGTTAATTTCGCCTTAATACACGGTTCGCAATCTATATTATGTTTACAATTGTTTATCTGGATACCTCTTACTAATTCCTTTTGTGTAATTTCTTTAATCGATGTTAGATTTCTGTGTCCTAACCTTCTATGCCATAGTTCTAGACAATTTTTATTGTTGCACGTTTGTGTAATGTTCGCGTGGTTTTCGTTAGCCAACTGGACTTCATAGAGGTTATTTACCTTTTGTGCTTCTAAGCAGATTTCTCCGTTAAGTTTGAAAGTGCATCGGTCATTTTTAAATACAATCTCACATCCGTTTTGGGTTGCTTTGCTGACTGATAGTAAATTCATTTCGATTTCAGGTACTAGAAGTACATCTTTAAGTGTTATTTTATGAATTTTATTATCCGATGTCAGCGTATTTAAATTTACATCGCCTGAACCGTAAGCGATAAGTTTTTTTCCGTTTGCGATAGTCACGTTTGTTTTTTCCCTCGATTTTATCTCTGTAAACATTGATTCAGAGGATGCAATGTGACTTGAGCTACCGCTATCCACAATGAATGTTTTATTTTCTATCCCTTGTGTTATAAATGCATAATCTTTGTTTTCGCTGTTTCTCCATGTATTGTTTTTTCCTTCATAGCAATTAAACCTGTTATACGATTCCGATGCTTGTTCATTCTTAATATTGTTTTCACCCCTTTGAAAAGCGAGTGATGTAGAATAGTGTTTTTTGTAATTTTTGTTGTGTTGATTTTGTTGTGTTGTGTGTGTTTTGTTTTTATTGTGCCAACATTCTTGTGTGTTATGGCTTCTCATTTTACAAATCGAACAATATTTTGATTCTTTTTTAGCTGGAAACTTTTTCTGAGCTTTAAAAGCTTTCGCTGTATTATCAATACTTTCATAGTTTTCATTTCGACGATTAAACTCGTCAATCAGCTTATTTTTAATATATGACGGAGTTAATTGTGCTTCTTCTTTACTTTCGAGAGCAGTAATTAAATTATCATAAGACTGGGGCAGAGAGCACAGGAGGAGCGCGGAAATGTGGTGATTATCAATTATTTCGCCTATAGCTGCCAAATGATCAACAAGCTCCATTATTTTTGTAATATGATTTATCATATTTCCATTTTCTGCTAATTTTATACTATATAACTTTCTTAGAAGAAATAATTTGCTTGTGAGATTTGATCTCTCATGGATTTCTTTTAATGCATCCCATGTTTGTCTAGCAGTTTGTAAGTTTTTAACATGCGTAATCTGGGAATCATCAATAGTTAGATTTATCAATGCCCGGGCCTTCCTATCATTTTTGGACCATTGATCGGTCAAAGGGGTCGGTGGATTATCGGTTATTACATGGAACAGCTCTTCTTTAGTTAAGAGCATTTCAATTTTAAATTTCCATGTACTGTAATTCGTTGCTGTCAATTTTTCAATTGAATAATTATCTTTTAAGGTGGCCATTCTAATCTTATATTTTTATTTGTTTTTTATTCAATATTTTTTATTTGTGTGAAATTAGTATATCACTATGTTATCAAATTGATATATCTTTTTAGATCGTACTCATAATCATTGTAAGACGTTTGTCTTAATAACGGCGTGAGTTCTCACTATAACCTCAATATAATTGTTTTTCTTCAATTCTTATCATTAATCAGAATTAAATAGGAGAGTAAATGGTACTCACCCGATGAATTCTTCTTCATTGAAGTGTCCAACAATTAGATCCACCATAAGGGAAGGGAACCGGGCATATTCACATGTTGATATATCCACTGCACTAATTCATCTTGATAAAGACATATAACATTATTATATGGTAACTGTAAAACACACACACAAATTATTATATCCACGCTTCTTCATTTTCTACTTTATTTTTAACACGCGAGAAAAACAAACACAGCAAAAGGGTAGTGCTCACATCAAGCTACAAAACAGAGAACAGAATGAATTTAAATCGATGTACACATAAATCATAATGTAGAAACAATTATTAATAAAAAAAGAGTCATTTTGTAAGTTTTGACAGTTTTGTAAACCTGTAATTGTTCACTCGTAATCACTGTTTCCAAGGTCATGCTAACAAGCACTTAACTTTATTTATGATGCCATGATAATTGTCACTTGTTGCACAACGGAGGAAATTATTTACGAATTGCGCAATGTTTCTATCAATTATTTTAAAAATAAAAATAATAATAATATTAAAAATTAATTTTTGAAACCAGTTAGAACCGGTTCTAAAATGAAAACTATCATAATATAAAAAATATAAAAGCAAAATGGAAAAAATTTAAACTATCCTGGATGTAAATAATCCTCAGCTATCCTATGCAAAAAAATCACGTAAAAATATTGAAATTTGAGCGAGATATTTGAAAAGAACGCCCCAATAGATATTATCATTCAAGTCATTTTCAATGACTAGTCTGGGGTCTTAAGACGCCAAAGAATGTTCCGAATAATGGAATAAAATTTATTTTCTCCATGTCAGGAAGGTGAATATAGCAAAAAAGTATATTTTGCTCTTCAGGTAAAAAAACGATTAAGCTATTAAGGCAAAATGTATACTTTTCATTATTTTTACTGATTATCTAAAAATAGTAATAGAAAAAATTGCAGAGAGTTAAGCAGATAAAATTAATTAATTTAAGCTCAATTGGTTGCAAAATATAGCAAAAAAATATATTTAAAAACTTCCTTCGTGTACGTAGGGTGCATGCCCTAAAATAGCAAATTTCAGCTGAAAATTTTAAGTATATGTATACAGTCGAGTCTCTCTATAACGTCACTCTATACACGAATTTTTAGTAGGAACGGTCCCCTTTTCACATGATTACATTAAAAGCAGTCTCTATATAGCGAAATATCTATCTCCATATAACGATTTTTTTTCATAAATTGGTCTTAATTTATTCAGTTTAAAAAGAGCTTCGAAATCATATGAAATAAATTTTCCATCACTTATTTTTGATTTATCGTTCAGTGCTGAGTTTTTAAAATTATTTATTTATTACTTTTCTCTTTGTTCCCACTTCCCCCACACCTTTATACATCCTTCTCAAAACAGTGTCAATTGGATTGTTACACATATAAGAGAGGCACATAAGAGAGTCCTTCAAATGGAGAAAATGTTAACTACAATTTTTCATTCCTTGCTAAAATTTGAGCTTTTTTTGTTTGCGAGCGTAACAATTTTGAAATCAAAACAACAAAAAATTACAGATATCTTCGTCTGAAATTAATGCAAGTCTTCCTTATTTCATTTTCATTAAGTATTCAAATGAACGTCTGTTCTCTTTTTTGAAACAGACTAAATAATTACGAAATAAAATGTTAGGTTAATATTTACTTTTCAACATTTCAAATAATAAAAAAGATCAAAAATAACATTTTTTTCAAAATTTACATATTAAATACGATTTTTAACATCATTCTCTATACATCGAATTTCTCTATATAACGAATTTTTTACTGCAACGATGGATTTCGTTGTATAGAGACTCGACTGTATATATATTTTTTCTTTATTAGATTGGTTTATAGATTGTAAATAATTTTCAACATAAATAAAAGAAACCATGCAATGAAGGGTTAAAATAAAGTTAAGCTGTTGAATTTAAACATAAAAAATCCTCATCTTTTGAAATATTAAACGAAAATTCGTGTTCTCCTTACAATGCGGTATCCTGTATTTATGACTGAATAAGTACATTACGTCTTAATGTTCCTCCATAACAGTCCTCTATCATAAATTGATATTTAAGATAACCGTAAATATTGAATAATGGATATGTTTAATGACAATTTTAATGAATGGCAAAAAAATTCAAAAATTTACAGTTTTTTGCTTTTTTAAGTCAACAGAAAGTACTTCAATATTCTTAAAGTTGTTAAAATTCCATGAAAAATATTTTTTTCAGCTTAAATAGTATAAAATGGTCATAATTATTGTCATTTATTTATAAACTCTAATGAAATTGTCTTTTAAAATGTATCTTAGTGAGCATCTTCACTTTATATTTCCATTTTTTTTCACAAAATGTCTTATTCAAGTAGCCTTGGTTTCCTGCAGTTTTATCAGCAGTGTCTGAAAGAGAAATAAATTAACATTAGAATTTCATTTAACTAAAAGCTATGTCATTACTGTAATGAATATATATCGAAGAGAATTAAAACTGTTGTACAATATCAGCAATCGATAAACATCTTTAAAATAGTAATTATACTAATAAGATGTATTTCAAAAGTTTTCACAATGACTGGAATAATAGAGTATGAATAATGAGTTTGATGCCGAATATTTTATGCACAATAGATATGTAATTAAAAACTTTATACGAAAACCATGTGAAACACTAATTCGCCAAAGAATAGCTGTAAGAAAGTCTGAATACAGTAAATGCAAAAAGGTATACACAATACGATTTAGAGTTTACAGAAGTATGATATTTTTTAAGAAATGTAAAAATTATTGTTAAGAAGTTACTTATTTCACAAGCAAATATTGACTTTGTTGTTTTTGTGTTGCGACCTGCAACTAAATGTCTTAATCAAAATCTGAAAGACTTTTGAAGTATATTATACAGGATCTTCTTATATTATTAATTTTTAGCATAATTCTTAGATTATTAATTGAACATTGGTATCTCGTGTATTTCTATGTAACATTATTTCATGTTGCATGTCCATTTCTGATGATTCAACCTCATTTATGTTGCATTCATATTGCCGATTTCATCGGGTACCAGAATAGAGTGCACCAATTTTATAAACATATTTGTAGCAATGAAAAATGACATGATGCATAAATATGTAGTAGTATTCGGAAAATTGTAAATTTTTAAAAATTGAAATCAAACTATTATCTGCTATAAAGACCAATAATATCTAAAGTGTCGCGATTATTTAAATCATTTTTCATACAAAACTTTAATTTAACATTTATTGTAACATTTTATTCGTAAAAAGTGAAATGAAGTTTATGGAAGTAACTATCTTTAAAAATGTCAACAATCAAAGCTAGTATACTTAATTTGTTTGTTAAATCTTTGCTTCAAGCTTAGAAAACTCTTTTATCGCCTTTTTACTATTTAATAACAGTGTGACGCAGTCACATTATCTTGGACTTAGAAATATAAGTAATCAACTGTTTTCGAAATAAACATTCATACGATAAATTATATAAGGTTTCTAGGCACGTGAAGTCTTTAATCTAGTATCCAGATATCAGAATTAAGTATAAAGTTCATCTCACCCTTAAGAAAGAAAAAGCTACATCTTAATCACTCGATAAGAAAAATACGCGTAAATTCTAATTAACCATAATCACGCGCGCTTTTAATCTAGAAACAAATAGCAGAGTTCATTTGAGATGCGATTGATATACTCGGATATATATACAGATAGACACGAGAGCAAAATATAATGAATCGATGAATATAATATAACATTACTAAGTAAAGGAGAGAGTAGTGCGTGAGTGTTGTGCATCATTAAAAGGACCAAGATGCCTATTGAATCGGCCCCAAAGTCTACGGTCAACATACTCCTGGGTAAGTCCATACTGATATATCTCCATCTCTCTCTTTTATTGTAAATTGTAGATGTTTTATTTTATTAGTATACGTTTAATTAATAAACCAATTTAGTCCAAATTTCTCTACTTCTTTAATAACCACTATACACGGCCCCCCCAATTGGGGCGCTTTTACATTTGGTGCCTTTTATCAGGATTTTTTTTTCCTGTAATCAGAATTTTTAGCCGGGGTTATAATTATATATGTATATATTGTTTCCTACTTTGACCGGGAAGGTCTCATTCTCTCCAATTAAGAATATAGCATGTGCAATGTGCGGAAAGTAAAAGAAATGATTTCCCTTCTTGTGTAAACATATTTTTTTTTTATCCTGCTGTTTTATATAATTAGTGGATTCTTTCAAAAATATAAACTTAATCACTGTTCCGAAATATTATATCCTATTAATTATATATGTATCCGTATATAACATAATTATTCCTTCTTTTTTCTGTCTTTTTCTCTTTTTTCCGTTTTGCTTATTATGATGGATTATTGGGCTACATACACATCCTTTCTCATTAATTTTATATGTATTGTCAAGTGTGATGCATAATTATACTTTTTTTTTCTTGTGTATATATGTGCAATTAAGTTTCTTGAATTATTATAATTAAACAATTATTATTATTATAAAGGGAATTTATAGATAAATATACAATGTCAGAAACACCGAATAAAATCGCTGGCTATCAGAATCTTGTTAATAATTTCGATGGGGATTTGTTTTCGAATGTAACATTCTTTATAAATAATATCGAATCTATCGGGACCCTGGCTCAGTGGGATGATGCTGAACTTATTGTAGTTTTTAAAAGCAAACTCCGCGGCCCCGCATTGCAATTTTTCATTGATGACCCAGAATTAAATCAGGAGAAAGTCTTTAAAAATGTTAAGGAAAAGTTCCTAAAATATTTCGATCAAAAGACCACTTTAAGTCAACGTCAGCAGTTGTTTTCAAATTGTAGGCAAGCGCCTGGAGAATCTGTCCGATCTTTCGCTACTAAGGTTGCAAATCTAACCGCAAAATACTTTGGCGCAGGTAATATTTCTAAACCAGACGTACTTCCCATAGTTGACCAGACAAAACTCGCGAAGTTTTTAGAAGGGTTGCAACCTTCCCTCAAAAATTTGGCTATTAATCGCAATCCTAAATCATTCGATGAAGCGGTCGAACAGGCTCAATTGGATGAAATTAATTCACAGTTTTCAGCGTCTGAGATCGTTCCAATTAATACATTTAATTCAACTCAACAGAGCAACATAGAAGACAAATTAAATAAAATAGTTGAGAACCAAAATAAAATGACGGAACGTCTAGTTCATTCGCTTTCAGAGCAAATGCAAAACTTACGTGTCCAATATACCCCCCGTGCTCCGCGAAATTTTACATTCGCACCCAGACATACGCAACCATCATCGTTGCACTGTGTTTTATGTAATCGCAATAACCACCTATCCCATCAATGCTATTCGCGAAATCGAAATTCACATTTCAATCAACCCAGGATTCGCAATCCGCAGCAGAATGCGAGATCAACAGACTACGTTGGTAATACACCTTATCAGTCCAGGTCATTTACCCCTCGCCAGCCACAAACTACCCAATATAATAGAAACAAGCCTTTAAACTCCAATCGGGGTCGATAACATCAAAAGGGCCCCTATCACCTCAGGTTAAAACAAACACATCTTGTTTATCAGGAACAGCGGAATATACTATAGGCAAATACAGTCCCTTGCCTATCATTGAAATTAGAATTGGAAATAAAATTTTTAATGGGTTATTAGATTCTGGAGCAAGTGCCTCTTTGTGTAGTTTTTCCGCTTTTAAGCAAATAACTCCATATCTCATACAAAATAATAATACAAATCCCTCCATTAAAATTTCAACTCTGACTGGCAATGAAATAAAACTACATTCTACTGCAAACATGCCCTTAACTATCGGAAATAAACGTTTAAATTTTAATTTTTTAATCACACATTCAAATTTCAGTCCCGAATATGACTTTATTTTGGGATTCGATTTCATGTCTTTATTTAAATGTCACATCAATTTTGATAATAAGACGGTTTCATTTCGGGGTGATCAGATTCCTATATGTAAATTTGGACAGCAGAAAATTAATGTCATACATGTAAAATCTTATGCAAAATTAATTCGCAAACTTAAAATTCCTCCACTGCAATCCGCAGTTGTTCAAATTAAATCTAGCCAAAAATTGCCTATTGGTACGCCTGTATTATTAGACCCCCTACCTTCTCGTCACGACTTAGAATTACATCACTCTGTTTCTACTATCACTAAAGAAGGAACAATTCCGCTCATTATTAATAATTTATCGCATAATTCTACCCTTCATTTGAATAAAAATACCAAGATAGCGCATATTGATTCACATATCGATATTGCTTCAAGTACCTCTATAGCAGACAAACGGAGGCGAGATTTAAGAATTTCCGACTTTAATTTATCTAATATTCCAATTGAAGCAAAATCAAAATTAGAGGCGCTCATTTTTGAATATGCCGACATTTTCAGTACTTCCTTAAAAACTATTGGAAAATGCACTTTGGAAGCCCCCCCTATTGAACTAACTGATACTTCACCTATTCAATGCCGATCATTTCCTGTACCAGTTGCGTTACGCGATACTCTTCGAAATGAGATAAAAGAGTTATCGGAGGCCGGCATTATAGAAAAATCTAACAGCCGCTATTCTTTTCCTCTTATTTTAGTAAAAAAAAAAACTGAAGGTAAATTTAGACTTGTAATTGACTTTCGCAAATTAAATGAAGTAACAATTTCTTCAAATTATAAATTACCACTTATTTCTGATATTCTAAATTCTTTAAGAGGTGCTAACTATTATAGTACTTTGGATGCAAATTCCTCCTTTCACCAAATAAAATTACGCGACGAAGACAAACAGTTAACCGCGTTTTCAAGTCCTTACGGAAATTTTCATTATAAATTCCTCTGTTTTGGATTAAAAAACTCAGCACAGGTCTTTCAAGAAACAGCAGATACAGTACTAAATGGTCTTCAACCAGAAAATATTGCTACATATATCGATGATATTATTGTTCCTGCGAACACCATTGATGATTCAATAAGAAAATTAAGATTAGTTTTTGACCGTTTTCGGCAATACGGTTTAACTTTAAATCCCTCGAAATGTCAATTTCTCCAACCTAGCATAAAATATTTAGGACATGTTGTTGACAAAAATGGACTGAAACCCTTACCTGAGACTCTCACATCAATCAATCATTTCCCAGTACCTACCACGGTACGCAAATTAAAACGGTTCTTAGGTTTGGCAAATTATTATAGATCGTTTGTAGAAAATTTTTCTGATATTGTTATTCCACTAACAAATTTAACGAAAAAATATTCTAAGTTTCGGTGGACGGACGAAGCTCAAACTGCCTTTGACACAATTAAACAAAAATTACTATCTGACGTCATGTTGAAACATCCGAATTTTAATGATGTCTTTTATCTAAATACGGACGCTTCTTTAGAGGCTGTGGGTGCAGCCTTATTACAGAAAGATGAGAATGGAATTTTGAGACCCATTAACTATTTTTCTTGTAAGTTGAAACCACATGAGAAGAAATGGCCCGCTATTGAGCTCGAGGCATATGCTATTTTATTGGCGATTCGACATTTTAAAGTTTACTTATATGGTCGAAAATTTATTTTACTTTCTGATTGTAAATCACTTAAATATTTAAAAACTCTTGATTCACCTGCTAATAGATTATCCCGTTGGTTACTTGAATTGTCGAATTATGATTATCAATTCGAACACATTAAAGGTTCGACTAATTATTTAGGCGATTTGTTATCCAGAGATGTATGTCACTCCGTCAACGTTGTTAAGGCAGATATTCCAGATCTCGAAAAAATACGATTCGAGCAACGTGCAGATCCATCTTTGAAACTTATCATCGATTATTTGGAAAATAATTCGCAAACATGTCCAGAGAGAACGGATGACTATTTCCTCGAAAAGGGTATTCTTAAACATTTGTCTCATAGGAATAGTCATGCGGCCCGGAATGATTATTTTGAACAAATCGTAATTCCAAAAAAATTAATTCCTTATGTCTTGGAAGGTTCAGAAACAGTGCATTTTGGTTTTTTCAAGAATTATCGAACTATTAAGGAAAAATTCTATTGGAAAAATATGTATCGCGACATTAAAAACTTTTCCTATTCTTGCACTAAGTGTATTGAAAAAAAAGGCTTTAATATTACCAAATCTCCCTTGATGAAATTCGATACACCAACCCAACCTATGGAGCGGTTAAGCCTCGATATCCTGAGACCCTTAAGTATGTCTGAATCCGGGAATAAATATGTACTTACAGTGATAGATCACTTCACAAAGTATTCTGTATTTTTTGCCCTCTCTGACATTACAGCAGATACAATTTCGGCAAAATTACTGCAGGTTATAACTGTTTTTGGAGTACCTCAAGCGATTTTGACGGACCTTGGAAGAAATTTTCAAAGTCAATTATTTTCTAGCCTAGCCAAAAAACTTAATATTCGCAAACTTCGAACTTCCCCGTATCACGCCCAAACGAACTCAGCAGCAGAACGCCTCAACTCCAGCATTAAAAACAGCTTAACATGCCTTTCAGAAACAATTACCGATTGGGACACTTATTTAGATTATTATAATTTTATTTATAATAATTCTTATCATGACACTACACATGAGAAGCCATCCTTCCTCATGTTTAATAGAGACTTAAATTTACCATTTCATTTATTTGAAAAACCACCACGTCATCATTACTTCCCATGTGAAAATTATGTCGAAGAGAACCTTTCCAAATTACACTATGTATATCGTAATGTATATAAAAATTTGGAACAAGCTTCTGAGAAACAATCTCAGCTTCGCGAAAAGATTGCAACGTCTAAAGTATTTCATATAGGTCAAAAGATTTATCTATATACCCCTGCTACTACACAATTAACGGGAAGAGCTTTTTCAAAACATTTTAGTGGACCATATCGTGTAATCGAGAAGCATTCTAACCTAAATTATACGATAATTCACGTAAATAAGCCTTTCGCCAAACCAGTCAAAGTTCACGTTGACAGAATGTTTTCATATGTCGAAAGACGGCCTGATCTGCAAATTCCCACGACTCCAGGTAGCACTGAACATAAATCATCATTTCCATCCTCCCAAAATGATAATCTCGCACCGCCTCAACCTAAGAATGACTTTTCTCTTTATGATAGTGATACGGAAATTGATGAGTATATTCCACCTTTTATCGCATCCTCTAATGCAAATAGAAACCAAGATGGGCCCGAAACCAGTCAAACCTCCACAGATCCCTTACCGGAAGTTCCCCTTGACACACCGGCAGATAATACGCCTCCCCTGTCTGATCAGCAATCAGTTACTCCTTTAAGGTTACGTAAAGTTGACGATGGGACTTGGAATTGCGAAAGAGCTCGCGGGCGAAATCGTGCTTCTAGTTCGGAGATAAACACTAACTCTTTTTCTGACAGACTGATAAATTGGGCGATTGGTTCAGGCACGGGCACACAAGAAAATAAAAACATAATTGATAAAATTTCCGATGTCCTAGCGGACAAACTAGATACAGTGGGTAATATTCAGAAAAAGTGGATAAAACCTCAAAAGACTAGATATTTTTATCGACGGAATTAAATATCACAGTTATGAAAGAAATTTTCTTTATTCGTTTTTTTTTCTGCCTCTTTTTCGTTCCAACAGCCCAATATTTCATTTATTTAACTATACTCTCTAATAGATTATTAGTTCAACAATATTCTCGAATATTCTCAACAACAAATAGTACTGATTTTAATAATATACAGCCGTTCTTACTTGGTTCTCTATTAAATATTATCATTTACTAAATCCTTATATTTTAGTGTACTATAGTTTTAGTTTTCCGGTATCCTTTGTCAGATGCGCGCGACCTGTCATTGGATTACTAATTGTTTTTTTTACATTTGGAATTATATTTTGTGCTGGCGTAAAATCAATTCCTTATGTGATTATTCAGTTAGGTAAGGAAGACTAAATATTCTTATAATTTAACATATCCAAAATATATAATAATAATAATAATAATAATAATAAAGCATTCAACAGTGTTCCAGTAAATTATCCTGAAAAAAAAAAAAAAAAAAAAAAAAAAAGAAGTTTGATGTCATTCAATTAACATAATTATAAATTCATATGTATATAGATTATTTACCCCCCCCCCCACAATTTTTTTTTCAGTTTCCTTGTGTTATTTTTTTTTCTTTTTCATCTTCTTAGTTAAACAGTTACGGTTTGTTATCGCCAACTATCATGCAGAGGCAGTGTAAACAAATTTATCGAAGATAACTTTCGTTTTTCTCCTTTATTTTCGTCTTCTTGCTACTCCGAAGCGATATGTTCAGATTATCAACTATTGACAATTCTTTCATGTATAAATTAATAAACAGATTAACTTTGTTTAAACATTTTTTTTTACAATATTTTTTTTATCTTCTCTCTTTTCCCCCCAATAAAATGAACTTGTGATTTTTATTAGAATTTTCAGCCTTTAAGTTTTGCATTTTTTATTTTTTTTCCTTTCATTTTCCCTTGCGTAATATGGGAAATCATTTCTTGCTTATCTCATTCAGATAATCTTTGTGCTAAAATTTTCTTTCAAGTAAGAGATAAATTTTATAACACAATATACTAACCTTAATTATAAACAGATAATTAAAATAATAATAATAATAGTAATAATAATAATAATTTTTCGAGAGATAAGGCTAATTAACACTATCATCAGTAGCATTATTAATAATAATAATAATAAATATTTTCTCACTTTGTTCAAAAAAAAAAAAAAAAAAAAAAAAAAAAAAAAAAATCAATTAATAGTTTAAGGAATTTAATCTTAATACATGTTTAAGTTTTATTTTGCTAGGATAGATAAAATAAATAAATAAATAACATATTTAAATGTGAGATGGAGTATTATCATATTCTTCCCAGGAGGATTCCTCTTCATTTTTATGATGGTCCCTCAGGTTCTAGCCATCCAGATTTGCCACAGAAATGCAACATCAGCTAGTTATGACTGCGGAAACATTACGGCTAGCACCTTGGAACTTTTGGACCTACCAGTGGATTCCTGCCAGGCCATTAACTGTGAATTTTGCATCACAGGAACGAGGACATACATCCTACATCAAAATTCTCTCCTACACCCAGCTGCCTTCTTTGAGAAACCCACCAATGCCGACGGTATTCTGGACACTTTCCTATGTTCAACAGCCGATACCAGAGGTGACATGATTCCTCTCCCATGCGAGTGTTCAACGAACTGTTCAGGTACAGCAGATTTTTGTTCAAATTTTCCCTGTGTCGATGAAGCCCCATGCCGATGTAAGGTTCGGAAAGTACTATACGAGATGTCTCATCTCTCTTCTACCGGTATCATCGTCAATCCTACCTTGATATCTTTACAGGTGTGTCTCTTCAAAATACCCAAGAAAACCCGGCGATCACGTCAACTTCAGGAATATGAAGGGGCTACATTTTCTAATCATAATTTATCCATTTCGTTTCAAGATCCAATCGTTACACTTCCAGAACCAGGAAAACTCATAGCACGAGTGTCTGGAAATGAACTAATTTTATCTATCCAGTCAGAATTACAGGTTGTTTTGCCACCTGAGTTCGTAGCATTTAGAGACACCCTTACATTAATTTTTATTTCAAATTCAGGGAAGGCAGTCCATGGCGACATTTCCCTTGAAGGAAAGACTGTTTGTCGATTATCAAGCTGCATCCTTTGCAGAGACTTTTTGTTTTATATCAAATGCTGGCCTGCATATATTACTTATTTGTTTTATGGTACTGTTACAATTTTCGTGCTAAGTATATTGTGCCTTCTAAAATGGGCCTGCAAAGGAATTTTGATCTCCCTACGGTCAGTGATCCTCTTAATTCTTACTACCCTAGCATTTATTAAATCTTTACTTCGATTTTTTCTTCTAGTCGGAGCTTTGCTAGGTACGACAATAAGAAATTATATTCTCTCATTTCACCAATTTTTGGAAAATCGCAACCCCCAGCGTCGACCAGCTATGATGCATTCTATACTTTTATTTTTAAGCCTTCTAGCTTTAACTCAGGCTGACTGTTCAACTCATGCACTTTTGAGCTCAGACATAAAAAAATTGTCAAAAACAAACTGACCATCAAACTTGTCAATTATTCACAACGGCAGAGATAACGTTAAAAGGATTAGGTTACGAATCATGCATTTGGTTCCAAGATAAAAATGATAATGATATTTTTCACATGAAACTGAAACTTGTGTCAGCCCAATGTTCGTTTTCTTCGAAGAGAAAATATTTCACATTTCCTGTGAAGCATTATACCATTTCGCAACTCGCGTGCCCTCAAAATTATTATTGCGCCTGGGGCGAACATTGTAAAAATGATAAACATTTTGAGGCACTCACGGAAGAAAGTTTAGAATATCCAGGCTTCACGAGCTGCCAGCCGTCTAGCGTGGGTAGTGGATGCACAATTATTTCCCGTATGGGATGTTTATTTTATAGGGTATACTTTATTCCAGACTTGCTGCATTCCTATGAAGTACGACAATTATCAGGTCACCAATGCACATATACCATTTCAGTGGAACGTTCTCTTAACAATACTGTTGAGACTATGACATTTCATTCTTCTACAATAACAGCTGACGGTATTAACATAGACATCCTAGGAGCATATAATCAAGCTCCTATACATATTTCGGATTCGCTCTTATTACGAGTGGGAGATGCTTCTGAAGCTTACCTAGTCCCATCAAGTCCTTCTAATCGTCCTATAGCTGGATTAGTGGGCCAGGTTCAAGCAAACACTAGTTATACTACAAACTTTTTATTTGACCGAAATATGGTACAATGTACTTTTTTCGAAACTACTCTTCGATGTATGCAAACGCCAGATGCGTTGGAAGCACTTTATGCCACAAATGAGCGGGCACTGCCTCTTACACATGATTTACATCTTCTTTCTATGAAAAAGGGACTTTAAAATCCCAACTCCTATCTTCAGCTCCGGTTCGCCTGCAACTTCATTTTCAGGACTATAAAATAACAGTACAGAGCATTGATATCTGCCCACGTCTAACTGATGCTGTTTTTAAAACGAAAGGATGCTATGCTTGTCAGATTCTTTCCGAAATGACTTTTTTCGCTTTTTCATCATGTCATGCAGGGACTATTTCTCTAGAATTTCAAAAAATTTCAATTTATACACGTAGTATTAATTTAGGAACTGAGCCACAGGAATATTCTATAAAATTTTTAGCTGATGAGAAATGCTACGATGAAAAGATTTGTTTGGTTTCGAGAAATATGAGACAGTGCCAAAAAATTTCCTTTTGTCTCTCTGAACCCAGCCTGCACTTAATTCAGTTAAATACCTCATACACTAAATCATTTTCTAAAAGTGATTCCTCGGGCTCAGGCTTCTTTAGTTTTTTCTCCCTCCCCACTTTCAATAATGTTTTTATGTCATTAAAAATGTTGGGAGCGATTTTGTTGATTGTCTGTCTCACCATCACGATTTTTTCTACTTGTGTCACCTGTTGTAGAAGATAAGTTCTACGAATGTACTTATATATATTATTACTGTTTTTATTATAACTGTTTTTTGTTTTCCTCATAACAAACTCTTAAATGTCTTACCCTTAAAACCACTACTGCTAGTTTCACTAGTTATCATTTTTTTCCCTAACTATTCAACATGATTTATTCGTTATTCACTGTTTAAATTTTTTTTTCCTTTTTTATATTTTTATTTGTAAAATATATAATCAAAAAAAAAAAAAAAAAAAAAAAAAATCCTTTTTTTTCACTTTTTATTTAGAATTTCAATTTTTTTTCCCTAGTAGTTATACTCTACAAATTGGATATTTACGAGTTTGTATGTTCTTGCATTTATAGATTACTAATGGATGTATAACTTATATATATATATATTTTTCTTTTTTTTACCCATTAAGTAGTTCTGCGAAACTACTCTTGTACTGTTATATGTATTCCTTTCAGAGAGATGGAGATTTCGGTAGAGAACCCTAAGCCTTAAATTATTTTTTTTTATTGTTTTTTTTTCGCGTGTGAATAGAGAAGATGTGACGCAGTCACATTATCTTGGACTTAGAAATATAAGTAATCAACTGTTTTCGAAATAAACATTCATACGATAAATTATATAAGGTTTCTAGGCACGTGAAGTCTTTAATCTAGTATCCAGATATCAGAATTAAGTATAAAGTTCATCTCACCCTTAAGAAAGAAAAAGCTACATCTTAATCACTCGATAAGAAAAATACGCGTAAATTCTAATTAACCATAATCACGCGCGCTTTTAATCTAGAAACAAATAGCAGAGTTCATTTGAGATGCGATTGATATACTCGGATATATATACAGATAGACACGAGAGCAAAATATAATGAATCGATGAATATAATATAACATTACTAAGTAAAGGAGAGAGTAGTGCGTGAGTGTTGTGCATCATTAAAAGGACCAAGATGCCTATTGAATCGGCCCCAAAGTCTACGGTCAACATACTCCTGGGTAAGTCCATACTGATATATCTCCATCTCTCTCTTTTATTGTAAATTGTAGATGTTTTATTTTATTAGTATACGTTTAATTAATAAACCAATTTAGTCCAAATTTCTCTACTTCTTTAATAACCACTATACACGGCCCCCCCAATTGGGGCGCTTTTACAACAGGAAGAAATAATCTTTTTTAAAAAATCATAATTTATATTTTTGTTTTATACTTACGTTATAAGCAATATTCAAATGTAATACTCTGGAATATAATATATTATGTTAGTAAGTATATTTGTTCTTCAGGTAAATCATAAGAACAGTAAATACACTGCAAATATATTCAGATTTACAATCCTTGTACACGTCTTTTATTTTCTAAAAGCAGATAAAGTGTGGGCTAAGTCTTTATAATTGTCAGAAAAAGATTTTAAATACTATGCTCAACAGAACAGTGAAATATAAAAACGCATGCAATTTTAAAAGCAATAGTTTATTTGGAATGCTCATGGCATTTAATTTCATATAAATAATTGAATAAGAAGAAAATCGACAAAATTTCCTAAAGAAAATGATTCTATTTTTTCTAAAAATTACCAATTTTATTTTTCCTTTTCTTCTAGTCAAATTCCTATAAATCTTTAGTCAAGCCAAAAAGAAAGAAAAACTGTCATTTATACATACACTTTGCGTTGAAACTTTCTTAATTTAAAAGAACTTATCTTTGCACAGAACATTGTTTTCCTCATTGTTTGTAGGAATAAATAAAAGGGCTGTAATCCTATTTTCAGCAAGAACATCTCTAAAAATGAAATAGCAATTGTTGACTGTTTATGTGTTATCTTTTATTTCATGAAAGCAGTACCAAAAATACTTTAAAATAATTGACTTTGTTCCATTGCTTCAGGACGTAAAATCCATACTGTAAACGGAAATTTCGTAGTTTTATTATTCATGGATTTAATTTTCTATGTAATGCATTTAGCATTTCATTATACAAAATAAATATTGTATTTGCTCGTGTAAATAGAAAACAATATTTTCAATGGCATTTAGAAATAGTGTAAAGTTTAAAATAGATGCATTGATCGCTGTTGAAAACAAAATGCAGAGTATCGCAAAAATAAAATTTTAAAGATCCTAGTTATCGTACTATTTTTTTATAAAGGAGATGCCATTTGGAAAGGAAATATTTTAAAATGAGGATTTAAAAGGAAGTTAAAAACGATAACCCAACTCTCCCAATTACGGTTGCAATAACAAATTCTCAAGTTTTGAATCGACAACGTACATAAGTATCGCTGCACAAAAACTTGCGGAAATATATAATAAATTTTACATGAACGCAATAAAGTGAAGTTAGAACAATAAATTATTTTCTACTGACGACAAAAAAATTCCTGAAATTCATAAAATTGTCCAAATTTTCATGTAGTATGTGTATTTAGAGGTCTGCACGGGCCCGGCCTAGGCCCGAAGCCCGAGCCTGGCCCGGCCCGCGGGCCGGGCTCGGGCCGATTTGCAATAATGGCATTCGGGCCGGGCCGGGACTAGTCATTAATCCTTTCGGGCCGGGCCGGGCCGGGCCGGGCTAGTCACTAGTCTTTTCGGGCCAGGCTGGGCTCGGGCCTTAATTTTTTTGCTGGAGTATCGGGCCGGGCCTAACTTTTTTTTCCGTACGAAGCCGAGACTGATTCCATTCTTCCTAGTTTCCATGGACCAAAATAATCAGTTCCTATTGAATCTTCCTATATGAAAATCCTTTTCTCGACTTTTTATAAATCAGTAATATTTGGCTTTGTCCAAAAATTTCTGCAAAAAAGCATGTACTTTTAAGCCGTCATTATTCTACAATTAAACATTAGAATTTATTCCTTTAAAGAATCGTAGATTACTAGGCGTTTTAAAATAGAATTAAACACACACACACACACAAAAAAACATGATTATGACGGAATTTTTTTTAAACTGAAATCTGATAGTTTCTTTTAAAATGTTCATCCATGCAAAATGAATACAACAATACGGGAGAAAAAAATATATTAAACATTTACATCTGTTAAGAAGGGAATGCAATTTTTTTTTCGTTCCAAAGCGATTTCGTCTTTGGAAATTTTACCATATACCGCTTTTTCGATTTTTTGTCTCCATTACAGGGAATATGGATTAATAATACTAGTGATAACTGAAACATTTACATACAACAAACACAGATTCATTTAAAAGTATAAATATCGCAGCCTACGGCACTTCTGCATAAATGGAGATTATCAACATGGAAGAAAGAGACTAATATAATTTTTTTTGGTCAGAACTCTTCAATAAGATTAAAGATCAATGTTCTGTAGAAATTCACTCGAGCCGGGCCGCGTTCGGGCCGAATTTCAAACTTTTTTCCGGACCGGGCCCAGCTCGGGCCAAAATTTTAACTTTCGGGCCGGGCCGGGTCGGGCCATTATTTTTTTCTTTCGGGCCGGGCCGGGTCGGGCCAATATTTCCTTCTTTCGGGCCGGGCCGGGCCCGGGCCTCTATGTCTCTATACCTCTATGTCTATTCTGTATTGATTTTCCATATCACAAAAACACTCTTCAAAGGTTATTGTATTCAGTTTTATATGCAAATAATGGAACTACAAGGAAAATAGCATATATATATATATATATATACATATATATATATATATGTATATATATATAATTCATTTTAATCCCCATTTTTCCCTATCATAAAGTTAAGAATTTCCTCTGTATTTTTTAAATGTTTAAGAAAGATGATTTTTGCAATATTATTAAAAAAAATAATAATTGCGTAGTATATGGAGGGTAATCTTTGAGTGTGTTAATCGTTACTCAATGTTTAAAAAGAACATTCTATCAGTAGAAATATATTAATTTAAATACTGCTTCTATTCAAGAAAAAATACAGCTTAGTGAATAATCTTCTTTACGGATTGATTGTTTATATGTTTACGAAAGCTTTTATTATTATGTGCTAATTTTTATTATTTCTTCATGACATTGAGAAGATTGAAAACTATAATTTAATTTACTATTTGCGAGATAAGGAACGAATGGCTATATTTTATTATAAATGTCTTAATTAAAAAGTAAAATTTATCTGGAGCTGTTTATCGCTTATTTCGATAACAAATGATACAACTGAAAAACATTACAATTTACAAGACAGACAATATAAAATTTTAATTTTTGTTCCAGGGTCCTAACCAGTCGGCGTAGAGTACTTGAATTTGAATGATACAAAGACCAAGCTAAGTGACGCAAATAAATCATTATTTGAAATTTATGCGGACAAAACGAAAAAAATTCTTCCGCCACACAGCAATGTGATTGAATAAAGCGTACGAGAATGAACTTATTGGTTCTTTTTATAAAACTAAACATACATAGACTGATATATTAAGGTTTATTATTTTCAACCACAAAAATACAACTAGAAAACTAAATAGTTACAATTTGTAGTGTACAATTTGCACTTTCACTTCAAGTATAATGTTTTACACACATTTTAATAAAATGACATTATTAGGTATAATATATAATATTTTGTTCAAATTATTACATAAAATACTTATATATATATTAATTTTTCATTTTCAGTGTTATTTTGTCTTAAAAGATGCATTATATATATTTAAATGCCTGGAAGTTTCAAGTATCTAAACTTCAGCATTTTTATATTTGTACACTTCTTTTTTCCTTGAATGAATTAATACTTACTTTTTTACTTACAATTTTCAATTTATAACTTTATTTTTAATTACTATCATGTGACTAGTATTTTACAGAAGTTGTTTCCACATTAAATATTTACTGGCATTTCATTCTTATATTAAATATTCGTGTCTTTATAGTTCGACTTCAATAATAAAATTTCAATTGATCTTTGATTTCAAGATATGTATTTAAGATGTTGTTTAACCTAATTAATTTTAGATACACTGATGCTGACATTCACATTATGTTGTAAATATGGAGACTGGCGATTGAAATAAATGAATTTCAATTTATTTTTCTTATTTGAAGAAATATAACGAGTAGTGAGGGGTCTATATTTATCATAACATTTATAACTGAAAAAAACAGTTTTTAAAATATGTATTACATCTCCTATCTGACTTGTCATTCATAAATTTAAACATTTAAAATTGTGCGTTGGAAAAATCTTCAGAAACCTTCACATATATAGAGAAAGTAAATAAAAAAAATAAGAAAAATGAAAATTTCGTGGATATTTATCAATTTATCTTAGACACTTATATACTAAGAATAAATCAAAAAGCTACTTAGAAAGATTATTTTATTATTTTCTTGCATTCTGCAGAGTATTTTTTTTGTAAAAATGTTACGGTCAATTTCTAGAAACTATTTTTTTGTGTGAAGTTTTTGATTGGCTTTGAACCATTTTCTAAAATAAAGAAGATTTTTCACAAATCGTCAATGCTATTCTTATTTTTTTTAAATAATTTTTTCGTTATACTATATGAAATTGATATTTTTTTTAATTAAGAACGATTCATAAGGATTTTTTTCTTTAAACGCAAACCTTTCATTTCCTATATTCTATAGTCGTTTAACATGAACTTGTATAAAAAGCTGATTCATGAATACCATTTAATCTATCTATATGAGGTCAAACTTTGGGGTTATTTTCTAACAGTGAATATCAATGCCGGAAGTAATTTCATTTTTTTTCCATATTTCCGTGAATAGTGTAAGTCCTAGGAAGTTGATAACTTTCACCCGTCTATTAAATTCAGAAAACCTACGAAAAATCCTTAGTTTTGTCTAGTTTTCCTTTTGTTAATATTCTGATAATGCACACAAATCAGTAAAATAAAAAAATTAAAAATCAGAACAAACTACATTGCAGAGAAAAGAAAATAACAATAACATAAAATATTTTGACCAAGGCATTTTATTGCTGCGGTCATTTTTTAATTGTAAATGAAGGTGATAAATTATTTATCAAACCACTTGTAATTTTAATCAAGATCTTGCTCCCCTTAGGAAGTCAATTATTCGATGCAAATTGTAACAAATATCATGCGCATTGAAATTTAATGGTGCAATATTATTTCAGTTTAATTTCTTTCATTCTTTTGCAATAATTATAAGTAAACATAATAACTTTTTAAGTAACAGAATTTACTTTTTACTTAATTATCCATTCGAGATACGAATTTAACTAATTACAAAAAACTTCAAACTTACAGAATATGTGAGATTATTATTGTGTTTAATAATTTGCAAAAAAATATCCTTTTTGTTTAACATTCTCAAAAATATGAGTTCAAGAAAAATACTTTTCCAGTAAGGGAAAAACAACATAATAATGCATTATTATGTTTGTCAAACATAAGAGAAACAAAGTATATGAAAAACCAATTCACGTGATAATTTAAAAAGCCTTAAATTTCCCAAAGGCATTTTTATTCAGTCTATTTACTGGGAGACTTTAAATATAGAGAAGAGCATTACTATTCTGAATCAGTTTTGTTATTTGTAGGTTGCAGGATGCTTATTAGAAAAACTATTTTTCAAATTGAGTAAAAATATGTGAACCTTTTCAGAATCTTAATAAGGTTTTCGGCATTATATTTTTTTGCATTTTATTCTGATATTCGTAAGAATAAATTACACCCAAAATATAGCTTGACATAGGAAACTGGAACCCTCATCACGTGTGATTAAATTTTTGAATTTCAAAAATATTTTTAAAATTGAGTAAGAATGGATGAACATTTTCAGAATCTCAACAAGGTTTTCAGAGTTAAAAATTTGCATTTTATACTGATATTTGAAATAATAAATCACGTGAAAATATATTTTTCAAATCATATATATTATAACGCAGAAGTTCTGAAACTTCCAAACGAGTGTTTTCAAAAACTACCCGATGGATTTTTTTGCCGATTGTATTATTCGATAGGAAATATTTTTCCGAAGGTTTATGATTCAAATTTACAGGGATAACTCTGATTTTTCGTAGTAAATTTCGTATTTTTCGGTTATTTTTGACAAAAGAGTTGCCAGTAGCTGTTTTTGGCGAAAATTATAATTGCTAAAAGAATTAAAATGGCTATATCTATTAGAAATATTACAAATATCTTGCAAATAATAGCAGAAAATAACTACTGATAAAATTAAAAATAATAAAGAAAGACCGCTTAAATGAGGCGTAATATTATAAAAATATATTTATCTTGAAAATGAAAAAAATATTTGTAATGCTTAAAAAATAAATTAACGCGAAATATAACAATTGGTTCAATTTTTGGCGACTTATCCCTGGTGTTAGAATAAAATCATAAATTTCAGAAATTGATTAAATGAATTTTGAATGATAGTTATTTCTTTTTTTATTATTTTCTTTCTTTTTTTTATCGAATTTCCGTATAATATAACTTACAGCAGAAAAAAGCAGATATGATTGTAAAAGACACTGTGAGTTGTGAGTTACTATTCGTTTCAATCTTGCTTTTGTCGCCAAAGAATGTGTTTTTAAGCCGAAAATGCATTACTGACTTAATGCCTGACTTAGGTTCTTAATGGTCGCAATAATGTTCTTTTTTTTTTCAAATGAAGATAATTTGTAGAATATATTTTAATATTCAATCGTAAATTATATTGATATGAGTATAACTCTTTTATTTCTTTTTGCAAATGTTTTCATTGTTAATTTAATTTTTCTTGCGCCATATCGTCAATTTCACTTACAGGAAAAATTTCAGTTTTAAAATTTAAAAACTGAAGAAGGAAAGATTACCCCATCGATTAAAAATCTATCCCCAAATTCCAAGATTAAATGTCAATAATGGATGATCGTAAATGTCACATTCACTTGACATTAAGTATAATATAAATACTAATTATGTCATCAAGTGATTTTTAATTCGACATTTTATTTCTACTTTTATATATGTTCTGCTAATTTTTTTTCGTTATTTAAATGAAAGTTTATGCTAATTTATATAATCTGGCTAATAGTTTGGCGATTTGTATAATTTGGCGAAATCGGTCGACGGTATAACCAAGTAGTTCTGAAGGAAAAATTTTGCAATTTAAAGTAAATTTATGCAATTATGCGTTAATATTATAGATAGATTCAATATTTTGAAATTAAAAATTCCCGCTGAATAAAATTTACAAGTCTTTTTTAATTGACCATTTCCTCTTCAATATTTCTTCAATCAAACTTTCGCTATTCTCTTTCGCGGAGGCTAACAAAAATGTATTTTAAATATTTTATTAGATAAAACGTAAATAACATTTTTCTATTTTTTTTAAAAATATTTTTAAAATCTAATTCTACCATTACGTGTCTTACAGGACAAAATAGCAGAAATACTTTTAAAAATGGTTTTATCTGTTAATTGTATGCTATTTGTTTATTTGGGTGTTTGAATTTACTTTTGTCATCAAACAATGGGCTTTTATACCAAGAAGGCATAAGCCAGAGCGATGTTCACAATTACTAAATTCTTTCACTTTCTTTCAAATGTGTGGGAGCATTTTTAGGATATTTTTTTATGTTTAATTGTAAATATGGCAAAAAAATGCGTATAATCTTTAAATTTTAGTATAAATGTCTTCCTCATCCAAACTGTAAAATAATTTAATTGCAACTTTTTAAAGTTTTGGCGCAGATGTCATATACGCACCACATTCGCACGAATGCAACAAAATGGTGATTTTATGCCACACATGATAAACCGACTATGGTTGTTTATTTATTAATAAACTATTTATTAACTTTCATTTTGTTTTTTAAAATAATATAAATCATTTTGTTCTATAGCTATTAATAAAATTTTTTATTTATTATTTTTTTCAAATAATACAAAATAATTAAAAAAAATATTTATGAAATTGGTAATTAAAAGCCAAGTTCTCCAAATTGTCGCAGAAAAAAATTGAGCCAATGTGGTGCATATATGACATCTGTGCCAAAGTTTTTTCTTATACATAAGTATGGAAAATGCAGTATAAATACAGATTAAGTTTTTTCCAAATGAAAATTTTGTCACGGATTTGGTCATATACTCATCGAGGTATCTCACTGGCGCCAAAATGGCATTATTTGCCTCATATGGTAACCCAGCTATAATTGTTTATCTGATGATAAGTTGTTTATTTACTTTCATTTTTTTCTTTTTTGAAATGATATTTGTTGTTTTGTTCTACAGTTACTTTTAATTTATTGTTAATTGCTGTTTAAAATGATAGAAAATAATAAAATATACATAAATTTCTTTGCTATTCTAAAACGAGGATTTTGCCACATTGTAGTTGCAAGATAATCGTGCTAAACCTATTGCGTATATGATGTCTGTGTAGGAATCTTTTGTGAAATATGAAAAGTGTAAATTGGCTACTACTTGATTATCACGTCAACCAATTTCGCCAAATTATACAAATTTACATAATTTTATTTTATATAACTAAAGAGAAAATGCTTAAATACGAAAGAGCAAATAATTTTGTTTTCATTTTTCAGGAGGAAATTTTGCAATAATAAATTAATTGTTGTATTGAGAATTTTAATGTTTTATTATTATTATTATTATTTTTTATTGTTGAAAACTTGCTGTAATGAATAATGTTTATTTTTTTTTCCTGCTATTGTTTTGTAAGAGCTGGTTTTGTGAAAGTCATATTAAGATGGTATTCAAATTTTCGAACCCTTCCCAATTACCACCTCCTTGGGCCGATTTTGTTCATTTGCAATTCCCATTGAGATATTAACCATCTCAATATACTTGACGAGTTTGAAGATGATTCTTGCATAATTGTGCCTTTTATCGCGCGGACAAAATTTAATATGTATATAAACTTTTTAGGTGGGAGTAGCTTTGGTTTCCTGGCTTCACATAATGAAAAGTTGTGAAGAAATTTTTCAGAAGTTGTACCATGGTAACGACTGTAATAATTAATATTTCTTCAGATAAGGGAAAATTTTAAATCCTGTTGCCATAATGGTCTCATTTCGCTTCCAAATGTGTACTGTTAGTAATAAACTAAAATAGTTACTTCTAAATAGCTGGTTTTTGCGCAACGTTTAAGGTAATTTAATATCACAATTTAATATCACTAAATCGTTTTCAGCAATGAGCAAGGTGCTGCTGGAGGTCCAAATTATTTAAAATACAAATTTAAATTCACCAGTTCGTTTCATCCACGGTTGATTTTGAAATATTGACCAGCGCAGCGGGCATAGCCTGCTAGTATCCAATAATTTTAAATATGTGATAATATTTTTTCAAATTTTTATATGCAAAAACAAATAACGTGACATACAAAACTAGATTCCTAATCACGTACGATTATATTTTTCTGTTCTTAACCCTAATGAGAATCATTTAAAATAAGTTTAAAATGTTAGTTAAACGTTTATTCTTGATATAAAAAGTTGCAATATTAAGTTTAAATCCATTAAATGTGAAACAAATAACCTATTGGATACAAAAAAGTTAAATATTAAATATAAAAATTTAAATATCCAAACCATTTTATAAAAAATGATTTGGGGTTTCTGTTAATTGGCAAAATTATTTTTTATGATTTTTTACTTTTCTTTATTTTTGCGAAGTTCTTTAATTTTATATGAAGATATTTTGAAACAAATTGTAATTCATTAACTATTGTTTAGATTACGCCACTTTGTGTGTTTAATTATACCCAAGCACTTTCTGAAACACTATGCATTAATACTAAAAAATCTTTAGACATTAGAAATCCCATTCGACAAGTAAGAATTTTATTTCTTTTTTATTGTTTTTTTCCCATTCAAATAAAAAACATTGCCATAAATGAAGAGTTTTATTATATGATAATCAAATTTTCTATCATTGCATAAATTAAATGTTTTATTGTATTGTTAAACTGTAAAAATGAATCCTTAATTTTCGAGACAAATTTTCACTTTATATTTCTCATTTCCATTTGAAAACAAAATAGCTTCTTAACTTACCATTTTTCTTTTAGTTTCAAAAAGGGAGGCAATAACTGAAATTAAGTTAAATGCTTATGAAAAAACAGCTTTTTTTCTAGAAAGAATCATTTATCAGTAGAAAATATTCAATTTAAAAACTACACAGGAAAAGAAGTAATCAAAGATACTTAACTACAGAATTGCTTTTCATAGACTTTGATAATGTTATTAGAACTTAAGATCAAAGTTGACATGAAACTAAGAATTAGTTTACAGAATTCATTATTATTTTTATGTTAAATGCATGAATGTAATTACGTTTTTTTAGTGCAACTAATATGTACACTGTTTTTTTAAACAGATATCTTAATGAGTTTTTACTTATTTTTTTATTTTAAATATTCCATTAGTCATTCGATGTTTTTTGTCGCATTTATATACTGAAAAAAATTCAAAACAAGCTTTTTAATATTCTAAATAATGTTGAAACAAATAGCTTTCATACGTAGAAACCAAATAATTATACACATAATTACATATTAAATGCAATAGCCGAATGTTTCAGGGGGAAAAGAATTATTCATAAAAAATTTAAAATCCTTAATTATAATTATTTTCACAATTTAATAATAGATATATTTTAAACATTTCAACATCTGTTATTTAAAATGTATAAATTGTCATCTAAAAAGGTTTTTTACACATTTCTAATGGATTTTAGATAATTTAAATTAAATTATTTTTTTATAAAACACATAATTAATATCAGAAGACTGTATGTTACATATTACCCACAACTAAATGATCGGAAATATTATCACCAAAGATAATTTTAGTAACCTCTAAATGTTAAGCAAAACCCGCAAAATGAATCTTTTGATTCTTGCATGTTTTCACAAAAAAATAGGGTGAACATTATGGGTAGAAAACCGTTTCTATTCCTTCAGTACATCATGTCTATGCAATGTCACATTCATGTCACGAATACTCTCAACAGTAATAGTCATTATGTTGAAACAAAGATGATATTTTTCATTTATATGATTACTAATTCGAAGTAAACACCTGTCAACGACTATACTGGGAAAACACTACGACTGTTACTTGTTAAGAGTATTCAGGTAGAGTTACACAGAAATCACTTTATAAATTGCCATGTATCTAGTTAGAGAGAAAAGAATATAATATTATTATTATAAGTATTTTAGCAAAAATGGATAGATGCCAAAGGTTTTCTCTTTACTTATGCTTCAACTGCGTGCAATTTAATTGTTAAAACAAAATCCCTTGGGTCTGCGCTATTGATCTAAATGTAGCAAAGTTCAGAAAATTTTGGCATTTGAAAAAAAAATCCTATAAAGATGGCTATCATTTAAAAGTGTTATTTAAACCTTTAGTGTTAAAGGCTTAACAAATTTAAGACAAAACGACATATTCATTCTATATAACTGGAGGAAAACTCTAACTACAAAATTTTTTAATGATTAAAGGACATTGCTACACAGTTGTAGTATGCAACGAATTGTTGTTTAGAATGCTGCTCTTAACCAAGTTGCTTTCAAAACTATCAAGGACTTAGGACTTGTAAGTGGTTCCATATCATGTCTCATCCATGCCAAGCTCTACCACACTATCATTTGAACATAAAGTTTTATTTATACTTTAAATTGTGTTTTTTCATAAACTGCTTGCATAAAATTTCTGCGTATCAACCTAGTCTACCACTTCTTTGTATCTACAGAATTTGGATGATGCTACATCCTATTTCTGTATACATTCTACACTCTATTTTTGTATAAGAGAAGTCAAACACAGTAATGCATATGGGAATTTATTAATAAAATGTATTCAGACGTCTATTATCTTCACAAAAATTTTATCCGATAAACAGTTATTGATTAAACGCTCTGTTACTGTAATATTTCCAATGAATTCTATTTCTATAATTATAATCCGCTTTAAATATGATTCTCGATATTTCAGATTTACGTATTCTATCATTTACTCTCCTCTTGTATCTGTTATATGCTATGCAGCTAGCTGCTTCATGTGATGGCGATTGTCAGAGATCATAGGAATAAAAATTTAATCTGGTTGTGCAAGATAATCATTGTCCTCAATAACTTTTTATTTGATTCGTGGCATCCTATTGCTGTATACATTCTACACTCTATTTTTGGTACCGGGGAAGTCAAAGAGAGTAATGCATTTGGAAATTTATTAATATAATCTATTCAGACGCCTAATATCTTCACCGATAAATGGTTAGTGATTGTGCGTTCTATTACTGTAATATTTCCAATAAATTTGATTTATATAATTATGTACTTTAAATATGATTCTCAATGTTTCAAATTTGCGTATGTCATCATTTACTCTCCTCTTGCACCTATTACAGCTATGCAACTGGCTGCTTCATGCGATGGCTAATGTCAGAGATCATAGGATTAAAATTTAATCTGACTGTGCAAGACAACAATTGTCCTAAATAAACTTTTGTTTTTTATGGCATTATTCATTTTCTTTGCAACAGAGTAATTCCCCATCAGTTTTCATTTCCATTTTTTAGGTGTGAATCTCATTTGATCGTAAATCGTCTTTTGGCATCCATTTGGATTGCGTAGTACTTTGTGTGTACTTTTAGAAGATTTTATGGGGTGTGAATGCTCATATTTTGACCGAGAATGATCTTCGCTGTTTTTGTGAAGGATTTTAATTAGCGCAATCTTAAAATGGACAATTACAATAGATCATATGCCCCTCGACTGCACATAATTCCCTCAGAGCTATTTAATAGATATGATAAAAAGAGAAGATTCTTGAACCACAAGTTAATCAGGAAAATATTTGTCAATAGGAAAATATTTGTACACGTGCCATTCATTCCCTATTGTAATTTGAAATCCATAAAGAGTAATTTGAAAAAATATTTCATAAAATATTTTTAAAAACATTCATTACAGAGCAGAGACAACTGCTTTACATTTCCAAAGTCATTTCCTGAAGACATAGATCATGAGAACTAACGAATAGAAATACTGAAAGGATGTACATAGCAAGCCGTCTTACAAAAGCGAAAAAAATTCCCTCCTTTATATAAGCCTTGCCTGATCACCAGAGTCTATAGGTTCACTCACAATCTATGCAATCCAAGCTTATGTCCCAGAATGGTTTACGCAAAATATAATCCGTATCTAAGGAATGGATCTAAAAATGGTATCACAGATAGAGAGTGAGCTCCCTGTTTTTAGATAACTTTTTATTTTGTAACCACATGTCATACAAAACAAGATAAATATTGTTATTTTTTATTACAATATTTCTATTTATGTCATATTTATAACCGCCGTGTCGACTTTCGTTACGATGAAATAACATATATTTGTGACTAAATAAATAGTCTTCGACCTTATGTTCTATGGCAAAATCCTCTTGATGCTTAGTGTTTGCGTGCTTAAAGTATTTATTCTAAAACACTAATATTTATAAACATTAAATGACTCTATATTGCATAAGTGAAATTAACTACATTAACTGTTTACTTTAAAACCATAATATTTATAAACGATAAATTGATCAATAACTCAGAAGTGACATTAATGAAATTAATTTAATATCATTGTTTATATAAAGCAATTCATAAGTAGTTGATTGCACATGATTGCGAAATCATTTTTGATTACGTCAAGGACGTTGAATTTTACTGTGTATGAACTAACCAGAGACTTCAGTTTTCTCTTATGCCTTGTAAAAGCACACACGGTGCTTACATTACTCTTCTGTCTTCGCACAACTATTTGGATAATACACTATATTGCCATTGATTATGGGACACTTGCGATTTTAGACATTTTACTAAATATCTAGAACAATACATGAGGAATCATCTCGAAACTCTTAGTGTGTAAATATAATAGTATACATCATATATCTCTGTGAAGATTTTTTACCGAAACTCCATAGGGGACCGTCAACAAATTAAAAAAGAATGAATATCTTTTGAATAACCCTGTCAAGACTAATGTAGCAAAAGCGCTCCAACTCTAGATTATGATTGAATGCCTTATTGTAATACACTGTGTTCATTTTTATGCAAATAGCATGCATACTCGCAGAGTAATTAAGGTTTTATAAAAATGGCCCCAAATTTTTCTAAGTTTTTCCCTTATAGTTTTCAGAGTTCTTAATATAAAATAATATTTTTTTCAGAAAATATGACAAACAGAATTGTACACAGTACCCTGTAATCAGAAGTAAAAAATAATAAAAATTGTATGAAAAATGAGTAGGTTTACTAAATAATTTTTTACTGCGCATGCGTCAAAGATATCAAAATTTCATTTGCATATTATGTTAGCTAAATGTATAGAGCAACTTTTTTAAAAGTCTCAAAATTATGGCTTGAAAATTCTGAAAGTAATCGTCTATAGAATAAGGACAAAATCCGTTGTTTCCAAAATGAAGCAAAAAAATGAGGGATTTCATCCAAAAGTAGTCGTAACATCCCGTATTGTGTATTCTATATCGACACTAATCGATGAATATATGGATACAACCCCTCTTGTTTTTGCTTCATTTTGAGAATAACGGATTTTCAACTTATTCAATTGACGATTATTTTCAGAATTTTCAAGTTATGATTTTGTGACTTTCACAAAAGTTGCTCTATACATGTAACTAACATAATATGCAAATGAAATTTTGATATCGTTGACGCATGCGCAGTAAAAAATTATTTAGTAAACCAATTCATTTTGTATACAATTTTCATTATTTTTTAATTCTGATTACAGGGTACTGTGTGTAATGTTGTTTGTCATATTTTCTGAAAAAAATATTATTTTATATTAAGAACTCTAAAAATTATAAGGAAAAAAACTTGGAAAAATTTGGGACCATTTTTATAAAAACCTTAATTACTCTGCGAGTATGCATGCTATTTGCATAAAAAGGAACACAGTGTATTACAATAAGGCATTCAATCATAATCTAGAGTTTGAGCGCTTTTGCTACATTAGTTTTGACAGGGTTATTCAAAAGATATTCATTCTTTTTTAATTTGTTGAGGGTCCCCTATGGAGTTTCGGTAAAAAATCTTCACGGAGATGTATGATGTATACTATTATATTTACACACTAAGAGTTTCGAGATGATTCCTCATGTATTGTTCTAGATATTTAGTAAAATGTCTAAAATCGCAAGTGTCCCATAATCAATGGCAATATAGTGTATATGTTAATCCAGGAGTACACCGCAGCAGGAAACAGAATTCCTGTGTTTTGTTTTGTGAATTTACAAAATGTGCTTTAAGTGGTTAATATAAGACAAAAGATTAATCTGCGTTAATTTTATTTACAATTAACACACTCCAAAGAACTACTTTGTGAATCGCGGACAGTAACATTTTGGAGGCACTGACGAGATAAAAGGAGTACCTGCGCACACCGCTTTTTTGTGGATTACAACGTTTCAAAGTCGCCATAAAGGAGTACCCTTCATCCCAAATTTACTATACTGCAATGTATTTGGAACATGTAGTGAATCAATAAAGACTACAGCAGAACTTGGTATTTATACAGAATGGTTTAAACTTTAAGAAAATCGCAAATATTTAAATTTATTTTTGTCTTATTATGTTTAAGAATTATGAAAAATATACTTTAAGTAAATTCCCTAAAGCAACTATACAAAAAATAATAAAACCGTGATAAATAATTCGTTATTAAGCATTTAAGCAAATTTAAAAAACCACCATATTTGAAAATGCATAATTTCTCAAAAGATCTTTCTAAGAGACATATATTTTTAAATGTTCGTCTTGTTGTATTGTATTTAGATGAAATCATTCTGTACTTCGACACGATTTTTGCAATTTACAAAAAAAAAAGGTGAGGCAAAATGGTAAATACTACAATTATACACTATAAATATTTTGGTTTAAGAATGTTCAGTTTGTGTGTTTTTATGAAAAGTCTAGATAATTCTTGCTATTTTGTTAAGGTAAAACAAGACTGTATGCAATCCTATGGGAAATATGTGAGCTTTAAGACTCGTTTACTTGAAAACTACCCGACTGATTTTGATAAAATTAGGAATCCGTTTTTACTTTAGTATGTTTAAGACTTATGGCACACATAAGCTTATTTAAGACCCAAGCTATTTGTTTTATAGCAATAGCAAATTTTTTAGAAAAACTATCAACCACAAAACACACTTTCAAAAAACTATCAGCCACATATATTTATACTCTACAACCAAAATATGTGTTATAGGAATCGGTAGAATACTTCAGTGAAACTCTTGCGCAGTTTTATGAAATACATCAATTAAAGTATGTAACTCAACATACACACTTGGATAAAAGTTATTTACATATAATTAGTGAGTATGAAATATTAGTGCAAAATTATTGCGAGTCTATGTGGCGTCCCAGTTTTGTCCTAAAAATTAAAAAAAAACATATTTAAAAAATAAGGTAAACTTATATTTAAGATTGAAGAAATCTATAAATCCTAAAACAGCATTTATATGGTAAAAAAGACTAATTCAATGAATTGCTTGCCGTTATTATAAAACTATTTTTGTAAAAAAGTACCATATTCATATGTGATTTTTTCCCTTGCGTTATTAACTTGATTTCATTTCTTAATAGATCTTGTGAGTTCATGTTTTTCACATTAGATTATTTTTTATTAAAAAAATCAAATAATTTTACACAAATCACAATAAATTATTTTTTATAAATAAAATTCTTCCGACGTAGAGGGCAATCAGCTGATCTATAATAAAGAAAACCATTATTTCTATGAAAACATTTATGTTTCTTATAATAATGATGAATGTTATATGAATCTTATGCTACTAATTATTAAAAAAAAACTTTAAACTACATAAGAATAGTTTGATTTGACAGCCATATGATTAAAATAAGATTGATGTTTCCATTGGGAAGGCATATAGCTTGTTACTTTTAGAAATTACACGTGTCATTGATTCAAGATTTTTTTCTTTTCTTTATTCTTAAGGAAAGATAAAAATTGTAATTTTGTTTGAATTATTTATATAGGCCATCTTCAAATTTCGCTTACATATGCTGTCCAAGAGTGAAAAAAAAGAAAATTCAAACATAAATTAATATTTAAAGTTTGATTTCAGCTATGCATTTGCTAAAGAAACTATATTGAACATTTTTAACATGAAAAATTTTTAAAATCAATAACAAGTTTTGGAGATGTAAATCTTTAAAATTGTGATTCTAAGCAAAAATGGCTGTTCCATTCCAAATTTTATGTAATTAACTTTTTTTATCTAATTTAACTTTTATAAATAAAGATATTTAATTATTTTAAATATGAACTGTTAATGTTCTATAAAGATAAAAAAAAAAAAAAATATTTACAAGTGATATTTTCTTTGAGAAATTAACATAAATATTTTTTCCCTCACTTTGCGTCAAGTCCGTTACCTTGTCATTATTTTAATCAAAATAGGTTTCTAATTCTACCTAAAGTTAGCAGCAAATATTCGGTGATATTGTTAATTTATTCACGCAACTATTGCTTGCCATTTTTTAATCTTCATTTATGAAACAATGTAATAATGGCAAGAATCAGGTTTCATCAAATTTGGAACTTTTTTTCACTGTGAAGTCTGTTACTGTAAATTTTAATATTAAAATAATGATACAATTGGAATTAAGAACAAAATCAGTGCAGAATCAACCTTGTTTACTAATTTAAAACTTAAAAATACATGTAACTGTGTATAAATTACTTAACCTAAAAAACGTAAAAAGTTAAATATACATTTAAAGTACTATTAAAAAGTTCAAATAAAAAGTTAAAATGATGATTTTTGCATTTTTGTAAATGAATATTGTTTACTAAATAGTTTCAGAAGATAGTGCATTATTATTTAAGTTAGAAATTATAGAAGCTATAGTTCATTTCTAATAGTTATATTTGAAATGTCAAGTCCGTTACTTGTCATGTCTATTACCATGTGTGTAAGCGATGAAATGTAAGCTGCTAAGTAAGTTTACTAAATAGTTTTAGAAGCTATGTAAATTATTATCTAAGTTAGAAATCATACATATACTTCATTTCTAATAGTTTTATTTGAAATGTAAGTCCGTTACCATGAAATGCAAGCGAATGGTATAAATGTCCCATATGCTTTCTTTGTTTGTTGATAAAAATGTTCAATTTTATTTTAAATAGTTAGAATAAATATTATTTTAACTTCATAAATTGTGTACGGTAATAACCGTAACAAATACCGTGTCACAGAATGCTCTGATTTTTTATTTCGAAGTTATACTTGAGTTACAAAATTCTTCATCTTAAGTTGATTTATTGCAACTGGACGCTAAATAATGTGAAATTTAATGTGAGTTTTTTTTTTTGTCTATTTGTTAATGTATAATGACTTTTAATATTCATTATTAAATAACTGAATAGTTTTCTTGGTTAGATACATAAAAAATGTTGATATCTCAATTTTTGGTAAGGTGTATTTCAGGAATTATATATATATAATTACATAAAACATGCAAAAATGAATTAATTTAAGCGCGTATAAAGTTTTATTGATATTGATAAAGCATATACTATGCCATTAAACTAAATTTAAAAAGTTTCAATTTTATTATACGTAGGTTATAGTTCTAAAATTCATAAAATCTGATTTTATGAGAAAAATCATTCTATATCCTATTTAATGTCAGGTACATTATAAATTACTATTACGAAATTATTAATGAAAGATATTTATAATATTAATATACCATGTTATTAATTAAAAGAATTCATTAACCTTATATTATTATATAAGGATAATGAATCATTTTAATATTTTTCAGTATATAAAGTAGATTTTTTTATTTATTATGCATGATTAACACGCATAACAAACTATTATACATGTATTTTACATGCCATATTTAAGATTATTAAAAGAACACGCCACAAAAAAGAATTTTAAATGTTCTATAACAAACACTCAGTTTATTTTTAAAATTATTTATTTAATTAAAACTTAAAATGCAGCACAATAAATCATAGACAAGCTTTCAACAACATGTTCTTCTTTTTTTCAAAATGTTTTGAAATAGTTAGTGTAAAAATCACAAAAATATTTAGCAGGATATTCGATTAAACAAAGTCTTTGATTTGAGATGCCTAATTAACGCCTTTATGTGCAAGTATTATTACAGACAGCATATGCATGGCAATAAAGAGTATTCAGATTTACATATTGTTCATTCTAAACTTATCGTATTCTGACATGTTTGAATAAATAGAACATTGTCGAGTTAAGCTGAGGGCATTTAGATCGCAGACTATTCACACTAACTGCATATTTCAGTCTTATTTTTTTAAAGAATAATGTCCCGTTAAAAAGAAATTAAGGGGAAGATTAGCTCCCCCATTTCCAACGTTTATACTTAATAATGAAGCACTGAAAAGTATTCAAGGATATGCATTATGATAATGAACTTATATCCAAAATTCAAAACAAATCGGATTATTCTACATAAACACCATATATTTAATTTAAAAGTGGCTAACCCCACTCTCCCCTATATACTTCACTATTAAACCCCCTAAACGATTCACGGATTTTCCTTTGCAGAAAAAAAACCTATATCCAAATATTAGAGAAAATCGGAAAATTCTGCTTAAAAACTCATTTATAAAATTTAAGGCGGGTAATCGCCAGTTCCCGCTTTGTTCGTAACAAAAGAACCCTGAAACTAATCAGAAAGTATCTTATCACTATCAACTTATGTCCAAAAATTGGAACAAATTGGTTAATTCTGAAAGAAAAATCCCTTTACCTAAATTAAGAAGAGTATTTTCTAGATCCCTCCTTTTTAGTTAACCAATGAAACCCAAAAACAAACCAGGAAAGTGCCTTATTAGAATTATAGTAGTTAGCAGTTTATTTACATTAAAATCGTATACAAAAATTCAGGACTTTGAAAAACTGACGTGATAAGTGGAGTGACTTGAATATCGGGTGTCGTGATAGCGAAGTCTGACTGCATATGTACTGTAATCATAATGACTGTATATGTACTGTAATCATATGGACTGTATATGTACTGTATTATAGTGAAGTCTGCTATCCCTCATCAAGAAGATGAAATGTAATAACACTTAATTTCTCCATGTCAAGAAGCTTCATATAAAAAATAAAATATTTGTTCTTCGAAAAAAAAATGCAGATCGTTAAGCAGACAAAATCAATCAATTTAAGCAATGATTATACAATATTTAATTTACAAAAAATTACAATATTTAAAAACCCTGATTGTGTACATAGGGTGCACGCCATAAAATATAAAATTTTAGCTGGAATTTTCAAATTAAATTTTTTGTTTACTATAAATATTTTTTTCATTATTAGACCGCGTTATAGATTTCAAATAATTTCTTCCATAAAAGTAAAAAGAAATCGTGCAGTGTAGGGTTAACGTAAAGCTAAGCTCTTGTATTCATCCATAAAAAATCCCCATATTTTTAAATATTAAACGGCAATTCGAGTTTGGCTTAAAATGCGATATCCTGTATGTAAGACTGAATAAGTATATTACGTCTTAATGTTCTTCCATCACAGTCCACTATCATAAATAAACATTTAGAATAAATAAATATAGATGGATGTACTTAATGACAATTTATAATAAATAGTAAAAACAGTCAAAAAGTTCATTGTAGAAAAAAAAAATTTCGTTAAATTTGCAGCAACTAAGTTTTAACAGTTAAATTTACTGATGGAAGCAATGTTGCCATCAGTTTTTATCGTAAAAATTGCATTAAAATTAGATATAATTTTTTATTACATCTAATTTGACTGGCATTTTTACGGCAAAAAGGGTTGGCAATTTTGCTGTGCGTAAATCGAACGGATTTTTTTTTGTTCCAGTGTTTTGCTTTCTTTAATTCAACAGAAACGTGTTGTAATATTTTCACAGTAGTTTAATTTCCAAAAAAACATTTTATTGTCATCTTGAATAACATAAAATGTTTATAATTATTATTGTTTATCGATAAACTTTAATGAAATTATCTTTTAAAATTTAGCATCTTCGTTTGTACTTACATTTTTTATTTCTCAAAATTTCTTATTCAAGTAGACTTAGTTTCTGCAATAAATTTATCAGCAGTGTTTGGAAGAGAAATAAATTAACATTAGAATTTCATTTAACTAAAAGCTATGTCATTACTGTAATGAATATATATCGAAGTGAGTTAAAACTGTTGTATAATATCAACGATCAATAAACATCTTTAAAATTGTAATTTTCCTAATGAGATAGATTTCAAAAGTATTCAGAATGACTGGAATAATGCAGTATAAATAATGAGCTTGATGCCGAATATTTTATACACAAAAGATATGTAATTAAAAACTTTATACGAAAATCATGTGAAACACTAGTCGGCCAAAGAATAGGTCTAAGAATGTATGATTACAATTAATGCAAAACGATATGTACATGTATGATTTGAATTTACAGAAATGTGGAAAATGCGATTATATTTATTGATAAAGGTAAATATTATTCTAAAAACGTTACTTATTTCACAGACAAATAGCAATTTAGTTGTTTTGTGTTGCTGCCTCCAACGAACTCGAACGAATTGAAATTTAATCGTGAAATATTATTTCAATGAATTTCTTTTATTATGATTATAAGTAAACATACTTACTTTTTATTTAAAATAATTTACTTTTTACTTAATTATCCATTCAAGGTACGAATTTAACTAAGTACAAAAAACTTTAAATTTACAGAACATGCGAGATCATTATTGTGTTCAATAATTTCCACGAAATAAAATTTTTAATTTAACATTCTAAAAAAAAAAAAAAAAAAAAAAAAAAAAAAAAAAAAAGAGTTTAAGAAAATAGTTATCCAGTAAATGAAAAACAACATAATAATACATTTTATTATTATGTTTGCCAAACTTAAGAGAAACAAATTGTATGAAAACCGATGCACGTAATATTTTAAAAAGGCCTTAAATTTCTCAAAGGCATTTTTATTCAGCCCATTTACTGGGAGACTTTAAATAGAGTGAAGAACATTACTATTCTGAATCAGTTTTGTTATTTGTAGGTTGTGGGTTAAATATTAGAAAAAATATTTGTCAAATTGGATAAAAATGTGTGAATCTTTTCCGAATCTTAACAAAGTTTTCGGCATTATAATTTTTGCATTTTATACTGATGTTCGGAAGAATAAATAATCCAAAGGAAAAATAACTTGACATAGAAAACTAGAACCCTGATCACATGTTATTAAATTTTTCAATTTGAAAAAGAATATGTTTTTCAAACTGAGTATGAATGAATGAACCTTTTGGAATATTAACAAAGTTTTCGACGTTAAAATATTTGCATTTTATACTGATATTCCAAATAATAAATCACGTGTGAGTATATTTTTCAAATATTCAATAATTTTAAATATGTCATTATATTTTTTCACATTTTTATATCTAAAGAAAAATAACTTGACATACAAAACTAAAATCTTGATTATGTACGAATATATTTTTCAACTCTTAACCCTTATGAAAATAATTTAAAATATGTTTAAAATGTTAGTTAAATATTTATTCATGGAAAAGGTACAATAATGTAGTTTGAATCCAATAAATGTAAACAAAATCTAATCTACTGAAAGCAAAATATATAAATATTCAATCCATTAAATATGAAATGATTTGCGGTTTCTACAAAGTGGCAAAATATTTTTTAGAATTTTTTATTTTTTTTTATTTTTTTGAAATTTTTTAATTTAGTATGATGATGTTTTGAAACAAATTAAAATTCATTTACTATTCTTTAAATTATGTCACTTTCTGTGTTTAATTATACCCAAGTACTTTCTGAAATACTATGCTTTAATACTAAAAAATCTTTAGACATTAGAAATCCCAATCTAGAAATAAGAATTTTATTTATTTTTGATTGTTTATTCTTTTTTTCATTTCAAAAGGAAAACATTGCCATAAATTAAGAGTTTTATTTTATGATAATCAAATTTTCTATCATTGCATAAATTAAATGTTTTATTGTGTTGTTAAACTGTAAAAATGAATCCTTAATTTTCGAGACTAATTTTAACTTTATATCTCTCATTTCCATTTGAAAACAAAATAGCTTCTTAACTTACCATTTTTCTTTTAGTTTCACAAAGGGTAGCAATTACTAAAATTAAATTAAATGCTTATCAAAAAAAGCTTTTTTCTAGAAAAAATCATTTACCAGTAAAAAATATTTAATTTAAAAAGTACCCAGAAAAAGAAATAATCAAAGTAACTTAATTACAAAAATGCTTTTCACACACTTTGATAATGTTATTAGAGCTTAAGATCAAAGTTAAAATGTAACTAAGAATTAGTTTACAGAGTTCATTATTATTTTTATGTTAAATGCATGAATGTCATTGCGATTTTTTATGCAACTAATATGTACGCCGTTTTTTAACAGATATCTTAATGATTTTTTTATTTATTTATTTTAAATATTCCATTAGATATTCGGTGTTTTTTGTCGCACTTACATGCTGAAAAAACTGTAAAAAGGAAACTTTTAATATTTTAAATAATATAGAAACAAATTGCTTTCATACGTAGAAACCAAATAATTATGCACATAATTACGTATTCAAATGTAATAGCCGAATTTTTAAGCAGGGAAAAAATAATCATTAAAAATGTAAAATTGTTTTCACAATATAATTATTTTCACAATTTAATAATAAAAATATTTTAAATATTTAAACATCTGGTATTTAAAATGCGTAAATTGTCAACTAAATTTTTTATGTATTTCTAAGTGCTTTTAAATAATGTAAATTAAATTATTTTTATAAAACACATAATTCATATCATAAGACTCTATGTTATATATTACCCATAACTTAATGATCGGAAATAATAACACCAAAGATAAATTTATTAATCTCCAAATGTTAAGCAAACCCCTCAAAATAAATATTTTGATTCTTGCATGTAATTACAAGAAAATAGTGTGAACATCATGGGTAGAAAACAATTTCTATTCTTTCAATACACCATGTTTATGCAATGTCACATTCACTTCACAAATGCTTCAAACTCTCATAGTCATTATGGGGAAGCAAAATGTCAAATTTTTCATTCACATGAATAATAATTCGAAGAAAACCTTTGTCAACGACTTTATTGAGAAATTAGTATGACTGTTGCTTGCTAACACTCCTCAGGTAGAGTTACCATTAAATAACTTTATGATTCTCATATATGCCGTTGCATAGGAGTGAAAAAATTTAGTATTATTATTATTATTTTACCAAAAATGGATAGGTGCTAAAAGTTCTCTCTTTACTTATGCATCAGGTATTTGCAATTTCATCACTGAAACAAAATGGCTTGGGTCTGAGCTGTTGATTTAAATGTCGAGAAGTCGAGTAAAATTTGGCATTAAAAAAACCTTTAATGATGGCTATCATTTAAAAGTGTTATTTAAACCTTTAATGTTAAAAATTTAACAAATTTAAGACAAAACTGCATTTTCATTCTCTAAAACTTGAAAAAAACTTACTGCAAAAACTTTTCATCATCAAAGGTCGTCGCCATATAGTTATAACATACGATAAGCGATTGTTTGGAATGCAGCTCTCATCAAGTTGTTTGCAAAAATACGAAAGACTCACCATTTATAAGGTATTCCATATCATGTCTCACAGATGCCAAGATCGACCACACTATCATTTAAACACAAAGTTTTATTTATACATTGAATTGTGATTTTTTATAAACGTCTTGCATAAAATTTCTGTGTATCAACCTTGTCTACCTCTTTTTTGTATCTACGGAATTTGGAAGATGCTACATCCTATTGCTGTATACATTCTACACTCTATTTTTGGTACAGAGGAAATCAAAGAGAGTAATGCATTTGGAAATTTATTAATATAATCTATTCAGACGTCTAATATCTTCACCTGACGGTTAGTGATTGTGCATTCTGTTATTGTAATATTTCCAATGAATTCGATTTACATAATTATGTATTTTGAATATTATTATCAATGTTTCAGATTTGCGTATGTCATCATTTACTCTCCTCTTGCACATATTAGATGCTACGCAACTGGCTGCTTCATATGATTGCTAATGTCAGAGATCTTAGGAATAAAATTTAATCTGACTGTGCAAGACAACCATTGTCCTAAAATAAACTTTTGTTTTTTTATGGCATTATTCATTTTCTTTGCAACAGAGTAATTCCTCATCAGATTTAAATTCAATTCCATTCTTCAGATGGGAATCTTATTTGATCGGAAATCATCTTTTGGCACCCATTTGAATTACGTAGTGCTTTGTGTGTAATCTTAAAACATCTTATGGGATGTGAATGCTCATATTTTGAACAAGAATGCTCTTCGCTGTTTTTTTGAAGGATTTTGATTAGCACAATATTAAAATGGACAATTACAATAGATCATATGCCATCTTCACTCCATATAATTTCCTCAGAGTTATTTAGAAGATAAGAGTCACGTAAATTAACCGGATGAATAGGAAATATTCGTACATGTGCCATTCATTCCCTATTGTAATTTGCAAAAGTAATTTTGAAAAAAAAATATTTCATAAAATCGTTAACGAAGCATACATTATAGAGCAAAAACAGCTGCTTTACATTCTCAATGCCATTTCCTCAAGATATAGCATATGAGAACTAGCAAATAGGAATGCAGAAACTCTGTACAACGCAAGACGTCTCACAAAGGCGAAAAGTCCTACCTGATCATCAGAGTCCTTAGATTTACGCACAATCTTTGTAATCTAAGTTTATGTCTCAGAATGGTTTACAAGAAATATAATCTGTATCTAAGAATTGGATCTAAAAATGGTATCAAAGCTTGAGTGAACTGTGTTTTTCCATAATTTTTATGTTTTAATAACATGTCATACAAAACAAGATACATATCGTTACATTTTTACTACGGTATTTTTTTTTTTTTTTTTTTTTTTTTTTTTTTTTTTTGTGGCAAATTTATTACCGTCATGCCCACTTTTTTTACGATTATATAGCATGTAATTGTGACTAAATAAATGATCTGTGCCCCGATATTCTTTGATAATTCTTAATCTTGATGATGCTTAGTATTATTACTAGTCTTAATGTATTGGTCGACTATGGCAATAGCCTCTATACATAAAAATTTATACTTCATAACATTTTTTAACTAACAATTTTGACGGAAAAGGATTACTGTTTGGTGTAAATCGACATTTGAAACATCATTACAAATTAAATGATAGACGTAATCGATTGGAACTACCTATTTGTCGACAATAGGAATAAACCCACTATATATAGTTGTATATTTCCATAAAGTAATTAAATATTGACTTTATGTTTGCATATTTTATCATTATGATTAATTAATCAAAAAACTATGTTTCAGTAAAAAGTTAAATTCACACTGGCGTTAATATAATTAGAATAACGGATAATACATCTGCAAGTCAAAATATTAGAATAAGTCATTTTATTTGTATTTGGAATTGTATTTAGCTGTATTTCATTGTAGTACAAATGAAAAAGTAACAACAATTGTTGCTTTCATAAATTTGAATGCTATTAAATAAAATTAAAAAAGCAAAAAAATTAAAGTCTGAGTGAATGCTGTATTTTTGTGAAATAGCTTTCATTATTCCAAATATTAAAATAATAAAATATGTGGTTCAAAAATTCTAATACTAATGAGATTTTTTTTGACTAGTTCAGAAGGTTGCATAAATTAACCATAATATCAACTTTTGCAAGAAAACTTCTTAAGCTATAAACACGCTTTGTATCATCATTGTTTCCATTTTGAACAAAACATGGGTCTTTCGTTTAACATAACGGAGTTTACAAAGCATCGTATTATTCATTTGCAAAAAGTAGGTCATATTCAGCAATATATCTCCAATAACTTAAAATGTGTTAAACAAGTAAGCATAAAGCAGCATTTTTACAATTTTGTAAACAAGCATTTGGATGGCAGCCGAAGCCTAAAATTACTTGGAAACAATATAGAAAAAGTATTTTTAAAAACCTGCTTTAAGAAGTGTAAGATATTTTTATCGAAAGTGGAAGGAAGACGGTGTTGATGTAAATATACAACACGAAGATCACTTTAAACTGAATTTATGCTATTCATAAAATAATTCCACTGAACCGAATACGATGCGACAAATGTGCTGTAAATAACATGTGGTCAAAAAGGTGTTCGCGTATAGTGAATGAAGCAAGAAGCTTAATGCAAGGACTGTGTGAAACGATCCATGAAATTTGTAGCAATTGTAATGATATGGACTTGCGTTATTGTAGTTGGTTATTGATCGCTATGTATTGTCAACGAAAGGATTAATTTTGAGATATAGCGAAAAATTCTTGATCATTTCATAATACCATCGTCCAAAAATCTGAGTGGGTGATTTTTTTTTTCAACAATCTTTAGCAAATTCACACAGGTCAATTTCCAACAAGAACTGGCTCTTAGTGAAAACCAAATTAAAGTACATCCTTCACTTACTAATTTGTCGAATTTGTCGAATTTAAATCCAAAAGAGAATTTTTCAAAAAAGAATGCACGATATTTCACTAAAATCAAAGTTGAGTTTATTTCCATCATATAGTCGACATGGTCAATATCTGGGATGAAAATATTGTGAACCACTTGCTTGACAAAGCGAGTTCTTGCTTTTATAAAATGTAAAGCTGATGCTACAAAATATTAAAGAATAACTATTTTTTCCCTTTTTTGAACACATATAATTTACAATGTTTTATTTAAAATGCACATATAATTTACAATTACTTTAGATAAACGATACATAAAAAAACATTTTTTTTTTCACAATTTCTTTTCTTTTCTATTATTCTGATTGTTTGACCTAGAGCTGTATATTTATTTTAATATAGTTCAAATTCACTTTTAATAATTTTAGAATTTCATAATAGACTACCGCATAGTAAGCAAACATTAATAAAAATTTTATCTATTTAATAATATCTTTAGCCAAAATAATTTTTCGCTTAAAAAATAAAAAAAATCAATTACAAGAAATAAAAAAAGAGAGAATCAAGACAGTCATTACCATGTTTTTTTGATAATTTCCTCAGTAGCGATAACGATCTTATTTTCCCAGTGGGAATATGTTAAATGAAAAGGTAATTTCCTATAATTACCGTTATAACTTGTAGTACAAGGAAGGACTAATTTCATGGTATTTAAATTTTTACAAGTTACTTTTTAGGTAATTTGTAGCTTGCAAATTATGAAGGCGTGATTTTGAACTACGATTTACAAATTTTAAGCATTTTTTATTATTATTATTTTTTTTTACTTAGTCGATTTGTTTTAATGCCTCATTAATTATTAGGGTTTCTTACAATAATAAATTAAGAGATTATCTTTTGTATATATTATAATGTTAAAAGTACATCAAAAATACATCAAATATTTTTAATGTTACTTAGAAATTCAAGTATCACGATTGTGTCAGAGCTTTCGTGTTTGTTTTCAAGAGAAAGAAGTGAAATTTTAATTTTTATGATTTATAATTAAAGATTTTCTTATGAGTCATCTGAGTCATCTGAGTCAAATTTAAAATATAGTATAATCTATACAATAATTAAATAAATGTTTTCTCTATATCGTATTGTTTAAAGAATATAAAAAACTTCCTTAGTAATCCATGTTAGTAGAAATCCATGTAGGCTTGGCCTATAGGCGGAGGTAGATTTAGAAGAGTGCTCATTTCAACAACAAAAAATAAAATATGATTAGAGATAAACCCAGTTTGACAACTTTATTCAGCCGCTTTTGAAAATTTTTATTTTCATTTTTCTGTAAGGATAGGTTTTTTCTGAATCGTCTTAAGCGAAATTCGTCTCGAATGCCCTTTTTGAAAACATATTTTGAAATATATTCTGACCTAATTAAAAAATCGACCAATACGGCACAATATATAGTTCTTAATTAACAAAAAACTGCCAATTGAATGCGTTTGAGAGTAAAATTGAATTTAAAAATGAGTCAAAAAATAACCAATTTGTTATTTGAATACATCGTCAATTCTTTTATTATGATCGCTTCGGGAAAATTTGTGCAAAGTGCCCACTTTCACAATTTTTTTGAAATATATTCAGCCTTTATCAAAAAATTAACCAATGAGGCACATTATACAGTTCCTAAATAAGAGAACCTGTCAATTGGATGCGTTTGAAATTAAAACTGAATTTAAAAATGAGTCAGAAAAAACGCAATTTGTTACTTATATACCTCAAATTTTCAATCACGATAATTTCTGGAAATTTTCTGAGAAGTGCCTATTTTGGCAGCCTTTTTTGAAATACATTCTGCCTTTATCAAAAACTGGCCAATACATCTCCTTATATAGATCCTAAATAAGTGGATCTGTAAACTGGATGCGTTTGAGAGCAAAAATGGATTTAAAAATGAGTCAGAAAAAAGCAATTTGTTATTTGAATGCTTCCTCAATTTTTCAATCACGATCACTTCAGCAAATTCCTTTTCAAAATACCCTTTTGGCAGTTTTTTAAGAAATATATTCTGCCTATATCAAAAACTGGCCAATACGTCACATTATATTGTTCCTAAATAAGAGGATTTGCCATTTGGATGCGTTTAAAATCAAAAATGAGTTTAAAAATGAGACAGAATATAAGCAGTTTGGATATGAGGATTTTTCTCCAACTCCCATTTTTATTTAATTTATTTTTGCCATAAGAATTATTCCCATAAAAAAACTCCTCACTATAAAAGCTGTAGATATTATTAAGTAGATGTAAAATGAATTTAATCGCATTTGATAGCTTAAGAATTGGCGAAGTTATGGATTTTATTTTTCTTTTTCCACCGCCCTTTTTCTTTTCGTTTTTAATCTATAAAAATTGGTCTTATCAAAAACTTGTAAATATAAAAGTTTTAGATAATGTTTTGAACAGTTATAAAAAATTTGGTTGAATCTGATATCTTGAGAATTGACGAAGTTATGAATTTTTTTCACCCAAAAACTCTGTTTTTTTTTCAGCTCTTGAGCCTATTTTTAACTTTATAAAATATCTGGCATGAATTAACTTTTTGTCTGTTTCTTAGAAGTAATATAAACTTTAAAATGATTCAATAACTATTTTAATAAAGAAGTTATGGGGTTTTTTCGGTTTTCGCAAAAACCCTCCCTGTTTTCACTCCCTATGTCAGATTTTGCCCATTAACGAACTAGACTGATATTTTGATACCTCTTGAGTTTATGTATCAGCTTGGAGGAGATTGAAGCAGAATTATAAAAGTTAGCGTGTTTGGAAAAAGTGATATATATATATATATATATATATATATATATATATATATATATATATATATATATATATATATATATATATACATATATATATATATATATTACATATTATATATATAGATACTTTTTTACTCATGGTAGTTTTGGGGTCTAGAGGTCATGATCGGCGTAGATCTACAAAAAGTTTTCAGAAATTCCTACATAGAAGCGACCGCAATAGGTAGTATTTCATATGAAATCTATCTAACATCAAAGAACGCATTAATTATACGATAACATTACTTAAAAATTTTAAGTAATATTTAAACCTTCTTTTATGTACCTGTTATTAAGAGACAAAAAGGGAGATTTTTTTCAAGCTTCATCATGGAATATTTCCTGACAATAAGGATTCCAATTGAATCACAGTAATGTTAAAGTTGACAAAGAAGAAAGGTTTTCGTAACTCATAATCCGATTTTCTATAAAAGTAGAGTCACGTTCTTTCCTAATTTAAAATAATTTAAAATAATTTAATTTTCCGGTTAATTTTAACAGCTCTTTTGATGATTAATTTTTATCTTAATTCATTATTTAGATCATCTTTTTTTTATATAGTCACATTTTATTAATATTCAAAATTAATTGACCCATTAAAACTTTATTTATTGTTACAAATCCATTCATTACAGTCTATTTACAGTAACCTGCTTCATTTAACATAGCACTCAATCCTTTCTCAGACATTACGTTTATCTTTTTGACTCTAAATTCATTTTGTGTGTCACTTCATTGTGCATCAAAGTTACTCACATAACATATATATTATCCAAACAATAAAAGTATCAATATGTTAGTTAATATTAAGTTATGTGTCCTTTCTTCTTCCTTATAACGTATTATTATGGTGTGAACCCACTACTTCCATTCAGAAGCTGCTATAATAACCAAAACAATTTTCTTACAGTAACCTGCTTCATTTAACGTAGCACTCAATACTTTCTCAGACATTACTTTTATCTTTTTCACTCTAAATTCATTTTGTGTGTCACTTCATTGTGCATCAAAGTTACACATATAACATATATATTATCCAAACAATTAAAGTATCAATATGTTAGTTAATATTAAGTTATGTGTCCTTTCTTCTTCCTTATAACGTATTATTATGGTGTGAACCAACTACTTCCATTGAGAAGCTGCTATAATAACCAAAACAATTTTCTTACAGTAACCTGCTTCATTTAACGTAGCACTCAATCCTTTCTCAGACATTACGTTTATCTTTTTGACTCTAAATTCATTTTGTGTGTCACTTCATTGTGCATCAAAGTTACACATATAACATATATATTATCCAAACAATAAAAGTATCAATATGTTAGTTAATATTAAGTTATGTGTCCTTTCGTCTTCCTTATAACGTATAATTATCGTGTGAACCAACTACTTCCATTCAGAAGCTGCTATAATAACCAAAACAATTTTCTTACAGTAACCTGCTTCATTTAATGTAGCACTCAATCCTTTCTCAGACATTACTTTTATCTTTTTCACTCTAAATTCATTTTGTGTGTCACTTCATTGTGCATCAAGGTGACACATATAACATATATATGATCCAAACTAAAAAAATTTAATATGTTAGTTAATATTAAGATATGTAACCCTTCTTCTTCTTTATAACGTATTATTATGGTGTGAAACAACTATCTTTATTCAGAAGCTGCTATAATAACCAAAACAATTTAAAATGTCGCTTGTATAAATGAATTCCTTGCTGGGTTGCTTTTGCGCAATAATTCATTTTAATGGGCGACATATATTATTAATTGGTTTAATGTCTAGAGTCTACACTATTTACAGAATATTCCAAAACATGAATATAATTGAATTAAAAAAATAGGTTACAGACTTATAATGGCATGGAGCTGAATCTTTTAAAAATTAAATGATTCATTATTTTTGGAGGGATTGCACGCCGAAAGCTTCGATTGTGCTTTAAAAATTTTATTTATTCGTCTTCGGACTTTCATTGTCCCAATTATTATCCTAAATTATAACATCTTTTGATGTCATGCAAGCCTTTATCATAACTCTGCCTATGCGGTTTTTGGTATGTTTTATTCAGTTATGATTCAAATTTTCTCTGAATCTTCTACTTATGTATTTTATGTGACTTCTTCCAAACAAGGAAGTTTTGGTCACATCAGACAAAATAACACTCTATAACTTTCCCCAACAGCAAATAATCCCCGGCCAAATTTCCGCCGAAAATTCTATTTTGACTATTTTATGTCCAGACAATTTCATTTTCCGGGTTCGGCAGATATGACTTCTTGGCCGCCCAAAGGATAATTTTTCTAGCTTCGTCTCCTGACTACATATGAATCAGTTATGAAGCCTTTGCGTTTTAGTTTTCGATAATTTGATCACTTGATAATCTTCTACCGAGTACATCGTAATATCATATGATGTTTTGCTGACTAACTAATGGTATGGAATGGAAGAATTTCTCGGACGCAAAAATAATATTTAAAGTGTTAAAAAAAACTATTTTTAATTGAAAAAATAAATATTATTAAATAGGGATATTTTGTACTCTAAGATGCAAAAATAATTCCATATCGAGTGTGCAAGTAATTAAAATATAAGAAATTTCGTTTTGTTTCAAATCAAAATATTGCTGTTAATAATTTTTCAATAAAAATTACAGTTCAAATTACAATTAATTTTTTATTGTAAATTGTTTATAAAATTACATTTAATTTGCAAATTATGTTCTTGATTATATGTTGCGTATAGTTTTGTTATACAAACATTTTTACAAACATTGTTACAAATTATATTTAATTGTAATTTTCATTTCAGTATCATTTAGCAGCAATATTTAGATTTAAAATTAAACAAAATTTGTTACATTTTAACTAATAATACCCTCGATATGGAAACATTTTTGTACTTTATATAGAAGAAATTATTTCCATTTAACAATATTTAATATTTAAATTAAAACGAAATTTTATATATTTTAAGTAAACAATTTTTGTAATTTACAATGTAAAATAGTCTCTTTATTACAATTCAAGTTATAATTAATTTTATACTGTAAATTGTTAATAAAATGACATTTAATTTGAAAAAAATGTTCTTGATAATAGATTGCGTCTATTATTACTGTTATACAAATATTTCTGCATGTTACAAAAATAATTATCTGTAATTTTCATTTCAGTATCATTTAAAAGCAATATTCAGATTTTAAATTAAAAAAAAATCTTACATTTTAATTAATTATACCCTCGATATGGAAACATTTTTGTACTTCATATATAAAAAAAACTCCATTTAACAATATTTACTATTTAATTTTAAACGAAATTTTTAACATTATAACTACACAATTTTTTCAATTTACAATGTAAATTAACACTGCGTCCTAAACATCGAAAATTCCATCAATTAAAACTTCTCATATTTTGTTATGTATTAAAAAATACAGTTTTATCTAAGCAAATATCTCTAACTATTTACCAAAATGTAAATTTAAGCGCGAATATTTATACGTAATTATTTTTTTAAAAAGCACAAACATGGTTTTAAATTGTTATTTTGATTTACATTAATTGTTCTGCTATCTGTAAATTTAAAAAAAAAAGATTAAAGTTTACTTATTTGCGCGAATAAAAATCTATTCTCACCAAAGAACAATTCTTGGAAAGTATTTTTTCCTCCTTATAGTCCTCGCCCCACCAGTGGCCGAGAGGTTCTGACCTCAAACTGGTAGACGGTAGGTGCTGGGTTCGAACCCAATCGCGACCGTCGGCCTAACCGTTCGGAGTTTTCCGTGGTTTTCTCCGAACCTTGCGTAAATACGGGTTAGGTTCCCTTAGAAAGACCCCCACGGAGGGCACCCCACCCCTTAGGGCCTATATCCCACAGCGTAGATAATTGGCCGACATACATACAAACAAACAAACAAACAAACAAACAAACCTTATAGTCCTCTGACTGCACGTTTACGAATGATGTCTTTGAAATGTAAACAAGCATGTTGACCGTCAGTGAGATAAGAGATTGCAGGGCATTGGAGAATTTTGTTCACGTGATACACATCCCCTATCACACAGTAGGGGACTTTTATTGCGAAAACAAACAATATAACACCCCAGTAAAAGGATTCAGTTTCATTACTTTTCGATTTTCGGCCGATTGCACACATGCGAATATTTTGACTATTAATAGACTTGTAATGATAATACAATTTCTTGCCAACATTTGCCCTCGATGTTATCTAGATGCATCGCTAGATTTTGTTCAGATGATATTGTCTCAAGCTTTGCATTCGACTACTGGTCATTTACCGACAATTCTAGTATTCGTCCGAAATTTAGCCGATATCTCTTGCTATTGGGGTTGTATTGTTAGTGATGACCACGTATATTAGTCCAGCTTAATTTCTCAAACTTTAAAGTGGTAAATATTTTATTTATTTCGATAAATTATACTATTTAAATCAAATCCTTGGAACCGAAAGAAATAAACCGTTCATGCACTCAACATTGTATTCATTTGCACCTATTTACTTTATGTGCATCAACATGATTTTCGCTTGTTACTAATGTGCAATCTATTACTTATCCTACTGATTGCTTTAATACACTTTTACCTGCCTTTACCACAAACATGAAGTGACATACTCTTCTTATACAGCTTCAAAAATTTAGGAATGTCACATTTAGTTACTTTTTTACCAACTTGTTATCTACATTATTCATAACTATAATCCTGGTCACTTGTGATAATTTATAAATATTGCTAGGTGTCCATCAAATTGTTTCGGACATTTCTTTAATTAATTAGTGTTTTATATGAAACTCCAATATCAATAACAAAGCATTGGATAATGCTCTCCTCAGAGTCCTCAAATAGCTTATTAGACATAACATCAGCAGTTGAAATCTACTCTAACTTCATCAACACATTGCTAAATTAATATAACTTTTGATTGGCTAAACACACACACATGCAAATTGGCTTCATTGTAGTGAAGAAAGCTAATTTATATTGAACTCAAAAAGATGCATTTGCTTTTGTTTATTTGTCTGTAATTTTTTATATAGAAAACGATGTACAAAATTTTTTCATAACATTTTTATTAAATTATATTTTTACGGATATATAATTTTATCGCATTACTCAAACAAAAAAAAAAAATATTGTTATTTGTTCGTTTACATTAAAAATGCACATTTTCAAAAAATATTTCGCTATTTTAAATATTGGTAGATTTCGAATATTTCTACATGTCCTTGTCATATGTTCCTATTGTACATATTTTACTACATTATTTAAAAAAATGAGACTAGAAATTACTTTGCTTTAATATTACAAAAAAAAGAAAATTATTCCATGTGTTTTGGTTGTTTTAATTCTTCTAACACTAAATTTCTGGAAACAATATATTGCAATAAATCGTTCTATAATTAGAACAACCACAAAGTCAAATGTAAATTTTCCTATTGGAGAAATTGGATTGTTTATTGAACAGAGACGCTTTCCTTCATTAAAGATTCTCGATAATTGCATTCTCTATTATTTCAGGAATCTGAAAATTGCAAAGTCATTATTCCTGCAGTGCCCTCATGGGGTTGCATCCGGAAGGCATTCTTAGTATTGCATTGTAATTTTTACGTTTCCAATCATGACAAATAAGATAGCGATGGATTGTTAAATGTAAAATAAATTATGCGTATTAATTTATTTAAAGCAAATGCATAATATTAAACGTGGTATTTCATTTTACATACAGTGACTGTATTGTACTCATTTTCTTAAAAATAATATAAGAATCAAAATAACTAACTCTTTCAAGTCCGAATTTTTTTCCATTTTGAGAAAAAAAATTTATTACTTTAATAACGTTAATCGTAGCAATCAAAGTAGATTTACTAATGTTTAAAGATTATCGCGTAGTCTGTAATGCAACAAACGTACTTATTTTATCTACTATTCAATTCATATTTATGTGATAATAGGTAAAGGAAGAATGTTTGGAAATGCTTGGAAAGTATTGTATTACAACAAGGTTTAACAGATATTACAACTTTCTAAAGTTTCTTGCATTTCATGGCACATGATTCTTTTAGAAAATTAACCTGTATTTTAAATTTAAAGACTGATATATATATATATATATATATATATATATATATATATATATATATATATAATAACGGAATCGCCAATTGTGCAACGATAATTAAATATACTGCATTACTGATGATATTACTAAATGTCAAAACATGAATGAAGTCATATTAAAGAATGCATTTATATATATATATATATATATATATATATATATATATATATATACATATATATATTAATACTATTAATACTACACCAGACCTGAAAGGGTTAAGATATATGATTCATTCAATTCATTTGAATCAGCTTTTATAAAAACACTATCATGTCTAAATTTCATCTCAGGATTTAAAATTTAAAAAAAAAGAAGTTTTTAGAAATTATTTTAACACGTTGAGTGATATGTCAGTTACCGGTAATTGATTCTGAAAATACATAGTATAAAACAAAAAAAAAAATACTATTTTAAATAATAACTGAAAATGTATTGAAAATTAACATAATTCTTATTTATTACAGAACTATACTTATTTAATAATTACTTAAAGCGATATTTTTTTTCGTTTTGCATGATATTTTAGGCAATTAGCGGTGACTGACGGAAAGTTCACAGTCAGTCACCATGGTATTCAGTGTGTTAAAATGCAAAAACCATAAAATATTGGGGGCTGTATCGACGTATCCATTGATTAGTGTCAATAAAGCATACACAATGCTGCCCGTACTTCTATATTTGGAAACAACCTCTCATCTTCCCGCCTCTTTTTGGGAACAACAGATTTTGAGGGTATTCTACCGTTGATATTTTTCAAAATTTTCAAGTTGTATTTTTGATACTACACAAAAATTTAACTTTATATTTGGCTATTACATTATGCAAATAATATTTTGATCGCATCCACGCATGCGCAATGAAGCATTATTAGTAAATCTGCTCATTTTTTATACAATTTTTATTATCTTTTAATTCTGATTTCAGGGACTGTATGAGGAGCACAGAAGCCAAGGGGTATAAGTGACAAAATTTAAAAAAAAATGAGTTAAGTGCACAGGCTATCTGGAAATAAGTCTATTTAGTTATAGGTAAAGAGTTATGAGTGATTTTTTAGTTATGCACTGAGTTTTAGGGGTCAGTTACTTAACCTTTTTCCCGAAACCGTGAAAAGCGTGGAGGCCAAGGGGTATTCGTGCAGGTGTATTCATTAACGTATATATAGCTGAAGCGCGACCAACAACATGCAAGGCTATTTCATGACTCTGAAAACGCCCCAGGAATTTAATAATTTTTAAAGGTCGATTTGTACAAAAACACGATCATATGCCAATTTGTACCAATCACAGTTTAAAATTATTTACACCGTGGGGCGTTTTTAATCTTATAAACTGGAATTGTATGTCTTTTTTCAAAATGTTTTTCGTCGGGTTTTTTTTCTGTTTAGAACTTGCTTTTTAATGCATTAAATATTACATTAAATAAATGCAAACTGTTAACAAGTAAGAAAAATCAAACATTAAACATACATTATGAAACATTTTCCAGGATTTCCCGAAATCTTTAAAAAAATTTCGCAATTTAAGGCCATAAAGTGTTATTGTGCATAGAAAAGTATGTATTTAATACTTTTGAACAGCCCTGTGTTTGATCTCTCGGTTATATACATATACTGTATAATAGAAAATACTAATTTAGGAAGAAAATGCGTAACAGTTTGAAATTTTTATTTTATCATTTTATACTAATAGATGGAAACGTACTTGTATACTATTGTTCATCCCTGGAGTTTGCCTGTATTATACGCCAGTATTTAGCTAAAATTTAGTTCCAAGTAAAACATTCTTAAGACTGCTGAAATAATATTTCAAGAAATTATCACTCATAGATGACCATGCATTCAATTCTGTGTGTTGCCCTGTATAGCATTTTATCTGTATTCAACAAACACTTCTGAGTAAACTGAATGAAATTCATCATAAAAACACATAACTTATTTAAAAACAATCTTTAAGTAAATTATATTCATATTCAGTAACTTTTACTAGATCTTTTGTGTAGCCCTGTTTATCAAATATAGCATTTATACATACCATGTAATATGTATAAATTTAGTGAAACTTAAAAACGCATATCATAATTAAGAAGGCATTTCATCCATCCATCAATTATATCGATAATGTACAGTTTTTTGGATAGAATATACTATTTCATATCTGTTGTGTGTCTCTGGAAATGCTGTGAAATTCATGATATGCACGATATAGCTTATATTAAATCTCATGGACGTGTATCCATTTTATTGTACAAAAAAGTTTAATATAATTAAAATATGTTGCAAACAATTTCCACTTTCCATTTTGTAGTTGAATTCTTTTGTGTGGCCTGTAAATGAATATTAGCTTTCTTTTCACCACATATTTTACAGAATGCATATTTTAATGAACTTCTTTAATGAATATAAATTTTAATATATTTGACAGGGTGTAAGACCTTTAATATTCATTCGAAACGATTTTTTTCCCATTGTCCGTAATGAAACTAAAAACTGTTGACTGTGCCTGTAAATAAATTAATCATGCTATAAACTTTATTTGAAATAGTGTTCGCACTAGGATAAGGGTAAATAATTTCCAAAAAATTCAGCGCAATTCGAGTATATTTACAAGAGTTAAAGCGCGGACAGACGGCCGGATGATCAGACAGACAGACAAACTGAAAATATATTCACTTTTTTAGCTTTTTTAGACAGTTAAATTTTTTCAAAACTTATAATACAATTTTATATCTTATGTTAGAATAAAGTTTGTTGTTTCATTCATGTGTATCAACATTGATCTTAAATTTTTCGTAACTTCATTTTTTTAATTTCATAATTTTTCCTTTTTAGAACTTTTATTAAAAGAAAGTTTTGTCCATTCATTTATTTATATCAACATTGTTCTTCCCTTTTTATAAATTTATCTTTTTATTTCATATTTTTTTTATTTCTTGTATTAATTCAGCACTTGTATCCTCTGGCTTCCAAGCAGTTTTCATTACATCTTGGAAGGCAAAGGGTACAAGTGCCGAATGTGAAAAATATTGCTTAGTTATACATTTAAAACAAAATTTAATCGGCTGTTTTTCTAAACAGCTACTGAAATAAGAGTTCAAAGAACATTAAGAAATAAGCAAAAGATTCCTATCTCAATTCATTCAATTACAATTGATGTTTAACTTTGAACTCAATTTACTCGAAACGGAAATTATGTCACTTGTACCCCTTGGCTTCTGAGGTCCTCATATATAACGTTTCTTGTCTTATTTTCTGAAATGAGCAGTTTTTTTTATAAGCACTTTGAAAATTTTAAAGCAAAAAACTTGGCAAAATTTGGGACTGTTTTTATGAAAACCTTAATTTCTCTACGTGTATGCATGTCATCCTCATAAAAATTAAACCCAGTTTATTACAATAAGTCTTTAATCAAATTCTGTAGCTTGAACGCCTTTATTACATTACATTTAACAGGACGTTTTTTTTTTTCAAACGATCTTCGTTCTTTTTAAATTTGTTGACAGTTTCCTACGGAATATTGGAATAAAAATGTCGGAGAAACATATTAACTTTTGTATTTTGTCCAAACAACTGGAGATTCATAATAATTCGTCATGTATTTTTCTAGATATTTATCAAAACGTCTAAAATCTTAAATGTCTGGTCATTAATGGACAAATGTTGCGTATATATACATACTTGGAAGAAATGTCACAGTAAAATATATGAAGCTCTATAAGCACATTGTATTTTTATATGTAATTTCCATAAATGTCAAAGTTTTAAGTAAATAAAAATAGCAAACGAAAATACATATTTTTATCCTTCATAACATTAATAAAAATAGTACTTTAAGAAACAATAATAGTACTAATTGCAAAGACATGTAGAATTACTAAAACACCAAATCGAATTTTTATGTTACCCAAAATTTATTGTACAAATCTATTTTAAATGTGCAAAAAAGTATGGGATAGAGCTCAAAACTACAATGACGTGTACTTCAGTCTTGTTTTTAACATTTACTATTTCGATTTTTAACCATTTAAAACTTTAAATGTAACTTTAAAGTATGTAAAAATTGCTGGAACGCTCTATGCACATTTTTTTTTTTATTTTAAGAAACTTTCTTTTATTAATATTAATTGGTATTAATTTTCAGTATGGAGATTTGATGGGAATTAGTAGTTTTAATTATTATTAATGCCGTTCAATTTCGTATAATGAGCACCATGACTCTGGACACTAGTGGAGTAATTCTTAGGTATTCAATTAAAATTGCTAAAATAGATAATCTTGCGTTGTGTAAAGTTCGTGGCACGAGCTGTCTTATGGGCCATGCAGGGATTAGGTAATCAAGAAAATATCTTCGATTAATTAATTAGTTGGCCAAATATTTCATAACCTACCCTGCAAAGCAAGTTTAGTCATTTCAGATAGAAATAAAGAATTAAACTTACTAAAATATAATAAGGCAAAATTAGAACTACATAAAATTTTATTTACATTTTATATTTACAAGACTTTAAGATAAAATGAATGCAAACACAAATTATTTACTGGGATAAGTCCCTCTTGGCTAATTATAATTTATATTACAACATAGATACACATATAGAATAGCGCTATCTTCACTCAAAATATTTATATCTCATCAAGTTGTACGGAACTGTGAAATTAAATGATGTATACCTTTTGATCTGCATTGTCCTCGGCATTCAGCCTTTTGTTTCAATGCGATAGGAGAAGCAACATCTTCGGGGGAGGCCATCCGGGATTCAGGACCAATCTCTGCGTCCTTCACTGGTGGAGTCTTGTCTAGAGAGAGAGCACAGAACTAAAAAATATTTTTCTCTCCATCCAAAGAGAGGGGAAAAAAAGCTTTTTACTGTGATTGGTGGGCACGCATCTGGCCCCCTTTTTCCCATCTGCAGAACTCCACTAAAAATAATCTTAAGATTATCTGAAGAAATTGCCACTTTCTGCAGAATTTCTACAGAAATTTGAAGAAAATTTGCAGACTTAGCTTTATCTTTAAAATATGTACACAATTTTTAAAGATATTCTTTAAAATATCTGCAAAATGGGCCAAATACCTTTGGATTTCCCACAGATTTTGGGCCAAAAAGCTATAGATTTTCTACAGATTTTTTTTGTGGAGTAGCTTTTGCACTTTGACCTTTGCTGCACCTCTTGCGGATAGTTTTCTAGTTTCTTATACCCAGTACTCATGGAGTTTCACAGTTCCTTCAGAGTTTGTTGTTTTGTAGTTTTTAGTTACTTGGATTGTCTTAAAAGCAAAAAGTGGAAATTGTATTGTATACTTTCCACCATCACATAAACACCTATCGAATTTAAAATCGATTGCTAATAGTTTCGTTTAATATTATTCATTTAATAGTATTTGTTTAACCTCTTAATGATCGCATTAAATTACTGTTTAAAATTTCAAATTCATTATTGTCGCCACTTTTTTGAAAATAAAAATCGTCTTATTTAAAGACAAGTAACATGATACCAGAATAAAACCAATTGCACTATTTTATAAAACTGGTGGGAATCAAACATTTCTGAATACAAGCCGTGAAGCTCACAATACGTGAATGTATCGGGCGTGACGATTTAGTAGTTAATATAATATTGCTATTAGAATAGTAAATAAAATTTCAACATATACCTCTCGCTTTATAAAATCGATTGCTAATAATTTCGTTTAATATTATTTATTTAATTTAATATTACTATTAGAAAAGTAAATAAAGTTTCAACATTTACCTCTCGCTTTATAAATTAAATTTATCCTACAAAATCTGGTTTACGAAAATAGCTAATATATTTCAAGCTCTAACGGTCACTTATTTATTTAAAGAAAACATCAAGAATTTTCTAAAAGATAATTTAAAAACTAAAGGTGCAAATATTTCTTCATTAGATTTGCGACAGTTATACTACAGTTATCGCGCAGATAATTTATAAAAGATATTTTTTCTTCCTCTTATTCTTTAAAAAAGAACAAAACAACTAAATAATAAAATTGCCTTCAAAAGACTTTTTAATGGCAAATAAAAATTTCTTACTTAATTTTCTACACTTTCTTTTTGTGATTTATAGTTCCTTCACGGCTACTTGATAACACAATTTGTAACTTGAAATGTTTTAAAACCAATGATATTTCATTCTTTTCTTCTACAAATCTTCACTGTTGTTTATATTAAAAAGTCTGGAGTTTATGTTTATTATTTAGTGCGGATTGAAGTATTGATGGGTTTTCTTTTATTATTTCGCTATTATTTATCATTTTTATTATTTTTTTTAGCAAGAACTACATTCATGCATAAATGAAAAGCGATGGAAATTTTAATTTAATAGATATTTTGTGCCTTACTAATGGCTTTCATTTGATGTCCTTACATAGGACGAAAAACTATGTCTTTTAATTTTTAAATAACTTTCAAAAGTAGTATAAAACTGTACTTTTTATAATACGTTTCGAGACGAGTCAACGATTTTCCTAAAAACAGGGTTGTAACACAATCAGAAAAATACGATCCGTTCAGACTTCTAAGAAGAAAAAAGCACAACCCTCGAAATAAGTCCGGTTTGGCCCAGTCTGAGCCTCCGCAGAAGGCAAGCCCTGGGCGTGACCCAGAAAAAACTATTATGAGGCTGTAGCCGTCCCGAATTTGTGTAGACTTGTATATGGCATTTGAATAGAGCAATTGCGTTTTTAACGGTTTAAAAATGTTCAATATTTAAAAAAAATGAGTTTATGTTGTTTATTTTGTTCAAACTCACGAAATATTTTAGCTTTCGTTTAGCTCACATTCGTTTATCAAAAAAGTCCTCAGGCTGCGGGCAAACAGCACTACTTTTTATTACACTAAAAGAGCAATCAATCTATCTTTGTTTCCTAACGGAACAAAGGTGAAACCTCTTTAAATGATTTTTGAGGGACTGACCCTACCGAATTGACAAAGGAAGGGAAAGTTTATCTCCCCCCATCTTCAGTCGTAAAGCTGTCAACTGATTTCGAGTTCGATTTCTCTCTTGAAGTTCAGATTCAGTGCACTAGAATTTATACATCAAAGCGCCGACACGAAAGATCAGAAATAGCGAAGCCTGACCGCAAGAAGTTAGTGCTATGTGCCTTGTCCTTAAGTTTACCTAAAAGTTCACAAAAACTGAGCCAAACTTGTGATATTATGCACAATACGAAGAGACGTTCGGCGAATATCATAGTGATCAAATTAAGGTTTTTGGATATCGGAAATGTGAAAAAAATAATTTAAATATCCCAAAAAATTATTATTATTAATTAAATAATAAATAGAGAAAAAATTACACATTGTAGCACTTTGACATTTTTAACCGTAACACTATTATGTTATATTGATTCAAAACTTTACAATAATAGTGGCGGAGAGGCGATAGAGCGAACGTTAACAATTTGAATGGTTAATGAAAAATGCCGAACTTAGCGCACACAGTGCTGCGGCATATGTTCCAAAGTAAACACTCTGTTCCCCATTCTTCTTACGTGAGAATGTCATATATCTTATTCGTTGCACATTTTAACTACTTTCTAAATTTCGAGAAACGTTTTTATCAAAACAACTAAAAAAAACCATAGTTTTTTTTAACTATTTTAAGGGCATTTTACATTTTTTGGAGAGGGGGTTCGTAAGAAATAACTGATTTGAATTCATTGTTAAAAGCATAAAGTAGGCTTTATAGGAGAGTTCGAGGGGAAGACAGAAGAGCGAACGTAAACGATAAGAGTGGTCAAGCGATTAGTGTAACTGTAACTGCATGCAGCGCCATAGCGCATGTTGAGTGTCAGATTTCCTTTTCCCCGTTCATCCTGCGTCATAATACCGTACTATTATTTCTTGAATTTTTTCTATGTTCTTGATTGAAAAAAAATGGAGGGAGAGGTGTCCTTGAAATTACGGATAGAAGATATAAATTTGGATAAATCGACACAAAAAACATAAAGTATGTTTATTTCCAGAACCACTAATTATTTTGCCAGGTAAAATCCAGTACTGCTTGCACTATAAGTTCACTTTTTCAGTTATTCACGGAAATGTCTTTATAGTAAATATCTAGCAAAAGACGAAGAATGATAAGAAATATCCCAAAAAAGCCTATTTTTTTAATTCTTAGCTATGTAATGTATTTTTGTATTGTGAAAATAATTGTAGGCTATATTTTATTGAAATTCCATATGAATAATTTTTGATTTGATGAACTATTTCAATGACATTATTTGTTTAATTCAAAATCTCATTTATATCTACATATAACAAAAACTTTTAATTTTGAATATGTTTTTCAAAATGTATATTTTATCTAAAGAAAGCTGTTTAGTTTGAAAAATCTTAAATACATAAAAGAACTTCCTTAAAACATATTACAGTCACTATTATACTCTGAATTTATTCTTCTTTAATAGCAAAATAATCCGTCAGCTTTTCTTGAAGTCATCTTCTTTACGTCATGGTTCCATTAAAATCCTCCTTTGAAATCACCAGGCACTTTAATTTTTCAAAAGTTATCTTTAGAATTTTCTATCTATGATAGAGAGGATTTCCAATAATGAAAACACAATTTCTAAAGATTACTTTTTGTTTAGAGTAAACTGAAAGTTATTACTTTGTTTAACTCGTAACTTTATTTTACTTTTCAAAATTTTGCTTCATCAAGCGTAATTCTAAACTACACAATTTAGCACCGTTATTAAAAAATGAATTGAGGAACAATTGAGGTTCCAAAAGTTGTTCCACCAGTTACAAAAATTGTTATTTCTTTTAAATAATAACAGAAACTGCCAATACTTCATTATTCAAAAGTTGTTTGGATTTGAAATTACAGTCAACTCTCGTTAATTCGAAATCGGATAAATCGAATCTTCTCAAATTTTTCCTACATTGTGCTTCTTTCTAACCCTTTAATTAGTTTATGTATTTATATATTTTAATTCATTATTAAGTCATATTCTAATGTTAAGAGACGAAATAAATTAAAAAAACTCTATAAAATTAATTCCTTTGTAATAAGTGCCATTTTAACCATGTTTTCCTCTAATACTTTCCATAATTTGGACTTCGGATAGTTCGAGCGTTTCTTGTGGTCCTGACGAGTTCGAATTAATGAGAGTCCACTGTATGTTTAAATCTTGCTCAGGTCATATATATATATATCATATATATATATATATATATATATATATATATATAGTACTGTTTCTTATTTTCTGTACGCATTTTGAGAAAACAGATGCGTTGATAAAATTTTTGGATTCCTGTAAGTATCGTATTGTGAGTTTTATATTTAGTTTCAGGAAAATAATCTATTAATTAAATGCGCAATGTAACGGAAACTGAATTTTATTGGAATTAACGGTATTTTGAGTATAATATTAAAACAATTACTGCAATTTAACATTTTAAAGAACTGTAATGTCTTGACTTTGAATAAAGAAAACGTAATTAAATTTTTTTTTTTCAAAAGTAAACCCTTTAACTTTAAAGAGCATTATAACAGTCATGTTTTTAATGATTAAACGCAACTTAAAAGGTTTTATTTTCAAAATAGGTTTAAAATGTGTATCTTAATAAACAAATAACAGTCAATGTAAAAATACTCCTTTAATTCGCTGCTCAACACAAATCTGGGGTTTGTAGAATAGCGGCTTTCCCTTAGTAAATTCGTTACGCTGATCACATTATGAAATTAGTTTTTTGCTAACACCCAAAGTTTTTTCATAAAACAATAAAGAAAGGCTTGCCTCTTAATAAATCTAATGTGTAATATTTATTAAATAAAATACATTCTTAATAGAAAAGAATTAGTTTTACCAAAAAATGACATCAAAATACAATGCTGTATCAAAGAATGTGAAATATAAATGTAGAATGCATCTTGTTACGTGTTGATATTTGTCTTCAGATGCGCAATTTTCTCCTGCGCATTTGTAGTGAGAAGATATATTTATTTTATTCATTTATGGTTATCTTACGTTTGTTTTGTTAGTTTCTTAAAAATAAAATTCACTTGCTTCAGGAACAACATATTCTTGGAACAGAAATCGATATAAAGAATTTACTAAGTATTTTCCCTCAAAAAAACTAACTTGTAACTATTGTAATGATATTCCTGGACTTACGACTCATTTATTTTCCACTCCATATCATGAACAATTTCAGTGGTATTTTTCAGTGGTCAGCAGTATTTTTCAAAAAAAAGATATTATTTAACCAATTTATAATCGACTCAGAATTTCTTAGGCAGACGATTTTTATAGATAATTAATTTTAAGAGAAAAAGAAAAGAAATGAATTTATTGATATGCACACTATAAATGGTTGACAGAGGGAAAATAAATAAATAGATAAAATAAAATAATGATATTTTTTGAAAGGTATAGTTTTGGAATAAATTTAATAACACTTTCTTCAAAAGGGTTGATAAAAACATAGAAGAAATGAGTTTTATTTGGAATATTAAGAAATAAAGTTAAATTAAGAATATTGTTAATTTAGAGCCACCTTTTTAAATTTACGCGTATTGGAATAATGTTTTTTAAGGCGAATTAAGAATTTATATCGTCTGCATAAAGCATTAATATTTAATAATAAAGCATAGACATGTACTTGATTCTAATAAGAGAAATTTAAAAGTTGTCCTACTAAATAGTGGAAATGTTCTACACTCAATTCCTGTAGTTCACTCAGTAATTTTTAAATGGTCATGTGATAATCTTGATTTTCCCCAATTATTATTGAATATCAAGGATCTAAATAGCAAATCTGTCGGGATTCCAAAATTTTATCATTGTTATTAGGCCAACAAAGCGAACAGTATCTTTATATATGTTTCTTATACAAGTGGAAAATTTGAGCTAAGCACAAACAATGGATAAGAAGAAAATGGTGTACAAGAAAAAAATTAAATCCAGCATCAAAAAATGTGTTTCGGTAGAACTGATTAGATTCAAAAGGATTTCCCTTGCCTGCCTTGTACATTAAATTAGGTTTAATAAAACAATTCGTAAAAAAACTTTGATAAAACTGGAAATTGTTTTCCAAATTTAAATGAGGCTTTTCCACATTTACCGGAAGGTAAAATTAAAGAAATTGTGTTTGTCGGCTTAAATATAAGACGGTTAATGACGGACGAAAATTTCGAGAACATTATTCAAAAATTTTTAGCAAATTACAAATATCTTACTTACGCAATAATCGTTTAAAAAAAAAAACTTTTAAAAAAGGTTGTAACGTGAGTTTAAAAATAATTTTTTCTGTACTCTTATCTTTAATATTTTTCTGACAACCTGGGTGAAATAAGTGAAAAACATGGTGAGATATTTCAGCAGGACAGAAAATGAATAGTAAAATGCTATCAAGGAAACATTAATGTCAGTAAGTTAGCTTATTACTGCAGGGGGCAAAAAAAGAGTTTTAACATTTAAAAGAGGGAACATTTAAAGAATTCAAATGTTCTTTCGACGACGAAGAAAAGTAATTTTACAATTTACTGTATAAATTAAAATGTAATTCCTTATAAAACATACTCACACATTTATATTTGTATATAAAATTTCACTTATTTCTCTGATTTTTTTGTATATTTTTTAATGAACGTTGTGTAAACTGAATATTCTCAAATTCCAAATTTTTTAGTTTTTAGTTGCAAAAAATCTTGTCGTGATGGATAAAAATGGATTTTATTTTTGAAATAAGCATAGCAGATTTAATACAATTTACATAAATGCATACGAACCCCAGACAAAAAGTTAAATTTTGTAGACCCGTGTTATCTGTGAATCAAGTCTCGTAGATGATGTTGCTCATTTTATGTGGATTATAAATAATTATATGTTTGTGTTTGGTCACCTATTTTTTAAATAATCTCAGAAAGAATAAATAGTATTAGAAATCTTGATTTAATTCATTTAAAATATACTTTACGAATTCTTATTTTTTTCAAATTGTACAAGAGAATGTTTTACATAATTTTCCTTCACATAATTTTTTATAAGCAATACCAAATTGATAAATCGCTCTTCGATTACATCATAGACGATCAAGTTCATTTTTTGGGAAATACATTTAAAATCTGAATAGGCGTTTTTGAAAAACTGAAAACATTGAACAAATTACCAAATTCTCTGTACATTACATTATCATACAAGTCAACTTTTCCGCTTTTTTATGCTTCAAAAATTTTAAAGAAATTGTTTCCTTATTTAGTCGACAGGCTACAGCAATTTAAAAAGGTTTATTGTAATTTTTTGTGGTACAAAAAAACAGCTATGGATTGTTAACGCACTAAACAAAATCATTGAATATTATGTCGCCTTTAAGAGACACTAAATAACACGCTTTAAATTAATTTACAATGCTTCTAGAATTGTTAGGATTTCTTCAAGACTTTTTTATTATATGCGAGCATATCATAAGAAACGATACATAAGCTGATACATATTTAGACATGTTTTATAGTGATATTGTATAGTAAATTATAATCGATTTTTTTGTTTCCTTTAATAATTTTTTGAAGACTGAGGAGGTTATTTACATTACATTAAATGTTATTAACAAATGATGCAATAAGCTTGCTTTTAAAAGAAGATTTAAGAAAATTTCAAGTATAGGGCTAACAGTTTTAATTCTTTATTTTATTCATTTAATCTGTTTTGATTTTTAATTATGTAGCTTTCACCTCTAAATAATTACAATTTCGAATCACTCAATAACATGTTTTATCTTATTGCTGGCTAGCAATCTAATAGCTCTTCAGAAAGAAATGCTCATGTCTATAAACTGAATCAAATTAAATACGAAGTGTTTAGTTCCTCAAGTGAAAAAAATTAGTTGGACTAGAACCGAATAACGTTCACAAGTTGTATTCTATATACATGTTTTCTGTTTTAAAAGGTTTAAAAATATGTATTGATTCATATTCTCAAGTCGCTTAAAAGGATTAACTTTATTCATAGATTTTAATTCTGTATGTTCTTCTTTTAAATATAGAAAAACAAATTAATTAAGATTGAGCAATTAAATGAAAAAAATCATTCATGTTCAACAGTAATATATCTATAGAATTCTTGTTTTTTCCCTAATCAACATTCTTTTGCTGCTAATTACTTTTTTGTTACCGGAAAATTCCTAATCTTTTTCCAATAAAGCTATTAAATAATAAATTGAACGTATGCCTGAGAGGTAATAAATGTAGTAAGGAAACACATTTTCTTTGATTATTTTAAATTATTTTTTTAATAATTGCTTTCCAGAAGAGTTACTAGATGAAAATAATTTTTTATATAATGAAAATGAAAAATTCAAGAATTCGCTTGAAATTAAATATATTTTCTATTGTACTTTCAAATCAATTTTTATGCGGAAACAACGTGAAAAATAAGTCTTATTCCACAAATGTTTAAAAACGTTTCTCTTATTTTATTTTTTAATTTTAATTTTAATTTTATTATTATACTGAAGCCAAAGTAAGATAGTTTTACACACATTTTTTATCATATTTCAGCATTTATTAAGGATAACAAATGATTCCATAAACACACAAGACCAACATTTTTAAATTCATAAAGAATGAATGAAAATGTAGCAAAACGTTGCTTTGAATTGACTACCGATATTTTTCATCATTGCAAGACACAACGTGATAGAAAAAGCAAAGGCTTTGCTTTTTGTAGCACTTTGTTTTTTGCACTGATAAAGAATCTCGATAATTCTCGATATTCGAAACGGCAGTTTGTTACATTTTCATGCATTATTTGTGTATTTATAAACGTTGGTTCTATCTTTATATATTTTTGCACAAAGCCTTTATATTCTATTTTAGCAAGTGATTTTGTCTTGGCAATACATTTCAATTCATATTTTTAACAATTTTAATTCGTATTTTTTATGATTGTAGGTTTTTTTTAATTAAATAATACTTTTTATACATCCGTTTTTTATGGTTAAATTTTTAATAAATATAATGAAACACCCAGACAGAAAATCTACCGGAATCCTCTCTAATGAATTGTTATAAAATAATCTATTTTAATTTAATTCATTTTAATGTTTTGTATTTATAATAGATAGATTTGCAAAACTTATTATTACGTAAATTGATAAATCAAGTTATGAGAAATATAATTTTCCTAGTATTGTTTCATAACATGTGTCCCTGTTAAAATTATCTAAAGACACATTTTTGAAGATAATACGTAAAGAAATTACATTGTCAACAAAAGATGGATGCTTTTTTCACTCGAAAGTACCACAGGACCATTTTATATACGCATCACATGCACTTGTTAATTTTTGTAGAATGTTGTAAAAAATCTTATAAAGGTGGTAACAATCAGCTTCAATAACTGTGAATTCGTAGACACGTATTTTCCCTGTATAATTTATAAATGAAGATTGTTAAATTTACTAAACTGTAATGTATTTTGAACACGTAATGAACAAAGAAATGGTACTGCAGAACTTGTTATTTTTACAGAAGGCTTTAAACTTTAAGAAAATCGTAAATATTTAAATTTATTTTTCTTTCATTATGTTTATGAAATATGAAAAAAATGTTTTAAGTAAACTCACTAAAGCAATCATACACAAATTAATAAAACTGTAATAAATAATTCGTTATTAAGCAACTTTGTTCTTTGAAAACTGTTAGAAAAAATTTAAAAGACCACCATTTTTAAAAATGCCTAATTTCTCAAAAGATCTGTCCGTAAGACATATATTTTTAAGTATTCGTTTCGTTGTATTGAATTTAGATGAAATCCTTCTATATTTCGACACGATACTCGCATTTCATCAGAAAAAAGGCGAGACAAAATAGCAAATATTACAACTATACAATAAAATAATTTCGTTTATGAATTTTTGTGGATAGTCTAGATAATTATTGTTATTTTGTTAAGGGAAAATACAAGAGTGGATGCAGTCTTATGGGATATATGTGAGCTTTAAGACCCGTTTACTTGAAAACTCACTGACGGATTTTGATAAAATTAGGAATCTGTTTTTACTTAAGTATGCTTGAGACTTATGCAGACTTAAGCTTATTTGAAACTTAAGTATTTATTTTATAGTAATGGCAATTTTATCGAAAAAAAATCTTAAACTATATAAATTTCTTTAAAAAACTATCAGCCACATATGATTTAGCTACATATATTTATACTCTACAATCAAAATATGTATTATTGGATACGGTCGAATACTTCAGGAGTTAATTGGATTTCAGATAAACAGTAAAATTTTTGCTAAAAAAACTTAGACACTTCTAACAAGTGTGAAAGTCTTTTGCATTTTTATGAGACACATAATTTAAAGTACGTACATACACACTTGGTATGTACACACACCAACATACACACTTGGATAAAATTTAGTTACAAAAAATTAGTGAGTATGAAATATTAGTGTAACATTAATGCGAGTCAACGTGGCATCCCAGTTTTGTCTTAAAAATTAAACTAATAATAAAAAAAATCACTTAAAAAAATTATATAAACTTATATTTCAAGTTGAAAAAATCCATAAATCCTGAAACAACATTTATATGTTAGGACGACTAATCCAATGATTTGCTTGCCGTTATTATAAAACTATTTTTGTAAAAAAGTACCATAATTATAAGGTATCCTGGGGTAATAACACAACGTTAAGGTTCTACCAATCTTCACGGCTTAGTTTTATATTGTATTTTTCAAACAAATATAGGATTTGATACAGCAACTCATTGACTATCTACCGGGTGTCCCAAAAATGACTGATGGATTTTAAAATTCAATAACTTGCAAACGGTGACAGCTATTTAAATTTTTTTTGTAGGAGGGTTATGCATAATGTCAGGAGTCTTTTTACCGTAATTTTTTTTTTATTTCGAATTTCAAACAATAGGTGGTGTTGACGGCGATTGAAGGCCAGGTGATCAATGCTGAGTGAAGCGTCGTCCTAGCCTCCAATTACCGTCAGCGCCACCTCTTGTTTGAAATTCGAACTAAAATAAAAAATTACTCTAAAAAAACTCCTGACATTATATATAACCCTCCTGCAAATTTTTTTTAAATAGCTGTCACCGTTTGCAAGTTATCGAATTTTAAAATCCATTAGTCATTTTTGGGACACCCCTTACATAAAAAAAAATTAACTGATATGCATTCATAAAATGTTATGGCGTGATTTCTTGACCAATGCTATTTGGTGTTATTACCCACCTATATGTGTAATAACGCCACGCAAACAAAAAAACTATAAAATATGATGAAAAAATCCCATGTAGGTTGCATAATTCTAAAAATACAGACTCTTCAGCTCTAGAAATTGACAAATTGCTTTCTAAGCGATTGAAAATGGTCAATTTTTTTGTGAAAGTGTAAGAAAAAGAATGATGTGGTTGGGGGGGGGGGAGCAGGACGAAAAAGAATATCAGATTCAAAGCTACTTTTTGTTTAAAAAAGATTGTTTAAATAGAATTATTAGAAATATTGCACGGTTTTAACTATGTTTATTTTAGTCAGTATTTATATTCCCATAAATGCATTCTATGCAATAAAAAAATATTCAATTTTTTGTGAAAGTGGAAGAAAAAGAAGTGAGGGGGAGCTTCAACAGAATATAACACCCTGTTCCTCTCTTTGTTTAAAAAATCCCGCTTAAATATAATAAGAGACATTACATGGTTTTAACCATTTATAATGTAAATTTTAATTACGTGGAAATTTATAATATCTAGAGTTATATGTAATAAATATTTTTGTTAATACTATTATAGTAGTCTTGTAAATAGTTTTTAACCCATAACTCCACACTAATGCGGATTCTCCAAACCTAAAGTTAAATTATCGGCTTTATGTAAAACATGCTTTAATAAATTCTTAATTAATTAAATAAGATTTTTGATAAAAAATATAATCCCAATATGATCTCTTATTAAATTTTATACGTGATTCATGTGGTTATACACTATTATCTCTATATTAACAACAAAATTAACCTTTAACTGCTGTTAACAATCTCGTTGAACGCTGTCCCCCCCCCCCCCCGAATTTTAGAGTTTAACTTGTATTTTCCAGTTTAAATATATCTACAACTGATATTCTCTTTCGTTTGCAGTCCTTGTATTATTGTTAGAAATATTTGAATAGATTAAATTTTATTAGAATTAATTCTGTACAAAAAGTTTAGTGCGGGAACAATATTCTATGATTTTTAATCATTGATCGCCTTTTAACCTTTAACTAATGTTACCGGCCTCACAGACCACTGTATTTCTTTTATTTTTTATAGCTTAACTTGCAATTTTCAGCTTAACTACAAACACTATAGAAATTTTGCTTCATTTGGAACTTTAATGCTATCACCAGAGACTTTTAAATAGTTGAATATTAAGTATAATAGGCTTGTATAAAAAATTTAATTCAAAAACACAATCCTATGAGCTATTTCCACCTTTTATTCATCTCTCATTCTTGCGGGCTCACAAATTGCTTTACATTAGTTACTTTACCATTTCTGTCACATCGGTTAAAGGTTAAATTTGTAAAATTTAAAAAAAACCAAACGTTGAGAAAGCAGACAGTTAAAATTTAGAACTCAATTGAACAATGCAGTTGAGATTTAATAGAAACCTGATTTTGAAGATGTTCGAATTAGAATATCGAAAACATTTTGATATAATTTTATTTATAAGAGTTTAAAATTATTTTTTACATTAATATTTTAAAAAATTAGAGAGATTAGTTTTGGGTATCGGACCCCCCCCCCCTTAATCTTACCATTTCAACAATGATAATAATGCTGTCCCATGTTAATTAATAAATCCCCTTCTGATGTAGTTCGGCCATTGTTGGGAATCAACTTGGGTAATAACACCAAAGATTGGCGTTATTACCCCGGTATACTTATTGCACAGTTTATTTTAAACTGCAAATTATCTCGAAAAGGTATGCAAAATCTTCTACAAAATTTCGAAAATACATGAAATTCCCTACAAATTTATGCAATAATCAAAGTATTTCCGAATAAAAAATATAGTCTTCGCATCACAAAACTTTTTTCGGAAATTTTAGAATTAAGCGTTAATTTTAGTTGCTTGTAAAATAAATAAGACCTACATATGGAACAATTTAACTTTAAGCTATTTTTTGCAATTTATATGACTTAAAACCCTCCTGTGCAGAGAACATGGGTGCTATCTACCGGATTATTTCATAATTATGCATAATATTAGTACTTGGCGTTATTACACCAGAACACTATATGTGATTTTTTGCCCTTGCGTTATTAACTTGATTTAATTTCTTAATAGATTTGACGAATTCATGCTTTTCATATTCGATTATTTTTTATAGAAATTATTTTTTAAAAATAAAAATCTACCGACGTATGTGGCAATCAGCTGATCTTTAATAAAGAAAACCATTATTTCGCTGAAAACATTTATGTTTATTATAATAATGATGAAAGTTACATAAATCTTATGGTACTAATTATAAAAAAATAGTCTTTAAACTAGATAAGAATAGTTTGGTTTGACAGCAATATGATTAAAATAAGATTGATTTTTCGATTGTGAAGCCATAGCGCTTGTTACTTTTAGAAATTAACGTGTCACTGATTGATTTTTTTATATATATACTTTCATTTCTTTATTCTTGAGGAAAACTTATAAATGTAATTTTGTTTAAAGTTTTTATATGCTTTGTTTATTTGTAGATAAAAAATGATAAATTTATTTTAAATAGTTACAATTAATGTTATTTTAACTTGATAAATTGAGCACAGTATTAACCGTAACAAATACCCTGGCACAGAATGCTCTGATTTTTTTTTTCTTGAAGTTATACTTGAGTTACAAAATTCTTCATCTGAAGTTGATTTATTTTCACTGGACGCTAAATAATGTGCAATTTAATGTGAGTTGTGCTTTATTCTATTTTTTAATGTATAATGATTTTTAACATTCCTTATTAAATAACTGAATATTTAAAATAGTTTTCTTGGTTACATACATAAAAAAAATTTTGATATCTCTATTTTTGTTAAGGTGTACTTCCGGGATTATATTTATATAATTATATAAAACATGCAAAAACGAATTAACTTAAGTGCGAATAAAAAGTTATTGATATTTATAAGATATTTATAAAACATATACTATTAAAAAAAACTGAATTTCAAGAGTTACCATTTTATTTTATATAGGTTGTAGTACTAAAATTTATAGAATCTGATTTTATCGGAAAAATCGTAAATATCGGCGTAATGAATTATTATTATGAAATCATTAATGAAAGTTATTTATAAGATTAATATACCATATTTTTAATTAAAATTATTCATTATCCTGACATTAGTTCTGTTTTTTCCAAAATCATCCAATAATATAATAAGATCTTCCTTCAAGTACTTCTTCATAACCTTTCAATATAATTTCTCCATTTTACTATAGATATTTTTTTTTTATGCTTAAAAAACAGGAATGCTCAAGAATAAAATATTCTAATACTTTTATATAGTTTTTATTCAAATTCATATAAAAATGACTATGGTATTTCTCCATTGATGAATTACAAGTAAAAGCACTTAGTTTTTCGGCAAACTCTTTCACTAAAGCGGAACCGTCGACCTGCTTTCACCCTAATAAAAGGTTTCTAATGTTACCCCAAAAAGTGCAGCCAGAAAGCCTCTTAGGAACATTGCTTATACTGAATATTAAAATATTTTCGCGGAAAGTAACTGTTTTCCTGTGAATGTCCTAATAAATTTGAAAATGTATTGATTTTATAGATATATTACTTTGGTGTTTTGCATTCTTATTATCGAAACTTTTTATATCTATAGATAATATGTAAATAACAGTAATATACATGCATTTTACGAAGATTCTAAATAAATTTACCAAATTTAAGAGGCACTGTCATTTAAAAAGAAAGACTATCAGAAATTCAGACGAACAAAAATTATTAATACATTTCAATTATGTTTTAAAATATAAAAACAGCAAAATCTACTTTATTTTAAATAAAGTGCGAAAAGAATTCAGTTAGTTAATTATTTGTTTCTTGGAAAGCATTAGATTTTATACAAATTTCCAACATTAATAAAAGTTTATTAATAAGCTGCAAATAACAAAAACTCTCTGCCTTCTTTATTTCTCTTTTCGAATATTTTAAGAAAAATCACGAATTTTTTCTCCGGGTCAGCAAAGTGTGTGATTATTTTTCATTCTTATAATAAAGAGTTAAGGAACCAGCTACAAACCATATAAAGAAGATATCCTAGAAATATTTTGTAGCTGCACGAAATTACTTCAAAAGTACATGTCGTATTTACATGCATTTGCATTATTTCAGCACATATTCATGAATATGAAAAGTGTCATCTATCACTAACATACAAATTTAGGTTGTGGCAATTAGAATTCACCGAATTATTTTAAGCTTTTTTTTCGATTTTTTTTCTCTTTCCGAATTAAAACATGAAACAATCATTGTAGTTTAAATGCGAAAAATACACTAAGTATGCAAAAATTTCTTCTTGTTTGTCCGAAAATTTACTTTCGCATGTCTTTCCATTTTTCTAAATATAAATATAACCTTTATTTAGACGCCCCAAATATTTACTTAGATTTTATCGTTTATTATTTAATTTATTATTCATAATAGTAATGTGTTAATGAATTAAGAAGTTTTATTTCTGTTTTATAAATTGGATGTTTATTCTGAAATGTATTGTTTGAAATGAATATAGATTTTCCAATAACATCCAATGTCTAATAATCATTCTTTAGGTAAAGAAAAAAAATAATTATTTAGTATAGAAGAGAGTTTAAAAATGTAATTTTTTACTTATATAAGAATTTACGACAGATATCTTTTATAGCACAGATAATTGAATAAATCACTTTTTACCCGATCGAGTCTAAGAATGTTAATTATAAAAGTGCCTTAAATGATATTTATTAATGATAAATAAAATAATATTTTTTCCGGTACTTGTTTTCAAGCAATTCATAACGATTTGATCCCTGGTATAATAACAGAGTAATTTGCAAATGCGAGTGTTTTAATCATCGTAAATGCATTTTTTGTGTAGTTCTTGTTTTTCATAGTAAGATGTTAAGGAAATTACGTAACTTTTAAATATAATAAGTAATAATAGTAATTTATCAGATGGTAATTAATGTTCTTTTTTTAAAGTTATAAGATGGCTTTTATTTTTAATTTTATTTTCGCAAGTACGAAGACATAACTGAAAGTAAAGCGTTTCAAATATGACTTTGTTCCAATATTAGTTCGTTACTTTCTAAAATCTAGTTAGCAGGGCTATTAAGGGCGCGGATCAATAATTTGAAACCAACTGAATCTAATTTTTAAATAATAAAGTCAAACAAACATTTAAATTAATAAAATTTCATAAAAATATTTTAATGATAAATTAAAATTTTAAAGCTCTGTGTTTCTTTAAAAAAAAAAAAAAAAAAAAAAAAAAAGATACCTTATGAGGCATCAAAGATTCTTTAACATATGAAACTCTGTAAATGCATTAACATATTTGTCGTTTGTGGTAATTCGATTTTAATTAAAAGAATGAATATATATATATAACAGCTATTTAAAAAATTTCTGCAGGGGTGTTATGTATAATGTCAGGAGTTTTTTTACCGTAATTTTTTATTTTAGTTCGCATATAAAACAATAGGTGGCAGTGACGGCGATTGAAGACCAGGTGATCAGTGCTGAGTGAAGCGTCGACCTGGCCTTCAATCGCCGTCAGCGCCACTTATTGTTTGATATGCGAACTAAAATTAAAAAAAAAATACGGTAAAAAAACTCCTGACATTGTACATAACCCTGATGCAAAATTTTTTTAAATAGCTGTTACCGTTTGCAAGTTATTGAATTTTAAAATCCATCAGTCATTTTTGGGACACCCGGTATACATATATATATATATATATATATATATATATATATATATGTATATTATGTATATTAGTTCCTATGTATATTATTTCCATTTTTATCAGCCAAATAATTATCATACAACAACTGTCACGTACATTTACGCTGATAAATACACTGATATATTAGTCACTGAAAATCGTGATTTTTCTTTGTTTTGATAAAATTTAATTCATATTTCAGAGTTTCTAAACAAATAGTTAAAGGTAGCCCGTTCTGAGGTATTTCGTTATTAAGTTGAAATTTCTGTTAAAATTTTAGATGCGTATATATAAAAAATGAGTTGCAAATTTAAATGTAATAAGCAGTGAAAGAAATATTTTAGAAAATACTTTTTTTTTTAACTTTTTCAAAGCTTAACGTAAGCTTTAGGGATTCTTTATGTTTTTATTTATGTTAAATTTTTTCATGCAGAGATCGAAACTACGTTTTCACATCTTTTTTAAACAACTGAATACGAGTATTTCTCCTCACATAGAAAAAGTCAAAGAAAAAATCATCATCGTTAGAAAAATACAACGTCAGCCTGTGTATCTTTTCTAGAATTCGTTATAAGTTTAATTAAATAGACCTTTTTAAATATTATCTGTCTTCAGATATCAGAGGAATTCACTTCTTATTTGTTTACCAAGATTTACAAATCTTACAATGCATTTCGAACAGACAAAACAAGACGATTACAACTTAAAGCTATACTCGGAAAAAACTAAAAACTAAAATACTTAAAAGAAATTTCTTAGAGTAGTGCTAGAATTATTTCAACGCAAAGATTTTCCTTTTTTTAATAGCGAAATAAAATCCGTCAGCGTTTTCTGAAATAAATATTGGCATCAAGTTACCATTAAATGGTTCTTCTGAATTACAGAGATATTTACGCAAAATTGAAAATTTCATCGAATATTTTATCTTTCAAGATGATTTTCGAATAATGAAAAACATTTTGTGTAATCTATTCTTGTTTAATGTATACTGAAAGATAAGGAGTGGCATTAGTGCTATTAACCTTTTAAAATTGTTTATTTTTTTTCTAAACATTCTTTTATCTAACTTTTGTGTTTGCAAGTATAGAAATTAGAGTCGGTGTTAAAGAAAAAAATGTTAATGCATATATTTCGATTCTATTAAATAAAATAGATGTGTTTCTTTTCCATGTTAAAAAGGTAAATATTCATTGCTACAGTTTTTAATAATGGTGCTTCGGATTTCGAAACATCATTGTGCGCTGAAGGCTTGTACATACATCTATAGATATACAATAAAATTGCAAATATTTTAAGATTTGTTTTAAAGATATGTGTAAAAATAAGTAGTCAGGCATTTTATACACTTTGATACTTGTAAAAGACTATGGAAATGCCTAATCGCATATGTATATTTAAACCGATTGCGCTATAATTTCTCATTATGCTCTTATATTGAAATCCTGAAAATACATATATTTTAGTATAAATTGATATTTTACAGTAACAACATAAAAAATATTTCAGTATTTCATAATATACTTTGATATTAAAAAAACTGTATAATGCTAAATGCGTCATGTACATATTAATGTATATTTAAAAAAAAACTCGTTTATTTTTTTACAAAAAATATTCAATTTGTTGTATGCATGCAAACACATTCAGACTTTCTATTAAAAAGTACGGTTGCGCCTGTGTTAATTTAACTTTAAAACTGAATTATTAATAGAAGAGATTTTAAACATTATTAGTTTTCTAATAATCGAAAAAATTTTTATGTTTTAAAAAGCTATTGAATATTTAAAATTTCGTTTTAAAACACTCAAACATTTTAAAACATTTGTTTTAAGATTCTGTTCAATGATACCATTCAACTGTATATAAACAATTTAGAGAATTTCTTATTACTAAATTCTTCTATCTTTACTAGAAGAAAGTATTGGATTCGTGTGTAATTTTTTAAATTCATAATTTTGACGTATTTACAAGTTTAAGTAACGTAGTTAGTAAAACAGGTTTTTACAAAATGTCTGTCTGTAAGTGTGCGACTCTGTCTGTCTGCGCCAGACATAAAGTTTTTGGGGACTCTATTTCAAGAACTAATCCACACTGTTAAAAAGTGAAGGTGACAAACCGGTGCCATTTGGAACCCTAGGGTGCCATAGGTGCTTGGATATGTGGTTGCAGTGCCGACAGGTCCCTTACTGGGTGATTGGAGCTAAATAAGGTGCCATACACTTCGTATTGGCCGCAATGTAGCACCTCATCGGGTGACTGGAACCCTGCGCATGCGCTGTGACGTGTGTTTTTTTTTTTTTTTTCTGTGACGGCAAGTAAAATCTATGGCTATGAGTAAATGAAGATGAACTCGATGTCCGAGAGGTTAGAACGCTGAGCTTGTAATCAGACGTTGTGAGTTCGAATCCTTCGACGGCCAAAAGTCGGTTTGTAAATTTTTTAATTTTTTATTATTGGACACTCTTGATTTAGGGTGCCATCTTTTCACCCTAATTAAAGGTGCCATTCTGGCTTCTTTAGGGTTGTCACCAGAGAGATAAGCCTTTCACCCCTAAAAGGTGGAATGTGTCACCATTAGTTTTAACAGTGCACAGAATTTGATTTAAAAATATTTTGGAGTCCCTGATATAAATTGGTAATTATTTGTTGTATTATTTGTTTTTTATTGATAATTATTTGTTTTTGGTGTAAATGACTCAACAGGTAACGCTGCTATGCTGCATTTGATTACGATTTTTGCAACAGCTATATCTCAATAACTAATACACGGTTTTATCAAACGTCAGATCAAACTTCCTATCAAACTTCACCGGTCCGTGAGATATGATGCTTTTCACATTTTAGTGTAAATCTCTCAACAGATGGCTCTACTATACTGAATTTGTCTCGATTTTGCAATAGCACTATCTGAAGAAGTAAAGAACGGAATTTAATAAATATTTATATTCAGGCAGTAGTCCTTAACCCTTTCCGGCGCACTACTCTTTAAAGTTGGAATTTAAAGAAAAAAATAAATTAGGCAATCTATTTAGGCCTAGAGGAGTACACAGGTATTGTTTTGTAAAGATTGCACTAACCATTTTAATTATACAGCTGTTGCCGAAGTGGTAACCTCCCATAAGTAAAGCATTAATAAGCGCAGTGAGAAGAGCATTGCTGTGAAGCGTGTATTACAGTAAAACATTTTACCTATTATTTAAAAACAGTAGAGTTTGATCTCTGTGGTGCTGCCATCTAGAACTCATAAGAAAGATTTAAAGTAGCCATTAGAGTAGTTTTTGAAATATTCACGGAGTTTTTGTGTCTCTAAACAGGGGGAACTTTAGGTGTTGGCGACCCGGCAACACTGTGCGTTAAGGGGTTAATATAGATTGATATTGGTACGTTTTTGATGTAAATCTTTCAACAGCATGCGCTATTGTGCTGCCATTTTTTATTTACGCACTAGCTCTATCTCAATAACAAATGCACGGATATCCATCAAACTTAAAGCTCAGTTATTCCTTGTAAAACACTCTGTAAATCACGCTGCTCTGGTGCATTTTCGTGGTTTCTGCAATACCTTTATCTGAAGATTTATTAGACGCACTTTCATCAAAATTCATATTGATTTAATATGTGAAAAGAACTAGCTGCGTATATATTTAATGTCAATTGCTCAACATTTGGGGCTTCTATTTTGAATTTTTCCGACTCCTGCAATAGCTGTATCTCAAGAACTAATTCACGAATTTCCATCAAACTTGGGATTCAGGCATAGCTTGATAAGTAATATTGCTGTTTTGGTTTAATTTACCCACAGGTGGCTCATTTTTTGTTGCAATTTTCCCGATATCTACAAGAGTCCTTTTTAAAAAAACTAATATATATAAGTTCATGCTTTTAGAACCTTTACGATGGGCGTAGATATTTATTCGGTTTTTGCGCTGTATTCGCAAATTTCGAAGTATTAAGATGCAGGAAATCGAAGAAAGTTTTGGGATTGGCACATCAGATTAGGTTTTTAACGGATTTGTTATTTATGTTTAATGACCTTTTTCACTAGATTAAAAGGTTATTATGTTCTAAAAATCATACTTATAACACACGGTATGCGTAATTCTCATCGGATTAATATGCACATTCTATTTGAGCGGTTGTTTGTTATGAGCTCAATTCAGGTAGAAATTCCTTTGTCTGGTAGAAAAAAAAAGTTCGATTTCAACATAAACAAAATAAGTCTCTAGTTTATTTACGTAGGGTGTTATTTTTCTTCCTAATGCCACCATCTATGTTATATTTTTGAAAAAAATGCACTTTTAAATCAAAATCCACGGATTTTTAAAATTTTATACATTTAAATAATATTTTGAAATATCAACCCCATTATTTGAATACACGTATTGTTATTTTTATTTTGCATATCTTTCATTATGTCTGTACTCAAACATTGTGTAATATAATAAAAATAAATTCATGGATTTGTTTGCTTTTATAAAATTAAATTTAATTTTGAAATAACAATCAGTAGATTTAAAAATATGTATTGCATAATGTTCTGTTGTGTTTAAACAATAATCTTATTATGAAACTATATTTTCTCATAAAAATGACAATATTTTTCTTAAGCATATATAAATTTAATTTTATTTAAATTCTGAATGGTTCAATATATCTAGATTACGTAGTTAATTCAATTTAATTTTTTCCGAGCGCAAGGCTATTTTTAATACCTACTTGCTTAGAGTAGTTTTTTACTTCAATTACATAGTTATGTACGGTATTTAATAACATTAGTATTCTAATAAACTAAATAAATAGAATTTTAACGAAGGATATTTCTTTTTTTAAATGCAAAACTCTCTTTTAGTTGAAATAATATATCGTTAATTTTTAAATTTTATTTATATCAGTATCATTCAGCTTTATTTAATTAACTAGTATATAACCCCGTCAAAAATGACGGAATTTTCACTTGCATTTCATCTTTTTAATACTTCATACAAACAAACAGAATGCAGATTTTATTTTTGAAGAGTTTGTATTGTAAAAAAGCACATTTTAAAAATAGCAATAAATTTCTACAAATACAAATGATTTTTTTCTTTTTACTTGATATTTAGTTTTTGAACAAATTTTAATTTCAAAACAAAGAACAGTATTTATTACAATAATAATGATAATTGGCAAAATAAAACTCAATTTCTGAAGATTTCACAAAACATTTAAATAAAATATTGAAGTTTTTAAAATTTTAAAATACATTCTTTATTATGATTCTTTATTATGATTCGGCAGCGGTTTTAGTCGTGGGTATATGATAGATTCTTAGTTCGATGCTTTTAGGCATAGATTATGACGCTTTGAGTTTTCTTTTTAAATTTAGATTTGGTGCAATCTGTACGCAGTTAATATACACAAAACAACTTAAAAAAAAATCTTAGTTTCTTATAGAAAATACTGCTATTTTCTATAGTAGGAGACATTGATTTAAATCAAAATCAATTTTAAAAACTTCAGCTTGCAACTTTAAAAATTCAATCCGTAAGTTATGTAAACCAAAATTATTATTATTGTTTCTTTTGTAAAATTTTAAATTAAATCTATCAGTTTTTAAAGCTTAGATTATATCCATTCGAAATTTGCTTACATTGTAAACGAAATTTGTATTTTTTATCAAATGCCATTTAAATGTAAGGAAGATATAATATCATAAACTAAATAAAAATCATCAAATTTTAATTTAAGAGCAATTTTGATTTATTTGCATGCATTGCATCAAAGCAGATAAAGTTTTAAATTAAGACCATGTGAAAAAATAATTTTCAGTTACCGTAATTTCGGGTGTATAAGCCGCAGATCAAACAATTCTTTTTCGACCCAGAATTTTTTAAGAAACAAATATAACTAGTTAGATCGCCGTAAATATTTGTCTTCAATCACTAAATAAGATTTCTGGGTCCAAAAAGAATTGTTTGATCCGCGGCTTATACACCCGAAATTACGGTATACTAATGCAGTCATGATGATATCTTATATATCCATAACAACTTGAAGAAAAAAAAGAGCTTATTTATTTAAATAGAAAACAAAATTAAAAAAAATTAACCGGGTAAATGCTAGTATTTAAAAAATAATAATAATAAAACTAAATTTAAATTCATCTAAAACTAAATTTATCTTTTACAATATATTCCCAAAAAGGCTTCTAAAATAGCTCATAGATGGCAGCACTAAAGTTTTGAGAGACGGTGCTAGAGTGATAAATAAAATACGATCGTACTCAGATAGTAAAAAACTTTTCCATTTCCACTGTTATCTTTATGTATTATAATCGGGTTTGATATACATATTTTATATGCAAATATGCTGAAAAAAACATTATTTCAAGTGGAAGAAATTTTAAAAGCAACATTTTAGCATCTGTTTTCAATTAAGCCTAACGTGGCGTCTAGCAACTGTTGAATCCATATAGGAGTGGCACGACCTGGAACCGTTCTACACATTTCTTCGGACGCATTTTATTATAAGTAGATTGCACAGCAATTTTAGTTTAATGAAACATTTGAATGCGTACATGTTTAGAACTTTTTCCGCATTTTCACTAGATAATTTTGCATGTTTAAAAATCCAAATTATTTTTATCCTTCTGTACAATAAAATTAAAATTCTTGGGAATTAATTGTTTAAACATAGATAATAATGAAACATTAGCATATTAAATAAAATTATATTTAATACAAACTTTTAAGCAAAAGTTCTTATTAAATTGTATGAAATATAGTTTTAATGTAACGTTTATTATCTGCCAAATGTTGAATCTCCATGTAATTAATTTATTTAATATTAATACATAAATAATTAGAAGGAAAGCAAGAATCATCTTACTAGATAAAAATATAATATAATGTTTATGCAAAACAGTACGTCAATAATCAGGGATTAATCTTAATTAGACTGAAATATTCTGTATATGCTGTAACGTAAGCTATGTTTTTGGAATTGACACCTGACTTTCATAAAAAGCTTTTTTGTGCCATAGGAAAAGAGTCTTTAATGCATTTTGGTAATGGGATGATCGTTCATTTGCGAGAGTTATTATTATTATTATTATCATTAATTTGTAAGTGACAAGACCAAAGTATATATTTCTAAATTTATGGAACTGATTGTCATCTTCATTAATGTCTGTTATTAATTTTATTTTTATATATTACATTTTTGTTGTTATATATATCATTATCTAAAGTATCTATGAATGAAAAATAAAATTATGATGAATTCTTAAAAAAATTCTTTTATAAATATTTATCGTTCATTTTGAAAATCCCGCCAAAACAGTTAACTAAAATTCATGTTTTTTTTTTCTTTTTTTCTTTTCGTTTTTTAAGAAATTGTATTTAAATGCATTTATTTCTCGTGGGCACGGAAATCGATTATGAAAAATTCTCTTCTTTTTATACGTTTTGTAAAAAATACAAAAGAAAATATTTTTTTAAGAACATAATTTTTACAGATATTTTCAGGGAAAAGAAAAAAAAATGTATAACCAATTAATCTACCTAATTAAGATTTAGAAATCTATTTCTGAATGTACCAGGTGTTTGAAAATAAATTGACAGTTCTCAGTGGCTCATAGATCTGGTTATACTAAACGGATCCGAATGAAATATGAAACATATATATACATTATATAGACCATGCAGAAATTGGTTTCGTAAAACAAAAGTATGAAAATTCGCCACTAAGTGCCACTTAAACGAATTAAGTTTAAAAGCCAAAGAATAACAGAATATTTCATTTATTCACACATCTGTTTGTTTTATGTGCCGACTTTGTCTTTCAGAAATATGCTAAAAGCGTATCAGCGTGTTGTCTTTGGCCGCAAGATAGATGTCAGAAGGAATGTAGGAGACATGATGTACGATGCTGGCTTTCAAGTCCACTTTATTAGTTATACGTCTTTCATAAAAGCTATCTTTGACAAAATCCTACTGCTAAAAATCAAAAAGGTATAAATCTGGTAACCTTGCTGTCCAAACTGGTAATACGCGAGATGTCATTTTTCAACAGGAAAGTTTGCTTTAATCACATTGTAATGCTCCATCCAGCCAAACTCTTGTGTGGGCCAAATACAGTCGAGTCTCACTATAACGAAACTTCATACATCGAATTTCTCTATATAACGAATTTTTAATAGGAACGGTCCCTTTTTCGCAAGATTACATTAAAAACAGTCTCTATATAGCGAAATATCTATCACCATATAACGAATTTTTTTCATAAATTGGTCTTAATTTATTTAGTTTTTAAAAGCTTCGAAGTCATATGGAATCAATTTTCCATCACCTATTTTTGATTTATCGTTAGTGCTGAGTTTTTTTAATATTACTTCTCTCATTCTTCTTTAAATCCAACGAATTCATCCCACATCCCACACACCTTTCCACATCCTTCTTAAAACAGTGTCAATTGGATTGATACACATGTAAGAGAGGAATCAATGAGAGGCACATAAGAGAGGCCTTCAAATGTAGGAAAATGCTAACTACAATTTTTCATTCCTTGCTAAAATTTGAACATTTTTTTGGACAATTTTAAAATCGAAACAACAAAAAAATACAGATTTCTTCGTCTGAAGTTAATGCAAGTCTTCCTTATTTGATTTTCATTAAGCTTTCAAATAAATGTCTGTTCTCTTTTTTGAAACAGTTTAAATAATTAAGAAATAAAATGTTAGGTTAATATTTACTTTTAAACATTTCAAATTCTTAATTCAAAAGATCAAAAATAATATTTGTTCAAATTTCACACATTAAATACGATTTTTAACATCATTCTCTATACATCGAATTTCTCTATATAACGATTTTTTTACAGGAACGGTGGATTTCGTTATATAAAGACTCGACTATACTCTTTTGCATTAGTGCTTGCCCAGAAAATGTGTTACACCATCATATATCTTCTTTACTTCTGACTGCACACCTATATTTGAGCTCAAACCAATTGGTAGGCCTCTCCACCTAAAAAATCTGTATCTAAATCTGAATCTGAATCTGAATCTGACTGCACACATAATAAACCCATTCATTGGGACTTCCACGAGAGACAGGGCGATGTGTTGCAAATGTTTAGCTTAAAATTGTCAAGAAAACTATCCTGTCACTCGAACGTTTATACAGAAAACTATTGCATAATGTAATATAATGTAGTTGCTGTTCATTTCTATCAGAAAGTAGAAGTAAAATGCAGCTGCTTTCTGTAAAAACTGTCGAATGACTGAACAGTTTGTGGAAATGTTTTGCTGTGTACATTTACACTATAATATGGTTATCTTTAAAAGTGATCAAATGACAAGTCATTAAACAATGTAGGGAAAATTAATTGTACTCTAAATAGTACAAAAAATAGTTTTTTTTTTCATAAAAAGTGGATAAATATTAAAAAAAACAATAAATAAATTGATGCTTATACTTATCAAAGATGACTCACAGAATTGTGTTCTACAGTGAAATATGAAATTTTAAACATTAGTTTTAATCTTTATGAATTCATTTTGTAATTATTTTTCACGATACACCATGGTATTTAATATAGTATTGAAACTTTAAGAAAATAAATGATGATGTAAGACAACAGTGAAACATTTGGAGTTGGAATGACAATCTCTAAAACTCTAACGGAAATTAATCAATTAGAAACTTGTAAAGTAACATTTATAAAAAACACTTAACGCTCATAAATGCTACGAATTATTTGTGTACAATGTTGATTTCTTTTTTATAGATTTCCAAAATTCATAACGTATCACCTAAAAGAAATTTTTGCATTTTTGTGTATTTTTTATAATTCTTTATTGCCCTAATTGTTTAAAACATCGTATTAAAAGCAGAATACATACTAATATGTGACAATGAATATACCTATTATTTTGTTTTTCAAGTATAAGATATACGAAAATTTTATGCATTTTTGTATTCTGTTATATTTTACACACTTCCATTAGATAGATTTATGGAAAACTTAAAAATAACACAGAGTTAAAAGTTTTAAAAATAAATTGTTTGAAATCTATTTAATAACTCAAGAATAAAAAATGAAAAAAACATTTTATGGTTTCAATTACCGGTCTGCGGTATACCACAATTCCAAACAATCGTCAAATACAGAAGAATATGCATTCCAAAAAGCCATTTGCATATATAAAAAAAGTCATAAACGCTAATGCTCTACGTTATTCACATTTTAGGGAAATGCATTTCTTTATCGTTTCTAAAACATAATGAAAATTACTTCAACTTTTTACACGTAAAAATGTAAGCATGAAAGTAATTCAAAATTATTAGTTTACAAACACTCAAATGCTTGTAGTAATACTTTTTAATCTATAACTGGATTTTTTTTCTTATTGAAATTTAAAAGTAACAGTTTTATTGTTTGAGCTGCTCTAGAATTGATTTCAAACAATGGGACTTTGTTATGTTACATTATACATAAAAACATAAAGAACATTTACTTTCATGTCAGCCTCTTATATTATTTGTTACCGTTAACAACCAGTACTCCAATTCACATTGTGTATCTGGATGAAATCATCAAAATCATGTCTTGAATGAAATCATAAAAATTCACTTTGCACTGTAAAAAAGATTAAAGTTAAAATAAATGGAGCATGTATTTTTATATATTTTAGTTTTTGTATAAAGTTTTCTTGAAAATATGATGTATAAGAGATGTATTAAAAGGTATGTTTTTAAAATGTCATTATACATAACGTTTTTTAATCCTATAAAAACTTAAATACAGATTTTAACTGAAATTATAACGCCATATTCTACAATGGATACCTCAAAAATGGCGAAACAAACTTTAATTATTAAACATTGCAATTGACAAAATTGTTTAAAATAAATGACAAAGTAATATTTTATACAGGATGTATCTAAACTCTTGGGCAAAACTTTAAGGGGTGATAGTACGCACTAAGACAAACAATATTAAACAGGAAACTAAGGATCCCAAACGTCTTCCGAAGGAGATAGGTGCCATTAATGTTTAGGGTCCAAAATTTAAAATGATTATAGAAACCAAAAAATGGGTCGATTCGTATGTAGTTTCACTATAACTATTCTTTATGACAGTATTTTCTTGAAAATAAATTTTAAAGATAAAGTTCAAAAAATGCTGATAGTGGGTGCTTTAGACTTTAAAGTACCGAACAACTATTTTTTACCTCATTATTTCATTAAGTGCTTTCAAAAGCTTAGACTTAAACTTAAATTTTGAGATCAAAATCTGAATAGCGCAAACTGAACTGTGTTTAGGAGTTGAAATTTCACCCCCCCCCCCCTCTGTTGAATACTGTTCAATTATTCCCAATCTTTTTATCGTAGACTAGGCATAAACTGCTATCCCCTACATGTAAAAAAAACGATAAATGAATGACAAAATTAAATAAAAAAATATTCATAACATGATCAGTTTCCCCGAAAAAGAACAATAAATAATTTACAGTTACGTAGCGATCAAAATAAAACGTTCCGTGTCACCCGATTGGCCAGTAATGCATAGTGCAGAAGGATTGAACTTCCAGATGTCGCTGTGATCAAAAGTGATATAAAAACGCTGGTTATCCGCATTCATCGTGTTTTTGTATTTGACTGCTGTAGGGATGACCAGCTAAACTAATCAGGACATGGGCGATTCCTTTACGGAGTTGCGAATGGGAATGTCCTGGAAGCCCGGCGATTGTACGGGGAGCGATTCCCTTCGGGACGCTTGCCGGACCGAAAATTTTTCGAATGCTTTCACCGGCATCTCACAGAAGCCGGTTCGTTTATCAGCGGGATGCACGGCACTGGGCGTACCAGAAGTACGGGGACACCAGGACTTGAAGAGCTGGTGTTGCGTGAATTCGAGGAGCAACTGGAAACGAGCACGCGGGCTGCATCCATTGCCTTAAATGTGAGCCCGATGACAGTTTGGCGAGTGTTAGGAGCCGAGAGCCTTGGACCCTATCATGCACAGCGTGTGCACTCTTTGAAAGTAACCGACCGTTAGCCAGGTGTCGATTTTTCACGATCCAACAATTGGATGCGCAACCAGATGTCGCAAATGTGCTATTCATAGATGAATGCAGCTTCATTTCGGAAGGCATTATCAATCCGCGATGCACAAACCTGGGCATACACGAACCTGTATGCTATCCGTCCTCATTCATATCAACAGCGTTTCAGCGTAAATGTTTGGGCCGGAATTATCCACGTTAATTTGATCGGGCCATACATTCTGCCAAGGCGCCTTTACGGCGTTACTTATCTGATATTCCTCCAAGAGTTGCTTTCGGTTCTACTGCAAAATATTCCAGCCAACATAAAGGCTGGTATGTGGTTCCAGCATGACGGAGCACCTGCACATAGCTCACGGACTTGCTGGACAGCTTGTAGAGTTAGCATCTATAGCTCACGGATATTTTTTAAAGATACCAATAAAAATAACTCAAAAAACATCAGATAGATGGCGTTGGAAATGCTCGATTTCTGTGGAAATATGCGAATGAGATGGTTATATTTGTGCTGCTAACCCAGAACTAATTCATGATACCAAGCTGTGTACTTGAAAAAGGATTATGAGCGCAATGGATAAAGCTTTTTTTGTTATTTTTCTTGCGTTATTATTTGTTATTTTACATGAACCAGGAATCATCGACCAACATTTGATCAAGTAAACGATTCTCGATCGTTAACTAATGTGGATCAACAGCACATTTTTTTTATAACCGTCATTATTATGACGGTTGTTATGACGGAAACACGCTGATTATTTCATTCGCATACTTCCACTGAAGTCAAATATTTCCACAGCCATCTGTTGGATGTTTTTTGAGTTACTTTTTATTACTGTCTTAAAACTATTACCGTGACTTATTTGCTAACCCCGCAAATCGTTTTTTTATTTTGGTTATATTTCTGTCTGTTATGAATTCATAAAGTTTTTGTGGACTTTCATTCCATCTGATATTACTTAATAAATATATAGCCTTCAGATCACAGAACATACGTTCAGTCTGGGCATTACTCTTACGTTCTTCTTCAATCGATAATGTCTACAAAGTGAGCAAATTTACTTTTACGAGTTGTTAGTGATTCAGAAGTCTTAAAGTTCTTCTGTGTTAAACTTTTAGGTGTCATCTTCCGGATTCTTTCATAATTATGCAAAATACTAGCCTTTCGCGTTATTATGCTAGAACATCTTATAGACTTATTCACTTTTATGTCTCTAGCTTTTTAGTTTTTACAAAAAAGTTACATGTGTTAGTTAGTAAATGAATAACATTCAAATTTATTTGTAAATACAACATTACAGTAGAAATCTCCATTCAAAACCAGTTGCATGCAAATTTGAGCTCTAGTGTATCAGAAGTCATAACATTGCGCTGCCACATTGCGGATTCTAGTTACATCTTCAGTCTTTGGAAAAGTTCACTGAGGCTCTTATAAAATTAGTGAGTACAAAACGATTTAAAATCTTGAATAAGGAAGTATACACGTCACGCCGATTATTTCATGGGAGCAACTACACTTGTGAGCAGCTATCACAAAATTTTAGGATTTTTTCTAGTCCGAAAATCATAATTTAAATAAAGGTATCTTTCTTCTTTGTAACCATTTATTGATATATTTTGCATTATTAAATTTCTGGCTTTGTTTGCTTTAAAAATGTGCACGATGGAATGTTGCAGATTGTGTTACATAAAGTATCTCATGCATCATAGAAAACCATGCGTAAATACTGGTCGCCACTCCATGAATTTAAATTGATTGTTGAAATACAAATTCTACTTTATATTTGGTAATTACGGATTTAAAAAAATAGTTGAACGTAATTTAGTAAAATATTAATTTTAGATTTAGGACTGTGTGAAAAAATCTTTGCTTTAATCGGGATTATTATTATTATTATTATTATTATTATTATTATTATTATTATTATTATTATTATTATTATTATTACTGTTATTATTATTATTATTTTAGAACAGAATAATTGCAGATATCTTGGTTTTAAACACAAACGCATCTTTACGAATAAATAATTCTTTTAAGAGTGTTACATATTTTTCATAAGTCATACGAACTAAAAATATCAGTAATGAGCTGTCCTTTGTGACGTTTGAAGGCGATTGCATTAGTGTCTGTAGCAAATATGGCTTTTCGCCTCGAGTTACACACAGAAAAAAAAAGTCACAACAAATTTTACTTCTTTCCCATTACATATTTTTATAAAAAAAGAATGACATTCAAAAATACATGCCTGTCTTGCACGAGTATTCGAACCCGAAAACGCGCCGTGGCAGCAGCTGTCGTTACCAACCACGCGATTGTAAGACATTTGTGCTCTTTGTTTTTAAATTTATAAAGATTTTATTATTTTCAAAACAAAACTTCATTTTTAAAAAATTAACTAAATGTCATGTATGTCTCAATGTCATGTATGCCTAAGTAAAAAACTTATTGTAAAATACTATATTTACGTTTATATTATATTGTTTTTTGTAAATATATTTCCCACCATTTTTGTACACGTGTAAAAAAAAGTTATTGTATATGGCGCTCGCTATTTCATATTATGAAACTGAAAATGTGTCATCATCTATTATCACTTATCAAACTTTACTAAGAAAAAATATATTAATATCATAAAGTAACTTCTTTAAAATTATACATGTAGCTTCATTTGTTGGCCTGTGAAAATCGCTGTTTCATTTGTTATTTTAAGCAGCAGTTTGTGAAAAGCTATGATAAATCATAGCATTTTTCTCTATGCAAAAGCTATTAAGTTTAGCTTCTAAAACATAAATCCCTTTATTAAAGATTACTTTTCAAAAGACCATACAAAAACATGTTTTTTTTATGAAACAAGTAAGTTCGCGAGAAATAGATGTTTTTCTTTTAATTTCATTTTTTGGTTGAAGGTATTTTCAAAATATTTTTAATGAATACATATATATACGTATTTACTTATTTATATGCATATATATATATATATATATATATATATGTGTATATATATATGTGTGTATACATATATATATTTGTAATTACTTTGTAATTAATGGTGGGAATTAGTATTTAATTTATGACTGTTTTTATATAAAAGACGTAATGCAATTTTAATCTTGATTATGCAGAAATTCTATGTACACAGAACAAAAAACTACTATGTACAGGGATGTACAGGACTATGTATGTACGGGGTATTGCAAATGGCAAAAAGAGGGGTGTGGCGTCGGAGTGGACACGACATGTCTTTCTTATGTCCGGTTCCTCCGGATGTACCGTCGTCTCTTGCGACTCGGACCGATACAGTGTCCTTCTTCAGCCAACGACAGAAGGAATATCTCTCATCTTAGTTTTTAATCCCAACTGGAAGTATAAACTTACCAAGCCATCAACTTCATTGCGTTGAGTTTTTTGTTAACGTTTGCTAGGTGTCATGAGATCATGCTGCACCTATTTCCGTTGTAATTAGGTTGCTTTAGAAAAATACAGGTCTTAATGCGATATCTACATATATATAATTGTTTTTAAGTTTGTTCAATTATATATTATGTATATATATCTGAATATAATGATATGTCATGAGATCATGCTGCATGTCATAATGTATGTCATGAGATCATGCTGCACCTATTTCCGTTGTAATTAGGTTGCTTTAGAAAAATATAGGTCTTAATGCCATATCTACATATATATAATTGTTTTTAAATTTGGTCAATTATATATTATGTATATATATATGAATATAATCTGAATAATAAGCATATGGCTTAATCATTCCAATTACTTAATTGTAAATTGAGTAAGTTTTATGCACATTTTTGTTAAATTAATCGCTTCAAATTAATTTATTAACACATATACACCTACAAATATATAGTATGGCAATTAATGATCGAACACTTTAAATTTGAGATATTTTTTCTTGTCGACTATTTAAAAATATACATGTTGGATTCTTCTGGATTTTAAGGATTATAAAGTTTAAATTTGAACTCATATATGAACTCATATTTGGGATCACCCTGTAAATACCACTAAATAATCTATCACTTCAGAATACAAATTTTAGGATACTGTACAAGATTTCAACTGATTTGTCTAATAATAGAATGTATATTCACGGAAATATAGCGATATTCTTCAAAAATCTCTGTACATTTCCCTGTAAAAACCCTGTACATTAAAATCCACGAAATTATCTATCGCTTCAGAATATAAATATTAGGATACTGTACAATATGTACACAGTTTTTTGTTATAATAGAATGTATATTAATAGAAATATAGCATTTTTTTATTTAAAAAAGCTCTTGCATGGTTTTAGCTTATATCATGCAGTGTGTTCAACCAAATTTAACGTTAGTTTAAGAAAATATTGGCAAAATCAAATAGAAAATGATATAGTGAAATTAGAAAATAAAAATATTACGAAATATTTTTTATCTCCGCATGCGTGAATGATAAGAAGCACATTTTACTTAATTTAACTGTCAACTCATTGCAGCATTGATTTTTAAGAAAAGAAAAATCCTGTCAAATAACCTGAAAATTCAGAAAGATACCGCCAATAAATATGAGCTGACTTTTAATTCTCATTGAAAGCAGCTGAATGATGTGCAATTTACCCAATATTTGTCATTTTTATTAAATGAGATTTATTTAAGAAAAAAGTTATTTAATAAACATCAATGTGAAGATTTGGAATTAATGTTTCAATTTTTATACCTATTTTTATCATGTAATAGGCTTATTCTGGTAGTTATCCACAAAAAACAATTAACACATCAATAAAAAAAAATTAAAAATAATTATTAAAATTGACACAGAGAACTAAACATATACATACAGAGAACTAAATATATATATACAGAGAACTAAACATATACATACAGAGAACTAAACATATAGTATATACAGAGAACTAAAAATGAGCTCTTTTCAATCACCGATACTTTTTAGAATTTTCAGGATATTTGATTGGATTTTTTTCTTAAAAAGCTCCATAGAGTTGACTATTAAATTATGTAAAAACATTCTTGTTATCTTTCACACATGCGCAGATAAACATTATTTAATACAACTACCTTTTTTAAAAAATATTTAATTTATTTGCATTACAATTACACTATATTATCTCTACTACTTTTTGCCATTTTTTCTGAAACTTATAAATTAGATGTTGTTAAATATAAGGTTCAACATAATATATAGAATCCTGACATTCCATAAGAATCCGACAAATATTCTTTTAAATATTCGGCAAAATGTATAAAATTGAAAATGCCCGGTCATTAATGGTCTTATAGTGTAAAATATTAAGAAAATTTAAAAGATTCTAATTGTTTTTAAATGTTAGTCATATAGATATAAGCAATAAATTGAAAATGTGGTATTTTACAATTTAAAAAAGTAAAAATTCAAGCGGCATTGAAGGATTCAAGTGAAATCAGATTTTCACAGAGTTTATGTGAAACAATTTTATTTCTATCAATTTCTGCCTCCGTGCATATAACGATAGATCACACACGTAATATCCAATTGTCATAAAATTCAACAAACCATGTACAGTATTTGACAACTTATTAACAAATGCGATATTGCATGTTTACACTGGTGTATTTTCGGAGATTTCACTAAATAATATTCAAACGTAAAAAAACAAGAACAGCTAATATACAATATAGTAGTTCAATATTTCATTTGTCAAGAATTTTATTTGTTTATTTCTGCTTATAAAAAAAAGTTAAACCTTATTTACACTTTGTGTGATATACATCATTAAACAGTTTACGGGAATTACATTCGTAGATCGTCATGATCTAAAAGAGAGCCAATACACGAATGTGATCGAAAAACATTTCCGATATTTATTAAAAAGTAAACGGCCTCAGTTAGAGATAACTCATAATTATCCGCAAGTAAATGTGCACATTTGTACACATTTTATCAGCTAAGAGCATCCACGTTGATTATAACAAGATTATTTTCAATTACGCTTTCATATTATTCCACCGTTTTCGTGACATAAATACTAGGGTGGATCGAAAATTTTTTTTTCACTGTGTCAAAACCTACCTATGCGGAAAAGATGTTCTCTTGGATGGAGATTAAGGAAAAAAAAATTAAAAAAATTAATTTTAAATTTTAATACTGCCACAATGAGGTTGAATTTCGAAAAAAAGTGAAAAAAGACCTAATTTTGGCTAGATTATTTTTTATTCAAAATAATAGTTTAAAAAGTTATCCAAAACCTACCTATGCTTAAAAGATGTTATATTATATGCTGAGTATGAGAAAAATAATTTAAAAAATTAATTTCAAAATTTAAATCTACCGCAGTGTGGCTGTATTTGAACGTTTTACGGTAAAAAATCTACTTTTGTTTTGTAAAATAAAATATGAATTTTAGACATTTTTAACATTTATTACAATTAGGGGATATTTAATTGATTACAAGATAAAAACTTTAGTTTCTTATTTAACAGCTTCATTAGTATTAAATCAAGAAAAATTGTCAACATTTCAATTGGCGATAATAACGTTCGGTATTGAAAATCGACATGAGATTTTGTAATTCAATTCAATTTTTATAAAACTGTCTCTTATGTATGGTCCATACGCAGCAGAAATACTTCCGTGACTCTTTTGATTATTAGTTTTGTAGAATGAGAGTTGCGCGAATAGATATTATTGATAGTAGATGTTATTGCCACTGAAATGATTGCTGGATTTACATATTGCTTCTGAAATCATGTCGTTACTAAAACCGCCAGTTAGTGGAGGTTCGACACATTTTCCAATTTAATTAAATCTATGAAATCCGTCGCAAAAGGTCAAAAAGCTGGTAAATGGAAAATATAGATAGTTTTTATGCAATGATTAGGATTACAGCAGACCGTTTGATTTCACTCGCGCGTTTTTAGAATTCATATACTGACATAAATGAAAATACAAAGAGCTTCTAACATGCTGCGAATAATCTTTCTATTTCTAAAGTGAAACATTTGTGCCCAGCCGCGGTTCCATCCACGCTGCAAAAAGATGACATAGTGGAACTTCATTGGTATGTAACTAGCACAAAAAACATTGTAGTGGACGCTTGAAGAACAGTCCCATATTTCTAATAACACATCCTTTAACATCTATGTTAACAGATATTACGTCACAACCGATAGCAGCCAACTTTGTTACATGTATATTATTGTTAACTCATGACAAAAAATGTACGTCGTGTTTTCAAATTGTTTGGTACTCTCCCGGAATTTATAAATATGTGGCCGATGTATTCGGAACCCAGTTCTTTTTTCAAGCTCAAGTCTGCTTCTATTATGATTTTTCTTCTGTTGTTTTCTAGTGATGCAGTCAGTCTTTACACCCATAAAAGTTTAAAGAAAATGGCCATGATCATAATCTTTTACAAATGACTAAAGAGAATGACTAAAACGATGGAGTGGTCTTTGGTTTGTTTTGTCATGCCGATTTTTTTCTGTCAGTAGCATTCGACTCAGAGTTTTGTGAGGTAATGCCCACGTCTTGAAGTGCACCAGACACGATGGCAGCACCTGCTTGTTCGGAAGTGCCCAAACTGTCCAATATTCTGATGATGTGACACCTAGCTCGGCAGCATTTTGGCTTTTCAATGATAGCTGATGATGTAGAAAAGTGAGTTTGTTCTCAATACGTCGGTTTAGTCTGCACTCAATATTCATATTCATATTCAAATCTATTAAACTGAAAAAAATAGGCAGTATTTTCGGAAATGGTCCAAAAGGCTGTAGTAGCTTTCAGTATCTTATTTTGTTTTACAGGAATTAAGAAGAGCGCAATATTTGTCGTTAAACTAATTTTTCTTAGAATGCTGCAGTGGTAAATTATTGTGTTTGAATCTCATTTACAGGTCACTCCTTACTTATTAGCAACTCCTTCTCACTGGCAGGAAATAAATAGATGTTGACCGATTCCTTTCTTCGGTTATCCTTTAAATACCAATATGTAAATTTTATAACTTTTTGTATTAGGGAACATATTTACTGGCATATCAAAGCTAGACCCAAATAGGGTGTAATTCATATCTCTCTCTTTTTTTATTATTTTTTTTAACAACGCCATGGTACAGTAATATTCAAGGTACACTAAGCTACACAATACACAAGCAGAAAAATTCTAACTGAAAAAACTGGAACTGCCAGTTTTTCGAAACTTTAAATTACTTGCAGGAGTATTAAATTTCGAAATTAGTTTTATTTATTTATTTATTTATTTATTTATTTATTTTTACTTAATATCCATGCAATATAATATTTCTTACGCAAAGGTAGGTTTTGATTGATATTAAAATGTTTATTTTGCGTCAAAATTAAATCTAACCAAATTTAGATCTTTACCCGTTTTTTCAATATTTTATCGAATTTTCAACTTTTTTGTGGCAGTATTAAATTTTGAATTTATTACTTATTATTGTTTTTTACTTAACCTCCATACAATATAACATCTTTTCCGCATTGTTGGATTAAAAAAAATAATTAAGTAATTAGTTTTTGACAAAAATATCCTAACCAAAATTCGGTCTTTTTTGAAATTTTTTCGAAATTTCAACCCTTTTGTGAAAGTATTAAATTTTAAAATTAATTTTTTTTATTATTTTTCCCTTAATCTCCATACAATAGAACATCTTTTCCGCATAGGTAGATTTTGATTAATGATAATTTTTTTTTCGCCATAGACAATCGATCCACCCTAATAAATACTGATGATAAATATTTGATGTTTTGATGAATATGAGATATCTCCACACCACATTATATCACGTTGTTATTACTTCTTATTTCTTTTTTCAATGTTAAATGTCGTAAAAGAAAAATGTATTCGTCAGGTGATGGCACAGAGAATATGAGGAAGTGTTATTCACTTACATTTTTATACATTTGATTTAATTTCAAATCATAAGTTTAGTTTACACCATATTCAAAATATAAATACATGTACATTTCATATTAAATTAGCAATATCAATAAAAATACATATTCATTACATTCATTTTTTTGCCTAATATTTTGATTGTAAAAGACTTGCTGTATATTCTTAGATAACAATAGAAGTTACCTTGTTTTAGTATGAAAAAATATTTTCTATTTTCATGAAATGTCACTGTTATCTCATTACTTCTGTAATACCAAATATTTCACAAGATGATGCATCATTTTTTTCTACAATCAAAATTAACCACAATAGCCACACAATAATATATAGAACAATAACCACAATATATTAAGCAAAGATTCTCGATAAAAGCATTCTCTATTATTTCAGGATTCTGCCAATTGTAAAATCATTTTTTTTTGCAGAGCATTCTTTCGATTGCATCCGGAAGGCATATTTACTATCAGTATGTAATTTTCTCGTTTTCAATCATGAGAAATATGCTATTTATGTATTGTTATATTGAAAAAAATATATGATCAATATTTTACTAAAGATAAACGCGCAATATTTCACATACGATTTCATTTAACACAAAGCAATCTTATTGTATTCACTTTCTTAAAAAAATAAGGTATGCATGAAAGTAATTAAGGTAAATTTTTTATTATAATATGTTTTTAAATCATATATGATAAATGTAGTCACGAGAGAAGTGCGTTAACATCATAAATATATTTTGACTGTAGATATAACATTTGTGTAGTAAAAACATTGCAAATAAACCAGTTAGGAAAGTAAATATAATGAATCGAAGATTAAAAAAAGTAGAGTTTATTAAAATATTTTTAAAAAAGATCTTTCTCTTATGTTTCGTAGATTATCAATGTTCAAACCGCATATAAATCTTAGTGATCTACAAGAAAATTCAAACATTACAGTCATTTTGGACGTTTGAGAAATGTTGAAATATTAATAAAAGAATTTGTAAAATTAGATTATTTTTTTTATTTGAAATTATAAATTACAACAGCTAATAATAATATGCTAATATACATAATTTGTTATTTATCTTCAAATGTAATAAATAAATTATAATTGTTTATAGCATAACTTTTTTATTAATTTCAGCAAATAGTCAGTCCAAGAAATTCTTACTTTATTATTCCAGGTCTTCAATTATTAATTTCCTTCCAATTTAGCTATCAAGACGACATCATAGTTAAAACAATATTGGTTCAGAACAAGTGTTTCGTAAAAACATCTGGAATGTTATTTGGAGCGACACGACAAAATAAACCGCAGTCAGACGAATTCTAATAAACTATAGATGACTTATACTATATTTATTCTTGAAACAACTAAAATATTTATAAAAAATTCATATGAATAATATTTTTTTGTCTGAATGAAAAATGTTACTATTTTATAAACTATGTCACATGAAATCAAATACATACATATTTTTGAAATGATAAATATTCCATAACTTGCTATAACTGTCATTCATGGAATGGATTATTCTTTATTATGGGAAAAAATAGTTGTACTTAGAAAAATAATAAAATGACAAAAATTAGATTTAACAAAATATAACTTTTTTTAACCTTAATTAAGGTGACCGGAATATGCTATGGAAAGTAAATTGTAAAAGCATAAAAGATATCATTTTTTGAAGATGTTTCCAAAATATATGCAAATAAATAATTATTTGTTAAATACTGAAGGATAAATTAATTAATATTCATATGCTACATAATATGAACTTAAAAATTCTGATTACTTAAAGATGACACACAACTTAGACGTTTAATGTTTAAATATATACATTTTATTTAAGTTTTTCCGTAAGTTTGGTGTAAAATCCCACAGCCATTGTCAGATTAATTTTTATAAATCGCCGTTCTACTCATGAATATATTCCCTGACGATGGCTGCAAGGTTTCAGACCGAAAATAACAGGAAATTCCAATAAAATGTTCGTTTCGAAATTGTAACATCTGCATTGTTTTCATTATTTTCGTTTTTATCATATGTTTGCCCTTTTTAAGTAACCAAAAATACACTTAAAGTTCCTATTCTGTAGTTTGTCATAGAAACCAGACAGAATCCTATATTTCGTATAAGAATTTTATTTGAAATAATAGTTTTAAGATTCAGCGCGTCTTGTAAACGGGTAAAATTGCGATGTTGTATTCTCTGCATTTTTTACATGTCAAGAAAGTATAATTCTTTCAATATTATAATTAAAAAAAAAACTTAATTACAAATATGAATGTAAGATGAATGTAATCCCTGATATATTCTTCAATATATTGAAAATTCATTAAATCTATAGAATTATGTTATCTTAAATATTGCTTATACTGCAGTGTAACAAAGAGCTTAGTGAACGATATATAATATGCGAGACACTTAGAGAGTTAAACGAAAATATGTATTACTATAGCTACATCGGAATTCATCATTAGCAACTTTAAAAAACATAAAGCTAATTGCATAGCCATGTATAATTATTGAAACAAGAAACGCAGCCTTTATACAACCCAAAAATTGTCACCCATATATGTTTTAAATATATAAATAAACAGGTGAATACAAATAAAAATTGCATTAAATGAATATTTAGTTTTGTATGTAACTTTTATTATTTTATAAATTTATACATAAAAAAGAAAGTTCTTCCATTTAAATTCTTAAAGGTTTCTTTAAAATAACTGAAAAATACCTAAGAATAAATATCAATTTAAATTCAAATTCATTTTTTATTAGTACAGTTTAACATTTCTGCTCCATTAGCTAATAAAACTTTAACATATAACATTCACTTTTTGAATTAGATTTACTCTATAGAATCTGGTGTGTGTAAGCGATTAATATTTTTTAAGCTCGAATGATCACTTATCGCTAAAGAGCATTAAGAATTTAAAACAGTAATAACTAAAACAGGAAATTTTTCTTTGTGAAATTTACGATAATTAATTTTTATGGCCTAGATAAATTATAAAAGCTATTTTAGCTTCAAGAAATGAAAAAAAAGTAAATAATAAAAGAGATTTTAAAAGACATTTTAATGGTATATAAAGTTTCTTTCATTTTTATTTCCTTTACGGTTTTTTTTTCGTGATTTGTATTTGCTTTACCTCAGCTTAATAATGCAATTTATAATGTATAAAGTTTTAACCTTTGTTATTTTATTATTTTTTTTGTCAAATGCTCAGGTTTTATGCCTAGGAATGTCAGGTTTTTTGTAATTTATATTTATTTTACCTCAGCTTGATAATGCAATTTATAATTTATACACTTTTATCCTCTGTTATTTTATTATTTTTTGTAAAATGCTCAAGTTTTATGTATAGGAATATCAGGTTCAGGTCTTGTTCATCCTTTTTAATATGAAGAAAATTTAAATCGGTAGATTAATGCTTTATAATTTTCTTTATTTGTCTATTTATTAGTTTGCATTTTTATTGAATTTTATAATTAGAAATACATTTTAATTGAAACGAATATTAAAGAAGACTTTAATAATTTATAAAGTTGTAAGATTTTTGTTAACAATTTTGTATCCCTAAAATTTTGATTTGTTGTTCAATACTTTATTAAACATGTTATATTGAGTTTATAAGCTTTGTTTTATTCAAATTCTTCAGCCGAATTGAGATGTAATGTTGTTGGTGTGATGGGTCACCATTCTACAAAAAAATTGGGGCACCATTGTGCATCTAAAACTATGAAGTAAAGAGTTATCCATGTACCAATTTTTTTAAACATTTTCTATATGAAAATAGGTTAATTAAGAATATCAAAGAACCTGGACTTATACTGTTAATAATCTCTTCTTACTGCACACATGTATTACAATATCTGGATGTATCAGCGATGGGAAGTTTAAAATTTAAATTGATGATAGCATTCATTTATTTGATAATTGCAAATACCGGATACACAATATTGACTCATGATGTAGCAGATGTAGCCTACATATTTCATTTGCTTTTTCCCAAACATTATTTTTGGTTTTGTACTTAATAAAACGGAATTTAAAGCACATTTTTTCATAAAAAGAGTGAATGAAAAATGTTAATTTTCTAGAAGCATCAAATATTGGTGTGTTTCAAGGATACTGAAAAAAATTCCCAAACAACACAAATGGAAGGACTCTCTGTGTTGTTTCAACAATGATTTTTGACATGAATTTTGATGGTTTTAAATTCGGTTAAATAATAGAAAAAATATTAGTTTCAATAAAATATAGATATTTAATTTTATTCATATTACTTTATATTTCTTAAACATATACAGTGTTTTTTATAAAAACTCTCAATATTTCATTTTTTTTTCATTTGTTCAAAGGTATCCCTTACGTGTTCAAAGGTATCCCTACATGGGGCAAATTTGAATATAAATCTTTCAGCTTTTTAGATACACACATTTTTTTTTTTTAATTTACATGGCAAAATTTTAATTTCTTATTCGTATGATGTAAAAATGCATTTTTTTATTATGTAATACTTAAAACGCAAAAAATATTAGTCAAATAAGAAATATATTGATTTAAAAAATATTCAAACGAGCCGCCCCCCCCCCCCCCCTACACTGTAAAAAAAGAATCTGCTAATTTACGCCAAAAAGTGCTCGCAGCAATGTTTCCTGTAGTTAGTTATTTAATCTAGCTTCACTAACTATGTGTTAACGCTCTCTTTTCAAAATTCGGAATTCGCAATCCTAATTTCTAAAACTATAATAGAATCAATATTCGATTTTCAATTTACTCTTCTTTAAAACAAAAGCATTCAGTCAGTATTTCCTGAAGTCACTTTTTTTACGATTAGTTTCATGAACATATCCTTTAAAATTACCAGATCTCTAATTTATGAAATGTTCGAAAATAAATTAATAAATGATAGTATCGGTTTGTACTAATAGCGCTCGCAACTTTTATATGAATTTCAGCATGAAATTAAAATTGTTTCATATTTTCTAAGTATTTTTTTTACATAGCAGATAGGTCGATCAACGATTTGATGGTACAAAAATGCATAAAAAATTGGCTATTATTTATCTTTTTTGCTCCAATGCGAATTAAAATTTATAAAAAAAAAGTATTTGTTTTATCCATTTATGATATTAGGGTTAATGATCTACAATATTATGATCAATTCAAGGTATACGAAAAATCTGAATGAATATTTATAATACAAGTTTAGCCGAAGGGATTATTCGATTTCAACATATTGTGTATTTTGTGGCCTTGTAAGACTAGCAATGCATGACAAGATAAGCACAGTCACAAAATTTAAAAACCCGGTTTGTGGCACGCGTACAGGAATCTGTCGCTGCTGTTGTTACGGACATTGGCAAAGAAGGGCTGTTGAAAGCATAGAATGATCTGGAATACTATGATCTAGAATACTATGATCATAAAATGATCTGGAGTGACTAAGAGCGGACACATTGAATATTTGTAGCATGTACCAGAAACATGGTGTGCCTATGTATCTCTTAGTTAAAGCCCCACAATAATCAATAAAAAAAACCCGGATGATAATGTAAAGTCTATGGAAGCGTTCTTTTCAAATATCTCGCTCAAATTTTAATATTTTTTGCATAGTATAGCTGAAGACGATCTACAACCGGCTTAGTTTTTACTTTTTCGATTTTGCTTATGTATTTTTTATATTACGATAGTTTCAATTTCAGAGCCGGTTTAAACCTGATTTGAAAGTTAAAGTTTTTTTTCTGAAACCAAAACTAAAAAAGTAAAAACTAGGCTGGTTGTGGATGGTCCTCAGCTATCTTGTGAAAAAAAATGTAAAAATACTAAAATTTGGGCAAAATATATGAAAAGAACACCTCCCCCCATTTTACATTATCATCCGGGTTTTTTACTGTGCCTAGTGTTGCGCCTTAAGAGCCCACAATAGTCACAGAAAAATTACTCAAAAAGACCCGGATGACCATGTAAAGTCTATGGGAGCGTTCTTTTCTAATATCTCGCTCAAATTTTAATATTTCTGCATGCTTTTTTTGCACAAGATAGCTGAGGGCAATCCACAACCGGGCTAGTTTTTACTTTTTCAATTTTTCTTTCAGATTTTCTTAAAAAAATTACTTTAACTTTCGAAACCGGTTTAAACCGGTTCTGAAACTGAAACTATCGTAATATAAAAAATATATAACCAAAATCGAAAAAGTAAAAACTAGCCCGGTTGTAGATCGTCCTAAGCTAGCCTATGCAAAAAAAATCATGTAAAAACATTAAAATTTGAGCGAGATATTAGAAAAGAACGCTCCCATAGACTTTACATGATCATCCGGGTCTTTTTGTGTATTTTTTCTGTGACTATTGTGGGCTCTTGCCCATGCTACTAATTGAAAATGTTAAATCTATGGGGGTGTTCTTTTCCAATATCTCACTTAAATTTTAATATTTTTACACGATTCTTTTTTTGGATAGCATAGCTGAAGAGCATCTACAACTGGGCTAGTTTTTAATTTTTCAATTTTGGTTTCAGATTTTTTTTTAAATACCTTAAATTTTAAAACTGGTTTGAACTGGTTCTGAAATTGAAACTATCATAATATAAAAAATATCCATAATCTAAAAAATAAAAACTAGTCCGGTTGTAGATTGTCCTCATCTATACTATAAAAAAAGAAATCATGTAAAAATACTAAAATTTGTGCGAGATATTTGAAAAAAAATGCCCCTATAGACTTAACATTATCATCCGGGTCTTTTTCAATCAGTAGTGCGGGCTCTTAATCGCCCTTCTTTGCACGTTACGAATAAGTATATAGATAGTTTTTTGAGATCCGATGAGTCATGTAGGCTAAGAATTCATACTTAATGTTTGGTTTATTAACGATAACTCTTTTTTTTAACCAGACTTGTTAACAATAAAAAGACTGTTAATCATAAACTAAAAAAAAATGCATGAAAACAATAATATAATGTATTGGTAATTAAAACAGTTATTTTTTTTCTAAATTATCAGTAGAATCATAACTATAAATTCAAGTACAATTATTTAGTCGATTACTTCATTTGTTGGTGGCATGATAACAACAGAGAATTATTACGCAGTAAGAATAAAACAGGTTCTTGATGTCAGAACCGTTTTACCCTTTTCAAAATAACTAATCTCTTCAATTAATAACCTCATGAAGACAATCCATACTTATTTTTTACGGGACATAGTTATGTTTTTATGGACCATCTAACAAAAGATAACTAATTTTTATAGATATATTTTATCTCCTAATACAGTATTGTGTCAAAAATACTGGTTAATCCTTTAATTAATAATGCAGAAAAGTAAAATCTATAATTCTTTCATACATCCTTTATTGAAAAAAAGTATAAAATGACTATGGCATTTCTCTAATGATTAATAACAAGAAAAAATACGTAATTTTTAATCAGGAAAAAATCACGCATTAATTCCTCCACTAAGGGGAATCTTCACGTAACCTTACTTTAATAAAAACGTTTTTGTATTATGCTAAAATGTGCAGGTTGAAACCTATTACGATGTAAGGTATCGCTCAACCGAATGAACTATGCCAACGTAAAAACTGCGTTACAAAGTAAATAATTAAGTTGCATTATAATATTAGACTTCATTGTTTCTCAAGAACTAAGCACCATTGTATAAAATCCAATGAACTTGAAATTAAAGGGCCTCTCCTACAACATGTGCATAAAATAATCAAAATCTATGATTATCAAAGTTGACTCTCTCCATTTTCGAAAAAAAGTTTTTTAAAATCAATTAGATATTTAAAATCACAGGAATTAAAAGAACATTACTTTTTCATAAACATTTTATATTACTTAAAAAAGGTGTTACACAATATGGGAAAAACAAATCAATTTTGATACATTTCGGTTTCAATGAAGATAATAACCATAATCATAATATAAAAATACGAATCATCTCATGGTCACAACAAATGATTCGCAAATATGAGATGAAGTTAAAAAACATGCGCTCTAGTGTAAAACATTAAATAAAAAAGATAAACTATGGTTTAAAATTATTTTCCAGTGTTCTTATGCCGAAACATGTAAAAATATGATTTCTTTTTAACATATTTTGTAACGTATTTCTTAAGTAATAAAAATGTTTATTAAAATTAGAAGACTTTGAACCTCTTTTTGTGCACAGTAGTTAAGAATCTTCATCAGGGAGTCTCTTTTTTTTCGTGCTTGTTCTTTTTGATTTTTAGAAGTGTGAAAATTGTCGGAGAACTCTAACAATAAGTGTTAAATAATAGTTACAAATTTTTTTCAAATATTTCAATAAAACTTTTAAAAATTAACTTGCTACATCGATTTCTATGTTTGCTTCCTCAGGTAATCCGGCTTCGAGTTACCTTGAGAACATGAATATTGTCGCCAATTCCACAAGCGAAAACAAATAATCTTATGAATTTATAAGAGTTTAACCCGGGAGAACTCGCAATAAGAATTTCTCTCACGGTGCCCAATTCTTTTCTTTTACTTTACAGTCTCTTAATATCTTATTTTTTTTGTTGGCTTAGTATTTTAAATCAAAAAAGAGGTAAAATAATCGAAATCACACTTTGAAATTTTATTAAAATTAAAAATAGTCTTAAAAATAGTCTTTAAAAGGATACGATGGAGAAAGAAAATCTCATGCGCGAGTTCTCGCGGGTTAAGTAAATGTCAAAAGAATTGAACTGCGTTCAATGAACTGAAACATTTGCGAATTAGAATATTGTCTTATCTTGAATTTAGAACCAACCACTCCTTAACAATAATTTCTAAAGTAGAGCTATTGGGTACAATGAGGGTCGTCCAGAATGTTTTTTTCAAATTCAGCCAAGTGTACCTTAGATACATGATTTACAATGCAGTATCATAGATTTATTATGAAAAATGAATTTAATTCTACTTCTGTATATTGGTTTACCTTAAAAACACTGAATAACTTTTTCTCGCTTACCTTAGATGTGCAACAAAACAGGCAAACATTTTATGTCAATGTTTTCAACGAATGTATGTAAAAAATATGTAATCTACATGTACACTTAATCGACCGACTTATAATTACTTATTATAACTATATTGAATAAATCTCGAAAATATTATTTTATAATGATATTAGAACCATTAATACTGCATTATTATCTTCAAAATATGTATACTATCAGTTTTGTTTGAATACTTTTACATCTAAAAATATGTCAATGCTAAATGCTTCTGGTACGGATAAATACTTATATAAATATGTTATCAATTAAAAAAAATAAAACATGTTGTATTTCAAAATTCTAATACTGTAATATGATTACAATTTTAATAATATCTTATCCACTAACAGAATATTTACAGATGATTTAAAGTATTCTTCTCTGACCAAACTAGTGTCACTTGTATATATCTACTTAAACTACTTTTGCAATTTCTATATAGCTTCAAATTACCTAACTATATCTATATTTACCCCGTATATATTCATTATGCCAAAATAGTAAGAACAGAATCCGGTTGCAAATTATAATTACCGTTCCAATCCATATAATATAGATTTTAGATTGTACGTTTTAGTTTTTCTTTCTATTTCACTTCTTTCTAATCACTTTCTGCCTTTTCTTTCTTCGTTAATATTACGGAGAGATAAAAATTCTTAAGATTTATTACTGTATAATGTTTGAAAATGCTTACGATATGTGTAAAAAATGAAAGAATACTTTCGTGGGTAACATTGTCAATACATTATACAGATGAAATATTATTGGCATTTGTACAGACAATGAATTACGAAACACATAATAAGGATAAAAAGGTATATAAATAGGCACTTGGTCAATAATGAAACTTTAAATTTACATAAAAATAAATTTTCATTGAACTGATTATTGCATTTGTGCTTAACGACATACATATATATTGTTTTCTTATTTAAAATAATATTCAAGTACTTTATAAAAAGGGGTATTTTCCTTCTTTACACTCAAAAAATAGCATTTTTAAAAGAATATAGTGCTTTCTACTTGGTAAACAATTTCAAAATTATGGATGTTAAAGTGCCAAATGTTGTTCATCTGTTTCATTTCAAAATACATAAATAATGTCGATCGAAGTATGAATAGAAATTGTAAAATGTGTTGCACTATTCAAATAGCATTTACAATTTTTATACAACATATTTTTATACAAAGGGATAGCGAATTCTTTGAAGATACAAAATGTATCATAAAACGCAGTTGTAAAGAGCAAACATATTTATGTGCATATTTTTCAATATTCATTCTTGTGACATATAAATTGAGTAAGAATTATAATTTTTCTAAACATAAAAGTTATATGTATACATAAATATAAAGGTACGGGACAAAATAATAAAGATACTTAGGGTAACACCCCCAGTAATTGGCATGCACCAGTAATTGGCACATTTTACAAACATGTCCTAAAATAAGATTTATATCCAGTCTTTTAAAAATTCAAGACCATATATCAGTTATATGCTCATTTACGTTAAAGATTATAACTTTGATTTATTTTACAAGATGACAATAGAGCCTAGGAAAAAGAAACAAATCTGTCTTGTATCAAATTAGCCATTTTGTTGCAAATTCTTCTTCTTTGGCTTAAGGAAGACATGCTTTTCAATTCATTATTATCGCATTTATAATATATTTTAAATTTTAATTGACAACAGTTTTGTTTAGTTAAAAAGGGTTACTTTGATTGTGTAAAAGTATTTTCGACACAAATATTTGGATTTCTGAATTAATGGTAGATGCCAATTAATGGTGCTTCAATTTTGCTAGTTCCGAGTAATTGGCACCTATTCCAATTACAAGGAATTCGCAAGGAGTTTGAGATTAAATCATTTATTTTAGAAGTACTTTTAAAATTATAGACTAATTTTGTTTATCATTTGTTTTTATTTGAAAATATAAATTTTATCAGTAATTGGAATCCATTAAAGCGTCATATGACAATTACTGGTCACAGCATGACAATTACTGGGTATTAATGTAAGTATATTGTATTGTTTTAAAGTGTTCACATTTCAGACTAATATGCTGATTTCTTACTCTCAAAAAGCTGAAATATGGCATCTTCATCTACAGCAGGCATGTCAAACATGTGGCCCGCCAAGCCTTAGGCATTTTCAAATTTTGATTCAGTTCTTAGTTGATGCAGAAAATGCACTTTGCATTGCAAATATTGCAGCATTGCAAAATTGGAGAATGATTTTATACAAAATATCTGCCATTATTTCGAAATATCAATCTTCATCACATTTATAGACAGATATTGATATACATTAAATTTAATGATCCGCAATTAAATAAGGAAAGTTTTAAATTTGTAAATTAATGGTTGTTATTTTGGATGAAAATCTTATACAATTTGGCATAGAAGATGCAAACATCACCGATTCAATACCACTGTGGCATAAAAGATGCAATCATACTGTCTTGAATATGATCATATCTACTTCATTTTAAAATTTCGTTTCCAGGAGATAAGGTATGCAAAAGTTATCAATAAGTTATCATTATTTCGTTATTTAAGAAGAGCATATCTTAATTTAAAAATTAAAACAAATATTAAAAAGAATTTCTTAATAGTTTATTAAGTGTTTTATGTTGAAACGAATACATTATTTTATAGCTCTCTTTGATTCACTATGAAATTACAAAGTAATGCGTGGTATTTGTTAGGTATTTAAAATGTATCGAAAATCAATTAAAATACGACGCTAATTTCTAATTAAAAGTCTCTAAAAATCAAAAGAAATAAAAAGCTTAAAAAGGAAAAGTGACACGATTTCTCGTCTTGTAAAATAATAATAATATTAGTAATAATATTAATAATGCTAATAACAAAACATTGTTACCCTGTCCTTAATATTTGGCTGCATGCATAGTCGAAAGTGAGCCTTTTGTACGTTAGCTCATTAATTAATTTCATTATTAAAGGTTAGTAAACGCACAAATTATCCCTGTGTGATTTTTATCTTTCTTGATGATGAAGATATTGTTACGAATTTTGTAAATAGTTAGTGTTTGTACTGTAAAATAATGTAAATAATCTCATTAAGCTCCATTACTTTACTAATATTAGTTTTTGTTACATTGTCTCTGTTATCAAGCAAACTTGTCTATTATTTTCAGTGAATGTCTATGGCAGCTTTGCGAAATATTTGAGATATCGCCAAGTTGGCGTCACTTTTGGCGACTAATTTTGGTCGCCAAATTTGGCGATATATCGCCAAGTTGGCGACAAACTTGGCGATTGTTGGCGATGGTAACCCTTCCCTATTTATGGTAACCCCCCCTTAGGTCTACTGATACATTGAATGTTGTTCCGTGGTTTTCCAGGTTTTTCTAGAAGGTCGTAGAAATTTCTACCGCATGCGGCGAGACTATATATAGGAGAGCCGGATGCGAGCTGTGTGGTTATTATTTACCAGTCAGTCATTGAGTGAACAACGCTTTTGTTAAGCAAGTTTGCTTGAGTCTTATTTACGTTATTTTGAATGTGATTAAGTGTTGAGACGTTGTATAAAGAGTCTCTGAACCTATACCTGCACTTATACGATAGATTTGAACAATTATTTTTGAATATCGAGAAATATTTGTGAGTTTCGAAGACTCTGTTGTTCTGAAGTTCTGTAAATAAATTATTTTCTACTTTTCTATAAGCAAGAGTTTGAAGTTGTCTTACCATAAGATCAAAAGAACCCTATATACGCCGCAACAATATAACACCACAGATTCATAAAAGTCAATTTGAAATAATTTTTTTATACTCAAACAACAACTGCATTGCTGCCAACTTTTACGCATTTTTGCTACCACTAAAATTGTAGAGATTTTCTATTTGTTTAATAAGATTTCGACGATTAAATAAGACAATATTTACTATAAAATTTTTGTGGTAGCAAAAATGCGTACAAGTTGGCAGTTATGTGACTGAAAAATTGTGTTTGATATGTAGAAACTTTCTCGAAATTTCCTTAGAATTTACTCACAAATATTTCGAAAAAAGATTTTAAAGTGAAACTTTGTGGAAAAAAGTGCGTTCGTGAAACAATAAAAACAAACCATCAGCTCTCTTGAAAACAACGATTGGATTCGTTTGCACACAAATCGAATTCGCTCTTGTTGGAATAAAGGATGTCCAGAATAGTTAAATCAATTTAAAAATATTCATGATAAAATTGGAAATTTCAATAATCGCATGAAATCTATAATTTCAATATCTGTTACTATAACTGAAAATTTTCATTAAATTAACAAATTTTAATTAGTAGACAGTAGCCATCTACAAACATTTTTTAATAGCCACTTTTTCTCATATAGTGGCTCCGTGGCTGGTGGCTAGCGTTAATTTTGACCTTTAGCTTTATAATTCTTTAAAATATAGATGCAAGAAATTTTACTCAGGGGCAGTTTTTTTTTGCAGATACGATATATACTTAAAAATAAATGAGGAGAATCAGGAAATTATTCCAATGCCGGATCAATAATCAAAACTAATATATTTTAATCAATTATGAAATTTTTTTATTTCATAATATTGTAAATAATTGAGTTCTATCAATGATTGGTTTTATAAAAAGTAGCAATCAAAACATAAAAGAAAATAGATTTTAGGATTACAAAATTAATCACAAATTTTTGTATAATTTTGATTGGGGTTTCAATTTAAGAAAGCTCAATATGTGTTTAAGCATGTTTGTATTTTTATTTTAACTTATTTTTTATTATATTTGACAGTGCAGTCTCATAAACTAGTTTTACTACAGATTTGTTTATACTTTAATATTTTTAAACATTTTCTGGTGCATGTTTTTAATATTTTGTATAAATAGTCTTAAAATTTTTGTATGTATTTTTGTTTAATTGTTTATTTTTTTAAACAATGCATAATTTTTAACGTACAGTTTTCATTTTGTGCGATAGTCTGCTTCTTTATTTTGGATAATGTGGCCCGCGGCTTTGTGCACAGTGCTAAATCTGGCCCGCGTTGCTAGATGAGTTTGACATGCCTGATCTACAGTAAATTAATTTAAAACTATTAAACCCAATGCAAAATGTAAAGTTTTTTTTAAATATAAACATATGCCAATTACTGGATCACAAGGTGTCATACATTGGTGCTCTAGGTGCCAATTACTGGTGATTTCAGCAACTTTTTATAAATATATTTTTATAAAAATACTTTTTCAATTTTTTTTTGCTTTTAGTGGGCAAAATAGATGCACAGATATACATTCTTTGATTTAAAAATATTTCCAAGTAAATAGCTTATTTCTTTGTAATAAAAATTTAAGTAAGTTTAACGACAAATTCTTAATGTGCCAATTACTGGGGATGTTACCCTATATCAAAATGAGTCGTAATTTGACCATTCAAGATCGCTTCGCAACATGTCGCATCAGTCTTGTACTTAATGAAAGAGAAATTATGATTCGAGCATTTTTCGGTGTTACTTATGGTTATTAATTCCAATATTTTGGTTTTCCATTGTTAATCGCCATTATATCCGACCTGCAATAAAGGCTATCTGACGTGCAATAAAGGCATGGAGTTCGCCCTGCTGTAGCATCCGTGTTCAGAGCAACAAACCTTATGGGTTTTTTAAGGATCAATGTGTAAAATTTCATGCAGCCTACACGAAAACACGAAAAGTTGTCCTCTGCAAAACAGTGGGCAAAAGTCCTGTCGGCCAATGACGAGAGGAAGATTTAGCTTTCATATTTCTTGGTTTAAAAAAAATGAAGATGAATTCTTAGCTAATTTTACTCAAGATTTCACAAGCTAAAATGCAACGAACCCCATAAGAGAATATTCGTCAATAATAAAAATGAATGAGGATTGCGCCAAATTAGAAGTTTCAGCTACGTTGGCATCATTTATGGTTGCTTATTTTTTGCCATCATTTGGTGGTGTTTCGTTAAGTGTCATCAAATTTGCCGAGAATTTTAATCTGACAGATATTAAGGAAAGTTTTTTGATGAGGAAGAAAAAAATGGTACACCATGTTAACCTATGAAAAGATTACTTATCGTGCTTATTCATTCAAATTTGGAAATTTCAAGAATGTTTCTTTTAGCTCATATATAGAACTGTTCATTTACCCACTGTAGATTCGAGATATATCTTTTTCCAGTCATAAGTTACTACGAGTAAAAAATACTTTTTACATTTTTAGGAATTTTCGAAATGGTGCACTAATTTTAAAATACTTATATTTATTTTAAAATTAATTTAGGATTACAGAAGGATAAAGAAAATTCCTATCTACATGCTGAAAAAAATATCGTTAGCATTTTCAAAATTTCAATGAACAAGAAGCATAAGTATTTTCCCCAAAGGGCAAGATTGGATTCCTCATTTTTTCTACAAGATAGTGGAAGACACAGAATTCGGTCGAGACATTGGTATGTCTATGCATACAAATAAATTCATTCAGAATAGTTTATAAATACGAGAGTTACAGCTTGACAAAAATCAGATTGTTTCAAAATGTTAACCACAGTATAAACTGCTATTTCTCAAGCATAAATATTTTTCTGTTCTATTTTTATTTTTACCATGAATAGTTTTATTTAAAAAAATGAAATGGCAACACTTTTGAAACAAGTATGCGGATGAAGCCGGCCAACGAACTCGAAACATTGGTATGTACTCTGTATAGAATTAATTTCATCAAAATCAGTTAATAGGTAGGAGGATTATCACATGACAAAAATCAACAGCTTGTTCAGCTCAAACTAATTGGTAGGCCTCCCCACCTGGCTGAATCTGGCAAAAATCAAATTTATATACATATATATGAATATATATGTATAAATACTAAAATATTCCGGAATTGCTATCATCCGGACGGCTGCAAAAGAAAGTTTTACAAATTCTATTATGAAAACTACCAAAAGCGAAGATGACCGACATGGATAGACGAGCTTTGAAGAGGATAGCAGCCGAAAACGTATGTGTACACTGCCTCAGACGAGATGAACATTTATCTGCAAATTCCCATATCCATCAAAGCTATTTAACAGGAGTTTTATGCTGCAAACATTGACACTATCGTACCCAACCCCAAAGCGTTAGTGTTCCCGTAGAATACTAATATGCAAAGATAATAATGCCGAGACCACCAAAATTGGACACAGCAGCAATGGGGTCTGATGAAACATCACTTAACCTGGGAAGATGCGCGACGGTCCTGATAGACCCAGGCGGCGTGTAGTTTTTACATTTGCCACCACAATTTTTTAAACTGATCTTTACTTATTTTATCGCAAAATTTGCAACAATTGTCTCTGTCTAAATAAAGTAATTTTCATTTTTTAATGACAAAGTAAAAAAAATACCCTAGTTATGCCCACTTCCTCTCTGGGTTAAGTTTTTCAGATCATCGGATGTGTGTTCGTTTAGCAAACTCCGCCAGAAGCATTTCTTGTTGTCTTTATTTTTCCTACCATAAATGGTGGAAGTGGTTCTATGATGGTGTAAGGGGGGAAATCTTGGCGCGATTTCGGCCTATTAGTAGTCTTGAGAAAGAAAATCAGAAACGAACATCATCGCAGCATTCTTGCCGATCAATTACACCCTATTCTTCTGTTTCCTGGAGAATGTAGTCTATTCGAAGACAGCAACACTTCTGCTTATATAACTCGGTGTTCTCAATAATGGTTACATGAGCATAGTAATGATGTAGAACATTGCATGTGGTGTCATTCCTTCCAATAACGCCGTACGAAATATCTCTCAGTTTATCATATATCGCTTTAAATTTAAAACTATTTTACAAATAAGAAAAATAACCAGCAGAATTGGCACTTCGTGATTTTTCTGATCATTACAGCTGTGTTGGAACAGACAATTTATTTGCAATTATTGCATTTACTTTATTTTTATTGTTCCATTCTTTTTCCACTTTCTCCAATAGTAAGTACACCGATTTTGGCTTCATTCGAGTTATTCCTTAAATATACTAACACTTCCTATCGAGGTTTTTATATAATAATCATCCTGTATTACTTCTCTATTTATATCTGTATTTAAATTTTCTTCTGTATTTACTTCTGTATTTATATTTCCTGCATTTCTGTACATATTTTTCTTCTTTTTCCATGCATATGTACATAAAAAACTTACAATAATGAATATGGTATCATACACTGTAAAAAAAATCTGTAAAGGTACTAAACATTTTCTAGGAAACTGGGATTCCAAGAACTTTTCCTGTAACGGTGACAACAAAAATTCAAGTTTCAGAATCGGTTACACGAATTTTTCCTGTTATCGTTACATGAAAAGTTCTTGGAGTCCCAGTTTCCTAGAAAAGGATTAGTACCTTTACAGATTTTTTTTACAGTGTACGAAAAAGGTTAAAACTAAATTTAGATATAGTTTACTCACACTTCATTCAATATCGTTGTTTGGTTAAAAAATGTATATTATTAAAATTAAATGAAAGGTAATATCAGCAAATAATTTCACAGACTGGGTAAATCTCGCATGCATACATTTTTCATATAACTAAAGATCTGATTTCCCTTCTTCATACCCTTAAAATATACTATCATTTATAGCAATATAAAAAGGAATTGCTTGCCATGCTTGGATTTCAGAATCTAACTGAAACAGAATATCTTCTGAATCGAAATCCATTTGATGCTTACAAAAATCTTGTTCTATTTTCTATGAGCAGGAAAATATCTAACACGGATGTCACCTGACGTATTTCTTGATGTAAAGAAATTTTTATTTTCGGATAGTGTAAAAAAGAATCTTGTAAGAAAAGCTAAAATGGTTTCAAGTTGTATGTATTTTACAAAAACATTTTTTTTTTTTTGTTATGTATTTCAGATGTAAAAATGTAGAATACTAAAGCTGAATTTCTAACAATAATATAATTATTTTTGTCAATTTTAAGTAAATTAACTACTAATAAAATGCAAAGTCTGTGAAAAAAATTAAAACTAAAATTATTATTTTCTTTTTAGCTTATTTAATAGATTTATCACTAAAAAGTTTTTTTTTTTTTTTTTTTTTGCAATATGTTGAAAACAAAATTTTGCATTACTACTATTTTCAAGTTTACACTTATGGTAGTTTTTATATTTTATTAAAGCCATTAATTAAAAAAAATAAATTATGTAGCATATTTCCCCTGCACTTGTTATTAAATTTCACACACTGTAAAAAAAAATCTGTAAAGGTACTATACTTTATCTAGGAAACTGGGATTCTAAGAACTTTTCCTGTAACGTTAACAACAAAAACTCAAGTTTTAGAATCGGTTACATGGATTTTTACTGTTATCGTTGCACGAAAATTTCTTGGAATCCCAGTTTCCTAGAAAATGTTTAGTACCTTTACAGATTTTTTTTTTTTTTTTTTTTTTTTTACAGTGCATAAAATTGTTTTGTTTTAAGAAATTTTGCCAATAAAATGTAAATATAGATGATAATAGGAGCCCTAAACTATAAAATTAGCACAAAAAAAACTAAGAATAAAATACATAATACTAAAGAAAGTGATTAAATGAGACAAATTTGTCATTAATAACCGCTGATTATAATTAAACTTCGTGGTATTTGTACGAACAAATTAAAAAGATATATATTGTAAAAAAAAAAAAAAAAGTTTATTACAATCCTAACATATGTTCATAGCTTTATTTCCTGTAGGAAATTGCGCTTAATATTTGATGTACAAATTAAAAAAAATAAGAAATTTTATTATATTTAGTTTTGTCTTCATTCTATTTAAAAGGATTCATTATAGAAAAAAAAAATTATAGTCTCTTTTTTGTCAAAAAATATTTTACATATTATCAAAAGAGTTGGATATATGCAATTCCTAAATGTATTGCAAAACACTAATTTTGTAATAATAATCCGTATTTTCTCTCAGAGGCTGTCCACAAATTATGTCACACAATTTTTTCAAACATTATCGACCCCCTCCTCCATCTGTTGTCAGAAAGTGCCGCACTTCCCCATACTCCCTTCTTCCCCCTTTATCACATGTCACACTATATTACATATACATATACTTGTAATTCAGAAGCACTACGTTATGAATTATATTTTAAATGTTATTTTTAAACTTGAATTATGTATTTCATGACATTTCTGTTCATTAAAATAATATTGTTTAGTTCACTTATTTTGTGTAAAATAAGATTAAGATTTAAAAGAAAAACATAATGAATATGGAATAGTAATAAAATTTTAATATAGTAGAGCAACTTAAATCAGTAGTATTTTGGAATTGAAATTGAAATTTAATAAATTTGTCTTTAAATTTTATCTTTGACTCTATAAGTACAGAATTTTAAAATAACATCCAAATTTAATCTGCTATGTTTTAATTCATTTATTTTAACCAAAATGTGTACAAAACACTAAACTTTTGATGTCACATTTCTTATTACCCCTTTCCATCCTCTTGTCACAAACACTCAGAATTCCACGAACCCACACCCTCTCCTGTTTCCAAGCGTGACATAATTTGTGGATGGCCCCTAATTTCTATTGCCATTCCAATTAATAAATGTTAAAAGTGTCTTGTATTATACAAAAGCAAACTGTAATGTTGTTAAAAGCCGAAAATGCTGCAAAATACCTTTTTTCTCTTAACCAGACAAAAGTATTGTTTCTTGCTAAATGTGAAGAAGCTTTTTCAGATTATTATTTGACCTTCATAAAAGGTTTTCTTTGTCTAGTATAAAGAAAGTCTTAAATCACTTAAGCATATGGGTTCTGGATTTGCGTCCATCTATAATATTTTTCTTGTATGTTTTTATACATATCCATGTATTTAACCACTTCATCGTTGCATAGAAAAATTGATGGATTAGTTATTCTTCGCTAGATGTAAAAGCTTAAATACCAATAAAGATATTAAAATTTAAATGATATATGAAGATTTCATAGAACATTAGTTTTGTAATAGTTAAAAATTTATCATTATAGTTATTGTTATTATTAAAAATATGAAATAGATGCTTGAAATGTCTATGTTTTTACAAATATTTTACAGAGTAAATCTATATTTTACCTTATAAAAATAAATTTTGCAATATTTCATTTTATAGTTTATGTGAATCTATGTAATTTGAAAATAGATATTGATCTATATTTAGAAACATAGCCACAACATACTGTGGTAAAATAATGTTTGGAGCAAAATGCTTTTTCGTACATGTAGTTGCGAAAACATTTTGATATTACATAACATTTGATATTATTTAACATTTTGATTTAAATATTTAAACTTCATAAAATCTTTTATTTATCTGTCTAAAAAAGATGTCTTCTATCATGTGATGAATATGAGATTTCAAATTGTCTACGAGATATGTTAATTTACATTTTGATTTTGCAATTATTTATATGTTAAAAATTTCAATGTTTATGTTCAAAAACTTATAATAAATTTATTCTAGTTTATTTTAACTACGACAGTATTAACAAAGAGATTTTATCACATACAACTACATAACGTAAGTCATTTATCTTACTATATTACTACAAGTTCTGAAAAAATATTTTACAATTAAAATAGCTACACTGTAAAAAAATCTGTAAAGTTACTAATTTTTTTCTAGGAAACTGATATTCCTAGAATTTTTTATGTAGATGTAATCCGTGTTCCAGATAAAATTTTAGCAAGATTGCTGTAATTAGTGTACATTCTTTTGCAAAACTGCAGATTTCTCTGGATATACTTTTTTGTAAATTGTAGGGAAAAAAATTGTAATCATACATATTTCGGTAGTTTTATGTAATTATGTATATTTTTATAGTGTATATTTTAAATACCTTTTTTATAAAATGTACCTATTTTCGTTTCTAATACTTAAGTGATATCCTACATCACGTATTTATATTAAAAAGTATATTTAATTGAGTATAAAATATAATTATTTTTATAATTTGAAAAAAAGATTATGCTATCCAGAAATAACTGCATCAAAAAAGAATAAGTATTTAATTCTAATCGAAATAAAATTTTGTTTGTTCTTTAATGATGGCGTAGCTTTTTTCTCATTAACATCCAACCTTCGCGAAAACCTTTATTTGTTTAGCAAAAAATAGGTCTCTTATGCACTTAAGTAGTTGATATAGAAATTAATCTTCGAAGGATGCTGTTTTCTTTATGTTTGTACATTAATATATATATAGAAGCACATTCTGACTTTGAATTGAAAATAAATTATATGTAAGTCCGTATTTGTCTAATTTAAATACAGAAATATCGATATCGGTTTTTAATACGAAGTATAGTACAAAGAAATATTTAAAATAATATAATTTTTGTAATAAGCAAAACCATATTCGTGTTTTAAAAACTATTTAATATTTGACAGGGGTATATCCTAATTAAACTGGTGCACAGTAATATTTTAAAATTTTCAGTGTACTCCATTCGTATATAATTAAATTAAATGATTTTTTTTAAGTATGGATGAATTTTTGAGTAATAAATTACAGCTAAAACAACCTTGCACATTTAAGTTTTTCATAATTAGTGGAATCTTTATAGGAATCTCTCCGTTTTGTAGGAAAGTAGCCTGATTTCAACTTTGAAAATATGGGTTTCCTGTTCATCATGTGAAACTGAATAAGGACTCAGGAGATGCAACGTTCAAAAACGCCACCTTCACTATCCTGCTGCTAATCAACAAGCTAAATTCTCAAGTAACAATATACAGTCGGCTCTCATTAATTCGAACTCGTCGGAATCACAAGAAATGTTCGAATTTTCCAGAGTTCGAATCATGGAAAGGATTAGAGGAAAACATGTTTAAATGGGTACCCTTACAAAGAAATGTCATAGTACTTTTTAAATATATTTCGGCTGTTATCACTAGAATATGACTTAATATTAAATTAAAAAATATAAATACATAAAATAATTAAGGGATTAGGAACAAGCACAAACGAGAGGGGGGTGGAGGTGTCATTGATGTGCAGACGGAGCATAAAAAAAACGGATATCAAATTCACGGGACTATATATATACATGTTCAGAAAAATTCTGACAAAAGGAACTAAAGAAAATTATTTAAAGAATCTAAAGTGCGATAAAAAAAAGGAAAAAGAAAAATCGGAATCTCGTTAGTTCGAACGAAACGAAGTAAGAGCAAATTAGTTCGAACAAATGAAAAATTTTAAATTTATTCTGCTATTGAAAATTTCGGGACTTCATGTTTAGTTCAAATTACGCGGAAGTTCGATTTATTCGATTCCGAATTAACGAGAGCTGACTGTATATTGTTTTCCTATAAGAACATATATTTTTTGCACTGTTCTGTTCTTGCACATACCTCTTTATAAAATATTCCTATACTGTGTAAGTCCTGTTTAATCACTTAATAAAATTTTAATTCTATGTAACATTCTGTTATTACATACATATAATTGCAAACGTTGTACTCATATTTAAGTGTTATAGTTATTCTTACTCATATATCTGTGTTATGTTCCAATATTTTTTGTGAATTATGCAAAATACACAATATTTGAATAATACAGAAAATTTTTAATTTATATTAACATATCAATTCACACAATTCGTATAATTTCCTTCATTTACAAAGTTATTTAAATTTTATAAGAAATAACAAATCACACACTTCAAGTTAGCCATTAATCACATATAACTACAAAAATTATCATTTTAAAAGTGTAAATTTTTAGAACAAATGTATAATTTTGGAAATTTAGACATATATTTATGCGTAACAAAACATACATATAATAGCTTTATGTATATAAAAGCAATTAATAAACACATTTATGAACTTTATAGATTGTATGTTTATGTTACAAAGAAGTAGCCCTGATAAGGCAGCCACATAATAATATTTCCATCAATATACATTTTATCTTTACGAAAATATACACAAGTGATACACGTGGTCTGTATTTGTCACATCTAAGAACAATTTGGAAACTTGTGTGATAGCGGGTACTAACAAGTCTTGTTATTTACGTTCGGAATATTGTTTGCTTTTGAAACCAAAATGTTAGCTCAAACATCCTTTTTACAATTCAGAAGTTTAAGAATGTTCTGCCCATCCAATATTTCTGTTGGCATTCGTCAAAGCGTATAGTCAAATCGGATTTGTAATTACAAGAATTTTCCGTTTCCATTGACAATATAGTTTTATTCCTATTATTTTAAATTTAGTTAAAAGGGTCAAGTTTTAATGAGATGTATTTTAATATACTGCATAATTTGAAGTTTAGAAGGTCATATAGAATTTTATTCAAATTAATAACTTTCCATTTTTTATATTTCCATTTTTAAGCTATAGCTGCATGCTATTATATTTACACTAATAGTAATATTCAGTATTGTCTGTAATCATTTATCGCTGTTTAAATAAAATGGTTATTTAGCAGCAATTTAACTTTAATGTAAACAATGGTATAGTTTTAAAAATCTCGAGCAAATTACACAGTAATTCGTCCGTTATTAAACATGGGCATGTACCCGTAAAGCATGGTGACGTCACTGCAACGTCGTTGTGAAGTCATATTGTTTTTGTGACCATCGATTATCGATGTGACGTCACGTGACGTCGATGTGAAGTCACAGTGACTAAAATGTGAAGTCGTTATGGCCGTTTTAGAGATCTTTTGTGACATTTCACAAAGTGGTCACAATGTGACAAATTTGTGAAAAATGTGTCATTTGTGACTTATTTGAAATTAACATTGTGACGAAACTGTGACAAAAGCGACGACGTTTAAATTGCTAGAAACATGTTTTTTAAGGTAAATAATATGTTTTGAAGGACATTTTTAAATTTCTAAAGATTTTAAAGAAAGTCACATCTCAGTCACAATGTGACGTCACTGAGTGGTGATATTTTGGTCACAGATGTGATGTGACCAAAGTGACTCACAGTGACGTCACTGTGACGTCACTGTGACCATGTATGCTATTAGGGTAACCATGTTCTGACATCTTTATTGTCTTTTTTTAAGACATATCTGACATCTTTTTTGACCATATTATGGTCAGAGCAGCATTAATGTAATCGTTGCGGATATGTAATCGCTGTCTATGAAAAAAATCAAAAGTCTATACTGACTGCTGCAAATTTTTAACACCCTTAAAAGCTTGCAGCAAATTATCCTGTCATTCGACAGTTTTTATAGAAAATCGTTACATGACAGCAAGTTATTTTAAATGTAATAAATGCAAACATAGGGTCAAAACAAAGTTAAATTATGGTTATATAGCCGTTTTCTGTAACAAATGTAGGATAACAGTTTGCTGCAAATTTTTTACAGTGTTCGTGCTTCATAATATTGCCAAGTAACCATTATCTTTAGAAAGATCGAATGTCAGGACAATTTGCAGATTTTTAATATTGTTGGAAAAATGCATATTTACTATAAAAAAGGTGTGTTTTAATTAAAATGAATAAATATTAGAAAAGAATAAATATCTTAGTCGCGTCATCTCAGGAAAACGATTATGAGAAATCTTGTTATCTAGTTACAAAGATACAGTAATAATAAGAAAACTAAGAGTAATTGTGGTAATCTCAAAAACTATTGAGGAAATTGATCAATTACAAAGTTGAAGAACAGCATTTATTTGGTAAAAACAACGGCTTTTTCTAAGAGATGTTTAGAATAAAATCCGCAAAATGCTCATTTCTTTTTTAGTGATTCGCAATTTTGTAACTTTAAAAAAACAATATATTATACATTCTAGTGTGTTTTTTTAATATTCTTCACGGCACCAGTTTACACAAAATCTCATACAAAACATTACAACTAATAAGTTACAATGAATGTAGCATTTGTTTTTCAAATATGAAATATACATAAATTTCATACATTTTCCTCATCATATATTTTACACAAGTCCTTAAACTACAAAATAAATTAAAAAAAAATAAAATTAATTAATAAAACCACAGGCAAAACTGAATTAAACATATTTTTTATGCATAGCAAGAGCCTTCAAAATCAATTTACTGACTCAAGAATAAGAAATGATAAAAAGAAAAAACTCTTTTATGTTTCCGCTTACTCGTCTGTGGTATTCGACAATTCCAGGCAATCTTCCAATATAATAGAAAGTGCTTTCAAAGACGCCATTTATATGCATAAAAGAAATCATAAAAGTGCAATCCTTTGCCTTACACACATTTTTGGAAAATGCATGTCTTTATTCTTACTAAAATATGATGTAAATTGTTTTAGCTTTTTACACATACAATGCTTCTCGTTGAGTAAAATACTGCATTTTAACATTACCAGTTCAGGAACTTTCAAAAGCTGATAATAGTATTTTCAATTTGTTACCCCATTTGTTTTTGTTTGTTTGTTATTTAATTAGAAAAAAAAAATTTGAAACTACACTGAACTTTATTTCAAACTGTGAGACATTAATATGTTAAATGATATAACAAAACAATTTAATATTTGAATATGAGAAATATGTGCTTTCTTTTTAGCTTGCAATGTGAATAGTTATTACTTGTCTAAAATAATATACGAGAGAACAATTTCACTTACTCGCAATACTTTAATACGCATGCGATTGGAATATTAAACTGTTTTAGTGATTCACAATTTTGTAACATAAAATAAAGCAATAGTTTATATGTTCAAGTATGCTTTTAAATATTCTTCACGACACCAATTTGCACAAAATGTCATACAAAACTTTACACACAGCTAATAATTTACAACGAATGTAACAATTGTTTGAAAAAACATACATAAATACATTTTTCTTCATTTTATGGTTACACAATTAAAAAATAAATCTCAAAATACCACGGGCAAAACAGAATTAAATGTAATTTTTATGCATAGCAAGAGTGTTCAAAATCAATCTACTGACTTAAGAATAAGAATTGAGAAAAAGAAATAAAACTATTTTATGTTTTTGCTTACTCGTCTGTGGTTTTGACAATCCCAGGCAATATTCTACTGCATAGAAAATGCTTTCAAAGAGGCCATTTATATACATAAAAGAAGTCGTAAAAGTGTAATGTTCTGCCTTATTCACATTTTTGGAAAATGCATGTCTTTATTCTTATTGAAATATGATGTAACTTGTTTTAACTTTTTACACTTAAAACGCTTTTTACTGAATGAAATAATCTGTTTCAAAATTATTAGTTTAGAAACTTTCGAATGACTGTAATAATATTTCCAATTTGTTACTACTTTTCTTGTTATTGCAATGAAAAAAATCACCGTTTAAGCTATTCTGGACTAATTTTCAAACTGTGAGACTTTTAATTTTTTACATGATATAACAAAACCATTTAATATTTAGATATGAGAAATATCGGCTTTCTTTGAAGCCTTTGATCTTATAGTTATTACTTGTATAAAATAAAATTCGAGAGAAAAATTTCACTAACTCTCAAGACTTCAATACACATGCAATTGGTTGTGAATTCGAGTATTCAACTTTTTTAGGGATTCACACTTTTGCAACGTAAAATATTGGAATATTTTATACGTTCTGCACTTTAAAAAAATCCGTTAAATTTATGGCAAAAACTTCTGGCAGCAATGTTGCCAGCCGTTTTCGCCGCAAAAATTGCAGCAAAGTTACATGTAATTATTTTAATTACTTTTAAAATGTTTTGCCGTAAATTTTACGGATTTTTTTTTACAATGTAGTACATTTTTTAATATTCTTCACGACACCAATTTGCACAAAATATCTACAAAACATTACACACCACTAATAAATTACAATCAATGTAACATTTATTTTTCAAATATAAAATATTCATAATTTTCATACATTTTTTATATTATATTTTACACACTACCTTAAAATAAAAAAATAATTCTCAAAACATCACAGGTTAACATAATTACATATATTTTTTATGCATAGCATAAATATTCAAACTCAATTTACTGACTCAAGAATAAGAAATGAGAAAAAGAAAGAGCACTGTTTTGTGCTTCCGCTTACTCGTCTGTAGTATTCCGCAATCCCAGGCAATCTTCCATTACAGTAGAAAGTGCTTTCAAAGCGGGTATTTATGTGCATAAAAGAAGTCGTAAAAGTGTAATGTTCTGCCTTATTCACATTTTTGGAAAATGCATATCTTTATTCTCACTGAAATATGATGTAACTTGTTTTAACGTTTTACACTTAAAAGGCTTTTTAGTGAATGAAACTTTGTATTTTAACATTATTAGTTCAGAAACTTTCAAATGCTTATAATAATATTTTCATTTTGTTACTTCATTTTTTAATAAAAAAAACCGTTTGAAACTACATTGAACTTTATTTCAAACAGTGAGACTTTCAAATGTTAAATGATAAAACAAAACCATTTAATACTTGAATATGAGAAATATCAGATTTCTATTTAGACTTTGATCTTAACAATTATTACTTGTCTAAAATAATATACGAAATAACAATTTCACTGACTCGCACTACTTGAATACAGTCAAACCTCGTTAACATGAACACATTTAACATGAATTACTTTTAACATGAATTGTTTTCACAATCCTCATAAAAACGAAAACAAAAATTTTGATACTGATAACATGAATTACTATTTATAGGAACAAAATATGATTTTCCTTGAGGTTAATTTTAACAAGGATCAATGGTACATATGCGATAGGTTGTGAATCCGGGTATTCAACTTTTTTAATGATTTACAACTTTGTAACATAAAATAAGCAATATTTTATATGTTCTAGTATACTGTTTATTATTCTTCAAAACACCAAATTGCATAAAATATCATACAAAACATTACACACAACTAATACTACACAACTAACTTTTTCAAGCATAAAATGTACAAAAATTTCTTACATTTTTATCATCTTATATTTTATACACTTCCTTAAAATCGAAAAATAAATAAAACAAAATAAAATAAAATAATTAATTAAAATCACAGGCAAAACTGTATTAAGTATAATTTTTATGCATAGCAAGAGTGTTAAAAAAAATTACTGACTCAAGAATAAGAAATGAGAAAACGAAATAAAACTATTTTATGTTTCCGCTTACTCCTCTGTGGTATTCAAAAATTCGAGGCTATCTTCCAATACAGTAGAAACTACTTCCAAAGAGGCCATTTATATGTATAAAAGAAGTCGTAAAAGTGTAATGGTTTGCTTTATTCACATTTTTAGAAAATGTGATATCTTTATTCTTACTGAAATATGATGTAACTTGTTTTAAATTTTCACACATAAAAAGTTTTTCGTTGAAGAAAATATTGTATATCAAAATTGTTAGTTTCGAAACTTTCGAATGCATGTAATAATATTTTCAATTTGTTCCTCCATTTTTTCTTGTTATTGTAATAAAAAAATACCATTTAAAACTACAGTGGACATTTTTTCAAAATGTCAGGCTTTAATTTGTTACATGATATAAGAAAACCATTTAATTCTTGAATATGGGAAATACCGGCTTTCTTTTTAGTGTTTGATCTTAATAGTTATTACTTGTCTAAAATAATATACGAGAGAATAATTTCACTTACTCGCAATACTTTAATACGCATGCCATTGGTTGTGAATTCGAGTATTCAAGTTTTTTAGTGATTCACAACTTTGTAATGCAAAATAAAGCAATATGTTATACGTTCCAGTGTACTTTTTAATATTGTTCAAGACACCAATTTGCACACAATCTCATACAAAACCTCACACACCACTAATAAGTTACAATGAATGTAACATTTGTTTATAAAAAACATGCACTTAATACATATTTCTTCATTTTATGTTTTACATAATTAAAAAGTAAATCTAAAGAAACCATGAGTAAAAAAAATTAAATATAAATTTTAAGCATAGCAAGAGTATTTCAAATCAATTTACTGACTCAAGAAAAAGAAAGAGAATTCTTTTATGTTTCCGTTTAAAAGTCTGTGGTATTCGACAATTTCAGGCAATCTTCCAATACAGTAGAAAGTGCTTTCAAAGAGGCCATTTATATGCATAAAAGAAGTCGTAAAAGTGTAATGTTCTGCCTTATTCACATTTTTGGAAAATGCATGTCTTTATTCTTATTGAAATATGATGTAACTTGTTTTAACTTTTTACACTTAAAACGCTTTTTAGTGAATGGAATTTTGTATTTTGAAATTAATAGTTAAAGAAATTTTTGAATGCCCGTAATAATATTTTCGACTCGTTACTCTATTTTTGGGGTTTTTAATAAAACAAACATTTTATAAAACAATTATGTAAAACAAAATAATAAAACAAATGAAACTACACTAAACTTTTTTCAAATTATGAAACTTTAATATGTTACATGATATAACAAAACCATTTTACACTAAAATATGAGAATTACGAGATTTCTATTTAGCCTTTGTACTTAATAATTATTAATTGTCAAAAATAATATACGAAAGTATATCTCGCAATACTTTAATATACATGCGAATGGTTGTGAATCCGAGTATTCAACTTTTTTAATAATTCATAACTTCGTAACGTAAAAAATAACAATGTTTTATATGTTCTAGTATAGTTTTTATTATTCTTCACAACACCAATGTGTACAAAACCTCATAGAAAACGTTTCACACCACTGATAAGTTACAATGAATGTAACATTTGTTTAAAAAAACATACATTAATACATTTTTCTTCGTTTATGTTTACATGATTAAAAAATAAATCTAAAAAAAAACCAGAGGCAAAACTGAATTAAATGTAATTTTTATGCATAGCGAGAGTGTTCAAAATCAATCTACTGACTCAAGAATAAGAAATGAGAAAAAGAAATAAAACTATTTTATGTTTCCGCTTAATCGATTGTGGTATTTGGCAATCCAAGACAATCTTCCAATGCAGTAGAAAGTGCTTTCAAATAGGCCATTTATACGCATAAAAGTTTCATAAAAGTGTAATGTTCTACCTTATTCACATTATTGGAAAATGCATGTCTTTATTCTTACTGAAATATGATGTAACTTGTTTTAACCTTTTACACTTGAAATCCTTCTTGCTGAATAAAATATTGCATTTTAACTCTATTAGTTCAGAAACTTTAAAATGCATATAACAATATTTTTAGTATATGTTACACCATTTGTTTTTCGTTTTTTAAATAAAAAACCATTTGAAACTACATTGAACTTTTTTCAAACTGTGAGACTTTAATGTATTAAATTATGTAACAAAATTATTTAATACTTGAATAAGAGAAATATAGACTTTCTTCTTATCCTTTGATCTTAATACTTACAACTTATCTAAAATAATATACGATAGAATGGTTCAACTAACTCGAAATACTTTGTAATCCCGAGTTTTCACTATTTTAGTGATTCACAGCTTTGTAACGTAAAAAAATAAAAAACAATATTTTATACGTTCTAGTATACTTTTTAATATTCTTCACGACAATTTGCACACAATTTCATACGAAACATAACACAACACTAATAAGTTACAATGGATACAACATTTGTTTTTACATCTTATATTTTACACACTTCTTTCAAATAAAAAAAATAAATCTTAAAAAATCGCACCCAAAACTGAATTAAATATAATTTTTATGCATAGCAATAATGTTCAAAACCAATTTACTGACTCAAGAATAAGAAATGAGAAAAAGAAAAAAAAAATCTTTTATGTTTCCGCTTACTCGTTTGTGGTATTCGACAATTCCATCCAATCTTCCAATACATTAGAAAGTGTTTTCAAAAAGGCCATTTATATGCATAAAAGAAGTCATAAAAATGTAATGTTCTGCCTTATTCACATTTTTGGAAAATGCATGTCTTTATTCTCACTGAAATATAATGTAACTTGTTTTAACTTTCTACACTTAAAACGCTTTTTATTGAAAGAAATTTTGTATTTCAAAATTATTAGTTTCGAAACTTTTGAATGCCCGTAACAATATTTTCAATTCGTTACTCTATTTGTTTTTGTGTTTTTAATTATAAAAAAACCGTTTGAAACTACACAGAACTTTTTTTCCAAACTGTGAAACCTTAAAATGTTTCATGATATAACAAAACCATTTAATACTTGAATATGAGAAATATCAAATTTATATTAACCTTTGACCTTAATAATTATTACTTGTCTAAAATAATATACGAAAGAATCATTTCACTAACTCGTAATACTTTAATACATGTGCGACTGGTTGTGAATCGGGGTATTCAACTTTTTTAATGATTCACAACTTTGTAACATAAAAACAAACAATACTTTATATGTTCTAGTATAGTGTTTATTATTCTTCACGACACCAAATTGCATAAAATATCATATAAAACATTACACACCACTAATAAGTTATAATGAACGTAACATTTGTTTTTTAAATATAAAATACACATAAATTTCATACATTTCTTTCATCTTATATTTTACACACTACCTTAAAAAAAATCTCAATAAATCACAGGCAAAACAGAATTAAATGTATTTTTTATGCATAGCAAGAGTGTTCAAAATGAATTTACTGACTCAGGAATAAGAAATGAGAAAAACAAAGAAAACTCTTTTATGTTTCCTCTTACTCGTATGTGGTATTCGACAATCCCAGGCAATCTTCCAATGCAGTAGAAAGTGCTTTCAAAAAGGCCATTTATATCCATGAAAGAAGTCGTAAAAGCGTAATGCTTTGTCTTATTCACATTTTTGGAAAATGCAAATCTTTATTCTTACTAAAGTGTGTAGTAACTTGTTTTAACTTTTTTACATATAAAACGTTTTTCACTGAATAAATTATAGTGTTTCAAAATTAATAGTTTAGAAACTTTTGAATGCCTGTAATAATATTTTCAATTTGTTCCTTGTATTTTTTATGTCATTGTAATAAAAAAAAATCACCGTTTGAATCAACAGTGGACTTTTTTCAAACTGAGAGACTTTAATTTGTTACATGATTAAACAAAACCATTTAATACTTGAATACAATAAATATCGGCTTTTTTTTTAGCCTTTGATCTTAATTGTTATTACTTGTCTAAAATAATATACGAGAGAATATTTTCACTAATTCGCAAGACTTAAATACACATGCGATTGGTTGTGAATTCAAGTACTAAACGTTTTTAGTTCACAAGTTAGTTCACAAGTTTGTAACGTAAAATGAAGCAACATTTCATATGTAAAAAAAAAAATCCGTTAAATTTATGTGAAAAAACTGCTGACAGCATAATTGCCAGCAGTTTTTGCCGTGAGAATTGCAGCAAAATCAGATGTAATGTTTTTATTATATTAATTTGCCGCAATTTTTACGACAAAAACTGATGGCAACATTACTGCCAGAACTTTTGCAGTGATGTTAACGGTTTTTTTTTCGTGCAGTATACTTATTAATATTCTTCACGACACCAATTTGCACAAAATATCTTGCAAAACGTTACACATCACTAATAAGTTACATTGAATGTAGCATTTGTTTTTAAAATGTAAAATACAGGGTGTTTCGCTACCAGTCCGACAAACTTTGAGGGATGATAGTAGACATGAAAACAAACATTATTAAATGGGAAACCATGGGGCGCAAACGTCTTCTGTAGGAGCTAGGGGCCATTAAAGTTTAAGGTCCAAAATTTCAAACGGTGATAAAAAACGGAAAAAAGGTCGATTCGTTTGCGGTTTTCACTAAAATCATTCTTTATATCACGATTTTTTAGAAAAAAATTAAAGGTTACGTTCAAAAATTGTCGATAGAGGGCGCTTTAGACTTTAGAGTAACGAACAACTACTTTTTACCGTTATTTTGTGCATGGGGTTGAAATTATTATAAAGTTTAGTCTTTAACTTAAATTTTAAGCCACAAACCGGAAACATTGGAATAGGGTAACTAGCGAAAATTGAACTGTGAACAGAGGGAGGGGATTTTAAACGCTCATAAATATTGGACAAACAAACCGATTTTGTTGCGATTTGCGTGTAAGTCATTCCCTTGGTAATTATTTTATTGAAAATGACGTACAGCATTGGTATCCTCATTTCTTGATAGAGGGCGCTTCTGTTACATGTCCGACATTTCAATGGAATTACTCCTGGTTGTTTTACTATCAGGAAGTGTTAGCGTTGCAAAGACGACTCGGGATAACATAGGTTCGTAACGTTGGAAATGCCTTTTTTGCGAGTTACGGTTAAAGGAAGCAAAGAAAAGAAAACAGAAACAGCAGAGACAGAGCAACACGTTAATATGACAGAAAACAGTTTATTTAAATGTTTTACCACAAAAGGTGTTTGAAATTACGACCAGAAGTAGTCCGGCATGCTTGACAGCGGCATCGCGTGGAATTTTCACGCTTTGAAAGATTCCTGGCATCTCGGATAGCTTTCTGGGCAGCTACAGAAATACCAGCTGCGAGGTCTTTAACTGATGGTACGGGAGTCACATACTCCAAATTTTTCATTTGACCGAAGTAGAAGAAGTCCATACCTGATAGGTACTGCGATCTGGCAGGCCAATGAACCGAGCCATCACGACCTATCCACCACTGTCCATATGATACTTTTAAGTGTCGGCAAACGTCTTTGGTAAATCGTCAAGGAGCCCTATCGTGGTGTTCATCGTTCAAATACTTCATTGATCTGCCTTTGGAACCAGTTCGTGAATGATCACTTCAAAGTGATCGTTGTTCAGGCGCATTACCGTTTAGCGCCATCTACCACAATTAAACCGCAGCGCCATGTACCGTCGCTTTCAAACTACATCTGGTCTTAATTTTGAACACCATTTCTAGTAAAACCTTTGAATAAACTGTTTTCTGTCACATTAACGTATCGCTCTTTCTCTGCTGTTTCTGTTGCTTTTTTCTCTGCTTACTTTAGCCGTAACTTGCAAAAAAGGCATTTCCAACGTTACATTCCTATGTGATTCCGAGTCGTCTTTGTATCCCTAACACTTCCGGAAACTATGTTGGTCTAGTAGTAAAACACCCAGGAGTAATGCCATTGAAATGTCAGAGATGTGTCGGAAGTTCCCTCTATCAAAAAATGAGGATACCAAAGCTGTACGCCGTTTGAATAAAATAATTACCAAGGGGATGACTTACACGCAAACCGCGACAAAATCGATTTGTTTGTCCAATATTTAGGAGCATTTAAAATCCCCCCTCTGTTCACAATTCAATTTTCGCTAGTTACCCGATCCCAATGTTTCCGATTTGTCTCTTAAAATTTAAGTTAAAGTCTAAACTTTATAATAATTTCAACCCCATGCACAAAATAAAGGTAAAAAGTAGTTGTTCGTTACTCTAAAGTCTAAAGCGCCCTCTATCGACAATTTTTGAACGTAACCTTTAAAAATATTTTCTAAAAAATCGTGATATAAAGAATTATTTTAGTGAAAAGCGCAAACGAATCGACCCTTTTTTCCGTTTTTTATCACCGTTTGAAATTTTGGACCTTAAACTTTAATGGCTCCTAGCTCCTACAGAAGACGTTTGTGCCCCATGGTTTCCTACTTAATAATGTTTGTCTTCATGCCTACTATCATACCTCAAAGTTTGTCGGTCTGGTAGCGAAACACCCTGTATATATAAATTTCATACATTTTTCTCATCTTATATTTTATACACTTCCTTAAAATCAAAAAAAATAAATAAGATAAAATAAATTAATAAATAAAATCACAGGCAAAACTGAATTAAATATAATTTTTATGCATAGCAAGAGTGCTCAAAATCAATTTACTGACTCAAGAATAAGAAATGAGAAAAAAAAGAAACTCTTTTACGTTTTCACTTACTCGACTGCGGTATTCGGCAATCCCAGGCAATCTTCCATTGAAGTAGAAAGTGCTTTCAAAAAGGTCATTTATATGCATAAAAGCATTCGTAAAAGTGTAATATTCTGCCTTATTTACATTTTTGGAAAATGCATGTCTTCATTCTAAATAAAATATGATGTAACTTGTTTTAACTTTTTACACTTAAAACGCTTTTTAGTGAATGAAATTTTGTATTTCAAAATTATTAGTTTTGAAACCTTTGAATACTTGCAATAATATTTTCAATTTATTCCTCCATTTTTTTTCTGTATTGAAAAAAAAATCATCGTTTGAACTCCACAAAAATTCTTTTTTAAACTGAAACTTTAATTACATGATATAACAAAACCATTTAATTCATGAATGTGAGATATATGGGTTTTCTTTTTATATTTTGGGGTTAGTTGTTATTACTTGTATAAAATAATATACGAAAGAATAATTTTACTGACTTGCAATACTTTAATTCACATGCGACTGATTGGAAATTAAAATTTTTGACTAAAATGCATTTTTTTTAATTTAAGAGTAAATAACAATTGTAAACTTCCTAATAGCAAAAGGTATTAGAAATATGCTGTGCCCTTTTATTTTATGTTAATAAAAATATTTGTCTTAATATTTATATAATAAACATTATAAAAAAATAAAAGTATTACATCTTTATTTTGATAGTTACTCTAGTTTAATAGTTATTCTCAACGACGTAGAATAGCTCATTTCATCATAAAGTATTTACGTTTATATTATGTAGATATTGATAAAAATCTTTTATAAACATTTAAGAAACGTAAAAGAAAAGATTAATAATAAGTTATCACACAAGACATTCTTTTTTGTCATAAAATAGAACATGTATATTCATTCATGACATGTGTCATCATTTATTATCACTTATAAAACTTTATTAAAAAAGATACTCATATTAATATAGTAACTTCTTTTAAATCAAATATGTTTTTAGGAGTTTGAGATGATAGCCTCTGAAAATCGCTGTTTTACTTACAAGGAAGGTCTCCATACGGGCATACTCAGAAAAATCTGAAAAAATTATAGAATGTTCTTCTCATATAGTTATGTATGTTTATAAAAAAAATTTCGGCGGAACCTCCTTATAACGTCCGTAAAAAAATAATAAAAATTTCGTTTATTTGGCGGTTTATCTCCGGTTGGCGAAAAAACGAAATTTTGAAAAATACGCTTTTACGCTTCGAATACTTTTTAAAGAAAAAACTTTCTATGTTCAATTTATTTAAATAAATTTAAGTAATTTTAGTTTTGCATTTTTACTTTACTTTAAGTGTAATTTTGTCATATACGTTTATATGTACTTATAACAAAATGAAATTAATATATTTTATCATTTAAAACACAATTTAAATTGATTAAAATTGTTCCAAATTGAAAAATACACTGTTAAAATCTGCTGCATTTTGTTGCAACGCACTCCCTTGCTTGTATAGAAAACGGTTACTTGGACGTGAAATGGAGCTTTCTCATTGGTTGAAATAGAGATATTATATACAAGCGGTGGAGTGCGTTGCAACAAAATGCAGCAGATTTTTAACAGTGTATGACACGGTCAATTCGCCATGCTATGGAGCATTCTCATTGGTCAGAAGAGAGATATTCTATAAAAGTAGTGGAGTGACGTTGCAGTAAATGCTGCAGATTTTTAACAGTGAAGTTAATTAAAATCAATTTTCAGATTCGTTAAAATCGTCTGCTTTTGGCGAGGAAATGCACTGCTTGCCAAATCCCGCGTCGCTTTCAGCTTTTCACGCCAATTATTCCAAACGATTTTATTTTTTTACATATCTAATAATGTAATTCCGCCGCTAATTTTCACTGATCCTTTATTACCTACATGAGTAGTTTAATTCGTATTTTTTTCAAAAAATTCTGAGTATGCCCCCAATGGAGACCTTCCTTGTTAGTTTTCAAGCAGCAGTTTTTTAAATTTATGAATAAGGATACAGTTTTTCTCTAGGCAAAAGCTATTACATTTAGCTTCTAAAACATAAATCATTTTATCAACAATTAATTTTTAAGAGATCAAATAAAAACTTGTTTTTATACTAGAAAGTCATAAAGAAAAGGCAACTTCATATGAGAAAAGTTTATTTGTTTTGATTTAACTTTTTCGGCTAAGGCATTTTTCGCTGAAAAAGAGGCAACTTCATGTGAAAAAAGATTATTTGTTTTAATTTTTTTTTGTGAAGGCATTTTTAAAAGACGATTAAAACTATAAAACAATGTACTTTTAGTTTGGAAATAAGAAATATATATATATGTGTGTGTGTGAAATGTTTTTTGTATTATATGAAATGAATTTTAGAATGTGCATTCGTTAAAGCAGAATCTAAACAAAAAAAAAAAAACTTTATCATTTTTACTCACTCAGTTTTAGAGTCAACATTTGAAAGATAAAATAATCTAATTAAAATGTATTTTTTAACAGATGCATTTATCCCTCTGTGTGCATATGTATACTGGCGCCAAATTTTATAGGCCCATGGGACTCGAGCCCGCCCAATTTTACTTCATTTAAATAATGATTTATTTTTTTTAATTATTTAATCGCTGAAATGAAATTTTATTTGATTGACATTCTCAAAATTGTTTTGTTTAAATAATATTAAGGACAATAATTAGACTTACAGGAACAACTGAAAACCCTTTCAGCTTATGTATAGTTAAGTTTCTTACGAAAGCATTTTACCTGTAAAATTTGCCATCGGTTTTGATGTCTGAAATTAATGAGACACTTCTAGCCTAAAATGCATGCTTTTATTGACATTTAGTTTTTTCACTTTCAATAGTGCGCAATTCCAATGTTATTTAAAATAGATATGAAGAGAAATTAATATAAAAGAAATTATACGAATACAATTTAATAAAATTTATTTATACATTTATAATTATAATAATTTTAACATTTTAATAGAAAAAAACATAATTTAATTTTCAATTATCATCTATAGTCATTTGTTCCTACCCCGTCTCTCTCCACACACATACACACTAATGAAAACAATTTATATACAAATGATCCAAAAGTCAGGACGAAATTTAAAAACGAATAATTCGGAAATGAATCAAGATACAAAGATACGGTTTGAACCAAACGGATGGAAAAGAAACCGGGTTTTTTATGGCTACGAAAAAATAGTTCCATTCTTGACCAACAGATGGCGCTGTCGGATTTCTGAATTGCAAACGCGACAAGCACTCCAAACAGTCAAATTTATGCAAGATGGAGTACCACCTCATATTGCTCTGCCTGGGCAACGCCTGCTAAGTTCAATATTTGGAGAGGATCGCATTATCAGTCGCTTTTTTTAATCACGCATGGCGTCCAAGATTTCCCAATCTGGCACCCTGTCACTTTTGGCTGTGAGGATACTTCAAGTCAAAAATGTACCTCGGCCAACCGGCATCACCAGCAGCACTGAAAGATGCCATCCGCCAAAATGTATCTGCCATAACGCAAGAAATGCTACTCAGTGCTGTGAACGGTGAGATGCCTTGTCTCACAGATGTACTTCTGAATAATGGACAGTACATTGGACATTTACTGTAGTACTAATTAACTGTAATTAAGCTGTTGCTGTAATAAATCACTATAGCGTCATCTGTTGGTCGCAAACAGAAATATTTTTTTCGTTGCCTCACAAAACCCGATTACTTTTGCATCCGTTTGGTGCAAACCGTATCTTTGTTTCTTGATTCGTTTTTAAATTATGCATTTTTAAAGTTCGTCCTGAATTTTGGATCTCCCGGTATATATGTATTATTTTACTTCAAAAACTTTAAACCCACCTAATATTTTTAGAAAGTTGGCACAAATGTATGTATATGTACATTATATGAACCAGTAAATTACAGTACAATAGAAGAATACATACAAAATATTGGTACAAACTATTATATCAAGAAATTAGATTGAGTCTCTCAAATTCGTAAATATAAAGGGAGTTCTAAAAAAAAGACCCATTTCTATGAAAATACTAATATAATATATTGATTTTTCCACGGATGTTTGAAGAGATGCTATTGGAAGAAAGAATAGCCATCGTTTCCTAGAAACTGGATGATAAAATGTATAAACAGGTGCACGTGTTGTACCATGGCCAGGGTCGTAGTCGTAAAAATACCAGAGGATATACGCTCAAGGCAGAGGATATATCCTAGGGTATGTATACTGTAGCTTTCTTAAGAAACAGAGGGTAAACGATGTAGCTTTAAAAGTTCCAGAAGGTACACGGCGTATACCCCAGTATACCCTCCACTACATCCCTGACCATGGCCAAATAGATATGAGGACCCAGAAGCCAAGGGGTATAAGTGACAAAATTGAAAAAAAATGAGTTAAGTGCACAGGGTATCTGGAAATATGCTTTTTTCATTTCAGGTAAAGAAATATAGGTCATTTTCTTTTTATTTGCTGAGTTATAGAGATAAACCACTTTTTTCGAAAAAAAACAATATTGATTAATTATACATTTAAAGAAAATTGTGCTCTATTTTTTTAACAGTTATTGAAATGAGAGTTCAAAGATTAGAATGCAACAAGCAGATGTTTCCTATTTCAGTTCACTCAATTGTTATTGATGTTCCAATTTAACATCAATTATTTTTAAACTCAATTTACTCCAAATCGACATTTTGTCACTTGTACCCCTTGGCTTCTAAGCTCCTCATATATAACAGCCTGCGCATTTCGTTAAAAACTGCCGAAAGAGTGAAGCTGGATTCATCTTCATACCCTGAACCATTTCACTTGGCCACGTAGCGCAAACCCTGCCCAAATTAGCATTGAATAAGCAGATTTCTGTTCTGTGCACTGGTCATTGTTTTGGTTCAGGGTTTGCACGATTGTCAGAATAAGTTGAGCAGGGTATCAGAGTCCTCTGGCGGGAGTCTTCATGCATTAATCTCAAATAGATGGTCCGTATAGATCTAGTTGGCTATGGCTGTACCATGGAAAATACGGAAAACAGCCACCAACAAGAGCCAAAATCATGATTCTTGTGAAATAATTCAGCCGAATCGGTAGCGTCGATTATTCGTGAGGCAGTTGGAAGGACCCCACGTTCATAAGTAGCCTGATATTTGCCCTTGTAGGTGAGTGTTTTTCGTATTTTCGATGGTACATCTCTTCATATGTTTTATCACTCAATTTCCAGGAAACGATGGCTATTCTTTCTTCAAAGAAGAGTATCTCTTCAAACACCTGTGAAAGAAATCAATAGATTAATAGTTTTATAGATATGAATTGTTATTTTTGAAACACCCTATATGTGTATATATATATATATATATATATATATATATATCCAAAATTTACAATATAATATACAAAATTGCTAAACTGAATCAAAAATAAAATTTATTAAAATAAACAACAACAACAAAAAATCAACATCCCTTATTGTTGAAAATATTCCACTAAAAATGCTTGAGATTTTTTGTAATTTTTTTATTTTTTCTTTAGCACAGCACACATCACAATACTTCACAAACACAGATCTTTACATAAAATTTGCAGAACAATAAATTGTAGTAGTTCTGGTTTCCTCATTAAACCAATTATAAAAAATCTTCTAATTCTTTCATCTGATATGAAAGAAGGAATTAAAATAATAATTAATAACCCCAGCCAATTTTAGGGCGAAGTTAATTAAAAATATATTAAAAATAATAAAAGGTGAATCAAGAGCACCTCTTGACACCTCTAAATCTCAATTTCAACTAACTATGACATCATAATTCTGACTTTAAACATAGCACAGAATTCATAGTGCTGCCATCTATCATAAAAAAAATTAACTAAGACTAAGTTTTATTCTAATCAAATGGCTTCACTGAACACTTATGAACAAACCGGAAACCCCAGAAAAGTAAACCGTTAAACACGAAACATAATGTTTTAACTTAAATCATAAAAACATGGAAAACAAACTTGAAAAATAAACTAGAAAAATAAACCAGTGGAGACGACCGACACGACTTGTGACGTGAGAAGCGGGTTAATCCGGTTTTATGTTAACAAAACTTACCACTCGAGAGCTGATGGAAAAACAAGAAAAACTCAAGGAACAGATGCCGGCAAAAATCTCCGCATCAAAATTTCAACGCTCCAGTACTATTTTCGAGATAACATATCGGACTATTAACATTTTTTAAAGAAAAACATTTAAACATATAAATTAGTTATTGATATATATGAAATATTGAATGAAATTCTAAAATTCCTTTAAATATCTACGAACTTGGTTAAACGATGACATTATGTTCACATTTTTAATGGAGAAAAATTTGGCTTATTTTCAAAGTTTGAGTTTTCCGGCAAAGCCTAGGTAAATGCTATAGCCCCAAAATAAGGCAAAAAAAATCGTAGCGCCATATTTGGCGACTTAACTCAATTTAGGCGTATAAAAATCCAATAATGAAGAGTTTAAAGAAATATGATTCAACAGAGAATTTTTATCGGTTCTCTAATTTTTATGTGTAGGGTTGCAAAATGCAACAAGTCTCGATACTGGGTACAAACAATACTAAAAGAGGTTCTTCTGTAAGCTTTCGGATTATTACTCGCATTACAATATAGTGTTTTATATATTTCCATTTTGTTTAATAGTTTCTGTTTCTCTCAAAGAATTATTTAAATAGATAAGCAAAGTCTTTTAAACATGTTTGTCAATTAAAACTAATATTTCATTTCTGTGGCTGTATATAAGAATTATGCATTAAAACATTAAAAATGTATCAGAAATATTGGTAAAATAACCGATATCTAAATGGCATTTTATCCGATACATGACTTTAAATATACAAAAGCAAAAATCTAAATCCTCAGCGACGCAAAATAAACATCAACAACAGCTGAAGCAACTTAATGAGATTCTGAGCGATTTCTTATGATATAGTCCTGTGAAATTTGTTGAAACAACAAGCGTCAGAAAATAACATTTTAGTATTTTGTGAGCGTAATATCGTATTTTAGTATTTTGTAACCGAGATATCGTATTTAGTACAGTGAAAAACATACATACATGAAATAAATTTAAATATATTAAAAGAGTTATTAAAATTTAATTGAATTTTTGATTGTAAAGAAAATCGTATCTGAAATATAAGAACTTCTAAAATTATGTTTCTTGCAAATTTAATAAATATTTAATTTATTTAATGAAAACAATTGTTACTGAAACTAGTAATATTCATATTTAAAATGTATTTAAATATGACTATGTACTCCATTATCTATATCAATGGAAAATATTTTTAATTAATGTATAGATTTTTATTTTGTTTATATGCTAAACAATTGTATACAATCGGCCATAACTAGGAGCGAACATTTTTACCAAGTTATTTCCGAAGAAACGAGAAAAGTCAATTGAGTGATTTTAATATGTAATTACGCAATAATGAATAGAAATTTATCCTAAAAATGAAGCGTATTGAGAGGAAATGTACGAAACAAACTCTGAAAATTTCAAAACTAAATAATTATTTTTACATAATATTTGGCTTTTAAATAAACTGCATCATAGGATACATAAACGGGATGTCATTCGGTCTAAAAAGTGCAGGTAATATGAAAACTTTAAATTTAGAATTCTTAACATTCAATCTTTTTTTTTCTGCAAATCAGATTACAATATAATTTTGAGGAGACAATATTTCTTAAGTAAGTGTATTCGTTTCAGATGGGTATGGCTTGATCAATTTCTTTTAAAAGCTCTTAATTTTAAGTTAATTTCGAAAGGATTTCGTCTTTGATGACATTGTGGCTGGGGTTTTTATACGTTAGTGTTAGTGTAGCATAAAAATTAGTATTAAATGTATTATTAGTATATAGCATAAAAGTTAGTATTAATATAGCATAGAAGCGCCACTTGTTCAGGAATTTACATCAAAATGTAAATAACATCAATTCACATAAAATAGAAATCACTGAATCTGAAGTTTGATGGGAATCCGTGCATTAGTTATTAAGATAGAACTACTGAGTAAAACGTGGAAAATTCATCATATTAGCGCGACCTTTTGAGTGTGTTACACAAAAAACTAATAATCATTAATCTATATCAAGTATTTCTTCAATATAAATTTCTATTAAATTGCGTGCATAAGTTCTTGAGATAGAGTCATAGCGAAAATCGTGAAAAATGCGGCATAGCAAATCCACCTGTGGAGCCTATTACACGAAAATATAAATAGCATAGATTCACATCAATGAAAAACTGAATCTTAAGTTTTTAATAAATCTGTGCTTTGGTTATTGATACATAGCTGTTGCATAAATAGTAAAAAATGCAGCATAGCAATGTCATTTGATGGGCGATTTAGACCAAAAACTAATTAGCTACAATTTAAATTGGGGATTGCCTGATATATTTTTTTTGTTAAATTCCGTGCATTAGTTCTCGAGATAGAGTGCCCACAATTGTTTTTGTCACAGAAATGTAGACACAAAGACAGACATTTTGTAAAATATGTTTTTTAAAAACTCTAAACCTTTAAACATATAAATTCGTCAAAAACCGGAATTCGAAAATTTTCACGAACTTTTTTTTCTTGTAAAGATAGCAAAAAAGTAATAATAAATGCAATATAATATGAATAAAGCTGAATTCCGAATGAATTTACGGATTCATAGAACAAAACTGCATACTCCCGCTTAATTTTCAGCCTTGAAACTTTAGAATGATACCTTAAGTGGTCAAATATTTTATGTTATAATTTTTCAATATTATAAATCATGTAACATTTAATGCAAATATTAGTATGCCTTACTCAAATATCTAAAATGGGAATTTTACCAGGGTTCTCACTGGCCTTTAAACAACATTCGGAAATTTGGCGAATAAGAAATAAGTAAAAAAAAAAAAAAAAGAATATTGCCCAGTTAAACTGATGCCATTGAGCTCACAGGCAGAGCCGTCCTTAGGGGTGTGCGACAGGTGCGGTCGCACAGGGCCTCGCGCTTAGAGAGGCCTCGCACCTGGACTGGACACAAAATATTTTTTCTTTAATAAAAAAGAAGGTATAATAGAAAATCTTTAATATAAATTTATGATTTTAGTTAACTAAAGATAGTGGTGTTGACGTAAAATGTAGCTATGTTGGAAGAGGGACTTTTACTATCAATTTGCCACAATTACTTTCGAAATTGGTTCAATAGTTCCAGAAATTGCCCCTATAAACGCACAAACAAATGCTACTCCTTTATAATAGGTAGCGGATCGAAATCTGGCTCCCCTGGTCACAATATATAGGTGAAGATTGTTTTTTTTTATTGATAGTATGGATAAAATTATGTTAAGAGTCGAAAGGAAAGGGCCTCGCAAAATCCTTGCACCGGGCCTCGCTTTAAATCGTCCTCCCTAAGGACGGCTCTGGTCACAGGCTACGCATACTAATTGTACATTACAGCCTCATATTTTCAAGGGTTGATTCTGTTCGAAAAAAAATTAAGAAGGGGAAACAGCTTTCCCCTTTCCCCTTTTTTATACTTAATTATTGAACCTCCTAAACTATCAAGGACATGCTTTAACATATAAAAAAATCTATATCCAAAATTCAGTGCAAATCGGATAATTCTTAATAAAAACCCGTTTAGCATTTATATAATTTAAGGAGAGTTATTCCCCTCTTTTATACTTAACTTCCAAAACTATTCAGAGGTTTGAACGAAATGTGACAATTCTGCTTGAAAAACCCATTTATATAAATTAAGGGAAGGGGTATTAGAACCCCGTTACCCCTATTTATACTTATTCAATGAACACCTAATAACAGTCACGGAATCGCCTCATCAAAATGATCCTATATCTAAATTTTGAGCAAAAACTGTTAATTCTGCATGAAAAACCCATTTATATCTATTAAGGGGAGGGGCATGCAGCCCCCGTTCCTCCTCTTATACATATCGAATGAACTCCAAAAACTAATCAGGGAAGCGCCTTACCAGGATATACCTATATACAAAATTTCAAGTGGATGGGGTATTTTATCATTAGTTATGCGTTACGCACGTACGAACGTACGAACGGACGGGCACATAAGCTCTCAGGCTATGATAGCCTGTGAGCTATCCTGTAGCCAAATGAATAGATAATATCAGCAAAACAGATTTGGTGAGAAACATTGAAAAATCTACGTTTAACCCCTTATTGTATCTTTTTTTTGGCAATGTGTTCTAAAATACCATAATTTTTAGCGATTTCTTAAAAAAATAGATATTTTGCTATACACTAGAAAAGCTATTAAAAATAAGAACATTCTAAATATATCTTATCCGCCCCACCAGTGGCCGAGAGGTTATGACCTCTAACTGGTAGACGGTAGGTGCTGGGTTCGAACCCAATCGCGACCGTCGGCCTAACCGTTCGGAGTTTTCCGTGGTTTTCTTCGAGCCTTGCGTAAATACGGGTTAGGTTCCCTTAGAAAGACCCCCACGGAGGGCATCCTACCCCATAGGGCCTATATCCCATAGCGTAGATAATCGGCCGACATACATACATACATACTAAATATATCTTAAATGGCTAAATGTTTCAGACATTCTTTTAGCTGTAAATTGCTATGTGATTTTCTCTATAACCGATAGAAACAAGTTGGAAATTGCACGTGAAGCGTAGCAAATGAGGTGCGTTCGTACAATAACGAAGTTTTAAAAATATTCAGATCTTGGTGATATAGTAGAGCGTACTCCGGATACAGTATAGTAGTCGAAATCTTTGTGTTTCTGTAAATATGAAGAAAGTACTTTTTATTGCACCTCAGCAACGTATATCTTATTCATAAAATGTGAAATAGTTGAATATAATTAAAACATGCCCCAAACAATGTTTCCCCGTATAGCATTATGTAGTGGAATACTTTTATGTGGCCCTGTTATGATGTAGCATCATATATTGATATTTTAAAATATTCATAATGGAGTTTCTTACGAAATTACATTCCGTCAATTTTGGTGTTCTCTTAAATCATAAAATTAATACTTTTCCTGTCTAATATAACTTGAGTCTTATCTAACAGAAATACTATCTTCTAAACAAATCTAAGTACAGATTGATATAATTTTCAGTTAGTAATAAAGCAGATGTAATTATAATATTATTTATTTCCTCCTTATATAAATATTTATATTAGCTAAAGTACTTTCATTCGTTAATCTTTATAATACATCAAAGTTTTATTTATGATTATATAAACAATGTAATAATATTTGATAGATGATATAAATTATACACGAGAGCAAGTCAAATAATTAAAAAAGAGTTATTGCTTTTTTCATTTAATCATTATGAAACATTCTTTTTGGTGATCTATCGCCAGGTTGACCCTGTTAGATTTTGAATTTTGTATGTAACAAGGCTAACGGATTCTTTTTGATTTAACGTATTTTTTTTTTCGTTGCTCGATAGAGTGTGTTTATCGGGCACTTTGCAACCAGCCTTTGAGATGTAAGGTAATAAAAATTATGCTCGTGAATGGAGACCACCTCCCGAAGTTTTGCTCTCTTCGTATTCAATAAAGGATTTTTCCATGGATTGTGGACTTCTCAAATTATTTGCTTTATTTTCTACAGGAAACGGATTTGTCTGGATTATTGCTATACAACGTCTTTCGATTGCATTTTTCCGATCACAGCTCAGTAATCAAAGTAGAACGATGAGTATATCACTTTTCAGAAATCTATACACCTAAAATTACATTATATAACTGGAAACTACACCATACCTGTAATTTGCATCACAGATTGTACAGAATGCATATTTTAGTATATACTTGATAGACTCATGCCAATTCTATTATGTTCGAATGAGCGTAACATCATTAAAGTGCATTTGAAAAAATTTTCCCCATTGACCATAATGTAATGGAATACTTTTGATTGTCCCTGTAAATGATCTATGCATCCGACTTTCATAACATTAGAAGAGACTCGTCAAAATTACGTAATAATTATATGTTTTAAATTTCAAACGATTAAAATGCATTTGAAACTTTTTCCCCTATTGACCATAATGTAACAGAAACCTTTTGATTGTCCCTGTAATTGATCTATGCATTCGATTTTCATAGCATTTGAAAGGAGTCGATAAAATTACGCAATAATTATATGTTTTAAATTTCAAACCATTAAAATGCATTTGAAACTTTTTTCCCCATTAACCGTAATGTAACGGAATCCTTTTGATTGTCCCTGTAATTAATCTATACATCCGATTGTCATAACATTTGAAATGACGCGATAAAATTACGCAATAATTATAGGTTTTAAATTTCAAACGATTAAAATGCATTTGAAACTTTTTTCCCCATTGACCGTAATGTAACGGAATCATTTTGATTGTCCCTGTAATTGATCTATTCATCCGATTTTCATAAAATTTGAAATGATTCGACAAAATTATGTTATAATTATGTATTTTAAATTTCAAACGATTCGGTTGGGTAGTTTTTGCGTTGTTATATGCGGACAGACAGACAGACGGACGGACTGAGCGACAACAGTAGGTGCTACGTATTTACATATTTACGAACGCACCTAAAAATTGATGATTGACCAATGATACTTTGCTGTACGGTATGTAGCAAATTCAACGCCACATTTCAGCAAAACGTTTATCATTTTGATGATTGATGCTAGTAATTTTGGTTGCTATTTTACCGGCGCATAGATAATGATACACTGACAACAGAGAGAAAGACCTATCGTGTAACCCTTTCTTTGACTGTAGCTAAACCGAATTTGTGTTGGGTCAATATATCTATCTATAAATAAAAATGTAAATGACACGATGCGATGAATATGCAATGCGACAATAATCGCACAGTAACGTTAGGGCCGTAGCTAGAAGTGAACAATAGGGGGAGCTCAGGAGAATGTAGGGGGGGGTCATATTTTTTTTTTATCTCTGATGCAGAAAGATAAATTACAGCATATACATATTGTAGGTACAGTGAAACCCCGATAATTCAGATTAATAGGGACCAGACCCAATCCGGATTATCCGGAGAATTGGAAAAAAAATGGAATAAAAGAAAACATGCTTACAGAAAATCACCTTCATTTTAAACATATTGACTATTTACAGTCATTAAAAATGTTTAATTTGTTTAATTCTTCCAAAAAGATTTGAGGAAAAGTTTTTTTTTTTAAATTCAGAATACGACGTTGAAGCAAGTTAATGTTATGGAAATTAGCCAATCGCTTCTCTAATTCGAAAAAACAAAATGACAAAACCGATTCGAATTATCCGGAGATCCGGATTAACGGGGTCCGAATTAGCGGGTTTCTACTGTACTATGTTTCTTATTACACTGTTGTAATAACTTCATTTTATGCTAAGAAAAGTATGGGATGATGAAAATTTTGAGTGTATAACTGATGCAAAGATAAATATTATATTAGCTTCATATACACAAATAGGATAAGGGAGTATTGAAACACGTATTTTAGATGCAGTTTAGAAACTTTGCAAAACTGTGAAAGGTTCTCAAAACTAAATTAGATTTTTGAACAGAATTTCATTTGAATTTTCGGAACAGAAATTAATTTAGTGACCTTGGAATATTTTCCAGGGAAGTCTAAAAATAGTTTAGGTTGGGGGGGGGGTGAGCCCAGTGGCGTTGCTAGGATGGGTGACACCCGGGACGGAAATAAATGGTGTCACTCCCAACCACCATAACGTCACCCCCCCCCCCCCAAAAAAAAAAAAAAAAAAAAATTGTGTCATATTTTTTCAATCACAATTTTATGTTGTTTTAACAAACGACAATAACACTCCTTATTTACCTTTTCTCATTCTGCACTTAAGAAAAAAAAAAACAGGAGCGATTTATTATTTGTTTATAGTTTGAATAAGTCAATATGATGTCTATTTCTAAAAGAAAAGTTTTTCTTTTAAAAAGTTTTTTCTATTCTTTGTTTTTCGCTATCCACTCATTGGATAGATTGGCTTTTGATCCCTGTTGCATATCTTATTTAAACACCCTTTTCTGCATAAATTTTACATTCTCAAAGAAAAGTAAATTAGCTTTAATGCGTCGTGCGCTAGGAATTTCATTTTCCAGAACTTTTATCCAAAATCTTATAAGCTTATGTGTATATATCTACAAATAAAAATTGGATGTCACGCTTTAGAGGGTGACACACGGAGCGAACCGTCCCCTCCGTTTCTCCCCGCCCCTCGGCTTGCTACGCCACTTGCTGAGCCGCCCATAGCGCTCCTTTAGCTACTGCCCTGAGTAACGTGGATAGAATCTCAACTATAACCGTTTAGAAAAAATCAGCAAAAATTGAGCACTCGCAATTTGGTGAGTCTGATTGTGCACTTACTCGCAAAATGAAGCATTTTGTTGCGATTTGTCGCAATGAATTTGTCGCAATCCAGGGCAGCAAGAACCCTGTATTTAACTAACTACCACTGATAGAGGTTTACTTTTCATTGATCATAAATACCCAATAATATGTTTTCCTATGTAAATAAATAGCATTTGTATTTGTAACAAGAACTAATCAGCCTTTTTGTTTTATGCAAAAAAATACATTAAAAAATTATTATTTTTTAATTAAAAGTATATTAATTTTGTTTAAAGAAATCTTTAAATACGAATAACAATTCAATAAAGCATATTCAGATTAAAAGTATTTTTTTATATAATGACAATAAGTAGAACAGAAAAATACTTACTTTTTTTTTATACTTGATGCATTAAAACATTTGCACTTTTTTATTCAGCTATTACATTTAACTACATAAAAGTAAACAAAACATCAATTCATCAATAAATACATTACTGTTTTTTAAGATACTTTTATAATTGTGAGATTTCTTCTTAAATTACTGTAAGTCTATAATGTAATCGCATTCTCCATGCATTTTGATATTTTACTTTGAAGGCGATTAGAATATTATTGATTTGCAATTAGCAATTTCTGTTGTCTGATTAGTTAATTAATTAGTTATTACTCAATGCAAATTAATTACACAATGTACTGGATTTATACTTTTTGTGCTTGATTTTGGAATGAAACATTAATTAGAACAAGACTCAAATTTTTGAATTAAGACTAGTTCTTAAAAAAAGTAATGTATAAGAGAATTTTTTTTGGTAAAGGAAAACAAAGAAAAAAAAACAATATATAAGTATTGAACAATCTTTTAATTATATAATATATAATCAACGCGGTTTTTTTTAAAAATTTAGTTTATGCTCGATTAAAGGACTTGAATAAACAAGTCTGTTTAATTTCATCTATGATAGGAATGATGACGCCAAGTGGTAATATTTAGGATAGACTAAATTATTTATTATTGATGGGGGTGGGGGGGGGATTCCATTCTATAAAATAAAGGGAAGTTTCCAGGATCAAAATAGTGACACTATCCAACAAAATTTTGAATTACGTCAATTTTTTTCTTTTTTCTTTTTCTTTTCTTTTTTTCTGATATGATAAATGATTCTTATCACATATTTAGCGCTAAATGCGAAAATGACATTACATTTTCAACAACAACGACTTTTTGCAAATAGTAAATTTCTTAGGTATAAATATCCAAAAAAAGCGAAAATCTGATGCTAATTACTAAATGTGATAATTGTACTTATAAATGTAGGTGACAAATGGTCACGAATACAAATTAATTTCGATTTCTTTAATCGTTCAAAGAAAAATTGCCTATTTCGATAAAAGATCGCAAAAAGCGGCAAATTTTGTCAAACTATCGTGAAAAAATGCCAAATTAAATTAAAAAATAGCAAAAAAAAAAAAAAAACGCAAATTTCGCATAAGATGGCGAAAAAACGCAAATTGCGTCAAAAGGGCACGGAAAAATGCATAGTTAATGCAGGAAGTGAATTTCCCTCCCTCCCGCCATCCTTTATAATCTTTCAAAAAAAAAAATCTGAAAATATTTTAAAAAACGACAAAAACAATATTTTCGTTATTAATTAGCCGATTTTGTTCAAGTTTTCAGCAATTGGCAATAATGATAATTAAAATATATTAAGTTTTAAGGATATTATAGATACCCATCAAAAAGCACACTGTTTGACTCACTGGATAAAAAATACCGTTATTATAACTTGTTTGTTTATTTAGCTGCGGCGACATCGTAAAAATCCGATAATCATTGATAATGTTTTGCTAAGCAAATAACAAACAGTAACTTGCTTTTGCTGCGATCTTTCATGAAACTAGCTATTTTTTCTTCGAATAAACTTTTTTTATGACCATTTGTTGATTTTCGCGATATTTTTTACATTTCAAAATTTTTATTAATGACTGTCTTTTCACAATTTTCGGAACAGAATCACCTCTTTAATACGTATTGCTTGCAAGGAAAACAATCACCGTATTCGCCTTGCCGCACTAAGCATATTTTTAACTTTTAAACTCGTATGCGCCGCGCCGCTTATTCCCGAAAATACGGTAATTAAATAACATTATTAATTTCGAAGTTTGTATTTAAATTATTGTTTTCTGATTAATAATTTCATTTTTATGCATTCTTAATACAGTTTATTAATGTATTTTTGTTTAGCACGTCAATCGCGATTACCGCTGAAATTTCAACTGCGGCGTTTACGAGCATTTTCTAAATTTTTTGAGTGATTTTTCGCGATGTGGCGAAAATTTTGTGCCAAATGAGAACAAAGAATCATTCTGTCACTGAACTCCTATTTCGGATTTTTCAGAAAAGCAGAAAATTGCAGAATTAAAGGAATCGGAAGGATTGTTGACTCATTTAAAAATTTAACATTACATCGAATTCAGAATAATCAATGGTGGAGCTGCAGGTGCAAATATCGACACTGTGTAAGAATAGAAAAATAAACTTCTGAACATAACGAAGGATTTCGATACAGCAAACATTTTCAATGCTAACAAAATCGAGCTGTTTTTCACAGCTCTTCTAAACAAAACTCAAGCAAAAATTGCATAGTTGGGAAAATGTCAAAAGAAAGATTTGCCATTATGCTCTGTACCAGTTTGATGGATGAGAAGCTCAAAATCACTTGTGATCGGAAAACGTTTAAAAAATCGCATCATTGGCTAAAAACTATAAACCAAATTGGAAAGTATAGATGATATACACAATTTTCTCATAGTGGTTCGAGAGAATTAACACGATAATGAAGGGAGAAAGGAAGAAAAAAAATCGTTATTTTTTGTTAATACCAGATCATTTACAAACATACAGCTGAGCAACATAACCTTGAAGTTTCAGTCACCAAATTGTACTTCTATAATCCAACACACTGGATCAAAGAGTAATCAAGATCATTAAAACTTACTACTAAATCCATTTTCTGAAGAAATTGTCCCTGGTCATGGAGGCGACAAATTCGGCAGAAGAAGGTCAACATCATGGATGCTGTTTATTGGATATCAACGGCATAAAATGAAATAACTTCTTACACCATCGAAATATGCCTCTGTAAAGTTGGATTCCTATGTGAGAATGGGCAAACAAGAGTAGATTAACATGAAGCAACGGCTGTGCATGACTTGGGATCAATTCTTCAGAAGCTTCATACTGAAACAGAACTTGGAGCTTATCTCGAAACTGATGAAATCCTCGTGATTTGCAAGAACAAAGGAAAGTGAAGAAGAAGCAGAACCAAAAGAGACTGATGAAATAAGATGAACAATGACTACATTCAGTGGCGTAGCTACATATTCAGCGCCCTGGAGCAAGTAAAGTTTGTGCGCCCTCTTGTTTCTCGAAAAAGTTCTGTGGAATTTCGGAGAAGTAAGATGTCTCCTGTCCCCAGAAATTTTGAGATTGTGTTTTCAGTAGTCAAAAAGTACAATTTCGCCCTCTCCCCCTTCGCAGAGAAAAATGTCTAAATTAAACAGTGATCTTCTTTCTCAAGCAACGCTGTTTTCAGTCTTTATATGGTACTGTGAGGTGGTACATAAGTTCCTGTTTTTTTCCTTAGAGAGTCCCTGCCATATGATATAGGTCTGGAAATACAGCTGGCCAATCTATCAAACAAAATCCTCACTTTTCAGAAATTCGTCGACCATATCAGCTCTATATGGACGCGTGCTGTAGTCCATTAAAATAAGACAAGACTAAGTGCAACTCTATGGGTAATATGCAAGCTTTAAGACATGTTTGCTACAAAACATTCCGACTGATTTTGATGAAATTTAGAATCAATATTCACTGGGTTATACTCAAAACTTATAGACTGGGAGTCGGCAGCACAAACTATCGCCTCATTGAATTCATTGTTGAAATTTCAGAATTAGTTAAAACTCGATTCGCATATCACAACACAATTGGTCTGCTTAGTCATATCTCAGTGGAAAACACCCAAAAACCCGATTTTAGAGAATGACTCATAGTTTTACCATTGTTTTTTCCTGCACTCAAAAGTATGAAAACATGGGGAAATGAAAGTAGGAAAACATAATGGTAAACCATATGAATCAACCGCTAAAATAGTGTTTTCAGATATTTTCCATCAAGATTTGACTTGTCAGGTCGATTGCATTTTAACATGCGAATCGAGTTTTAACTAATTCTGAAATTTTAGTCGTGAATTCGATGAAATGATTGTCGGAACTGCCGTCTCCTGGTCTATTATGGCAGAATGTTTTTTTCTGTGATTAAAACTTTTTATTTCAGAGCAATGACAATTTTTCAGAATGTTTTTCTTTTTCAGAATTTTTGCTCTAAAAATCATTGATTATTTAATTTTTTTTAAATTTTAAATAATATAAGATTGTTCAAATCCGATGCTTGTAGCAAAATTTGTAAATATTAACTTCACTTGAGGTAGGAAACAGTTTTATCTGGTTTAGGGCGCACCAACAAGCAGGTCGGCTGCCCCGTGGGACAGAATGTGACTTAAATTTGCAAGACCCTCTTTTTTTCATTAGTTTATAGGTCTCTTTCAGGCAGGGTCAATTGACTCTTTGTTGAAAAATATGTTATCAGGAAAATGTTTAGGCTTTATAAATGAATGTACATGTTTTCTTTAAAACACAGGGTCTGTATCCCCAGTAGAATTATTTTACTTTTGTATAGAATTAGGAATTATAATCTAAGTTTTTATTCATTGTTATATGGAAAAATACTTGTTTTAAACACTCAGTATTTTTGTAAACTGCTCAGAAAGTTGATTAGAGTAGTTCCTGATTTTTTCCTTTATAGTTCGAAAATGCATTGGCCTACTAATATCCTATATCGGATGATGATGGTAGGGGGAGAAGATCCGAATTACGGCGGAAGCAAATTCACATTACAAATTTTGGAAAATAGGTTTTCATGTTTTGCCTTATTAATCCTAAATTTCGCAGATTAAATAAAGTTTAATGCGGACAAATATTTTTGAAAAAAGTTGTGTAAAATTGCATAGGCGATAATCTGGTCCTATGTAGCACTGAATTTGAAATACTGTTTTTTTCTTTTTGAAGTAAACTGCTTAGCAATTCTGTACCTGAGATTTGCGATATTTTCAAAATCTCAAAAATAATTACGTACAAAATTTAATTTGCTGTTTCCTCCTCACTTCTTTCCCATCTCTAAATTTTGTCGTCTTGGACTGATGTGGAATAGCTTATTATTATTTTGTTATCTGTATTCATACATGTTTAGTTTCCGTAAAACAAAAAAAATCTTCAAAATTTTCGTTTCTTAGTATTTTGTTTGTAAAATAGTCAATAATTTTCTTCAATTTGTCAAACTATTTTTTGTTGTTGTTGTTGTTGTTATCGTGAAATAACTAAATAGCTAAGGCATTGCTGCTGCATCATAAATTTAGTTTTTTTTTTTTTTTTTTTTTTTTTTTTTTTTTTTTTTCTAGCAGTGGCTTTTTTGACTACCATTATTTCCACACGGTAATGATCATGATTAATTTCCAAAACCGTTGTAATAAAAATCTTCAAGAAGATGATTGTTTGAAAACATTGGCAGCGAATAAAGTGACTAATGAGAGTCCTGTAAATAAGTTTTGATTACTTTGAGATTTGAATATCTTCAACTCTAGTTTATGGAAAAGTCACAAAAACGTTTGAGAAATTAGTTACTGTAGGCCTCAATATGGTATGAATTAAAATTTTGCGAATAGAAGTAATTTCTTTTAGTTGTGTACAAAAACACGTTTTAAATCAAAATACTTGAGGTTAAACACAAGATAAAATATAGCATTAGAAGCAACATCTTTTTTTTACGTTTGAAAAGTTGTTTTTTAGTAGATCGGAACACGCTGTTTGTAGCATCATTCATCTATAATATCTGATATAATTAATAAAAAAATATATGCAAATATTTTTACAAATCTTCATTTCGCTTTTTCTAATTTTACGCCCTTAGGATTCGCGCGCCTGGAGCAGATTGCTCCAACTGCTCCACGGTAGCTACGCCCCTGACTACATTAAAGCAATATGACAAAGAGACTCATTCAAGACCTGTTGAACTATGTGTCTGAGCATCACCTCGAGACTTTTCCACTTCTTAAACAGCCAGATAACATGTACATTGCATGAGCATATACAATGCGAAAACAGACTAAAATTATTCATTAAAGTAATGTACGGATTATGTTTTCAAGAGGTATATTGTAATGTAAATGTATGCTTTGTAAAAATTTTTTAATAAAAAAATGAGATAGTACAGTACAACACTGACTAAATTTAGTTTGGCATTGCACAATGGTATGACTAACCATGCTAAATATTTTATATGGACTGTAAATTCAATATATAGTAGTAGTAGTAATGCATTTCCTATTCTCCCTCTATACTGAACACCCCCTTAATCTGAACATTTTTGGTCGGTCCCATGAGTGTTCGGAATAAAGAGTCCACTGTACTTGCAAATAAAGATTGGGCGTCATCCCTAAAAATGTGACAACCGGGGCGGATCGCCCCGTCTGTCCCCCGCTAGGTACGCCAGTGGTAAAAATTCACAGATCAAGTACGTAAAACGTAAATTAATAATAATAATAATAATAATAATAATAATAATAAAACCTTCGCTTTACCTTAACTTGGCAGCACTGATTATACTACAAGAGCCGAATTGCAGCTGTTACCATAGAAACCAGGGTTTGCTCAAACAGCACAGGATTGCTAATAAATAAGAAAAATCGCCATTTGGCCAAAACTATATAATGAATGTGGAAAAATCGGTACATTTTGAAGTTCTTATGAAATTAATTTTATTACATAATCATTTATCAAAATAACGAATAATATTATTATTCTTTTCTTAGTTTTACCCTTTTTTAAATTCATTTTAATACTATTTCATGTTATATTGTTGATCAGTCTAGCATTGCCCGGCCCACAAAAAATACGAAAAATACTTAAAAATCTCGAAAAGTTTTTAAAAATTTGCAGAAATTCCGGAAAAACTTTATTGAAAAGATATTTATTTCTAAAATAAGCTAAAAATTTGAAACTGAATTTCATGCATGAATGTAAAATTTTTTTAAGAATTTTTAGTGAAATATTTTTAATTTCGATGTGATTTTTTAAAATCGCTTAGTCACAATTTATATATTTAAGCTCCAAGTTTGAAACCAAATACCTTTTACGAAAGCTCAAAAAAGAAAAGCCTCAAAAAGCAAAAAATCCTATAAATCGCATTAAAATATCGAGAAAAGGAACAACTGTACAAATTCTAAATGAATTTTATTAAAAAGAGAAAAGACAAAAACTAAATTCTTTGGAAAGCTATTTAAAACAGAAAATTTATTATTTATACCCAACCACCGGCAGAAATCTGGAAAAAGCCAGGTACTACGCTATCAGACTGAGCACCTCTCAACTTTAATGTGTATAAATTATAGCCATTTGGGTGTAAGAACGTCATAATTTCTAAAAATTTAAATTATTTTATAATTTTTTTATTATCGCCCCCGTTTTTGCTTTAAAATACACAATTTCTGATAAAAAGTTTGTTTTGTAAACAATTACAGGTCTAATTACTAATATAAAATATGTTTTTATGCTTTAATTCTAAAATCATAATTATTAGTTAGAAATTTAAAAATTGTATTAACTGCAAATTAGTAATTTCATTAGTTAGTAATATCCAATAACATTATGTACGTAAACATTTTATGATAATTATGGAAAACTATATTAAATATAACATTTTTTTACATTCATTAAAATAATTAAAAACTGCATTTAACATTTTGCTAACACTGTTAATTAAAGGGATACTTCACTTATGCAAAAACAATTTAATCCTATGGCCGATTTTTTAAAAATATCTCGTTTGCATTTCAATATTTTATTGTTTTTTTTTTTTTTTTTTTTTCTTGCATTGGATAGTTGAGCTCAATCTTTACAAAGAACTTTTTTCATTTTTAAGTTTTGTCAGTAGGATTATTTTTTTTTTTTTTTTTTCGGAAGGGTTTGGGATTTTTTTCAATTTTCAGACTTGGTTTCGAAATGAAATCATCCTAGCAAAAAAATTCCTAAAACAAAATCGAAAAAGTAAAAAGGGTCATTGTTTGACCTCAAGTGTCAAATTCAGGAGGTGGGGCATTGCCGTAGCTAGAAGTGAACAATAGGTGGGGGCTCATATTCTTAGTTTCTCTCTTTCTGCCGCAGAAAGATAAATTAGTGCATATTCACAGTTTAGATAATTTTTTTTATTAAATTGTTGTCCTAACTTCATTTTATGCTAAGAAAAGAATAGGGTGATGAAAAATTTGAGTGTATAACTTGTCAAAAATTAAGTATTATATTAGCTTTATGTATATAAATAGGATGAGCAAATGTTGAAACGCTTGTTTTACATACAATTTAGTAATTCTGCAAAACTGTAAAAGGGCCTAAACACTAAATTAGATTTTGGAACAGAATTTCCTTTGAATTTTTGGAACAGAAATTAATTGAGTTAGCTTGGAATCTTTTTCAGGGAGGGGGGGGGGTCAAAATATTTTAGGGGGGCTGAACCGCAAAAAGCACCGCTTAGCTATAGCCCAGAGATGGCGTGGGGGAGATTCCTTTCCGGAACAATAAGACCCTCACCCCAAAAAAATTTGAGATTATGATTTTCAATGGCCAAAAATTGCAATTTCTCCCGGTAGTTTAAAATAACCCTTCTCTCCCTCCGAAGCCGCAGAAATCCCTCCCGGAGAAAAGTATCTCAATTTAACACTGCCGACCTCAGCTATGAAGTCCAAGCTAATACAGTGAAACCTCCAAATAAGGGACACCTATGGGACCGGAAATTTTGTCCCTGAAATAGAGGTGTCCCTTATTCGGAGTTTTTATTACAGTGCAACTTCCATATAAGAGACAGCTATGGGACTGGAACTTTTGTTCCTTAAATAGAGGTGTCCCTTATTCGGAGTGTCCCTTATTTGGAGGTTTCACTGTAATTTAAAAATACTGAAACGCAAATTAGATATATTTGAAAATTTCTTCCATTGAAGTATTATTAGCGAGCGGGATATTTCATGAGTGAAATAGCATCTTAATAATTATTAAACAATTGATTCCCCAGGTAGTAACATAATATTAATATGCACTTTTATGCTTCAGAATTTTTAATCTATACATATAATAAAACAGTAGGACCCGGTGTGTCTGTACATTGAAGATAATTGACAAAAATGGAGTCAGGGCGATAAAAGAAAACCAATGAAACACAAAAAAAAATTTTTTTGAATTTTTTGTCTGTCTGTCTGTCTGTCTGTCTGTTTGTTCGAGGTTATCTTCGTAACTACTGAATGGATTTTTATGCGGTTTTCACTAATGAAGAATGCACACTCCCGGGCAGTGTATAGGCTTTGTTTCATCAAAATCGGACAACAGACAAAAAAGTAACAAAAAGAAACAAAAGAAACTATTAGGTGCGCTGCTCACGTTTTTTAGTACATAACGTTTTTTAGTACATATAAAATCCAATAGATGTCACTGTGCGATTTTAAAACGCGCTATCGTTATGTTTTCGCCAGTCTACTTAAGTATGAGAAAGTTTCAAGCTGGCTGTCGTTCCATGTGGTTTAGTCGGTAGAACGTCAGTGCGCCATACTGATGGCCCGGGTTCGATTCCCAGCATGGAATTTTTTTTCACTATGTTGGCATTAACGCCTATAAGCAATTAAAAGAATTTGAAATATTGTATTCAAGGCGAATTTTCTCTCTGGGAAAATTTCCTTGCATTAATATGTCAGTGTAATTTTTTTTTCGATTTAATTTTTTTTTCGAAACTTTGTTTTTCTTAAAAAATTACAGTAAATATTTGATATTTCCCAACGTTTTTTGAATGATCGACTTGCTTTTTTTTTTTTTTTAATGTATGTCTGAACCTTATCTAACTACTTCTTCAAGATTTCTTTAGATAAACCGACCAGCGTAGCGGGCGAAGGCCGCTAGTAAAAGCAATAAGAATGCGATGATTGACAGAGCATTGGAGTTGACAGACTCTTAAAAAGCGCGCCAGATATTTAACCTTGAAGATTGGTTCCTCGCCAAAGGAGAATTTTTTACGCCAAGATTTTTACTTTATACGTACGCTTAAAATAGAAATTACCCTAATTTCCTGCGTATAATCCGCGGATCAAACAATAATTTTTCGACCCAGAAATTTTATTAAATAAAATAAAACTTTTTCAGATCGCCGTAAATATTTGCCTTCATTTACAAAATAAAATTTCTGGGTCGAAAAAGAATCGTTTGATCCGCGGATTATAGGCAGGAAATTAGGGTACTTTTGAATTAAATACTTTTAACAGAGAAATTACTTTAAATACATGTTACAAAATCTCGAATTTATTAATTTATAAATATAACCATATAAATTTCTACGCATTTTCATCACAAGATTAAAAAATATCGGATAACTATTTTTCACGGCGGAATATTACTGTTTCTACCTTCCACAGTGCTGCCAAGTTAAGGTGGAATAGAGTATATGTTCCATTTCTACTTACGTCGCGTTCTATACTTTCTTTCACAGGTGCTTGCTTCAAATGACGCATGCAAAATATTTTACTATTATGCATGAAAAAAATTCGGAATGAAATCGAATTTAATGGATTTACCCTTACATTCTATACAAAGGACTGTTATGACGTAGGTGCCGAAAACTACCGAAAGTAAGTTCCATCCGAATGTAAGCCCGACCTGTGGGGGAGAAAACATAACTCCCACACTTAAATACCTTTCGGATCTGGTGTACTATTAATAGTACACGTCCTTTAGTGGAGTATTATATTGTTCTAAGAAATACTTTTGCTACTAAAGTAAAACCCCCATAATTCGGATTAATTGGGACCGGACTGAATCCGCATTATCGAAAACCCGGATTATCCGGAGAATTAGAAAAAAAATGAAATAAAATAAAACATACTTACAGATAATCACTTTTATGTTAAACTTATGGAATATTTACAAACAGTAAAAATATTTACTTAATTTTTCTTACTTAAATCGTTTGCTTAATTCTTTCGAAAAGATTTCAGAAAAAGTTTTTTTTTTTTATTGTGACTACGACAATGAAATAAGTTAATGTTATGGAAATTAGCCAATCGCTTCTCATACTTGAAAAAAAAAAGACCAAACTAATCCGGAGATCCGGATTAACGGGGTCCGAATTAGCTGGGTTCTACTGTAATTACATGAAGTAATGTTAATATATGTCTTAGCTTTACTAAATGACTTTATGTTTCAGTATTTATTAATAATAATTATTATTATTATTTGCTTAATTCTCTTTGCGCCATTTGCGATTCTTTTATTTTAATCATATATTTAACTCAATAAATTTAAAATAAAAGTTACTTTCCTGAAAGAATCGTGTGTAATAAGGCGCAAAAAGTATTAGAAAGTTGTAATACAAGCAGTGTTCTCGCTGTCGCTCGCCATTGCGCCAAATCGCGACTAAATTCTTCATTTGGCGAGTAAACAAGCGATTAGATTCGCCAAACTGCTAGTGCTCAATTTTTGCCTTTTCTTTCTTTTCTTTTTCATTTTTCATACATATAATGCATATATTTATATTTTTAATATATTTGTAGCGGATAGTTGAAGTTAGATTAATAAAAATCGTTGCCATATTTATAAACACTTAGGTTATTTTAGAACATATTGAAAAAAAAAGCGGGTACATTAAAAGATTGAGTTTTTTCTTTTTATTATTATTATTATTGTTATTATTATTATTATTATTTATTATTTTTTTGGCTACACGGCGAATTTATTTTGCTAACACTTTTTTCATTTGACGAATGTTTTTTATTTTTAATTAGCCAAATTACTAATGTTGGTCAAATAATGTTGGTCAGCGAGAACACTGAATACAAGTTAAATCTTATTGCAATACAATATTTTCTAAACATGTCCAAAAATTCTTCCTCAGCCTATTGTCATATGAATATTAATTCAATAGTATGCAAAACAACAACATACGTTATCTTTCAGACAATTAAATATTCGTTAAACATCAATTAATCTATATGGATAGCTAGTGTTAAAATTATTAACGTAAAAGCAATTTTTTGTTAAAATTGAAAATAAATTCGGACCCGAAAGAATCAAATTGTTGAACTGGTAGGTTCGTAATTTTGCAAAGAACATTACGATCCACAATAATTCGCTAATATTTTGTTAACAAGATAAAAATGAGACACAATTTGGCGAAAAACTTAACAACCCCAATAAACTAACTCTGATGACATAAATTATTATTTCATCAACATTTAATAACATATCAAGAAATTATTATCTCTTTACCACAGAAATAGGAAAGACAGGAATAGAAATTTCTGTAACAACAGCCCCATTAAATTATTCCTTTTGATTTATAAAGTGTTTTTCCAATAAGAAATTATCCTTTTGTTTATAAAAATGATGATCGCACTGAGAAGATACAATATCTGTCTATAATATTAAAGAAATAAATTAACCATAATAATAAATAAATAAATAAGTTATTTATGACTATTGCTTAATTTATAAAATATAAATTGCGCAATGAAATGCAATGCATGTATGATGTCAAACGGAAATGTGAAATGTTTATTTTTGAGATAGAAAACTAATATTATTACATAAATTAATCTAAAAATAATAAATCACAGAAAAATTAAATACATTCATTTACGAAAGGTATAACGGCTGTTGAAATAATTCGCAGTGCATTTATTTGTCTTTATTAAGATCTAAAACGCAAATGATAAAAGAAGGAATGATTAATGATAAAAATTTATTCTTTTTTTGAACAAACAGCGAGCCTGGATAAAATAGCTATCTAGTTTAATATTTAATATTTCTTAATGAAATTAAGTCAAATATATGTGATTAACATCACACGACCCCCCTAATATATGTGAAGCATTTTTTTAATGTGCTTTTTTTTCACAAATATTCCAACTATAAGCTTCCCTTAAAATCATTAGAATTTCCTGTGGGCTAAAGGATTAATTTTGGAGGTACGTTAGTTAAATAAAAAAGGGGGGGGGGGATAGGAGAGAATTTAATTTAGATAAATGCATTTCATGTAGAATTTCATTTTTTTTCATGCAGAGTATACGTTCGAATATCCGAATTTTCTACACAGGTTAATTCTGAAAAGGTGCTGTTCTCTTTAATATAGAAGGTTCATTGGGTTCATTGGGTTCAAGTATAAAAGGAAGAATAGGGGAGGATCTTATTTAGATAAATGATTTTTCCATGCAGAATTATCTAATTTGCCTCAAATTTAGCACATAGGTTCATTCTTATACGATGCATCCTTTACAAATTTTAAAGGTTCATTAATTACGTATAAAGATTGGTACGGGTCCCCCACCCTTAATTTTGATAAATGGGTTTTTATGCAGAATCATCCGATTTTCTTCAAATTTCGTATATAGCTGTCATTTGATAATACTCTTTCTTGGTTAAATTTGGGGTTTCATTGGTTAAGTGCAGAGGAGAGAACGGGATGGCACTTGAATAAAATGATTGAAATAAATTGATTTTTCATGCAGAAGTTTCCTTCTTTTATAAGTTCGAATATCCGACTTTTACATATAGATTCATTCTGAAAAGGCGCTTTTCTGATTAATTAAGGAGATTCATTTGTTAAATAAAAAGGGAGGAATAGGGGAGGGCCAGTGGTGTAGCCGTAAAAAGTACAGAGGATATTCGCTCTAAGCAGAGGGTATACGCTCAAGGCAGAGAGTATACCCTAGTGACTAGTTTGTATATACTAGTGTATACTAGTGTATACTAGTTTGTGTATGTATATTTCTTGAGAAACAGAGGGTATACGGTGTTCCTTTGAAAAATCCAGGAGATATACGGCGTATACCCGCATATACCCTCCACTACTTCCATGGGGAGGACCTTATTTAGATAAATGAATTTTTCGCAAAGATTTATCAAATTTTCTTCAAATTTTGTGCATATTCTTATTCTGATAAGACTCTTCCATGTTAAATTTTCGGGGTTCATATGTTACGTATAAAAGGTGCAACCCCCCCCCCCCCCTTTAATGTAGATAATTGTTTTTTTTATGCTTAACCATCCGATTTGCTTCAAATTTTGTATATTTTTCATTCTGATAATACTCTTCCTTGATTAGTTTAGGGGCTTCATTCAACAAGTCAAATTTATACTAAAAACTTAATTTTTGGCCTGTCACAAGAAAAAATTGGGGTGGGGGTGCCAAATTGAAGCTTCGCCCGGGTGCAGTTTTCTCTTCGCACGCCCGTGGATTTTTAAATTTAATTCCCTTGTTTAAATTTATATTTTAAACGAAAAAAATCAATAAAAATATTTATTTGAAATTACGGGGTAATTTGTGTAGTTTAATTTTTTGTGTTTATGCGTACTGAATGCGAGAGAAACCTTGACAAAACTACTCGGGTTTTCACTGATTTCCGGGGCCTTTTCACTCATTTTATTTTTAAAAAAATTTCTCCCCATCGAAAAATTTTAAAATTCTGTAACAGATGTGAATCTGGTTCATTTAGTTAATCCGAAAAGATTGTGGTAAAATGAAGTCGTTGACTAAAGTAAGAAATTAGTTAAATTACTATTCGAAAATATTGGTTATTTCAACCTTCCATCGACAGCGATCACAGCGTGTTCTATACAAACATTACAGACCAAAGCAGTGGTCAAAGGACTGTTTAGTGTTTATATAAACTAAAACTTTGAAAATTCCAAAGCGATCGGTTTTTGCTTTCCGAATTTTAACAAATTCACGTTTATTCTTCTATGCAAAACACATTTATTTTACATTTTTTAAAATCAACTTTTTTTTTATAAAACAGTAATTTTGGAATCAGTTTTTTTTTAATTTACATATTCTTAATAAGCGTCTAAAGATAGGGCTACATAGATAATATTAAAATCTCTAAATGGTGTATTTTTAAACATTTGAATTTAGTTTAAAATAATACATTGCGGTTTTTATCCACTCTCCAAAATGAAAACAAATATTTTTTCAATGGGGACAAGATGACTTTAAGTTCTGAAAATCGCTAGCCTCTCCTCACAACCAAAGCTAGTGAGAAATGAAAGGGAGTGTTTTGATTGGCCAGTCTTGTGCTAGCCTCGAATCGAGGTTCAAATCTAGTCAGCGTGCAGTTTTGAGGTTTTCTAAATTCGGCCATTTGATTAGTTTTAATTAAAATGCCACCTAATTATAAAAAAATACAGAGATTCAGGTACATCAGGAGAGATTTTGGAATATTTATATAAAAAATGAGCTTCGTACGTGCCGTAGATTTCGCTAGCTTCGCAGATATGCAGACCAGATCAGTGTTGTATTTAGGTGATGCCCTTAGAGGGACATTTCCCCATAGCTCTAAAATGTTTCCCCCACCCTCCGGGAAAATTTGCAAAATTGCGTTTTCAATAGTCAAAAGTACAATCCTCCCCGGAATTCTACAATGTCTCCCCCGAGCTACTGAAGTCCCTCCCGGAGAAAAGTGCCTGAATTCAACACTGGACCCAATAGAGCAATGGGTTCTTTTATTAGTATAGATTTTATTTGTCACTAAGTGATGCAACCATTTTCTCGCTATCATCTATTTTGTAGCAGAAAATCTAAGACACGAAACGCCAACAACGTCATTGGCACGTGACCAAAATTTATTCACGTGGCTGATAAAAGCGGAAGAGTATCTGATTGGTTATTGCATTTGCATTCATAGGATAAAATTGAGTTTCAGATAATTCCCTATTCGTCTTTTTTTACAAGACTGTCTTATCCGGGTGTTTTTAATTTGGTTTTCGTATAGGTAACAGCTTCTGCTGACGAAAATATTCTGTTAAAGTTGACGTATAAGTTGATATAAAATATTAAGTCTTCTAAGTATATAAGTACCTAAATACGTTTACGTAAATTTTGTATTATAATACATAACAATTAACAAGTTAGAAAGCTGGAAAAGTAAGTTGGCTAATTTTTAATTATATTTTATTAATTTATGCATTGTTTGCAAAGAGTATGTTTTAAAAATATACTTTTCAGTTGTTATATTTCAACGTATTCAAAATAAGTGATTTTATGGTTTGTAAATTTATGCATAGTTTTTGTTTTGGTTTTGGTAATTGCAAATAATTACTTATATATTGCGATATAATAGTTTTAGTTTTTGTTTTAGTTTTGATTTGTTTAAATGTTGTTGTTGTTGTTGTATTTTGTGTCGGCCGATTATCTACGCTAGGGATATAGGCCCAGGGGAGGGATGCCCTTCGTGGGGGGGTCATTCTAAGGGAACCTAACCCGTATTTACGCAAGGTTCGAAGAAAACCACGACAACTCCGAACGGTTAGGCCGACGGCCGCGATTGGGTTCGAACCCAGCACCTGCCGTCTACCAGTTGAGAGGTCAGACCCTCTCGGCCACTGGTGGGGCTTTGATTTGTTTAAAGAAGATTTTTGTTATAATAACGGAGCTTTGGACAATTCGGAAGTCAGTGTTAGTTATAGAATATTCTATTATACAAACCTAAGATTATGGACATAATAGTGTATTTTTTTTATAGTTTATATATTTTCTTTATAATGATATACAAAACTGACTATATTCATTTTCCCTATATGTTATTGATTCCAATGAAGAAAAGTCAATAAGATGTCACTTTATATCAAATAACACTGAAAGGAAATAGTTCTTTAAAAAGTTTTTTATGATAGATATTTGTTTAGTAATGCATTCAACATTATTAATGTTTTGTTGAATTTGCCCCGAACAGAGGAGGGGCGAAATCGGATAGAAATTTTTTTCAGCATAATATGTGGACAACATAATATGTGGATCTTTAAAATAACAGTGTCGATTATAGAAATTTTTTTCAGCATAATATGTGGACAACATAATATGTGGATCTTTAAAATAAGTGTCGATTTTTTTAATTTACGTTGATTTTCAGGTACCGTGAATTGCAGTAGATTGTTATGAGAAAGGAATCGATTATAATGGAAGATGCATACATTTAAAGGGAAATTGAAGAACGTTGTTCGATTTGTCAGCTTACAAATAGTAATTTCTTAAAATTTGTTGCATTTATTCATTAAACACAAACGTGTCTACCAAATTTGTTTATTAACCCTTTCCGGCACGGACAAAATCTGTTAGTAAAATGAGAAATTATCGACTGACACTGGAATTCACAAACGAATTATTTAGATATTTCGAAAACCGTAATTTAAGCGTTTTTTCCAAAGCAAAATCTATCTAAAATAGTATTTGTGTTTGCATTTTTGGAATAAAAATTAGGTATCTCAGACCGGGACAGTGTGCCGGAAAGGTTAAAGGAGGAAAACATATAAGAATCTTTTTAAGTATGAAGTATGATTTTATTTTATACGGATTTTGATAAGACTGAATTTGAATTTTCACTTTAAAATTATATCTATGTAAGAAGTTTTTATAATGAGATATCACTTTTAAAACATTTTTAAAATACCATGCAATTTTAATAACAATTTTAATTTTTCTTAAGAAAGGTGTTATAATAAAAATAAATTATTAAATTATAAATAAATAAATATATAAATATTATTATAAATAAATAAATATAAATAAAATATATATTATATTAAATAAAATATATATTATAAAATAAATTATTTTTATCATAACACCTTTCTTAAGAAAAATTAAAATTGTTATTAAAAGGGTTATATAAAAGGTGAATGTTTTAAAATCTGATGATAAAAAAAAATCAATTGGATTTAATTAACTTTTTACCATGCAATTTTGTTTCGTATATATTTGGTATCGTGCTCAAACGGGCTCGGACTTAAAATCGTCGGGCTCGGTCGGGCCCGGGCCACGTAAAACGAGCCCGAACTCATCTGTAATTCAGATGTGAAATGATAATTCCTCCATGTGATTAGCCTGGAGAACGGGAGGGAATGGAGGGTTATGCAAATCTGCTCCCTTTGAAAATGAGAAATAATGCTACGGAAAATTCAAATTAATATGGAGGCTGATTGTTTGGTTCGTTAAATTTCGTTTTTTGTTGCGATATTTTGACATTCGTACAGCTTCACCTTTTTTAAACCGGAAAATTTTATTTATTCATGTGTAGAAAATATTGAAAGAACTATTTTCCACCTTAAATTGCGTACTACAAGTTATTATAATGCTACTTTGATCAAAATGACGGAGGAACTAAAGTCGTGTTTATTTATTTTAGTATTTTATTGCTGTTTGAAATGAAATTTTGTGATAAATACAGATTTATGTTTACGGATATCTTTGTTTTATATCTATCATGTTTTATATATGTTTATATATTTTTTTCTTATCCATTAGATTTAGTTTTGAGCAACTTTTCATCTTTCTTCATGCAATGAAAATTTGCGTTTGGGTCCTTTTTAAAAGAAGTACCACACAATTATACCTTCCGCAAATAAAAACCTGTCTAAAACGGAAATTCGATAGGTTTTATGGGACTCCGTTTTATTAGGTTTTATTACATAAGATATTGTTTGTACATAACATGTTCGGGTTAAAAAATTTGGGCACCCCCCCTTTCAAAAGGCTGGTTAAGGCTATGGCGTTACACACAGATACGTTTGGCCTTTATAATATAGATAGATAACAGAGCTTACGATTCGAAAGTCTGTGTTTGTAATTAAATATTCCATTATACAAACCTAAGGTTATGGACATAATAGTGTATTTTTTTAGAGTTTATATATTTTCTTTTTTAATGATGTACAAAAATGACTATATTCATTTTCCCCATATTTTATTGATTCAAATAAATGGAAGTCAATAAGATGCCACTTTATATCAAATAACACTGAAAAGAAACAGTTCTTTAAAAGTATGTTATAATAGATTTTGCCACGAATGCATTCAACAGTATTAATGTCTTGTTGAATTTGCCCCGAACAGAGGAGGTGTGAAATCAGATAGAAATTCTTATTAACAAAGCAAGTGGACAACATACTGTCTTTTTTTATTTATTAGTAATTACAAGCTTCGTTTCAAATACACTTCACATATGGTTTCTCGAACCGTAATTATATATTCATATTCATATGAATAAGAATGGGAATGCGAAAAGCTGACGATATTCGATACTTTAAAATTAAATAATTTTACGATAGTTTGGTGATTTTGATTTCATCAAAAATGATAGCAATATCAAGAGATACCCCCGCCCCTTCCCAGTAGAGATACCTTGCAATATCATAATGCTATATCATATAATGACATATTAAAATAATAATGCTATGTATGCTCATCTCCTAAGATATAGCTTTTTTGTGAAACAGAGGGGATAAGGTGTTCTTTAAAAAAATCCAGAGCAAATATTCTTTATTGGGCTATACAGCGCTTCTCAAACTTTTTTTCATGTATCCTTTTCTCAGACATTTCGATATAGCTTCATTTCCAAAAAACACATCCCATTTCCTTCCCCTCACACCAACTAGATAATGTAAACGTGCTTTTTAGGTAGACTTCAGAAAGGATGAAATACTGCCTAATGAGGTCACCCCTATGTTATAATTGCTGAAATTTTTTTGCAGTTCTACACCGATGATGTATCTTAGATCCCAAAACTACCATATGTAAAAAACCATGTATCTATCTATCTATCTATATATATATATGTATCATTTTTATGGACAGGATAACTTCTATTATTCTGCTCAAATCTCTTCCAAACTCGTACCTAAAATCAAGTGGCATAAAATATCGGTCAAGTTCGATATTGGGCAGAATCAAACCAAGGGGGAGCCGAGGGGTTTTGTGAAAACAAAACAAAAAAAAAAACATAACTTCTTAATGAAAATGGATATAAAATTAGTTTAAGGTTATATTACTTCTAAAAAATGAACCAAAAATTTAAGCATGACCGATATTTGATAAAGTTAAAAATGGCCTCATGAGGCGAAAAAAAAGGGGGTTTGGAGAGAGAAATGTTCGAGAATTCGTCAATTCTCAAGATATCAAATCCAACTAAATTTTTTATAAACAATCTTAATATTATCTAAAACTTTTCTAATTACAAGTTTTTCATAGGACCAAATCTTACCGATTAAAAAAATTAAAAACGAAAACAAAAAGGGGGGGGGGGCTGGAAAAAGAAAAAGAAATCCATAACTTCTTCAATTCTTACAATATCAAATGCGATTAAATTGATGATACATATAAATATCTACAACTTTTATATTGACAAGTTTTTGATAGGACCAATTCTCAAAGAAACAAAAAAAAAAAAAAAAAAAATAAATAAATAAAAATAAAAATAAAAATTACGATAAATAAAAATATGCTATAGAAAAAAAGTATTAATTATTGTACTCAAATCCAAATTGCTTATACTCTGACTCATTTTTAAACTCATTTTCTTTCTCAAACGAATCCAATTAAGAGGTTCTCTTATTTAGGAACTATATAATGTGCCTTAGTTAGTGTTAGTCAGTGTTTTGATAAAGGCAGAATATATTTCAAAAAATGCTGCTAAATTGGGCATTCTGAACAGAATTTTCCGAAGCGATCGTGATTGTAGAGTTGAGGATGTATTTAAATAACAAATCGCTTATTTTCTGACTCATTTTTAAATTAATTTTTGCTCCCAAACGCATATAATTGGTAGTTTCTTTTATTCAGGAAGTATGTAACATGCCGTATTGGTCGATCTTTTCATAAAGTCAGAATACAGAATGCATTTCAAAATATGCTGTCAAAGTGAGCATTTGAACTGAGATTCCTTTAAGATGATTGTGATAAAACCAGCTCTTACAGAGTAATGAAATTACAAAACCGGCCAAATAAAGTTGTTGAACTGGGTTTATCTATAATCATATTTTACTTTTTTTGTTGAAATGAGAAATTTTAAATCTACCTGATTGTGATAAAACCAGCTCTTACAGAGAAATGAAATTACAAAACCGGCCAAATAAAGTTGTTGAACTGGGTTTATCTATAATCATATTTTACTTTTTTTTTGTTGAAATGAGAAATTTTAAATCTACCTACGCCTGTTGGCCGAGCCGACAGGGATTTTTTATCATCGGTAATCCCTTTATCATAACCACATTGTAAATTGATAAAAATTCTATTGCCATTTCTAACATATTTGAGACTTTATTAACCATTTTTTGTGATTTCCGCGATCACCGATATTATTTTCTTGTACACCCAGAGTGCGTGTAATCCAGGTTTATAACTCTCTGCCTATAACATCGAAACTGCATTTCATTTATTAAAATAGAAAAATCGTTTCTTAATTTAAAAAGCGAATAAAATTGTACAAATGAGGGGTAAATGTCGAATAAGTTATATGTAAATCCTGGGTGTATAATGCGTTCGCAAGTGTACAGCCTAGAAGTGTATGGTTTTATATTTTTTATTTAAAAATCCATACAAACGGACCTAATTTGGATCCCCCAGGACCTGCGAGCGTCACTGCAAGAGTTGCATACGTTCCGGTATGAGTATATATATTTAAACGAAGATCTATGCAAACGAACATAGTATCGCGTCGCACTAAGAACTTCGGCAACGTGCACCGTCGATTTTATATTTTTAAGTAAAAATTTATGCAAGCAAACCTACATGTTGGTTTGATTTTTGAAATCTGCAGCGGAACTTACGCACGGTATTTTGATATTATGCTTTTAAAAAGAGCAGCGAAGCCTGCATCCGTTAATAATGACTTCTTCCGTTTTGCATCTATAGTTGTCCAATGAGATATATAAGCATTAAAACACCTGAGTTTTGCAGATTTCTGCCTGCGGTAGGTATATAAATAACATATTTTAAATTTTAATTAGATTTTCAGGAACATGAGAATTAGAATACGTTGTCAGGAGGAGGGGTTTTTGGTTTATTTTGACAAGGGGAGGGGTATTTTGGTTTATTTTGACAAGGCTAATTATTCTACTCGAGGGATATAGGCCTAGGGGGGGGGGGAATGCCCTTCGTGGGAGTCTTTCAAAGGGAACCTAACCCGTATTTACGCAAGGTTCGAAGAAAACCAAGAAAACTCCGAACGGTTAGACCGACGGCCGCGATTGGGTTCGAACTCAGACCCTGCCGTCTACCAGTTGAGAGATCAGAATCTCTCGGCCACAGGCGGGGCCCGAGGAGTATTTTGTATTGATAGTCATTTTTATATTTTTTGTTTAAGAAAAGGTTTTTAAACGTGCATTGTTTGTTTGTTTGTTTTTCTTTTCAGTTATTCAGTTTTTTGGTGAGAATAAAACGGTTTTCTTTTTTACGGTTTATTGAATTTATAATAAGAAGAATTCAGAAAGCAAAAAAAGGGGGGTCGGGACGGGGGAATGCACTTTTTGTTCATTCAAAGCATAAAATCTAAAATCTTCCAGGGGGTGCGAGAATGCCCCCTCCGAGTCACCTCCTGATTTTAACACTGAATTCACTATTTTTAATATCTCCAACTATACATCGATAATAACATTATTGGTATAGATCGACACAAAATTCGGTTTCTTTTTCGTTTTCGGTCCCAAATCTGAATTTGAATGAAAATAAATTTTCAGCGAAAATGCTACTAGAAACTCGGTCGAACCGAAACTCGAACGAAACTATGTTTATGCCAAAATTCCCGTTTGTAACTTCGGAATTTATGAACATGACTCAGTAATTTGATATCTATCAACTCAAAAGAAACTCTTTTCATTTATTGCTATAAATTGCACTGTGTATAATTATCAGTCTTCACTCACAAAAGGCATTTATGCAATTTTAAAACAAACAACATCAAACAAAAAAAAAATCATTACTGATACAACTTTGAGTGCTTCTTTCCCGTGTTTCTTGAAAGCTGCTGATTTATGAGTAATCGAAAATGTTTAATTGGAAACCGCAGTGAATAAATAGTCATTGAGAAATTTTTATTTATCATCATTGGTCATCGTTTATCATTATTTTAGTTTATAATATATCCTTTAGTCATTGCCCTATGACTCATATGAGGCGCCTACTTCAAATCGCAGTAATAATAATAATAATAATAATAATAATAATAATAAACCATAATTTTTTTTTGTTTAGTGTTATCATTAAATGATTTAGAATATATAGAAGGCTTCTAAATAGATGCATTAATTATACTTAGATATCAATACTAGATAATTTCAGTATTATTTACGGTTGTTGCTTTATTGTTTTAAAAGAGGAATGAATTCTAATTTTTTTTTAATTCCTAGATTTTTTTTTGTGATTTAAAATAAGTTTTATTATTCTTTAATCTTCTCTTAATATGTGCGTGTTTTTAAATTAATTTAAGTATAAAAGATTCCCTAAAAAATGTGGAATTGTTCTGGGTCTAGATCAAAACAATTCTGATTTTTTTTATAACTGAAATTTTGTTATAATGCATATATTAGCTTTAAAAATTAAAAGAAAAATAATTACAAACCAAAAAAAACATTAAAAGGTATTTTTGCACACCTGTAGAAATAGTGTTTAAAACGCGTATTCTTTATGAAATAAACATAACAAAGTTTATGAAACCTTATTTTGTCTATTGCATAATTTCGGGCTCTTTATTAGATAGATACCTACGACGCTTTATTTTTTTTACAAAATATGTCTTGATTATCTTTTGTTTTTCAAATTCAGCGTGCCTTGAATAAGGTACAATAACATTTTTCTTTCAACTATGTTCTAAATTACTATCGCAGCTTTTAATTAACCAACTTTTCACCATAAGCCTTCCGATTATTCAAAAATTTCTATGAAACCCCCGGTTATTTGAAAAATTCTATGGAACACCGGTTAACTGAAAATGCTTTGGTCTCATGCTTTTCCGGAGTTTTACTGTATTAGAAATACAATATTTTACAATAAAAAAAAAAATCAAGAAAACTATTAGACCAGACATGTTCAACCTTTGAGAAATTTTGAACGCACCTCCTTTTCATGGCATTCATTGAAGGTCGCTATTATACGTATGACTAAAAACATGAGGCAATCGTATCATACAATACTAGTTTACATTAGAGATAGCTATATTTAATGTATTAGGATAAATAACAATGTTATTCTTTTATGGTGCATTATTTAGTAACAGATTAACGGGAAGTACCTGTTAAATTTGGAACGCATACCTGCAAATTATGTAAAAAAGAAGAAAAAAAAGCTTAAAAAACTGTTTTTTAGAAATACATCATATTAAAATTATAATAAAAATAAAATTTCCAATATTAATATAAAAAGACCTTAAAAATATATTTTGAAATTCAAAAAAAGAAAGTCTTTTAAAACCTTTATTACAATGCGCCTAAGCAAACCGAAAGAAATCGTGATTAACGGTCACAAATCTTCCTTGTCTAGAAAGTATCATCCACCATCCACTATCCAGGCATAATCAGGGCCGTAGCTAAGGCGGCGCTATGGGCGGCTCAGCCCCCTCCCCTTGGAAAAGATTCCAAGGTCACTCAATGAACTTATGTTCCGAAAATTCAAACTAAATTCTGTTCAAAAGTCTTATTTAGTTTTGAGACCCCCTTCAGAGCTTTGCAGAGTTACTAAATTGTATCGAAAATATGTGTTTCAGCACTCTCTCATCGTATTTGTACATATGAAGCTAAAATGATGTTTAATTTTGCAACAGTTATACACTCAAAATTTTCATCATATAATTTTCTTAGCATAAAGCGAAGCTATTACAACAGTTTAATGAGAAACATGGTACCTACAGTGTGAATATGCACTAATTTATCTTTTTGCATCAGAAACAGAGAAAAAAAAAAAATATGACCTCCCCTACATTCTGTTGAGCGCCCCCCCCCCCCTTTTGTTCACTTCTAGCTACGGCCCTTAACCTTAAACTTACATCCAATCAAAGTCCAAATCACTAGCATACAAACACCTGGCCATTCGCCAAAATTAATAATAATAATAATTTAAAAAAAATCCTCTACGAATTTTAAAATGTTTTGAGAAACTACATTTATTCATTACTGTTAATTCTAATGCAGCTAATACTGCAACTTCTTTATAGAGATGGGAAATATAGTTATTTTTGGTTAACAGGTTACATCGTTCCACACATTCACGGGTAACAGGTTTCAACAACCTGTTATTTTTGTAACGTATAACTAATCGATGAGACTATGCTGTCAATAGACATTTTAATTAGAGGGCCGTTAATTAAGGTATCTTGAATAATTTTGATACATAAGTATAGACGCTGTTTTAGTTCAGATAAACCTTTATAATCAGCATAGAGTTAAAATTTTAATTTTTGCAAGACAAAAACTTAGTTAGTCGTGATACTTTACATTTCACGTATTATTATCGTTTTCTTGCACTAAAAATGCATTTTTCCTCGTTGAAAATTTATACTTATCATAACTCAGTAAATTTTGCTCGTAGAACTTTTTTTTTTTTCTTTCTCTTTTTTTTTTTTTTTTTTTTTTTTTTTTTTTTTTTTTTTTTTTTTTGCTGATTTACTTGTTAAAACACATAAAAACTTTTTCTAAATAAAAGTTATAGGAAACTTACTGAACACTGTATAAAATATGTAGTTTCTTAACAATTTAAAAAATAATTGTTTTAATGTAAATTAATATTTAAATGATGCAGAAGAAAGTTTAAAGCATTTTTGCAATCGTTACAATGACTCCAAAACTGACGGTTTAGAAACTAATTTTTTCTAAACGATCAGAAATATCCTCCATAAAAACAACACCGTTTTAACAATGCGAGTTGTTAAAATAAATAAATAAATAAGTAAATAAATAAATAAAATTGATCTTCATTCTTTAACACCTTGATTTGAAGTTCGAAATTTTGGCATCCCCGAATCAATATCTGTCAATGCATATTCAAAGCTTATCCCACAAGAGCACGAAACATTACTTGTATATTTTTAATCAAATGTCATTCATCCCACAAATTTCGTATGTGCAAGTACGTATTTAAAATCCCCTCCCCAAAACTTGTGACAGGCCAAAAAATGACGTTGGTAGTATAAAATTGGCGACATATAAATTTCCGCGTACGTCGGGACCGCCCCCCTTCGCTCCCCCCATCCCTTTTCGAATGGCTCTGTCCTCACCAGGCTATTTTTCTTCTTTTTTTTCCCGAAAAATACAATTACAAAAGTAATGTTTTCCAGTTCGTATTTTCTAACGACGCAATATTGACAAAATAATGATAAAAAAACAACAACAAAAAAAAAACAGTAATAAACAAAACATTTTATTAAATAAAAATCATAGCGCCAGAATACCCCCCCCCCCTTCCCCAAATACCATGAGTACGTTTGTGGTTAAAAAGTTTAATTTTGGAAAGCAAAAATTTATCTATTTATGCTAGTATAAATCTCATACATTTTTAGTGTTTCTTTTTCTTTTATTATTATTATTTTTATTAAAAACACATTTTCCATTGCTGTGATTAAAACATTGAAAATTCATAAAATTGAAAGTATCATAACTCAGTAAATTTTGGTCATATAAAAATCAAATTTTTAATGTTTACTTGTTAGAACATGGAGGAACATTTTCTAAATGAAACTTATGATGGAACTGATACATTGTATAAAATTCGGAATTTCTTAACCTTTTAAAAATGCATTATTTTAATATAAATCGATTTTTAAAATAATGCATAGCAAAATGTAAAAGATTTTTGTAACTTAAACCACACCTCTAAAACTAATAGTTATTAACTATAGGTAAACAATAATAAGAGATACCCTCTATAACAATAGACACAGCCCGATTGTTAAAAAAAGGCAAAATTGCAATCATATCCATCAACGCATATTTAAATTGAATAGCAAGAATACGAAAATATTATCTATACACTTTTAATCAAATTCAATTCATGCAAATACATTTCTTACGCACAAATATGTTTTTCAAATTAATTACAATTGTATTAAAACTAATTGACCGGGAGGTGACAGCAAAGACAATCACCTCATCGAGCTCACGGATGAAATTCTAGGATTAGTTAAATTGCGATTCGCATATTAAAACTGTCTGCCAAGTCATATCTTGAAATCCCGATTTAAAAGGTTGACTCGTAGGTTTACCATTGTGTTTGCCTGGTACCAGTCCTTGATGCTTTCATAACTTTGGTTGCAGAAAAACATAATGGTAAACTTCGCTAAAATCGGGTTTTCGGTATTTTCCACCAAGATATGACTTGGCAGACCGATTGCATTTTAATATACGAATCGAGATTTAACTAATCTTGGAATTTTATCCGAGAACTTGTTGAGATGAACGTCTTTGCTACCGCCTCCCGGTTTCGTATCCTCACAAATTTCAAAATGTTACTTTCTTTTTTCTTTCATTCTTTTCTTTTCTTTTCTTTTCTTTTTTCAATAGTTTAAAAACAAGAAAATGAAAAAAAAAGCTTTCATGTCACATTTTTTTAAGACCCAATAATGACAAAGGAAAAAAAAAGGAATAAAAGGAAAGGGGAAAAAATAATAAATCATTCGCCCCTCCCTCACTAGAAAAAAAAAATCTAGTATCAGAAATCTCCTTTCGAAAATTCGAATATTTAAAACCAAATAAACTACCATCTGCCAAGCAATTGCTGAAACTAGTCTTTTTTCAGACCCGGGATAAATATGATTTTTGCCCCTACCCCCGCCTACGCAAATTAAATTTGCAGAGGTAATACTTATAAGTTTCAAATAGCTGACATATAAAAAGCACAATCATTAAATATGTTGTACTGAACAACATAATCAGCTTTGTCAAATATGGATTCATTAAAATCCTGAAAATGGAATCGAAAAGAATAGCAAAAACATTCCGTATTAAACAGGCTGGATTTTTATAATCCTATATCATTTGTAGATTCCAGACAGAACTATTTTAACAATATCGTGCAAAACATAAACTTGAAATAAATAGACAAACAAAATATTCATTTAGCGCCATCCCCTCCCTTTTGTCTGTTGACCGGGGCACATGCCCCCTCTGACTCCCCTATGCACCTCCCCCCCTCCTTCACTCCGCCCTGGGCAAGCGAACGCATTCCAAAGAATCTGATTAAAACACACCTTTACACTACAAAAACCATTCCTCTACCCCCATATCCATTGTTCGTTCGAACCAATCTCATTTTCCTTCCGATTACAAAAAAAAAAAAAAAAAAAAAAAAAAACGCCAGAGCTCTTTTTCAGTTTCGTAGCAAAATATTCTATACCACTCAATTTGTTCCACAAAACTATTTATTCCACAACAAATAGGAATTATTTTAAGTTTTAACCGCAATACGTGATTTTATATCTCTGAAGAGTAAAACGATCTTTTGTTTCATACCGATACTTGGAATAAAATAACTGAAATGATAACAGAAAATCAGCAAAAAGGAATAATAAAATATGCGTTGCAAAGAGCTTAGAGCGGAAGAAAGGAAGGCTTTAAAAACCGTACGCATAACTAATTGAAACACTGCTAAAAGCACAGCTGGAAATCACGCTCAAAGGGGGGATCGGCTGGTTCATTGCATCCACTGATTCGCTATAAGCGTTTGAAATATGATTCTTTTTAAGCACAATTTTAAGCTCTTTTTACAAATACAGAAAACAAATTTTGGGAATTTTATTTTTATTATAATTTTAATGTATACTTCTAAAAAACGATTGTTTCAAATCTTTGTTTTTTAATACGTTGCTAGGATTGCGTTATAAATTTAACAAGGAGTTTCCGTTAATCTGTTATTAAATAATGAACTACATAACAATAACATTGTTATTTATCCTAATACGTTAAATAATGCCCATCTCTACTTCTTTAGGAAGATAAATATTTTTTAACATATCACATTCATATAAGTTGAAATATTATAATTTATTGTGCAGATAAATAGTGTTGCACGAAATAATTTTAGTAGATGGGATTCATTGAAATAAAAATATCAGAGGTGTTTTTTAATAAAGGATGTCAAAGGATGGGATTAATTTCGATTTCGTTCCATTGACAGAATTAATTTCGTCTGCCATTTTTGCCGATGCGGTGTTATCTCTGACTTTGAATGTTTAAAGGAAATCAGAAGAAGGGGATTATTTTGTTTTCGTTGTACTTTTGAGCAGGTAGCGATGGTTTATTTGACTTTGGGAGTTTAAAAAAGATAATGCTCAGCTCATGGAGTTTGAAAAGTTTGTTTTTATTTATTATTGTTATTATTTTTTGTGACGCTAGATTTTTTTTATTGGGGAGAGAAGGAGGAATATGCTTTTATTATTTATTTATTTATTTATTAGTTTCTTAAGGCTGTGTTTTAAGAAAATGAGAGTAAGGATTTTTTTCTGCAGTTATTTGTCATTGTAATTAATACAAAGATAATAACACCGCATTCTTTGAGCGAGTAGAATTGTAAGTAATATGAAAAAATAAAAAAAATCCGTTTGGATAAATTGCTTTTGATTAAAATCTTATGAATTACATTTTCAGGTTCTTCTGGATTATCTTTTGTTATGCGTTGATAAATATGGAGGTAATGCTTTCGGGATTCAAATTTCTGTTTTTTTCAAATTCGTTTTTTAAATTTATTTTTTACATGTTGTTAATGCACTGTTTATTTTTATGTAGCGCGTCTTTTCCTATCGTTTACAAAGAGCTAATTTTTAAACCATTAATTTTAGAGGTATAGTTCCAATTACATATATCCATTACATTATCCATTACAATATTCATTTTTATATGAGAGGTATATTTTAAAAATTTTTTAAACATAAGGCGCCAGAAATTTTAATCACGCCGATAAAAACAACAATAACAAACAAATAAATAAACATGTCAATAAGAGATATTTTATATTTCTTATACGATTTGAAAATACGTTTTGACTTATTTTCAAATTGGGGATTTAATTTTATGAGAAGAACAAAAAGGCAGGATGATTGAGACTGAGATCAATCCATTTGAGTGGCTACAGAGAGATAGCCTGGAAGTGCTTTCATAAATAGAAACCATCCCGCATTGTTTTATTAGTTCTTTTAAGGAAATTGAAAAAAAATATATATATATATAAAAATTTCAAAAATTAAGAAGAAAAAATTAAGCGCCTTTATCCCTCATCAAATGTTGAATTTATACACTTTTCTCCGGAAGGGACTTATGAGGCTCCCCCGGGGGGGGGGGGGGGACAATTCCGGGGAGGATTGCATTTTTGGACTTCGAAAACACAAAATCTCAAATTTTTTCGGGGTGAGCGAACATTCATTGCTCCAAGGGGTTTCCCGGAGGATCCCCTTGAAATCAACTTTGTCCATCGCATAAAACAGCCAATAGGCCAGTGTGACAACAGCAAAAAGAAAAAAAATAACTTACATGCATATGTATCTCCAAAGGAGCAGAGGAAGGTGAAAAACATTTTTATTTTATAGATTTTTTTTGTTGTTATTATTTCTCAAGTATTAAAAAGAGCTATTTTCAATTAGGGATGCAACGGATATCCGGCCAATATCCGATATCCGGCATATCCGGCTGATTTTTCAATATCCGAAATATCGTCGGATATCCGGATCACAATCACCGGATATCCGACTTCTCTGTCGGATATCCGATCGGATATCCAGAGAATGCAGCAAAGCAAATATAGATGAATAACAGTAATCCTTTGATCCCAAATAATACTGAAAAACTTTTGTTTATAATGCAAAAGATGAAATAATAAGTTCCCTATCAATATGAGTAAAAGATAATTCTCAAAAGCTTAAAAAATTGCCAGCTTTCCTTACTATTTATATTAAAATTCTGTAATAAATTCAAGATTTTACATTTATATCTTTCAGAAAATTGTATCTTTACTTTCGGATTGTAAAACAAAATTTGAAGTCAAAATAGCAAATAAAGCCTTTTTGTAAAAGTGTATAAAGATAGAAAACCAATATTTAGAAATGCTCAAATAATGAAAGAAAAGGTTGCAAACAGCTGTTTCGAATCTATTGTCGAGATTCTTCATCAGTACAAGACTCAGCATGTAGAAAAAACTAAGCTGAGCAAAGCGACAGAGAAGCTCAGGCTTATATACCATCTAGCAGCCTTCACCCGCTACATCATGTCCTTTTTTAAAGAAACTTTGAATCAAACGAAATTTTTATATCATAGTAATTTTTAGTTTTATATCATACTTTAGACTGTCTGTCATCGGTGGAAAGTCCATCATCTAAACGGAAAGTTCAATGTTAGTCACCAATGAATGACGTAGCGCTCAACATGTTAACAGTTTTAATCACATAAAAATTCATTCAGCAGAGCCTTTAAAATAAAGCCAACCTTTTGTAATTGGGTTCATCTGATTTAAAACATCTCTCCATAAGTATTCAATTAAGCAACGTAGAATGCTATATTTCATTTGCTACAAAATTTCAGAAAAATTACCCAAGTAACAATGTAAGTTCCATTAAAATCTATCTAGTAGAACTTAAGTTATAAGCGGCCGGAATGAAATTTCACTTTGCGTTTTATATATATTGATATAATTAAATATATCTTACATAATCATGCTAACCTGATTATAGAACTCTCTTTCAAAATTGTAGGTACAACAGATTTTTTTGTACAATGATTAATACAAAATTCAGACTTCCTTTTATATAGATAGATTGAAAATTTCAAGTTTTTGCGCAGAAGGCATCGCCAAATTAGGAAAATGCAAAGTATTTCACGAGCTACTGGATTTAAAAGATTTTGCTTGGTACCATTCGATTCAGCATAAAAAAATACACTAAAATATGTTATCAGTTATATAACTCATATAACTACAAAAGCCGATTTTTAAGGATTTTTTTTTTAATTCGTTCTTTTTTTCACCCCCCCCCTTAGGGGTGGAATTTTTAAAAATCTCTTCTAAGTGGCACTCAGTATTATGGGAAGTATTTTTATCCCAATTTTCAAGATTTTTGGTTCGGTAGATTTTTTTGTTCTGTGATTAATACGAAATCCAGACTTTCTTTTATATATATAGATTACAGGAGCGAATGATAGTAGATTCTAAATGGCTTTTTGCTACCTTACATGCATTATTTATGCATTTCTAAATATTGGTTTCTGTCTTTAGTCTTTATAAAATTTGAAATTGTTTAATAAACTATGATTTTATTAATTTTCTTTCTTTCGCTTAGTTTAAATAATGGGTTAATTGGTTTATAAGTTAAACAACCAAACAAACATTTTTTACTTTCTTCTATCCTTGATAGTAGAAAGTAATGTAATCATTTTTTTTTCGACAAATTTATATGTTTTAGGGATCCAATATCCCTAAAAACATGTTTATTCAAAACCTGTCTGTCCCAGTGTCACCATCATATCATCAAAAATTGTATGAAGTTATACATAGAATGAACCAAACATTTTGTACATGTTTTTGGCTGTAGTTTTAGACATAGGATCATTCTGATGAGGACACCTCCATGATTAGTTTTGCGAGTTCATTGGATAAGTCTAAGAGGGGGGGGATGGGAGGTAACTCCCCCATCTTGAATTTAGTTTAATGGGTTTTTCACATAAAATTTACCGATTTGCTTCAAAATTTGGATATAGGTTCATTTGGATAAGGCACTTGCCTGATTTGTTTTGAGAGTTCATTGGATAAGTATAAATGGGGGATCGGTGGGACTACCCCTCTTAATTTAGGTAAATGATTTTTCTTGCAGAATTAACCAATTTGTTTTAATATTTGGATACAGGTTTATAGTCATAAGATGCTTCCCTAATTAGCTGTGGCGTCCTTTTGTTAAGCATAAAAGGGATACCGGAGATTACCTCAAACCCCCTTAAATTTGATAAATAAGTTTTTATGCAGAAATATCCTATTTGCTTTAAAATTTGGATGTACATTCTTTTTGATAAGGCGAATCTCTGAGTAGTTTTGGAAGTTTAATGTTTAAGTATAAAGAACGGGGATAACTCTTCTTAAATTATATAAATGGGTTTTTATGAAGAATTATTCAATTTGCTATGAATTTTGGATATAGGTTTTTTTATGTGATAAAGCATATCCTTGGTTAGTTTAGGGGATTCAATGATTAAGCATAAAAAGAGAAAATGGGGGGGGAGCTATTTCCTCCCTTAATTTTTTTTTTCGAATGTTTTTGAATTGGCAGTTCATGCAGCAATGGGAATTTTGCATCTTGCTAAAACTGGCTATTCGCAAACAGCTGATGTATAGCGGAATAACAAAAAAATATTAATTTTAATAAATAACATGATCGAGATTAACTCATTCTTAATCTAATTGACTGCAGCAAAAATTCTAGATGAAAATCAAAGTTGGTATGATATTGAACTAACAATATTGATGTAGTATTAATATTTGTAAATATTTTTTGAAAATTGAGATCTATGAAATAGAAGAGAGTCTTAGGATTGGTGCATCCAACTAGTTATTTTTGTGACTTCATTATAAATATTTAAAATTAAAAGTAATTTTTTCTTTTCATAAATTTCAAAGTGATTTACCTTAAAATAAAATTAAATATAGCTTAAGGTAAGATATATTTGAATAATTAAAACATGAAAAAAAATCATCAATTAAACCTGTATTTGGATATAACTCTTCAACCATTGGTATATTAGTAAGACTTTTATGTTTACATTATAAAAGGATGCTATGTATTTCTTTGTGAAAATTCTTTACAATTATAGACATATTAATAAACATGTAAAATTTGTTCTAAAAATTATCAGCCATTTCATTGTACATATTATAAGCAATTTTCAGCGGTTCAATGACAAATAAGCAGAGTATTTAAATGTTAGAATTGCATTTTTTATTCAATATTATTACTATACACATACAGGGTTTGAATTTCGGGACGGGATGGCAGGATTCATGCACTAAAGAATCTTGTGTCATTCCTGTTTCCCAAAAAAATCTCTTTTTGAAATTTTTTTCTTTGTGAAGTGAGGGTCAAGTCTCAGGACCGACTGACTATTTTCTTGATATTTTCCTCTATCGATTGACAAATCTCACAGTTTGCTCTTACGACAATTATACAAAATTCATGATTGTTTTTCTGCGTTTGACTGAAATGTTTTGTAATTTGTCTCACAAAATTTCCCGTTTGCTGGTCTTACAAAATTTTACAACTTTTTCTTTCTGGAGACCAACAGGCAAAATTCCTAATTTATTTCTCTCAACTAATTGACAAATTTAGCTATTTTATTCTGCGACTTATTGGCAAATTTCCCTTCTTGTTTTTGTGACATTCTGATGAAATTAACAATTATTTTCCTGTGTCCAGCTGAAAAATTTGTGTTTTGTCCTTTGTTATTGGCTGACGAATTTCATGATATTTCCTTGTGACAGCTTAACAAATTTTACGATATTTTATTGTAATTGATTGACGAATTTCGATATATTTTCCCACTACCCAAGTTCTCTCAAAGTTCAAATTTCTTCAGGCAGGTCGACAATTTTTGAAAATTTATTTTTGCCATGATGGACGAAATCAGCTACATTTTTTCTATGACAAATTTATATATTTTGCGAATTTTTTTCCTGTGCCAAAAGAAGAAATAACTAATAGGGCAGTAATGGTCACTAGAGTCTGAGCTCTATCACATGAGTCTGGAATTAGCTCTGAACAAAATGAGATTAAATCCTGTGTTGCACATTTGAAAAAAATAAAAAATAAATAAAGAAAGAAAGAAAGAAACATTTTTTGTTTACAATCAGTGGATCAACATTAGATTTTTTCATTTTTCAAAGTCATCGCACATTTTGTCATCAATGGGCTCAATAATCATACCTCCTTTTTTTATTTAAAAGACGATCTTTCATACAAAGTTTCTGTTCGGATTCATTTTTTTCCATATCTGATAATTTGCACCTTCCCATTTTGTAACTTTTCTACTCTCTTCTTTATTAACATTGACATTTTGATTTCCTATTCAAATAAAAATTCTTCTAAATTTAAAGAATTTCGTAAAATAAATAAATAAAATGTGGACATCCATTGCCCAAAGCAAGATGTTTAAATGTTTCCCATTGAGTTATTGAAAATCAGTAAAAACATTTTTATGATGTTCAAAACATGATTTATATAATAAGTCATATATTATGTAAATCATGGATTAAACGTTAATATTCCTGGACGAATCATAAACAAAATAAAATGCAGACATCACAAGGCCCATTCTCAACCGAAAACAACAGCCGTTTTCCAAATGATTTAAAGAAGAACTTTAAGGAAACACATTTAGAAACAATAAATACTTGATGTGCATAGTTCACAGAAATTAGGACATGACTTTTTTAAATAATCCATTTCTTATGTAATAGAAGAAACCTATTGACTATGTCCTTTTCAGAATTTCATATGGGTTTAAATTCTAATAAATAGTAGAACATAATTCAATTAGCTAAAATGTCAGGGATTACACATTACAGTATTGACGATAATTCCTCTAAGTGATATACAATCACCGAAGGATATTGACAATACAATCACCTATATGCATTATTCTTGAAAGTAAATTAAAAATGAATGCCAATCAGATTAAGAAAAAGAATTAAGAAAAAATAATAAGATGAAAAAAGTATAACCAAGTATTTTCGATAATTTAATGTGTTAGAAAAGTTGCTCTGTTCTGTTTGTCAAAAGTGTAACCTATAAAAGATTCTAAGCCACACAAAATCGAATAAACACGAATTGAAAAATTCATTTAGCAACTCAGTTATTAATTGCCCATAACATTGAGTGAAAATTGAAAAATAATATAATATATATAAGGTTTGATTATTTTCCTTTGTTTTAATTAAAATAAACATTTTGGATAATTATCTTGAGTTGTTGATTTAATTTATTTCAGTGGAATTTTGTCCTGTCGGTATAATTTGTAAATATTTAAGTGGCATGTAAAAAATAATAGGGTTTAAAAAATATTTCCCGCCCCCCTCTCATATAGTTTAACTCCCCTGCATTTACAAATGTTATGAGGGAAACTCTCTCCTCCTGGGAAAACCTGAATTTCAAGCCCTGATAGTCAAAGATATATAGTTTCTGTAAAATATATTGCAATATGTTTAAAATGTTGTAATGGTGTGTGAAACATGTTTGCAATTTATTATATGAGATGGCATTGTATAAAGAAATAAACGAGCATTCACCATAACTAAAAACATATTTAGTACCGGATATCCGATCGGATATCCGGCCGGATATCCGAATCCGGCAGGCAAATCGGATATCGGATATCCGATATCCGATATCCGGCAAAATCAATATCCGTTGCATCCCTATTTTCAATTATTATCCAATTTAACCACCATAATTACACTTTTAGAACAACAATTACAAATCGCGAAAATTTTTAAAGTATGTTTTTTGTTTTTAATGCGGTTTTTTTTTCTTTTTTATAGATTTTGATATTATCTCTGCAAATATTGACGATTTTAATGAGAACATTATTTATAATAAAAATATAAAGTTGAACTGTTGCACAAAATGCGTTTTGTTGCCGGCGATCTTGGAAAAAAAGAAAGAAAAAGAAAAGATAAAAAAGCGCAAACAACCATGTGGGGGTATCAAATTAAAGAATAATTGATGTGAAAAATATTATAATATTTTATTTTAAAAGTAGGAGTAATTAACAAAATTATACATGTGGTGTTTTTGAAAAACATTATTTTATTTTAAAAGCTTAAAAAATGAAATAAGTACGGAAGTAAATGGATTTTATCATAACTTTATTAAATTTGAAAACCTTAAACTTATGCTGTTTTAAATCAATATTAAAATTAAAAAATATGCTCACAACTAGGGATGCACCGGATACTGATTTTGCCGGATATCGGATACCGGATATCCGGTATCCGATTTGCCTGCCGGATTCGGATATCCGGTACTAAATATGTTTTTAGTTATGGTGAATGTTTGTTTATTTATTTATCAAATGCCATCTCAAATAATAAATTGCAAACATGTTTCACACACAATTATAACATTTTAAATATATTGAAATATATTTTTCACATCTTTAATATCTTTGACTATCAGGGCTTGAAATTCAGGTTTTCCCAGGAGGAGAGAGTTTCCCTCATAACATTTGTAAATGCCGGTTGAGTTAAAGTATATTAGAGGAAGAAATATATTTTTTTAACCCTATTATTTTTTACTTGCCACTTAAATATTTACAATTTATACCAACATGACAAATTTCCATTGAAATAATTTAAATCAACAACAAGATAATTATCCAAAATGTTTATTTTAACTAAAACAAAGGAAAATAATAAAGCTTTATATATATATCATATCCGTTTTTCAATTTTTACTCAGTGTTATGGTCAATTAATAACTGAGTTGCTAAATGAATTTTTTAATTTAGATTTTGTTTGATTTTGTGCGGTTTGGAATCTTTTATAGGTTACACTTTTGACAAACAGAACAGAGCAACTTTTCTAACACATTAAATTATCGGAAATAATTGGTTTTGCTTTTTTCTTCTTCTTTTTTTTTCTTTCTTAATTTTGTAAAATCTGATGTGCATACATTTTTAATTTGCTTGCACGAATAATGCATGTAGGTGATTGATGTATCGTCAATATCCTTCTGTGATTGTATATCAGTTAGTGGAATTATCGTCAATACCGTAATCCCTGGCATTTTAGCTAATTGAATTATGCTCAACTATGCATTGGAATTTTAAACCCATATGAAATATCTGAAAATGACATAGTCAGTAGATTTTTTTTTATTACATGAGAAATGGTTTATTTAAAAAAGTCATGTCCTAATTTCTCTGAACTATGCACATCAACTATTTATATGATTTCCTTGAAGTTCATCATTTTTAAGCTATTGCATAGCTTTTATCGCGGGCTTTGAGCGCGGCGAACGAATCCAAAAATTCCGTAACGCGAAAAATCCTAACACATCCGTAACGAAAAAACCTAACACTCGGCTCGTCGTTTCAGTTCGGCAAACTTCGGCACGGTATCCTTCGGTAGACTTCGGCAGACATTGACGCGGTATTTTTCAGATATTAGGATATCAGAGTTTCCCCAAGGTTTAAAAAAAGGCAGGGCGCTACTGCTCTGAAAAGGGCACTTTTTACATTTTCAGGGCACTTTTTACATTTTAAGGGCACTTTTATAGAGTTGAATCAAGAATCTAGTGGTTCAAAAAATCGCAAAAAAAAAACCAGAAATTCAATCAAAAAATTGAAAAAAAAGAAAAAAAGGTAAATTTTTTAAAAGATCTCGAAAAAACGGCAAATATTGATAAAAGATCGTGAAAAAACGGCCAATTTTTTTAAAAGGTCTAAAAAACAGCAGTTTTTGTTAAAAGATCGTAAAAAATGGCATATTTTGCTAAACGAAATCTGGAAAAAACAACAAATCTCGTGAAAATATAGCAAAAAAACAGAACTTTTCACAGAATTCTCCGTTTTATTGTGATTTTGGACGAAATTTGCCATTTTTCTCGCAAATCTTTTGACGAAATCTGCCGTTTTATCGATATTTTTTGACGAAAGATTTCATCTTTTGCGACTCGTTTGACAAAAATTTTCGTTTTATCGCGATTTTTGGAAGAAATTTGTCGTTTTTCCACGATCTTTTGAAAAAATCTGCCGTTTTGTGACATTTTTTGACAAAATTAACCATTTTTTTTGCAAATCTTGCCGAAAACTTTTTAGCGGTTTTATGACGAAATTACCCATCCCACGGGACGCGCATGATGCTATTTTTGCATTCCGTCGCCGATGTACTGTGATACATAGCGCGTTCGGATCATCGCTGGAGGGCTGCGTTTTTTCAAATGTGGGGCAAGAAGGGCACTATTTTTTTGGAATGAATGACAAGAGGGGCGCTATTTTTTAAACTAAAGGGCAGGAGGGGCGAAGCGCCCCCCTGAAACCCTCTGGGGGAAACTCTGGGATATCAAGTCTCAAACTTATGTTTCTTATGATCTAATTTTCATAGCGCGGCCAAATTTTGTTTGGTAATTTATTATGAGACAGTGTTGATTTTTGGTGACAGGAGACCCCCCCACCGTGAGAGTCGAAAAATTTAAAATGCTTATAACTCACGATCTAACTTTCGTAGCGCGCCCAAATTTTGTTTGGTAATTTATTATGAGACATTGTTAATTTTTGGTGACAGGAGACACCCCACGGTGAGGATCGAAAAACTTGTAATGCTTATAACTCGCGATCTAATTTTCGTAGCGCGGCCAAATTTTGTTTGGTAATTTATTATGAAGCAGTGTTAATTTTTGGTGGCAGGAGACCCCCCATTGAGGGTCGAAAAATTTTAAATGCTTATAACTCGCGATCTAATTTTCGTAGCGCAGCCAAATTTTGTTTGGTAATTTATTATGAGACAGTATTAATTTTTGGTGACAGGAGACCCCCAAGGTGAGGGTCAAAAAATTTAAAATGCTTATAACTCGCGATCAAATTTTTGTATCGCGGACAAATTTTGTTTGGTAATTTATTATGAGGCAGTGTTAATTTTTGGGGACAGGAGACCCCCCCCAAGGTGAGGGTCGAAAATTTTAAAATGCTTATAACTCGCGATCTAATTTTTGTAGCGCGGCCAAATTTTGTTTGGTAATTTATTATGAGACTGATAATTTTTGGTGACAGGAGACCCCCCACGATGAGGGTCAAAAAATTAAAAATGCTTATAACTCGCGATCTAATTTTTGTAGCGCGGCCCGATTTTGTTAGGTAATTTATTATGAGACAGTGTTGATTTTTGGTGACAGGAGACCCCTCGCCCAAGGTGAGGGTCGAAAAATTTAAAATGCTTATAACTCGTGATCTAATTTTTGTATCGCGGCCAGATTTTGTTTGGTAATTTATTATGAGACGGTGCTAATTTTTGATGACAGGAGACCCCCCCCCCCCAAGTTGAGGGTCGAAAAACTTAAAATGCTTATAACTCGCGATCTAATTTTCGTAGCGCGGCCAAATTTTGTTTGGTAATTTATTATGAGACAGTATTAATTTTTGGTGACAGGAGACCCCCAAGGTGAGGGTCAAAAAATTTAAAATGCTTATAACTCGCGATCAAATTTTTGTATCGCGGACAAATTTTGTTTGGTAATTTATTATGAGGCAGTGTTAATTTTTGGGGACAGGAGACCCCCCAAAGGTGAGGGTCAAAAAATTTAAAATGCTTATAACTCGCGATCTAATTTTTGTAGCGCGGCCAAATTTTGTTTGGTAATTTATTATGAGACTGTTAATTTTTGCTGACAGGAGACCCCTCCCCCAAGGTGAGGGTCGAAAAATTTAAAATGCTTATAACTCGTGATCTAATTTTCGTATCGCGGCCAGATTTTGTTTGGTAATTTATTATGAGACGGTGTAAACTTTTGATGACAGGAGACCCCCCCAAGGTGAGGGTCGAAAAATTTAAAATGCTTATAACTCGCGATCTAATTTTCTTAGCGCGGCCTAATTTTGTTTGGTATATTATAATGAGGCAGTGTTAATTTTTGGGGACAGGAGACCCCCCACGGTGAGGTTCGAAAATTTAAAATGCTTATAACTCACGATCTAATTTTCGTAGCGCGGCCAAATTTTGTTTTGTAATTTATTATGAGACTGTTAATTTTTGGTGACAGGAGACCCTACGGTGAGGGTAAAAAAAAATTAAAATGCTTATAGCTCGCGATCTCATTTTCGTAGCGCGGCCAGATTTTGTTTGGTAATTTATTATGAGACAGTGTTAATTGTTGGTGACAGGTGACCCCCCCCTCCACCTTGAGGGTCGAAAAATTTAAAATGTTTTTAACTCGCGATCTACTTTTCGAAGCGCGGCCAAATTTTGTTTGGTAATTTATTATGAGACAGTGTTAATTTTTGGTGACAGGAGACCCCCCCCCCACCGTGAGGGTCGAAAAATTTAAAATGCTTATAACTCGCGATCTAATTTTCTTAGCGCGACAAAATTTTGTTTGGTAATTTATTAAGCTATTGCATATCGCGGGCTTTGAGCGCGGCGACCGAATCTAGATATTCCGTAACGAGAAAAAATCTTTACTCTCCGGCTAACGACGTTTCAGTTCGGCAGACTTCGGCACGGTATTCTTCGATAGACTTCGGCAGACATTGACGCGGTATTTTTGCATAAGTTGATAAAAAATGCTATGCAATAGCTTTACCGCGGCAGTCCCCGAGTGCCACACACATTTTTTTTAATCATTTGGAAAACAGTTGTTGTTATCGGTCGAGAATGGACCTTGTGGTGTCCATATTTTATTTTGTTTATGATTCGTCCAGGGATATTAATGCTTAATCCATGACATACGTAATATATGACTCTTATTACATAAATCATGTTTTAATCATGATAAAAATGATGCTTTTAATGATTTTCAATAACTCAATGGGAAACATTTAAACATCTTGCTTTGGGCAATGGATGTCCATATTTTATTTATTTGTAGGGATGCCACGGATACTGATTTTGCCGGATATCGGATACCGGATATCCGGTATCCGATGTGCCTGCCGGATTCGGATATCCGGTACTAAATATGTTTTTAGTTATGGTGAATGTTTGTTTATTTCTTTATCAAATGCCATCTCAAATAATAAATTGCAAACATGTTTCACACACAATTATAACATTTTAAATATATTGAAATATATTTTTCACATCTTTAATATCTTTGACTATCAGGGCTTGAAATTCAGGTTTTCCCAGGAGGAGAGAGTTTCCCTCATAACATTTGTAAATGCAGGTTGAGTTAAACTATATTAGAGGAAGAAATATATTTTTTTAACCCTATTATTTTTTACTTGCCACTTAAATATTTACAATTTATACCAACATGACAAATTTCCATTGAAATAATTTAAATCAACAACAAGATAATTATCCAAAATGTTTATTTTAACTAAAACAAAGGAAAATAATAAAGCTTTATATATATATCATATCCGTTTTTCAATTTTTACTCAGTGTTATGGTCAATTAATAACTGAGTTGCTAAATGAATTTTTTAATTTAGATTTTGTTTGATTTTGTGCGGTTTGGAATCTTTTATAGGTTACACTTTTGACAAACAGAACAGAGCAACTTTTCTAACACATTAAATTATCGGAAATAATTGGTTTTGCTTTTTTCTTCTTCTTTTTTTTTCTTTCTTAATTTTGTAAAATCTGATGTGCATACATTTTTAATTTGCTTGCACGAATAATGCATGTAGGTGATTGTATCGTCAATATCCTTCTGTGATTGTATATCAGTTAGTGGAATTATCGTCAATACCGTAATCCCTGGCATTTTAGCTAATTGAATTATGCTCAACTATGCATTGGAATTTTAAACCCATATGAAATATCTGAAAATGACATAGTCAGTAGATTTTTTTTTATTACATGAGAAATGGTTTATTTAAAAAAGTCATGTCCTAATTTCTCTGAACTATGCACATCAACTATTTATATGATTTCCTTGAAGTTCATCATTTTTAAGCTATTGCATAGCTTTTATCGCGGGCTTTGAGCGCGGCGAACGAATCCAAAAATTCCGTAACGCGAAAAATCCTAACACATCCGTAACGAAAAAACCTAACACTCGGCTCGTCGTTTCAGTTCGGCAAACTTCGGCGCGGTATCCTTCGGTAGACTTCGGCAGACATTGACGCGGTATTTTTCAGATATTAGGATATCAGAGTTTCCCCAAGGTTTAAAAAAAGGCAGGGCGCTACTGCTCTGAAAAGGGCACTTTTTACATTTTCAGGGCACTTTTTACATTTTAAGGGCACTTTTATAGAGTTGAATCAAGAATCTAGTGGTTCAAAAAATCGCAAAAAAAAAACCAGAAATTCAATCAAAAAATGGAAAAAAAGAAAAAAAGGTAATTTTTTTAAAAGATCTCGAAAAAACGGCAAATATTGATAAAAGATCGTGAAAAAACGGCCAATTTTTTTAAAAGGTCTAAAAAACAGCAGTTTTTGTTAAAAGATCGTAAAAAATGGCATATTTTGCTAAACAAAATCTGGAAAAAACAACAAATCTCGTGAAAATATAGCAAAAAAACAGAACTTTTCACAGAATTCTCCGTTTTATTGTGATTTTGGACGAAATTTGCCATTTTTCTCGCAAATCTTTTGACGAAATCTGCCGTTTTATCGCTATTTTTTGACGAAAGATTTCATCTTTTGCGACTCGTTTGACAAAAATTTTCGTTTTATCGCGATTTTTGGAAGAAATTTGTCGTTTTTCCACGATCTTTTGAAAAAATCTGCCGTTTTGTGACATTTTTTGACAAAATTAACCATTTTTTTTGCAAATCTTGCCGAAAACTTTTTAGCGGTTTTATGACGAAATTACCCATCCCACGGGACGCGTATGATGCTATTTTTGCATTCCGTCGCCGATGTACTGTGATACATAGCGCGTTCGGATCATCGCTGGAGGGCTGCGTTTTTTCAAATGTGGGGCAAGAAGGGCACTATTTTTTTGGAATGAATGACAAGAGGGGCGCTATTTTTTAAACTAAAGGGCAGGAGGGGCGAAGCGCCCCCCTGAAACCCTCTGGGGGAAACTCTGGGATATCAAGTCTCAAACTTATGTTTCTTATGATCTAATTTTCATAGCGCGGCCAAATTTTGTTTGGTAATTTATTATGAGACAGTGTTGATTTTTGGTGACAGGAGACCCCCCCACCGTGAGAGTCGAAAAATTTAAAATGCTTATAACTCACGATCTAACTTTCGTAGCGCGCCCAAATTTTGTTTGGTAATTTATTATGAGACATTGTTAATTTTTGGTGACAGGAGACACCCCACGGTGAGGATCGAAAAACTTGTAATGCTCATAACTCGCGATCTAATTTTCGTATCGCGGCCAAATTTTGTTTGGTAATTTATTATGAGACATTGTTAATTATTGGTGACAGGAGACACACCACGGTGAGGGTCGAAAAATTAAAAATGCTTATAACTCGCGATCTAATTTTGGCAGCGTGGCATAATATTGTTTGGTAATTTATTATGAGACAGTGTTAATTTTTGGTGACAGGAGTCCCCCCATTGAGGGTCGAAAAATTTTAAATGCTTATAACTCGCGATCTAATTTTCGTAGCGCGGCCAAATTTTGTTTGGTAATTTATTATGAGACAGTATTAATTTTTGGTGACAGGAGACCCCCAAGGTGAGGGTCAAAAAATTTAAAATGCTTATAACTCGCGATCAAATTTTTGTAGCGCGGCCAAATTTTGTTTGGTAATTTATTATGAGACTGATAATTTTTGGTGACAGGAGACCCCCCACGATGAGGGTCAAAAAATTAAAAATGCTTATAACTCGCGATCTAATTTTTGTAGCGCGGCCCGATTTTGTTAGGTAATTTATTATGAGACAGTGTTGATTTTTGGTGACAGGAGACCCCTCGCCCAAGGTGAGGGTCGAAAAATTTAAAATGCTTATAACTCGTGATCTAATTTTTGTATCGCGGCCAGATTTTGTTTGGTAATTTATTATGAGACGGTGCTAATTTTTGATGACAAGAGACCCCCCCCCCCAAGTTGAGGGTCGAAAAACTTAAAATGCTTATAACTCGCGATCTAATTTTCGTAGCGCGGCCAAATTTTGTTTGGTAATTTATTATGAGACAGTATTAATTTTTGGTGACAGGAGACCCCCAAGGTGAGGGTCAAAAAATTTAAAATGCTTATAACTCGCGATCAAATTTTTGTATCGCGGACAAATTTTGTTTGGTAATTTATTATGAGGCAGTGTTAATTTTTGGGGACAGGAGACCCCCCAAAGGTGAGGGTCAAAAATTTTAAAATGCTTATAACTCGCGATCTAATTTTTGTAGCGCGGCCAAATTTTGTTTGGTAATTTATTATGAGACTGTTAATTTTTGGTGACAGGAGACCCCTCCCCCAAGGTGAGGGTCGAAAAATTTAAAATGCTTATAACTCGTGATCTAATTTTCGTATCGCGGCCAGATTTTGTTTGGTAATTTATTATGAGACGGTGTAAACTTTTGATGACAGGAGACCCCCCCCAAGGTGAGGGTCGAAAAATTTAAAATGCTTATAACTCGCGATCTAATTTTCTTAGCACGGCCTAATTTTGTTTGGTATATTATAATGAGGCAGTGTTACTTTTTGGTGACGGGAGACCCCCCACGGTAAGGGTCGAAAAATTTAAAATGATTATAACTCGCGATCTAATTTTCTTAGCGCGGCCAAATTTTGTTTTGTAATTTATTATGAGACTGTTAATTTTTGGTGACAGGAGACCCTACGGTGAGGGTAAAAAAAAATTAAAATGCTTATAGCTCGCGATCTCATTTTCGTAGCGCGGCCAGATTTTGTTTGGTAATTTATTATGAGACGGTGTTAATTTTTGATGACAGGAGACCCCCCCAAGGTGAGGGTCGAAAAATTTAAAATGCTTATAACTCGCGATCTAATTTTCTTAGCGCGGCCAAATTTTGTTTGGCAATTTATTATGAGACTGTTAATTTTTGGTGACAGGAAACTCCCCACGGTGAGTGTCGAAAAATTTAAAATTCTTATAACTCGCGATCTAATTTTCGTAGCGCGGCCAAATTTTGTTTGGTAATTTATTATGAGACAGTGTTAATTGTTGGTGACAGGTGACCCCCCCCCCCCTCCACCTTGAGGGTCGAAAAATTTAAAATGTTTTTAACTCGCGATCTACTTTTCGAAGCGCGGCCAAATTTTGTTTGGTAATTTATTATGAGACAGTGTTAATTTTTGGTGACAGGAGACCCCCCCCCACCGTGAGGGTCGAAAAATTTAAAATGCTTATAACTCGCGATCTAATTTTCGTAGCGCGACAAAATTTTGTTTGGTAATTTATTAAGCTATTGCATATCGCGGGCTTTGAGCGCGGCGACCGAATCTAGATATTCCGTAACGAGAAAAAATCTTTACTCTCCGGCTAACGACGTTTCAGTTCGGCAGACTTCGGCACGGTATTCTTCGATAGACTTCGGCAGACATTGACGCGGTATTTTTGCATAAGTTGATAAAAAATGCTATGCAATAGCTTTACCGCGGCAGTCCCCGAGTGCCACACACATTTTTTTTAATCATTTGGAAAACAGTTGTTGTTATCGGTCGAGAATGGACCTTGTGGTGTCCATATTTTATTTTGTTTATGATTCGTCCAGGGATATTAATGCTTAATCCATGACATACGTAATATATGACTCTTATTACATAAATCATGTTTTAATCATGATAAAAATGATGCTTTTAATGATTTTCAATAACTCAATGGGAAACATTTAAACATCTTGCTTTGGGCAATGGATGTCCATATTTTATTTATTTGTAGGGATGCCACGGATACTGATTTTGCCGGATATCGGATACCGGATATCCGGTATCCGATGTGCCTGCCGGATTCGGATATCCGGTACTAAATATGTTTTTAGTTATGGTGAATGTTTGTTTATTTCTTTATCAAATGCCATCTCAAATAATAAATTGCAAACATGTTTCACACACAATTATAACATTTTAAATATATTGAAATATATTTTTCACATCTTTAAAATCTTTGACTATCAGGGCTTGAAATTCAGGTTTTCCCAGGAGGAGAGAGTTTCCCTCATAACATTTGTAAATGCAGGTTGAGTTAAACTATATTAGAGGAAGAAATATATTTCTTTAACCCTATTATTTTTTACTTGCCACTTAAATATTTACAATTTATACCAACATGACAAATTTCCATTGAAATAATTTAAATCAACAACAAGATAATTATCCAAAATGTTTATTTTAACTAAAACAAAGGAAAATAATAAAGCTTTATATATATATCATATCCGTTTTTCAATTTTTACTCAGTGTTATGGTCAATTAATAACTGAGTTGCTAAATGAATTTTTTAATTTAGATTTTGTTTGATTTTGTGCGGTTTGGAATCTTTTATAGGTTACACTTTTGACAAACAGAACAGAGCAACTTTTCTAACACATTAAATTATCGGAAATAATTGGTTTTGCTTTTTTCTTCTTCTTTTTTTTTCTTTCTTAATTTTGTAAAATCTGATGTGCATACATTTTTAATTTGCTTGCACGAATAATGCATGTAGGTGATTGTATCGTCAATATCCTTCTGTGATTGTATATCAGTTAGTGGAATTATCGTCAATACCGTAATCCCTGGCATTTTAGCTAATTGAATTATGCTCAACTATGCATTGGAATTTTAAACCCATATGAAATATCTGAAAATGACATAGTCAGTAGATTTTTTTTTATTACATGAGAAATGGTTTATTTAAAAAAGTCATGTCCTAATTTCTCTGAACTATGCACATCAACTATTTATATGATTTCCTTGAAGTTCATCATTTTTAAGCTATTGCATAGTTTTTTCGCGGGCTTTGAGCGCGGCGAACGAATCCAAAAATTCCGTAACGCGAAAAATCCTAACACATCCGTAACGAAAAAACCTAACACTCGGCTCGTCGTTTCAGTTCGGCGAACTTCGGCACGGTATCCTTCGGTACACTTCGGCAGACATTGACGCGGTATTTTTCAGATATTAGGATATCAGAGTTTCCCCAAGGTTTAAAAAAAGGCAGGGCGCTACTGCTCTGAAAAGGGCACTTTTTACATTTTCAGGGCACTTTTTACATTTTAAGGGCACTTTTATAGAGTTGAATCAAGAATCTAGTGGTTCAAAAAATCGCAAAAAAAAAACCAGAAATTCAATCAAAAAATTGAAAAAAAAGAAAAAAAGGTAAATTTTTTAAAAGATCTCGAAAAAACGGCAAATATTGATAAAAGATCGTGAAAAAACGGCCAATTTTTTTAAAAGGTCTAAAAAACAGCAGTTTTTGTTAAAAGATCGTAAAAAATGGCATATTTTGCTAAACAAAATCTGGAAAAAACAACAAATCTCGTGAAAATATAGCAAAAAAACAGAACTTTTCACAGAATTCTCCGTTTTATTGTGATTTTGGACGAAATTTGCCATTTTTCTCGCAAATCTTTTGACGAAATCTGCCGTTTTATCGCTATTTTTTGACGAAAGATTTCATCTTTTGCGACTCGTTTGACAAAAATTTTCGTTTTATCGCGATTTTTGGAAGAAATTTGTCGTTTTTCACGATCTTTTGAAAAAATCTGCCGTTTTGTGACATTTTTTGACAAAATTAACCATTTTTTTTGCAAATCTTGCCGAAAACTTTTTAGCGGTTTTATGACAAAATTACCCATCCCACGGGACGCGTATGATGCTATTTTTGCATTCCGTCGCCGATGTACTGTGATACATAGCGCGTTCGGATCATCGCTGGAGGGCTGCGTTTTTTCAAATGTGGGGCAAGAAGGGCACTATTTTTTTGGAATGAATGACAAGAGGGGCGCTATTTTTTAAACTAAAGGGCAAGAGGGGCGAAGCGCCCCCCTGAAACCCTCTGGGGGAAACTCTGGGATATCAAGTCTCAAACTTATGTTTCTTATGATCTAATTTTCATAGCGCGGCCAAATTTTGTTTGGTAATTTATTATGAGACAGTGTTGATTTTTGGTGACAGGAGACCCCCCCCACCGTGAGAGTCGAAAAATTTAAAATGCTTATAACTCACGATCTAACTTTCGTAGCGCGCCCAAATTTTGTTTGGTAATTTATTATGAGACATTGTTAATTTTTGGTGACAGGAGACACCCCACGGTGAGGATCGAAAAACTTGTAATGCTTATAACTCGCGATCTAATTTTCGTAGCGCGGCCAAATTTTGTTTGGTAATTTATTATGAAGCAGTGTTAATTTTTGGTGGCAGGAGACCCCCCCACGTTGAGGATCGAAAAATTTAAAATGCTCATAACTCGCGATCTAATTTTCGTATCGCGGCCAAATTTTGTTTGGTAATTTATTATGAGACATTGTTAATTATTGGTGACAGGAGACACACCACGGTGAGGGTCGAAAAATTAAAAATGCTTATAACTCGCGATCTAATTTTGGCAGCGTGGCAAAATATTGTTTGGTAATTTATTATGAGACAGTGTTAATTTTTGGTGACAGGAGTCCCCCCATTGAGGGTCGAAAAATTTTAAATGCTTATAACTCGCGATCTAATTTTCGTAGCGCGGCCAAATTTTGTTTGGTAATTTATTATGAGACAGTATTAATTTTTGGTGACAGGAGACCCCCAAGGTGAGGGTCAAAAAATTTAAAATGCTTATAACTCGCGATCAAATTTTTGTATCGTGGACAAATTTTGTTTGGTAATTTATTATGAGGCAGTGTTAATTTTTGGGGACAGGAGACCCCCCCAAGGTGAGGGTCGAAAATTTTAAAATGCTTATAACTCGCGATCTAATTTTTGTAGCGCGGCCAAATTTTGTTTGGTAATTTATTATGAGACTGATAATTTTTGGTGACAGGAGACCCCCCACGATGAGGGTCAAAAAATTAAAAATGCTTATTACTCGCGATCTAATTTTTGTAGCGCTGTCAGATTTTGTTAGGTAATTTATTATGAGACAGTGTTGATTTTTGGTGACAGGAGACCCCTCGCCCAAGGTGAGGGTCGAAAAATTTAAAATGCTTATAACTCGTGATCTAATTTTCGTATCGCGGCCAGATTTTGTTTGGTAATTTATTATGAGACGGTGCTAATTTTTGATGACAGGAGACCCCCCCAAGTTGAGGGTCGAAAAACTTAAAATGCTTATAACTCGCGATCTAATTTTCGTAGCGCGGCCAAATTTTGTTTGGTAATTTATTATGAGACAGTATTAATTTTTGGTGACAGGAGACCCCCAAGGTGAGGGTCAAAAAATTTAAAATGCTTATAACTCGCGATCAAATTTTTGTATCGCGGACAAATTTTGTTTGGTAATTTATTATGAGGCAGTGTTAATTTTTGGGGACAGGAGACCCCCCAAAGGTGAGGGTCAAAAAATTTAAAATGCTTATAACTCGCGATCTAATTTTTGTAGCGCGGCCAAATTTTGTTTGGTAATTTATTATGAGACTGTTAATTTTTGCTGACAGGAGACCCCTCCCCCAAGGTGAGGGTCGAAAAATTTAAAATGCTTATAACTCGTGATCTAATTTTCGTATCGCGGCCAGATTTTGTTTGGTAATTTATTATGAGACGGTGTAAACTTTTGATGACAGGAGACCCCCCCAAGGTGAGGGTCGAAAAATTTAAAATGCTTATAACTCGCGATCTAATTTTCTTAGCGCGGCCTAATTTTGTTTGGTATATTATAATGAGGCAGTGTTACTTTTTGGTGACGGGAGACCCCCCACGGTAAGGGTCGAAAAATTTAAAATGATTATAACTCGCGATCTAATTTTCTTAGCGCGGCCAAATTTTGTTTGGTAATTTATTATGAGGCAGTGTTAATTTTTGGGGACAGGAGACCCCCCACGGTGAGGTTCGAAAATTTAAAATGCTTATAACTCACGATCTAATTTTCGTAGCGCGGCCAAATTTTGTTTTGTAATTTATTATGAGACTGTTAATTTTTGGTGACAGGAGACCCTACGGTGAGGGTAAAAAAAAATTAAAATGCTTATAGCTCGCGATCTCATTTTCGTAGCGCGGCCAGATTTTGTTTGGTAATTTATTATGAGACGGTGTTAATTTTTGATGACAGGAGACCCCCCCAAGGTGAGGGTCGAAAAATTTAAAATGCTTATAACTCGCGATCTAATTTTCTTAGCGCGGCCAAATTTTGTTTGGCAATTTATTATGAGACTTAATTTTTGGTGACAGGAAACTCCCCACGGTGAATGTCGAAAAATTTAAAATTCTTATAACTCGCGATCTAATTTTCGTAGCGCGGCCAAATTTTGTTTGGTAATTTATTATGAGACAGTGTTAATTTTTGGTGACAGGAGACCCCCCCCCCACCGTGAGGGTCGAAAAATTTAAAATGCTTATAACTCGCGATCTAATTTTCGTAGCGCGACAAAATTTTGTTTGCTAATTTATTAAGCTATTGCATATCGCGGGCTTTGAGCGCGGCGACCGAATCTAGATATTCCGTAACCAGAAACAATCTTTACTCTCCGGCTAACGACGTTTCAGTTCGGCAGACTTCGGCACGGTATTCTTCGATAGACTTCGGCAGACATTGACGCGGTATTTTTGCATAAGTTGATAAAAAATGCTATGCAATAGCTTTACCGCGGCAGTTCCCGAGTGCCACACACATTTTTTTTAATCATTTGGAAAACAGTTGTTGTTATCGGTCGAGAATGGACCTTGTGGTGTCCATATTTTATTTTGTTTATGATTCGTCCAGGGATATTAATGCTTAATCCATGACATACGTAATATATGACTCTTATTACATAAATCATGTTTTAATCATGATAAAAATGATGCTTTTAATGATTTTCAATAACTCAATGGGAAACATTTAAACATCTTGCTTTGGGCAATGGATGTCCATATTTTATTTATTTGTAGGGATGCCACGGATACTGATTTTGCCGGATATCAGATACCGGATATCCGGTATCCGATGTGCCTGCCGGATTCGGATACCCGGTACTGAATATGTTTTTAGTTATGGTGAATGTTTGTTTATTTCTTTATGCAATGCCATCTCAAATAATAAATTGCAAACATGTTTCTCACACCATTGCAACTTATAAACGTATTGGAATATAATTTACAGAAACTATATATCTTTGACTATCAGGGCTTGAAATTCAGGTTTTCCCAGGAGGAGAGAGTTTCCCTCATAACATTTGTAAATGCAGGGTAGTTAAACTATATCAGAGGAAGAAATATATTTTTTTAACCCTATTATTTTTTACTTGCCACTTAAATATTTACAATTTATACCAACCTGACAAATTTCCATTGAAATAATTTAAATCAACAACAAGATAATTATCCAAAATGTTTATTTTAACTAAAACAAAGGAAAATAATAAAGCTTTATATATATATCATATCCGTTTTTCAATTTTTACTCAGTGTTATGGTCAATTAATAACTGAGTTGCTAAATGAATTTTTTAATTTAGATTTTGTTTGATTTTGTGCGGTTTGGAATCTTTTATAGGTTACACTTTTGACAAACAGAACAGAGCAACTTTTCTAACACATTAAATTATCGGAAATAATTGGTTTTGCTTTTTTCTTCTTCTTTTTTTTTCTTTCTTAATTTTGTAAAATCTGATGTGCATACATTTTTAATTTGCTTGCACGAATAATGCATGTAGGTGATTGTATCGTCAATATCCTTCTGTGATTGTATATCAGTTAGTGGAATTATCGTCAATATCGTAATCCCTGGCATTTTAGCTAATTGAATTATGCTCAACTATGCATTGGAATTTTAAACCCATATGAAATATCTGAAAATGACATAGTCAGTAGATTTTTTTTTATTACATGAGAAATGGTTTATTTAAAAAAGTCATGTCCTAATTTCTCTGAACTATGCACATCAACTATTTATATGATTTCCTTGAAGTTCATCATTTTTAAGCTATTGCATAGCTTTTATCGCGGGCTTTGAGCGCGGCGAACGAATCCAAAAATTCCGTAACGCGAAAAATCCTAACACATCCGTAACGAAAAAACCTAACACTCGGCTCGTCGTTTCAGTTCGGCAAACTTCGGCACGGTATCCTTCGGTAGACTTCGGCAGACATTGACGCGGTATTTTTCAGATATTAGGATATCAGAGTTTCCCCAAGGTTTAAAAAAAGGCAGGGCGCTACTGCTCTGAAAAGGGCACTTTTTACATTTTCAGGGCACTTTTTACATTTTAAGGGCACTTTTATAGAGTTGAATCAAGAATCTAGTGGTTCAAAAAATCGCAAAAAAAAAAACCAGAAATTCAATCAAAAAATTGAAAAAAAAGAAAAAAAAGGTAAATTTTTTAAAAGATCTCGAAAAAACGGCAAATATTGATAAAAGATCGTGAAAAAACGGCCAATTTTTTTAAAAGGTCTAAAAAACAGCAGTTTTTGTTAAAAGATCGTAAAAAATGGCATATTTTGCTAAACAAAATCTGGAAAAAACAACAAATCTCGTGAAAATATAGCAAAAAAACAGAACTTTTCACAGAATTCTCCGTTTTATTGTGATTTTGGACGAAATTTGCCATTTTTCTCGCAAATCTTTTGACGAAATCTGCCGTTTTATCGCTATTTTTTGACGAAAGATTTCATCTTTTGCGACTCGTTTGACAAAAATTTTCGTTTTATCGCGATTTTTGGAAGAAATTTGTCGTTTTTCCACGATCTTTTGAAAAAATCTGCCGTTTTGTGACATTTTTTGACAAAATTAACCATTTTTTTTTGCAAATCTTGCCGAAAACTTTTTAGCGGTTTTATGACGAAATTACCCATCCCACGGGACGCGTTTGATGGTATTTTTGCATTCCGTCGCCGATGTACTGTGATACATAGCGCGTTCGGATCATCGCTGGAGGGCTGCGTTTTTTCAAATGTGGGGCAAGAAGGGCACTATTTTTTTGGAATGAATGACAAGAGGGGCGCTATTTTTTAAACTAAAGGGCAGGAGGGGCGAAGCGCCCCCCTGAAACCCTCTGGGGGAAACTCTGGGATATCAAGTCTCAAACTTATGTTTCTTATGATCTAATTTTCATAGCGCGGCCAAATTTTGTTTGGTAATTTATTATGAGACAGTGTTGATTTTTGGTGACAGGAGACCCCCCCACCGTGAGAGTCGAAAAATTTAAAATGCTTATAACTCACGATCTAACTTTCGTAGCGCGCCCAAATTTTGTTTGGTAATTTATTATGAGACATTGTTAATTTTTGGTGACAGGAGACACCCCACGGTGAGGATCGAAAAACTTGTAATGCTTATAACTCGCGATCTAATTTTCGTAGCGCGGCCAAATTTTGTTTGGTAATTTATTATGAAGCAGTGTTAATTTTTGGTGGCAGGAGACCCCCCCACGTTGAGGATCGAAAAATTTAAAATGCTCATAACTCGCGATCTAATTTTCGTATCGCGGCCAAATTTTGTTTGGTAATTTATTATGAGACATTGTTAATTATTGGTGACAGGAGACACACCACGGTGAGGGTCGAAAAATTAAAAATGCTTATAACTCGCGATCTAATTTTGGCAGCGTGGCAAAATATTGTTTGGTAATTTATTATGAGACAGTGTTAATTTTTGGTGACAGGAGTCCCCCCATTGAGGGTCGAAAAATTTTAAATGCTTATAACTCGCGATCTAATTTTCGTAGCGCGGCCAAATTTTGTTTGGTAATTTATTATGAGACTGATAATTTTTGGTGACAGGAGACCCCCCACGATGAGGGTCAAAAAATTAAAAATGCTTATAACTCGCGATCTAATTTTCGTAGCGCGGCCAAATTTTGTTTGGTAATTTATTATGAGACGGTGTTAATTTTTGATGACAGGAGACCCCCCCCAAGTTGAGGGTTGAAAAACTTAAAATGCTTATAACTCGCGATCTAATTTTCGTAGCGCGGCCAAATTTTGTTTGGTAATTTATTATGAGACAGTATTAATTTTTGGTGACAGGAGACCCCCAAGGTGAGGGTCAAAAAATTTAAAATGCTTATAACTCGCGATCAAATTTTTGTATCGCGGACAAATTTTGTTTGGTAATTTATTATGAGGCAGTGTTAATTTTTGGGGACAGGAGACCCCCCCAAAGGTGAGGGTCAAAAAATTTAAAATGCTTATAACTCGCGATCTAATTTTTGTAGCGCGGCCAAATTTTGTTTGGTAATTTATTATGAGACTGTTAATTTTTGGTGACAGGAGACCCCTCCCCCAAGGTGAGGGTCGAAAAATTTAAAATGCTTATAACTCGTGATCTAATTTTCGTATCGCGGCCAGATTTTGTTTGGTAATTTATTATGAGACGGTGTAAACTTTTGATGACAGGAGACCCCCCCAAGGTGAGGGTCGAAAAATTTAAAATGCTTATAACTCGCGATCTAATTTTCTTAGCGCGGCCTAATTTTGTTTGGTATATTATAATGAGGCAGTGTTACTTTTTGGTGACGGGAGACCCCCCACGGTAAGGGTCGAAAAATTTAAAATGATTATAACTCGCGATCTAATTTTCTTAGCGCGGCCAAATTTTGTTTGGTAATTTATTATGAGGCAGTGTTAATTTTTGGGGACAGGAGACCCCCCACGGTGAGGTTCGAAAATTTAAAATGCTTATAACTCACGATCTAATTTTCGTAGCGCGGCCAAATTTTGTTTTGTAATTTATTATGAGACTGTTAATTTTTGGTGACAGGAGACCCTACGGTGAGGGTAAAAAAAAATTAAAATGCTTATAGCTCGCGATCTCATTTTCGTAGCGCGGCCAGATTTTGTTTGGTAATTTATTATGAGACGGTGTTAATTTTTGATGACAGGAGACCCCCCCCCCAAGGTGAGGGTCGAAAAATTTAAAATGCTTATAACTCGCGATCTAATTTTCTTAGCGCGGCCAAATTTTGTTTGGCAATTTATTATGAGACTGTTAATTATTGGTGACAGGAAACTCCCCACGGTGAGTGTCGAAAAATTTAAAATTCTTATAACTCGCGATCTAATTTTCGTAGCGCGGCCAAATTTTGTTTGGTAATTTATTATGAGACAGTGTTAATTGTTGGTGACAGGAGACCCCCCCCCCCCCCACCGTGAGGGTCGAAAAATTTAAAATGTTTTTAACTCGCGATCTACTTTTCGAAGCGCGGCCAAATTTTGTTTGGTAATTTATTATGAGACAGTGTTAATTTTTGGTGACAGGAGACCCCCCCCCCACCGTGAGGGTCGAAAAATTTAAAATGCTTATAACTCGCGATCTAATTTTCGTAGCGCGACAAAATTTTGTTTGGTAATTTATTAAGCTATTGCATATCGCGGGCTTTGAGCGCGGCGAAACGAATCTAGATATTCCGTAACGAGGAAAAGTCTTTACTCTCCGGCTAACGACGTTTCAGTTCGGCAGACTTCGGCACGGTATTCTTCGATAGACTTCGGCAGACATTGACGCGGTATTTTTGCATAAGTTGATAAAAAAATCTATGCAATAGCTTTACCGCGGCAGTCCCCGAGTGCCACACACATTTTTTTTAATCATTTGGAAAACAGTTGTTGTTATCGGTCGAGAATGGACCTTGTGGTGTCCATATTTTATTTTGTTTATGATTCGTCCAGGGAATGGATGACCATATTTTATTTATTTGTAGGGATGCCACGGATACTGATTTTGCCGGATATCGGATACCGGATATCCGGTATCCGATGTGCCTGCCGGATTCGGATACCCGGTACTGAATATGCTTTTAGTTATGGTGAATGTTTGTTTATTTCTTTATGCAATGCCATCTCAAATAATAAATTGCAAACATGTTTCTCACACCATTGCAACTTATAAACGTATTGGAATATAATTTACAGAAACTATATATCTTTGACTATCAGGGCTTGAAATTCAGGTTTTCCCAGGCAGAGAGAGTTTTCCTCAAAACATTTGTAAATGCAGGGGTGTTAAACTATATGAGAAGGAAGAAATTAAAAAAAAACTATTAGATTTTACATGCCATTTAAATATTTAATTTATACCAGCATGACAAAATTCCATTAAAATAATTTAAATCAAAACTTAAGATAATTATCCGAAATGTCTATTTTAATTAAAACAAACGAAAGGAATCAAGCTTTATATATATCATATCTATTTTTCAATTGTCATTCAGTGTTATGAACAATTAATAATTGAGTTATTTGTAAAATCTGATAGGTCATTTTTAATTTACTTACAAGAATAATACATTTAGATGATTGTATTGTCAATATCCTGCGGTGATTGCATACCATTTAGTGGAATTATCATCAATACTGTAATTTCTGACATTTTAGCTAATTGAATTATGTTCTTCTATGCAATGGAATTTTAAACCCATATGAAATTCTGAAAAGGGCATAATCAGTAGGTTTATTCTATTCCATGAGAAATGGTTTATTTAAAAAGATCATGTCCTAATTTCTGTGAACTATGCACATACACTATTTATTGTTTCTAAATGTGTTTCCTTAAAGTTTCCCTTTTTTTTCAATCATTTGGAAAGCAGTTGATGTTATCGGTTGAGAATGGACCTTGTGGTGTCTGCATTTTATTTTGTTTATTATTGGTCCAGGAAATCCATGACATATCTAGTATGTGACTCTTATTACATGAGTCATGTTTTGATCATCATAAAAATAATGTTTTTACTGATTTTCATTAACTGGATGGAAAACATTGAAACATCTTGCTTTGGACAATGGATGTCCACATTTTATTTATTTATTATTATTTTTTTTTACAAAATTCTTTAAATTTAGAAGAATTTTTTTTTTGAATAGGAAATAAATGTCATCTTTAATAAAGAGAGAAAATAAAAAGTTACAAAATGGGCAGATGCAAATTATCAGACATGTAAAAAAAAACAAATCCAAACAGAAACATCGTATGAAAGATTATCTTTTAAATGAAAAAAGAAAGATTATCTTTTAAATGAAAAAAGAAAGATTATCTTTTAAATGAAAAAAGAAGTATGATTATCAAGCCCATTGATTACAAAATGTGCGATGATTTCGAAAAATGAAAAAAATCTAATGCTGAACTATTGATTGTAAAAGAAACATGCTTTTTTTTCCAATGTGCAACACAAGATCTAATCTCATTTTGTTTAATGCTGATTTTAGGCTAATTATATAGAGCTCAGACTCTAATGACCATTACTGCCCTTTTAGAAATTTCTTGCTTCGGCAATAGAGACAAAATAAATTAGAAAAAAAAAATTCACAAAATACGGAAATCGGCCATAGAAAAAATATCGCTGATTTTGTCCACCATGGCAAAAATAAATTTTTAAAAATAGTCAATCAGTCTGAAAAAATTTTAAGTTTGAGGGAACTTGGACAGTGGGAAAATATAACGAAATTCATCAGTCATTTACAGTAAAATATTGTGAAATTTGTTAGCCTGTCACAAGCAAATATCATGAAAATCATCAGCAGGTAACAGAGAAAAAACACAAATTTTTCAGCTGGACACAGGAAAATAATTATTAATTTCAGCAGAATGTCACTAAAACAAAAAGGGAAATTTTCCAATCAGTCGCAGAATAAAATAGCTAAATTTGTCACATTCAGTTGAGAGAAAAAAACTGTGAAATTTGGCAATCGGTCTCGAGAAAAAAGTTGCAAAAGTTTGCGAGGCGAGCAAGCGAGAAAATTGTGAGAAAAATTGCAAAGTTTTTCAATCAAATGCAGAAAACTAATCATGAATTTTGTATAATTGCCGTAAGAGAAAACTGTGAGATTTGCCAATTGATAGAGGAAAATATCAGAAAAATAGTCAGTCAGTCCTGAGATTTGATCGCCATTTAACAAAAGAAACAGAAAAATTCAAAAAGGGATTTTTTTTTTTTTTTTGTAACAGGAATGTCTTTGCCATAAGATTTTTTAAGGCATGAATCCAGCCATCCCATGCTAAAGTTCAAGCCCTGTATGTGTATATTAATAATATTGAATAAAAAATGTACTTCAAACATTTAAATATTCTGCTTATTTGTCATGAAATGCTGATAATGGCTAATAATTGCAATGAAATGCTGATAATTGCTAATAATTTGTAGAATGAAATGCAGATAATTTATAGAACAAATTTTACACATTTATCAATATGTTTATTTTATAACTGCAAAGTAATTTCACAAAGAAATACGTAGCTTCCATTTATAATGTAAACAAAAAGGCTTACGAATATACCAATGGTTGAAGAGTTATTTCCAAACATGGGTTTACTTAATGATTTTTTTCATGTTTTAAATATTTAATACTGTTTTACCTTAAGCTACATTTAATTTTACTTTAAGTTAAATCACTTTCAAATTTATAAGCAAAAAAAAAACTTTTAATTTTAAATATTTATAATGAAATCATGAGAATAACTAGTTGGATGCACCAATCCCAAAACTCTCTTCTATTTCATATATCTGAATGTTTCAAAAAATATTTACAAATACAGTCGAGTCTCTATATAACGAAATCCATAGTCCAGTCAAAACATTCATTGAATAGAAAACGGCAAAAAATTTTGTACTTTATAAGAAAGCATTATGCTTATCCCAAAGGAGTTTTTATGCAGATGCAGTAGAAGATAAGACCAGCATAGATGATGTTTAGTAACAATTCTTCATTCAAATGATCTCTCACAACAAAAAATATTCCAAGTCGCCGTAAGCAACAAACATAAACTCTAAAAGTAATGAGAGTTAGTTTAGATAGATGAAAACCTGCTGAAAAAAAGAACCTTTTCTGCAATTGCCCCTCACCCCTTCCTTATTGCTGACTTACTATCCAAACCAAGAAATAAACACCATTTTCAAGACGATAATGGAATAGTTTTATCTTTTAGGATGTTTTGTGATTATTGCAAATCGTTCTAATACCAAGCAAATGTTTCACTCTTTTCCAAGAACGCAAGCTCACCTTGGCTAAAACAAAGTCAAGTATAACCATGAAAAAATAATTTTTTTTTTTTTGGGGGGGGGGGAGGGTTGAATGCCTTTTTTTAGACATAAGTAATATGGTAGAGGATGCTATGCAGCTATGACTTATAAACGAGAAATCAATGAAAAAAATTTACTCTACAAATAATTTGAAGCGTTTTCAGAACATATAAAAGAACATTTTTGAAAAAATTCGTTAAATGGAGATATATATTTCGCTATATGTAGATTATTTTTAATGTAATCATGAAAAAAATTGACCGTTCCTACAAAAAATTCGTTAAATAGAGAAATTCGCTGGATAGAGTTTCGTTGTAGAGAGAGTGAACTGTATTAATACTACTTCAATATTGTTAGTTCAGTACCATACCAACTTTTATTTTCATCTAGAATTTTTGCTGCAGTCAGTTAATTAGATTAAGAATGAGTTAATCTCGATCATGATATTTATTAAAATCAATATTCTTTTCTGTTCTGCTATACATCAGTTGTTTGCGAATAGCCAATTTTAGAAAGATACAAAGTTCGCATCGCTGCACGAACCGCCAATTCTCTGTAGGGATTATGAAAAATCAAAATTATTTTACAAAAATCATTATTACAGTACCATCTTTGGGCAAACTATTTTCAAATTGAAGGAAGATCAGACAGTCATTCCCAGAAATGTATCCAAAGAAATTTGGTTCAATTCTATGCATAACTTCATACAGTATTTGATGGTAGAACAATGAAAATGGCACATAAATTACAATTACAGCACCGCCTTACAGCGAAATGTTTCCATATTTAAGAAGAACCTGCTGGTTGCAGTCAAAAATATGCACAAAATATTTGGATAATTCTATGCATAACTTCATACACTTTTTGATAGTATGATGGCGACACTAGTACAGACAGATGTTTCGAATAAACATGTTTTTGGGGATATTTGATTCCTAAAACATGCAAATTCGTCAAAAAAAAATTATTACAATAATTTCTTCTTTGAAAGATAGAAAAAATTAAAAATAGGTTTGTTTAGTTGTGTAACTTAAAAACCAATTAAGCCATTGTTTAAATTAAAAGAAAGATAGAAAATTAGTAAAATCACAGTTTAATAAACAACTTCAAATTTTATGAAGATAGAAAACCAATGTTTAGAAACGCATGTAAGGTAGCAAAGAGCTGTTTTGAATCTATTACCATTCGCTCCCGTAATAGGCATATAAGACTGTGCTTCCCTGTCGCTTTGCTCAGCTTAGCTTTTTCTAGCATGCTGAGTCTTATACTGATGAAGAATCTCGATAGTAGATTCGAAACGGCTGTTTTCTATTCTTTTCATACATTATTTGTGCATTTCTCAATGTTGGTTTTTTATCTTTATACATTTTTGCACAAAAGCTTCATTTGTTATTTTGACTTCAAATTTTGTTATACAATCTGAAAGTAGATACAATTTTCTAAAAGATGTAAACGTAAACTTTTAAATTTGTTACAGAGTTTAAATATAAATAATTGGAAAGCTGGCAATTCTTTAAACTTTTAAGAATTACCTTTTATTCATCGATAGGGAACTTATAATAATATTTCATCTTTTTCATTATAAACAAAAGTTTTTCGCATTGTTTGGGATCAAACGATTACTGTTATTAATATATATTTGGTTTGTTGCATTCTGCTGGATATCCGATAGAGAAGTCGGATATCCGGTGATTGTGATTCGGATATCCGATGATATTTCGTATATTGAAAAATCAGCCGGATATGCCGGATATCGGATATTGGCCGGATATCCGTTGCATTCCTATTTATTTGTTTTACGGAATTCTTTAAATTTAGAAGAATTTTTATTTGAATAGGAAATCAAAATGTCATTGTTAATAAAGAGAGTAGAAAAGTTACAAATTGTGCAGGTACAAATTACAAGATGCGGAAAAAAACGAATACAGAAACATCGTATGAAAGATCGTCTTTTAAATAAAAAAAGAGGTATGATTATTGAGTCCACTGATGAGGAAATGTGCGATGATTTTGAAAATGAAACATCTAATGTTGAACCACTGATTGTAAAAAAACATGTTTTCTTTTTTTTTCCAGTGAGTAACACAAGATTTAATCTCATTTTGTTTAGTGCTAATTCCAGAAGCTCAGACTCTAGTGACCATTACTGCCCTTTTAATTATTTCTTGCTTCGGCGCAGGAAAAAAAATTTGCAAAATATGTAAATCGGTCATAGAAAAAATATCGTTCATTTTGTCCACCATGGCAAAAATAAATTTTTAAAAACTGTTGACCTGTTTGAAAAAATTTGAACTTTGAGGGAACTTCACCAGTGGAAAATATAGCGGAATTCGTCAATCATTTACAGTAAAATATCGTGAAATTTGCTAATCTGTCGCAAGGAAATATCATGAAATTCGTCAGCCAATAACAAAGACAAAACACTAATTTTTCAGCTGAACACAGGAAAATAATTGTTAATTTCATCAGAATGTCACAAAAATAAAAAGGGAAATTTGCCAGTCAGTCCCAGAATAAGTAGCTAAATCTGTCAATCAGTTGAGAGAAATAAATTGTGAAATTTGCCAGCTGGTCTCCAGAAAAGAAAAAAAAAATTGCAAAATTTTGTGTGTCGAGCAAGCAAGAAAATTTTGTGAGAAAAATTACAAAACTTTTCAGTCCGATGCAGAAAAAAGAATTTTGTATAATATCCGTAAGAGCAAACTGTGAGATTAGTCAATCGATAGTGGAAAATATCACGAAAATAGTCAGTCAATCCTGAGACTTGATCGCCCTTCACATTAAAAAAAAATTTAATTTTTTTTTTTTTTTTTGGAAACAGGAATGTTTTGCCCACAAGATTTTTTAGGTTATGAATCCTGCCATTCCGTCCCGAAATTTAAACCTTGTATGAATAATATTGAATAAAATATGCAATTCAAACATTTAAATCTTCTGACTATTTGTCAATCAACTACTGATAATTGCTAATAATCTATACAGTAAAATGCTGATAATTTTTAGAACAAATTTTACACATTTATTAATATGTCTATAATTGTAAAGTATTTTCATAAAGTAATACGTAGCACCTTTTTATAATGCAAACATAAAATGTCTCACTAATATACCAATGGTTGAAGAGTTATCTCCAAACATAGGTTTAATTGATGATTTTTTTTCATGTTTTAATTATTTTATATTGTTTTACCTTAAGCTACATTTAATTTTATTTTAAGTGAAATCAGTTTAAGTTTAAAATTCATAAGCAAAAAACTTTTAATTTTAAATATTTATAATGAAGTCACGAAAATAACTAGTTGGATGCACTAGTCCCAAAACTCTCTTCTATTTCGTAGATCTCAATGTTTCAAAAAAATATTACAAAATGTTAATACTACTTCAATATTATACCAGTTTTTATTTTAATCTAGAATTTTTGCTGCAGTCAGTTAATTAAATTAAGAATGAGTTAATCTTGATCATGATATTTATTAAAATCTATTTTTGTTATTCTGTTTTACATCAACTGTTTGCAAATAGCCAGTTTTAGCAAGATACGAAGTTCCTATTGCTGCACGAACTGCCAATTCACTGTATAAAAAGATTATGAAAAAAAAATTACAATAAAAAGAAGATTGCCCTCTGATGGCATTGAGCTCACAGACTATGCATACTAATTGTATATTACAGCCTCATATTTTCAAGGGTTGATGCTGTCCGAAAAACAAATTAAAAGGGGAAATAGCTCCCACCCATTTCCCCTTTTTATACTTAATCATTGAATTCCCTAAACTAATCAGGGATATGCCTTATCACTTAAAAAACCTAAATCCAAAATTCATAGCAAATCGAATAATTCTTCATAAAAACCCATTTATATAATTTAAGAGGAGTTATGTCTCTTTATTCTTAACCATTAAACTTCCAAAACTATTCAGAGATTCGCCTTATCAGAAAGAATGTACATCCAAAATTTAAAGCAGATCGGATAATTCTGCATAAAAACTCATTAATCAAATTTTAGAGGGGTTGGGGGTAATTGCCCGTATCCCTTTTATGCTTAACAAAAGAACTCCAATTAAATTAAGGAAGCATCTTATCACTATGAACCTGTATCCAAATATTAAAGCAAATCTGTTAATTCTGCAAGAAAAATAATTTACCTAAATTAAGAGGTGTAGTCCCACCAATTTATACATATCCAATGAAATCCGAAAAAAATCAGGGAACTTATCAGAAAGAATGTACATCCAAAATTTAAAGCAGATCGGATAATTCTGCATAAAAACTCATTAATCAAATTTTAGAGGGGTTGGGGTAATTGCCCGTATCCCTTTTATGCTTAACAAAAGAACTCCAATTAAATTAAGGAAGCATCTTATCACTATGAACCTGTATCCAAATATTAAAGCAAATCTGTTAATTCTGCAAGAAAAATAATTTACCTAAATTGAGAGGTGTAGTCCCACCAATTTATACATATCCAATGAAATCCGAAAAAAATCAGGGAACTTATCACAATGAATCTATATCCAATTTTGAAGCAAAATCATCAATTTGAAGCATCAGTAAATTCTGCATGAAAAACTCGTTAAACTAAATTAAGGCTGGGGGAGTTACCTCCCATTCCCCCCCCTCTTAGACTTATCCAATGAACTCGCAAAACTTATCATGGAAATGTCTGCATCAGAATGATCCTATGTCTAAAATTTGAATGAAATATGAGAATTTTGCATGAAAAACCCATTTATCTAAATTAAAGGTGGGGGATTAGTCCCCTGTTCCCCCTCTTTATACTTATCCAATGAACTCCCAAAACTAATCGTGGCGGTGCCCTCATCAGAATGATCCTATGTCTAAAATTTGAATAAATGTGTATGAAAAACTCATTTATCAAAATTAAGATTGGTGAATTAGCTTCCAGTTCAGTCTCTTTATACTTATCCAATGAACTTCCAAAACTAATCATGATGGTGCCCTCATCAGAAAAATCCTATGTCTAAAATTTGAATGAAATCTGATAAATCTGCATAAAAAACCCATTTATCGAAATAAGGGGTGGGGAATTAGCCCCCTGTTTCACTTCTTTATACTTATGAAATGAGTACCTAATACTTAGGCGCTTCATCAGAATGATCCTATATCTAAATTTTGAATGAAAATTAAAACCCATTGATATAAATTAAGGGGAAGAGTATTAGCCCCCGTTCCGCCACTTATACTTATCGAATGAGTTCCCAAAATTAATCAGGGAAACGCCTTATCAGAATATACCTATATTTAAAATTTCAAGTGAATCGGATGTTTTTATCATGAATTATTGCATTACACATTTACATGTATACTATACAGAATGGGCGGGCACATAAGCTCACAGGTTTTGATAGCCTCTGAGCTAAAAATCATTATTACAGTACCATCTTCCGGCAAAATATTTTTGAATTGAAAGAAGACTTGACAACCATTCTCAGAAACGTATCGGAAGAAATTTAGTTCAATTCTATGCATAACTTCAGACAGCGTTTGTTGGTAGAATAATGAAAATGGTGCAAAAATTGTGATTACAGCACCGCCTTACAGCGAAATGTTTCCATAATGAACATGGACGTGCTGGCTACAGCCAAAAGCATGCACAGAATATTTGGTTCATTCTATGTATAACTTCATACACATTTTGATGGTATAATCGTATGATGGCAACACTGGGACAGACAGATATTTTGGGGATATTGGATCCCTAAAAGATGTAAATTCGTCGAAAAAATTGATAACATTACTTTCTGCTATCAAGGATAGAAGAAAGTAAAATTAGGTCTGTTTTTATCATTCGCTCCCGTAACTGGTATATAATAAGCCTGCGCTTCTCTATCGCTTTGCTCAACTTAGCTTTTTCTAGCACGCTGAGTTTTGTCATGATGAAGAATCTCGATAGCAAATTGAAAACGGCTGTTTGCTATCTTTTCATATGCATTATTTGTGCATTTCTAAATGTTGGTTTTCTATCTTTATACACTTTTGCAAAAAGGCTTTATTTACTATTTTGACTTCAAATTTTGTTTTACAATGTGAAAGTAAAGATACAATTTTCGAAAAGATATAAACATAAATTCTTGAATTTATTACAGCGTTTAAACATAAATAGTAGGAAAGCTGGCAACTGTTTAAACTTTTGAGAATAACCTTTTACTGGTAGGAAACTTATTGTAACATTTCATCTTTTGCATTGTAAACAAAAGTTTAAGCATTGTTTGGGATCAAACAATTACTGTTATTCATCTATATTTGCTTTGCTGTATTCTGCCGGATATACGATCGGATATCCGGTGATTGTGATTCGGATATCCTATGATATTTCGGATATTAAAAAATCAGCCGGATATGCCGGATATCGGATATTTGCCGGATATCGGATATTGGCCGGATATCCGTTGCATCCCTACTCACAACTGATATTAAAACATCTTTAATTTACGTCCACCACTCCTTCAATTTTCAAATACTTCTATTACAAAACATGATATTTTTGCTTATATTTACTGTTTTATAATTTTTTAATTGATTTTTTTTTAATCAGATTGCTGCAATATGACGCTTGAAGTACCTTCTGAGGTTAGAGACCGAAATTATTTGTTCATGCCAGAGCAAATGACAATCATCGAGAGCGACGAGGAGTATAACAAGTGTGGAAAGTGGGTTTTAATAAATCATACCGGCAGTTTGCTATGGGTTGACGAGGTTTGGAAAAAACTCCAAGTTTTGTTGGAAGACGAAACCCTGATAAGAATAAAAGCATCTACAGCCGGGATGGAAGGTTTTCCTGGAACTGTAATGTGTTTTACAAAACCTGGTGTACATGAAATAAAACGAGCTGCTGAAGAGATACGTAAAATTGTAAACTATCAAAGCTGCATGTATTATAAAATCAACACCATGACAGAATGTGGAATTCATCGCAGAACCGGCTATCCCAGGGTAGCCAATTATATGCATACTTATAGAGGATTTCTGTATAAGACGGATCCCATTGATGGATGGATTTTGGTAAATATTATATATTTTTTCTCATTTTCTCTTTTTTTACTTGTTCAAGTAACAACATAAATTGCATAACAAATACTTCCAAAGATAATTATTTATGAATCATAATTATAGCCTTTGATGATGAAAGAGGTGTTTTTTTTCTTGTTTCAAAAGTCTTGTTTGGGTTTTTGCAGATGTAAATAATCATAAAGAACATGTAACGTTTAAAATTAAAAACAAAACGCAATATTTTATTTTGATACATGCATACAAATAAAGAACATGAATTTTAAAAAGCTCACTCTTTTATGTAAAATACGACAAAATTAGTAATTTTTTGTTTCTTTTATTTAGAAAAAAAATATCCTTCAAGTCGTGAAGTCACTGAATATCAATTTCAACTGAAAGCTATCTGCATAATTCATTATTATTTTTTTTTTATTAAAAAAGTTTTTAAAAGTTAAATGTGTTATTATTAAATGTGCTACATTATATCTATTACATGTATAAAGATTTTTATTTTTATAATTCTTTTTTCAATATTTTCAAACGTGTATTTCACAAAACCGTGGATAGATATTTATGTACTGTACGGTTAAGGGTGACTGGCCACTTGTGATTTTAGACATTTTATTAAATATTTAGAAAAATACATAAAGAATATGCTGAAACTCCATTTGTGTCTGCGGAATAGTGCAGGTCATATATTACCGTGAAGAGTTTTTCCCAGTGTTCTCGCTGACATTTGACCAACATTAGTGCTGTAAAACTAACGACTAAATAAATACCCGTATGATGGCGTTATTTTAAAACTGACTACCCGTTTAAAAATTATCGTTACTCGTTACTGCTCAAAAACCGGCTATTAAAAATCATCGTGTGTACTAGATAACTGCAACAAATCTAGTTACATATGGGACATGAGTATTTGGAAGAATGGGCATTTTTTACTCTTCACATATTGTTATGTGCTGCCATCTATCTGTCCATAAAATACAAATTTAATCAAGTTTCTAATTTTTTTTGGCAAACAAAATTAAAAACGATACATAATTGAGTAGAACATGTCTAACTAGTAGAATTTATTACTTATAAAAATAAAGAATAATCAGAGAAAGCAATTTAGCAAGAGTAAAAGCTTACAAAATTTATACAATGAAATTATGAGGTGTAATTACGCAAACAAAATGCTTTTACAAGCAAATTCTCTCACTAATTTTACACTAACAAAATATGTGTAATTATGTGTAATGAAAATTTAATTTCTGGAATAATTTAAAAACAATATGTTTTATTTGTTATGTGATCATCCTATCAAACACACATCTACATTTGCACTTCAATCCATTATTATCTCTGAAAATTTTTATTTATATTTTAAAATACTTTTTTTTTCTTCAGATATGAAATTTAAAAACAAACAGCAAATACATTTTTAAAATCAACGAAAAAAGAGAAAAGAAAAATAAACTTTATCATAAAAACATTTTTAAAAGCATTTGTCCTTATCATGAAAATGTTTTCAAATATAAATACGTATGCAAAGATACTTTTATAGGAAAATAATATACTTAAAGCAAACCTGTAATTTTTTTAATTTAATTTCTTGAAAATGTTCAGAAAATATACATTGCTCTTTGCAACATTTTCATCATCATTACTAAGCTGCTGGCTCAATAATGACAGTAACAATGGTTTTGATGGAAACAAACTATCATATGATAGACGATGCTTTACCAATAAATGTTTTATTATTATTATTATTATTTTAATTCGTCGTTGAACTGCCTTTAATTGAAAACTTCATTTGGCATAAATCACGTTTTGCTTTATCACTTGATACTGCGGAAAAATATGTTCACAATTTACTTATTTTTCTTTCCCTAATAAATAAATCAATAAGCTCCTACGAAAACCAAATCATTTGAGAATAACTGTTACATTCGAAGAGAATTATACGCATAGACTGATATCAAAATAACAAAATTCGGCGCCTAATGCCAGATCCCGATCACAAATTCGCATCTGTTACTGCCTCGACTGTCTCGCTTCATTCATGAATCACGAATTGCACAAACGTACATAAAACATCGTTTAAAGTTTGTTTCGTTTTTTTTCGGTGGCGTATTGACAGTAACTACAAGCGAGTGATATTTCAAAGAAACGGTTCGGTATTTCGTTTTTTAGAGAAATACCCGTTATATGTTAAAGCATATGTGCGGTTTTACAACAGCTCTGTTCTCATATTAGTATCATATACGGATATTTCATTTAGTTGTTTGGGTAGAAAGATAGAAGTGTGTTTTTGTGGGTCTATGTCATTTAGCCGACAACCAAATAACCGACAAGACAATTAGCATACACAAAATAGTCGACAGGACGTTTAGCAGACAAGTACATTTAGCAGACACGTACGTTTAGTCGACAGGACATTTGGCCGAAACGTACATTTAGCCGACAGGACATTTGGCCGAAACGTACATTTAGCCGACAGGACATTTGACCGAACGTACAATTAGTCGACATGGACAATTAGCCGACAGGTCAATTAGCCGACAAGACGATTAGCGGACAGGTCACTTAGCCGACAGGACATTTAACCGACAGGTCAATTAGCCGACAAGACGATTAGCCGACAGGTCATTTAGCCGACAAGACGATTAGCCGACAGGACATTTAGCCGACAGGTCAAATGGCCGACAAAACGATTAGCCGACAAGTCAATTAGCCGACAAGCCGATTAGACGATTTGTATTTGCAAAATTTTTTTATGTACACAAAGGACGGAGCCTATTTAATATCAGTAACCTCGATTATCTGGAACTATTCTTTTCGGACTCTCGAAAAAAAAAATTTTGACGGATTTACACGTTTCAGATACTGGAGATTCTGAAAAACATATTTCCAACTATAGTAAAAACTTTTTAAATTTTTATCCACATCACGAGTGTTGCATATATTTAGAAAGGTCTGAAACTGCCTTTTACTATTACGCATGTCTTGTGTGTACCCCTCCGCTCTGCACCCCTGGGGGGGGGCACAGATCTAATTTCTTTACAACACCAGTCGTGTGACACATCATTTGAAAGGTCTGCAACTGCTTATTCATATTATGGATGACTTGTGAGTCATCCCCTACTCTGCCCCCCAGGGGGGCACAATTTAAATTTCTTTACAACAGCAATCGTGTGACACATCATTTGAAAGGTCTGCAACTGCTTATTCATATTATGGATGTCTTGTGTGTCACCCCCCAATCTGCCCACCAGGTGTGGGGCACATTTTTAATTTCTTTCCAACACTAGTCGTGTGACACATCATTTGAAAGGTCTGCAACTGCTTATTCATATTATGGATGACTTTTGTGTCATCCCCTACTCTGCCCCCCAGGGGGGGCACATTTTTAATTTCTTTACAACACCAGTCGTGTGACACATCATTTGAAAGGTCTGCAACTGCTTATTCATATTATGGATGTCTTGTGTGTATCCCCTCACCTCTTCCCCCCAGGGGGGCACAATTTTAATTTCTTTACAACAGCAATCGTGTGACACAACATTTGAAAGGTCTGCAACTGCTTATTCATATTATGGATGTCTTGTGTGTCACCCCCCAATCTGCCCCGCCAGGGGGGCACATTTTTAATTTCTTTACAACACCAGTCTTGTGACACATCATTTGAAAGGTCTGCAACTGCTTATTCAAATTATGGATGTCTTGTGTGCCACCCTCTCCTCTCTGCCCCCCCAGTGGGAGCACATTTTTAATTTGTTTACAACACCATTCGTGTGACACATCATTTGAAAGGTCTGCAACTGCTTATTCATATTATGGATGTCTTGTGTGTCACCCCTCACCTCTTCCCCCCAGGGGGGGGGCACAATTTTAATTTCTTTACAACAGCAAACGTGTGACACATCATTGGAAAGATTTGCAACCGCTTATTCATATTATGGATGTCTTGTGTGTCACCCCCTACTCTGCCCCCTAGGGGGGCACATTTTTAATTTCTTTATAACACCAGTCGTGTGACACATCATTTGAAAGGTCTGCAACTGCATATTCATATTATGGATGTCTTGTGTTTCACTCCCCACTCTGCCCCCCCAGGGGGCACATTTTTAATTTCTTTACAAAACCAGTCTTGTGACACATCATTTGAAAGGTCCGCAACTGCTTATTCATACCATGGAGTATTGGCGAGCGTAGCAAGCGGGGGTAGCGTACAACTTGGAATCGTGAAGCGATTACGCTGGGGGTTGGCGAGCGTAGCGAGCAGGGGGCGGAGCCTCCTTAGTTTAGAAAAATAAATTGTCGTCCGTCTAACTGTCTGTAAACGCTCAATCTCACGAACAAATGAAGATAGAGACTTAAAATTTTGTATGTATTTAGTAAGTGAGAATAGGACGAAACCAATTTAATATCAGTAACCTCGATTATCCGGAACTCTTTTTTCGGACTCTCGAAAAATTCGTTCTGATGAAATGTATATAAAAAACCTCTATCTTTTTTTTAATCGGAGGCGAAACTGAATTCTGCAATGGCAGAATCGACATCCAACTTGTTTTTTAGTTTAATCACGTTTATTCTGTAGAGCTTTTCATGCTATTTTGGCATCACTGACACTATCACGTCATCGAATTACGAGATGAAATTGTTACCAAATTAAAGATAAAGTATTTTAAGGATATTTTTACATGTCTGCGCATTACCTTAGTATAAACCTTATTTCAGAGTAAAATTTATAATAAAAAAAGACGTCATAATGCACAATTCAAACCCAATAAATATAAAAAAGAAGTGATGATTAACCGGAGCAGCAATGCTTTCTAGTTTTATTCCCTCGAACTTAACAGATTTTACTTCCTCTAAACCTAAACGTAAACGTTTTAAAAAATGCACAATTTGACGAAATTTTTTAGGCTATAAATAAAGTCTATTTAGAGCCCACTATTGGCATTGGGAAGAGGTAGGTCCCATAGTTAAACATTTAAGGCTTTTTTTTAGACGTATATATAGATATTTAATGCCGTTGGAGGTTACTATAGTAATGGATTGTTATTGTGTTTGCGCATATCCCTTTTTTTAATCTCTATAAATTATCGATGCTAATCTCACAACTTATATTTTGTATTACTTATTTTGTCTTATGTAATTTTTTCGATCGAATATCAAAATTAAACGTACCTGGAGTTGGTGTTCCTACTGCCTTCGGCAGCAAAACCCATGAGTCTTATTCTGCTCCGTTCTCGAAACTAACTTAGTTTCGAGAACGGTTTTCTTTCGTCCCGAAATGTAATTAAAGTTGTCAGGAACATCATTTACGTTATTATAGCAGTCAATTTAGTATTCCTACAATTTGATTTTAATCATGTAACTAGCAAATCTTACAGAACTTGCTTTATTTTTTAAAAGTAATAATAAAATAAATAAAATATATATTGTTGCGATACATAAATATAATATTTTTCGATTAAAAGAAAATCAAACAATTTTACTGTTTTAAAAGTATTATGGACTCTTATTTATTAACACAAAGTTGCTGGTTAAAATTTGTGGAATACAAATGTGGAATTATTCCTTCACCGAACTTTATTTTTTTAATCTCTTACTTCCAATTATTGACTTAAATTTAATGTAATATAATATTCAAATCAGCGCGGTGCGTAGGGGAGGGGGGGAAGGGAGCGGCGCTCCGCGCACAGAAATTTAGGGAGCACCAAATTTATACTACCAGTGTCATTTTTTTCAGTTTGTCCGAAGAAAAAGTTCGGGGGGAGAGGCGCCAAGTTGAGATTATTTCCCAGCGCAGTTTTCTCTACACACGCCTCTGTTTCCATTTACTGATTCTGCAAAGACTTTTATATTTATTTAGTTTTATGATATTTCTAAAGCTTGATACCTTATTGTAACAATAACAAGTGTATTATTTTTCCTGCATACACGTATATAAATAAAATAATAGCACAAAATTCTCGTGGATCATTGTTTTTAAATTGATGAATATATTCTTTGAAGAAATAAGTTTAAAAGTATTTTAGCATGCATTTTCAAGCGTATATCCTTGACAAATACAAATAAAACACGTGGGATTCTTTAATGTAGATAAGCTCCTAAATTTTATAAAATTCATAATATTATAACTCAGTACGTTTGTTTGTAAACGACTGGAAATTTTAAAATACAGCTTGCACAAACACCTTGACAAACTTGAGAAGTACAGCTTAATTAACGAGAAGCCTAATTATCGTGACTTTAAACAAAGAATAAAAGGTTTGAAATGGAAAAAAGCCAAAATTTTTTATTAATGACCATAAATGGCGCTTACCAATAGTAGTATATATAAAATCAATGTTTAGTTGGTAAGCAAATTATATGGGAAGAACGTCAAAAAAGGTCTCATTGGAATAGGATTATAATCAAGAAAACAGGGACTTTTAGGGAAGGAGAGAGGGGAGGGGAGAGGAGACTATAAATGGTAACAAACTGGAAAAGTACAGTATAATAAAATAGTAAACCAAATAAACAGGCTCAAGGCTATTCAGAGTAATTGTAAAGTATGCTTTTATTTAAAAGAATAATTCTGCATGAAGTACAAATTTAATTAAATTGAAAGGTGATTAAAATCCCCAGCCCCGTTTCGCTCTTTTAAACTTAACTTATGAATCTCAAAAAATAATCAGGGAAACTCCTTATGAGAATAAACATGTATACCAGTAAATCGAATAATTATGCATAAAATGCCATTTAGATAAAGAGTGGCGTAGCAAGCGGGGGCGGTGTGGGCGGTCCGCCCCGGATGTCACCCTCTAAGGGGAGACACCCAATCTTTTTTGGCTAATACATATATATATTTAATCTTATAGTATTTTGAAAACAATTTCTGAAATAAAATGAAAATTCTAGCGCACAACGCAATAGAATTAATTTTCTTTCCTTTGAGAATGTGAAATTTTTTCTAAATAAGATATGCACCTAAGAACAAAAATCAATGTATGTAACAAATGGGTAGCGAAAGCAAACTTTTAAAGAAAGAATTATCTTCTTCATATAGACACCGCATTCATTTAAGCAAATTATGGGTCGAGTGATGAGCCGATCCTGTATTTTTTTAATGTGGTTTTTTATGGTCATTTGTTGTAATAACACAGAATTGTGATTGAAAAAATATGACGGATGGAATGGGGGTGGGGGATGACACCATTTACATCCGCCCCGGGTGTCACTCATTCTTTTTACGCCACTGTAGATAGATTAAGAGGAGAGGGAGATTAGCTTCCCATTTCCATCCTTTATGCTTAACTAATGAACCTCCAGATCTAATGAAGGAAGCGCCTTATCAGAATAAACTGGTTTAACAAGTATGAAGCGAATTGGATAATTCTGCGTAAAAAAACATTTATATGAAATTAAGGGTGTACTAGTCTACGCCCTTCCTATCTTTATACGTAACCAAGAAATCCCTAAAGCTAATCAGGAAAGCGTATTACGAGAACGTACCTATATAAAAATTTTAAAGCTAATCGAATAATTCTTCATGAAAACCCCATTTATCTAAATACTCCTCCCGTTTTTTTCTTTTATACTTAATGAACCCACAAAATTAACCTGGGAACAGTCCTATCAAATTGAAGCTATATCAAAATTTGAAGCAGATCGGATGATTCTGCATGAAAAACCTTTTATCTAATTAAAAGGGCAGCCATAGTTCCACCCTTTATATGTAGCTAATGAACCCCTAAAACTAAATAGGGAAGCATCTTATCAGAATGAATCTACATAAAAAATTGAAACAAATCGGATAATTCTGCAAGGAAATCCTTTAATCTAAATAAGACCCCCCCCTTTATACTTAACCAATGAACCTGTTTCATAATTTTATTTTATGTTTAATATAAGGATAAAGGTTTCTATTAGGAATGCTAAATATATTTTATACCTTTTGTTTTAATGATAACAATTTTCTTACTTATTCTATTTTAGAATAATAATTAACTCTGCAAACACTGTATTTGGTGTAAAGTTGCGAAATTTCAAATGAAGGAAACGTTTTTGTTCATAGCCCCTTTTAAAAGTCTTAGGGGCTGTGCATATATAGCATTGTCATGTTAGGGGAGAGGGGGAACTTGCGCACGATATCGTAAGATTTCGTTAGAGAGTAGGGGGGTTGTCTTTTGTTATCGATATCATTTTTGTAAAATGGTCTTTCGTTCAAAAAGTATGCTATATTTTTTAGTTTGTTAATTATTTTAATGAAAAAAACAAAGATATCAAAATCACTAAATTATTATAAAATTATTTCATTCTAAAATATAGAATTCCCAAAATTTTGATAATTTTTCAATGTGTGTATATATTTATAATCACGGTCGAGAAACCATATGTGAGGTACATTTGAAAGGAAACTTGTGTTTGCTAAATTTATTTAGAGTTTACTATATTTACTGAAAGAAAAAGAAAGTAATCAACTTATTTTGATGATAAGAAATTCTATCTATGCTCTACCACCCCTCCTCCGTTCGAGGCAAGTGCATAAAGACTTTATTACTCCTAAACGCTGTCGTGTAACAAAAAGCTATTATAAAATAATTTTAAATAGTACCTTTTTCGTTTAAATGTTATTTGATACAAAGTGATATTTTATTGTTTTTTCTTCATTTTAATCAATAAAGCATGCAAAAATAAATGACACACAAGACATCCATAATATGAATAAGCAGTTGCAGACTTTTCAAATGATGTGTCACACGACTGGTGTTGTAAAGAAATTAAAAATATGCCCCCCTGGAGGGGCAGGTTAGGGGGTGACACACAAGCCATCCATAATATGAATAAGCAAGTGCAGATCTTTGAAATGATGTGTCACACGACTGGCACTGTAAAGAAATTAAAAATGTGCCCCCTGGGGGGACAGAGTAGGGGGTGACACACAAGACATCCATAATATGAATAAGCAGTTGCAGACCTTTCAAATGATGTGTCACACGACTGGTGTTCTAAAGAATTTAAAAATGTGCCCCCCCCTGAGAGGCAGAGCAGAGGGGGACACACAAGACATCCATTATAGAAAAGGCCAGTTTCAGGCCTTTCTAAAGATATGCTACACGAGTGCTGGGGATAAAAATTCAAAAAGTTCCCCTTTGTGGGGGGGAGGGCAAAGTGGGGTGTGGCGCCTCAAACATGCATACTTGGAATGAGCAGTTACAGTTCTTTTAAACTATAGGGAGGCTCCTCGCCCCTACTCGCTACGCTCGCTAACCTCCCGCGTAATCGCTTCGCGATTCCAAGTTGACATTAACAGTGGCGTAATAATAAATTAACTGTAACGCAACCGTGACCTAACTTTAATTTTAATAAAACCTACTAGGGAGCTCCGCCCCCCCCTGATCGCTACGCCCGCCAACTCACTGCGTAATCGCTTCCTCGATTCCAAGTTGTAGGCTGCCCCTGCTTGCTGCGCTCGCCGATACCCCATGATATGAGTAAGCAGTTGCAGACCTTTCAAATGATGCGTCACACGACTGGTGTTGTAAAGAAATTAAAAATGTGCCCCCTCTGGGGGGCAGAGCGGAGGGGGACACACAAGACATCCATAATATGAATAAGCAGTTGCAAATCTGTCAAATGATGTGTCTCAAGACTAGTGTTGTAAAGAAATTAAAAATGTGCCCTCCCTGGGGGGGCAGAGTGGGGGTGCCACAAAAAACATCCATAATAGGAATAACCAATGCAGACCTTTCAAATGATGCGTCACACAGCTGGTGTTGTAAAGAAATTAAAAATGTGCCCCTCCTTGAGGTGGCAGAGTGAAGGGTGACACACTAGACATCTATAATATGAAAAGGCAGTTATAGGCCTTTCAAATGATGTGTCACAAGACTGGTGTTGTAAAGAAATTACAAGTGTGCCCCCTTGGGGGAGCAGAGTGGGGGGTGACACACAAGACATCCATAATGTGAAAAGGCAGTTTCAGATCTTTCAAATGATGTGTCACACGACTGGTGTTGTAAAGAAATTAAAAATGTGCCCCACCTGGAGTGTCAGAATGGGAGGGTGACCCACAAAACATCCATAATATGAATAAGCAGTTGCAGGCCTTTCAAATGATGTGTCACACAGCTGGTGTTGTAAAGAAATTAAAAATATGCCCCCCTTGGGGGGGGCAGAGGGAAGGGTCACACACAAGACATCCACAATTTGAATAAGCAGTTGCAGACATTTCAAATGATGAGTCACACAGCTGGAGTTGTATAGAAATTAAAAATGTGCCCCCCTTGGGGGGGCAGAGTGGGGTCGACACACAAGACATGCATAATATGAATAAGCGGTTGCAGACCTTTCAAATGATGTGTCACACGACTGGCGTTGTAAAGAAATTAAAAATGGGCCCCCCTGGGGAGCAGAGCAGAGGGGGACACACAAGACATCCATAATAGGAAAAGGCAGTGTCAGACCTTTCTAAAGATATGCAACACGAGTGCTGTGGATAAAAATTTAAAACTTTCCCTTTGTGGGGGGGGGAGGGCAAAGTGGGGTGCTGCGCCTCAAACATGCATAGTTGGAATGAGCAGTTACAGTTCTTTTAAACTATAGGAGGCTCCTCCCCCCTGCTCGCTACGCTCCCTAACCCCCCGCGTAATCGCTTCGCGATTCCAAGTTGACATTAACAGTGGCGTAATCATAAATTAACTGTAACGCAACCGTGACCTAACTTTAATCTTAATATAAACTACTAGGGGGGCTCCACCACCCCCCTGATCGCTACGCCCGCCAACTCCCCGCGTAATCGCTTCGCGATTCCAAGTCGTAGGCTACCCCTGCTTGCTGCGCTCGCCAATACCCCATGGTATGAATAAGTAGTTGCAGACCTTTCAAATGATACGTCACACGACTGATGTTGTAAAGAAATTAAAAATGTGCCCCCCTTGGGGGCAGAGCGGAGGGGGACACACAAGTCATCCATAATATGAATAAGCAGTTGCAGATCTGTCAAATGATGTGTCAAACGACTAGTGTCGTAAAGAATTTAAAAATGTGCCCCCCTGGGGGGCAGAGTAGGGGGTGTCACACAAGACACCCATAATAGGAATAAGCAGATGCAGATCTGTCAAATGATGTGTCACACGACTAGTGTTGTAAAGAATTTAAAAATGTGCCCCCCTGGGGGGGGGCAGAGTAGGGGGTGTCACACAAGACACCCATAATATGAATAAGCAGTTACAGGCCTTTCAAATGATGTGTCACACGACTGGTGTTGTAAAGAAATTAACAATGTGCACCCCCCTGGAGGGGCGGAGGGGGGATGACACACAAAACATCCATAATAGGAATAAGCAGTTGCAGACCTTTCAAATGATGTATCACACAGCTGGAGTTGTATAGAAATTAAAAATGTGCCCATCCCTTGGGGGTTGACATACAAGACACTCATAACATGAAAAGGCACTTACAGACCTTTCAAATGATGTGTCACACGATTGGTGTTGTAAAGAAATTAAAAATGTGCCCCCCTTGGAGGTGCAGAGTGGGGGGGGGGTGAACACAAGACATCATAATATGAAAAGGCAGTTACAGACCTTTCAAATGATGTGTCTGCTGGTGAGTTATAGGCCTCCTGATTGGAGAGGTTACAGCCACTAACATAACTACACTTACATTAAGCTATTTTTGGTAAGGGTCATTACCAACCGAGATTCATGGGTGTTGAATCTACAGGTATAAACAAAACACGTGATCGTAACTTCTAGAAAGGGGTGAAATTTACTCAAAAATAAAAAAAATAACAAAATAAATGATTGAGTAAATCAATAAATATTTGTTGGGTTGCGTTGTGATTGAAGCTACCCCCCCTCGTATGAAGTCAGGACTAATCTAAGCGTTAAACACTTGGACACTCAGAAGTCCGATCCTGTAAATCAACATTAGTAAACAATAATAAAAAAGTAATTAAAGAAAAGGAGTCTACTCGATGTTAATTGGGAGTAATCCCTAAAGGAATTAACACGAATTTAGGATTAACATAATACAAATTTATTTACATTATTTTACATTTATTTACAAAAGATAGAAAATATTATAATACCCATTAGTTAATAGGTGTTTTCTCACACTTTTCCGAATATTAATTCATATCAATGGAAAATTAATTCTGTACAATATTAAAAAAAAACAAATACATTTAACTTTGGACTCGTTCTCACACTCTCGATGACCTCCCTAACCATTGGAAAAATTTACATAGTGGAGAAATTTAAATTGCATACCTGGAGCAACTTCAGCATACTCTGCGAGGTCAGGACTAGTCTAAACATCTCTTTCCAAGCCGTCGACGAATATCAGGAAGCTGCATATTCCAAGGCTATGGGCATCTCTTTTTAGCGGTCCATCCGGCATGTGTGATACTGGGCATCTATATCTGTAGTAGGCGCATATCGAAAACTACTCGCACGCTGTCAGCACCGCATCCCGAAAGCATCTGTGAGAGCAACCTTTTTTTCCTCTCTTCGAAAAAAGACAGGGGCCTAAAAAAACTTGTTTTCCCCCTCCTCTTGACCCCAACCAATTGCATTCGAATCTGGTAAAGATGAGGCCTTCCTTTTCTGGGGGCGTAAAGTTCCCAAGGTCCACTTTGATCTCTCTTCTTTCAGACCTCCTTGTAGTTTTATGGGCTGGTCATTGTACACCTTATAAATTTACAGGTATTTGCTGTCCAAATGCATTTATTTAATTGCACAGTCCTGCTTTTAAAATGGTCATAAAACTTGGGAGGTCCCTCGAGAATCCCATGAGAACATTTTTTTATGCTTAAGCACTATGACTACTTACAGTAATAAAATAAACAAAAATAAAAATACACAAAATATCAGTCTTTGTGCTTGAAAAAACTAGGTGGTCGTTTTTCGGACCACCATCCTCCCCTCCAACAGAGATAGCTGAAAGCCTCGCTTTCGCTATTGGAAGAAGAAAAGAATATATATATATAACACATAGAGTTTCAACTATCAGGACTAGGTGTAAAACTTGTAGAACCTCCTTAATGTCAATTTCTATAGGATGTCCTATACATTATTTTGGAACAAGGATGTATTTTCTGTTAATCTCCAGCAACATGAGGTCCATTCCTGCACCTCATTCCCCACTATGTATGAGAAATTTGAAAAACACTTTTTTGAAAAAAAAAAAAGCCAAATTTGATACAAAGCCAATCAAATTTTGGAAGGAAAAAAAATTACAGCCTAAAATCCTATAAATTGAAAATAGTATAAGACTGGCACATACTTTTACACTGGAATTACTACAGTCATGTCTTAATTGGTAGCCCTACGACACAAATTATCAAATGAATAAAATATAGCATAAAATGATAATCTAGATGAACAGATTATTATACAACACAAATACAATGTCATTAATATTTCAAACATTTTTATGTATATATATATATACACATATATATATATATACTAGTTCGTTTATACAACTCTTGGATATAAATAAATGTTATAAAATAATCACCACATTACAATATTATTATATAATATGAGGTAGAGGCTGCATTAATCCGCCTCTATATATATCAATTACAACTATGGCTACCGTACCCTAAGATATAACAGGACGATGTCTCTTCCATCACCTAAACCAGAGAAAATTCCTCTCCCCTAAGAAGAACGAAGAGCAATTCCCGACATGAAGTTCTCTTTTCCGAATGCGGGGTTGAATCACCCTTCTCCCCTCCTCGTTGTCAAGGTAACTAAGGAGCATCCGAAGATGCGTTCGCCTCTCCTCGTTTTTCTAGGAGCGCAGCAGCCACTGTCTCGACCAGGTAGCATGGTACCCAGTTCCATTCGGCTATTTCGGCCATTCGGCTGACCTTTAAATTTTCGCATATTTAAAATCAACCTGCACAATTGCGTCAGTTACTCTCCTGTCCCTTACAAAATTACAGTCAATTTATTTTCGAAAATACTACCCGTATACCTTGAGTCCAACAAAAGTCTTATGAAAGCGACTTTATTGTTTTTATATTGGAACGATTGTATTTTACTGTTTTGATATCTTTTACGTGCTATAATTGTAACCAAATTATGTTTTACTTTTTATTTTATTTTATTTTATTTAATTTCATTTTATTATTTATTTATTTTATATTTTTATTTATTTATTTTTGCTTAAAAATAGATGGAAAAAGAGAAAAAAAAGTGTTAATAAAAATTGGCAATAAGGAGTCACCTTTGGCCTCAGGTGTAGTAAAATAGTACAGTGTTCCCTTGATTGACCAGCAACCATGAAACTTGAAAGAAAGAAGGAAGAAGGAAAAAAAAAAAACCTCCTCGACTAACCCATCACAATTATTCTATAATTTATTTTACTTATCTATGTAAATCAATTGTACCTGTCTTTCAAAAAAGACACAGGAAAAAAAAAATTCAAATTACTAACCTTTAAGGATAAACAAATATTTACTGTCTATATTATTGTAAGATTTAGTAAGGGAAAAATGATATATATATTTTTTTTAATCTTAGGTATTTATTGAAATTCCTGTTAAAGCACAATATATCATATTATTAGTAAGTAATTCTATTAAGATAGAAGAGACAAAAATTATCCAAATAATTTATGCCCCTCCCCCGAAAAAACACGAAAGTAAAGACAGCTTTCATTTCAAATATCTATCTATCGTTTATCAATACTCTTTACTAAAACAATTCACGCTATATACGTATGGTAAATTTATACATAATTATCACATTATTTGCTCAGAAATCCGATATCAACATCAGTATTTTAATATCAAAATATCACACCATAAATGTGTGCAGTACATTTTGAGATTTATAAAACCAACGAAGAGCACTTCCTACCTGACGACATCTTTGCATAAAATAGTGCTCCATCCCCTATCCCTTTGTAAAAAGAAACCAAAACAAACGGGTTTCGCTACTCTCCCTTCTACTCTAGGAGCGGATTCAGGGTCAACGAATCGGAGCGCTATGACGTAGTCGAATTGGTTAGTTCATTTGCATAAAAAAACAAGTTGACTCTTTTTGTCGGAGGGAGCGAGAGCAGGGGTCGCTGGTCCGACCGCAAAAAGAGAGAATCGTACTACGCACTAGTTATGTAACCCTAGATCCTGCCATCGTTAAAATTAGTCCATTCATAAAAAACTAAGCAATATATTTTTTTTTTTTTTCATAGCATTTTTGAATAACGTTGGGACTTATATACATATTAAAACTATCAATTCCTTCTAATGCTCACCTGTACGAAATGTCTATTCGTTTTGAGTATCGTTTTCTTCCGTTGTAGATGAGTCAATTTTAGCCTTTGGGTGAAAAAGCTGTGTGATATGTCGTGTCATTGTTCGCGCATTATGGTCTATCATATGTTTGATTCGGTACGTGTTGTTGCGGCAGGCTTTTATAATTTCGTATGGGCCCTCAAATCTATCTTCGAGAGTACGAGGCCTTATATCTTTTTTTAGGTATACCTGATCGCCAAGATTTAATGTTTTTACTTTTTGAAAATCATTTACATATTCACTCATAATGAGTTCCTGGTTCGCTAAAGCTAATTTATGTACCTCTTTTATATGTTTGATGCGTTGTTTAACGAATTCGTGAGTGCATTTTTCATCCGACGTACCCAAAACCGTGAAATGATTCGGTATTTCTCGTGCAAAGAAAAGCTTTGCAGGAGTATATTTTGTAGCTCTGTTAATAGAAGTGTTATGAGCTAATTTAAAAAATGGTAAACGAATATCCCATTCCGTTGTGGTCCTACACATTGCCCTTAATGAAGACTTTAACCCCTTATGTTGAGATTCTAAAATCCCATTCGCGGTAGGTTTATATATGGTTGAGAAGTGTAGTTCAATATTTAAAGCCTTTAAATATTCCTTGAAAACATCACTTCGAAAATAAGGCCCATTATCTAAGACTATTGTCTTACATATTCCGTAAGAACTGAAATAGTTATTTAGCGCGTTGAGGATTAATTGGGAATCTACCCCACGTAAAGGTATGGCCTCAAGATATCTGGATGTCGAATCAATAATAGTTAAAATAAAAGCATTTTTCCTGAATGTCACGTTAAGCTTGCCTACTATATCAATATGCAAGGCCTCTCCCACCGATTTGTCTTTCACTACCTTTTGCACGGGTACCTTAATAGTTTGGTGCTGCTTAGCTTTATTGCATGCAATACAGCTTGCGCAATAACTCTTTATATCTTTGTACATACCGTACCAAAAAAAACGGGACTTCACCGTCTCGTACGTTTTTGGAAATCCAAAGTGTGGTTTATGAGCCTCTTGTATAATTTCGAATATTAAATTATTGGGTGCAATCAATAATTCTTTATCTTTGTACTTCTGTTTTAAAATTAATGTATTGTTGTGGTTTAGCTCGAATTTTCTAGTGTTTTTGTTTTGTTTGTTGTCTTCTATCTTTTTTATTATTACACTAAGTTTTGAATCACTACGTTGTGCATTTTTAACATTCTCTTCTGAGAGATTTAAATTTACCTTGAATAAATTATTTTGTAACTCATTTTGGGAAGTAATAGAATTAATATGTCTAGATATGAAGTCACTAGGGTTATTTTTCCCTTCTATATGTTCTATAGTGTAATCAAAGTCTGCTAATTTCATTAACCATCTTGCCGTAATATCACTTTGTTTCTCTAGATTTAAATGATACGTAAGTGCTTTCGAATCGGTTAATATTATAAATTTTCTTCCAAGTAATATATGCTCGAAGTGTTTTACTGTATCATGAATAGCCAATAGCTCATACTTAATGCTAGGATACTTCTTTTCAGAATCTTTAAGTTTTCGGCCATAAAATTCAACAGGTTTAAATTCATCGCCCTCTTTTTGAGCAAGTACTCCCGAGATGGCTACTTTCGATGCATCTGTTATTACAAAAAAATCTTTATTAAAATCAGGGGGATTAAGTGTGGGATTTTGTACGATAGCCTCTTGTATAGCTAAGAATGCTCTTTCAGTGTTCTCGTTCCACTGAAATTTACTCTTCTCTTTTGTCAATTCTACCAAAGGATTTACTATCTCTGAATAGTTCCTAATAAGAGATCTGAAGTAGTTAGACAGTCCCAAAAGTGACTTGACCCCTTTCTTATTTTTAGGTCTTGCGAGTTTTTGAATTTTCTCTATATTTTTTGATGATGGTGAATATCCCTGTTTATTAATTTTGTATCCCAAAAATTCAATTTGTTCTTGACAAATTTGCATCTTACTAGGTTCAACGGTTAGATTGTGATCTATCAACGTTTGTAAAATCTCTGTTAGTAATTGTATCATTCTTTCAATGGAATTCGCAGAGACGATCAAATCGTCAATATACCACCCTACTTCGTTTTTATTAAAGTGTCCTAGAACTTTATCCATTAATTCGGAAAAAACGGTGGGGCTCACCTTTAATCCAAAATTTAATCTTGTACTGGTATACTTTCCGTCCTCGGTTACAAATGCAAGTTTTTCCTTATCTTCTGGGCGTAAATTAATCTGGAAAAATGCACTATGAAGGTCGAGGACCGTATAAAACTGCTTGCCACTAATCCTTTGCAATAGCTCTTTAATATCGGGAACCGGGTATGGGTACCCTTCTAGAATTTCATTTAACCTACGGTAATCGACTGCCATCCTATATTTGGGTTGTTTTTGTTTGTCCGTGGATTTTTTCCTCACAAATAATACGGGGAAAGCATAATTCGAATTACTTTTCTCAATAATATTCGCCTCAAGTAATTTTTTAATCTCTTCCCTAGCGTATTCTCGTATTGTATGAGGGGTTTTATAAGGTTTACATTGCAATGGATAATCATGATGAAGTTTTATGCGTGGGGTCACCAGACATGTCTGCCCTAAACTTTTATATGACTTCGAAAATGCGTGAGCGTGTCGCATTAATAAGCTCTCCATTTTCTGCTTGACCTCCCCTGATAAGTGTCTAAGATCGAAATCTTCTATACTGAGTTCTGTTTCCCGTAGTTTTCGTACCTCTTCTAAACTCAAATTATTTATTTCGTATAGAGTACCATTTTCTATATCATTTAAATCTTTCTCTGTTTTGAAAATAACCTCTGAATCAATATTTCCCATTTTTGTGTTCTTCTGTAAAACAATTTTTTTTGTATCATTATTTTTCAGAATTATATTAATGGTATTGGTATTCGTTACTTGATGTATGGAGTTTCCGCAGAGAAGTCCCCTTTTGAGATCTACTGGTTCGAATAGAATTGTCGTTTCCGGATTTAAATTCTCAGAAAGTATTAGTGAAACAATTTTTTCACGCCCCGGTGCTATAAATATTCTATTCGCTAACTTAGCTGTAACTTTCTTCCTATTATTATTATTTATTTTTTTTACCCTTATATCATTATTTTCCCTTTCCGATTGCTCCGCTATGGTCGATACGTTAACTGGGCAAGTATTTATTCTATGATCTCCGTTATGTAATGGAATTTTTGTATTTTTTACAATTAAACAACTTTGTTGTAGATCAAGAATCATATGGTTATTTTTTAAATAATCATAGCCTAATAACACTTTGTAATTTCCTTTAAAATTCTCATTAGTTACGTAGAAAGTGCCGGTTGTAAATATATTATTGAGCTTAAAAGTTATCTTAACACATTTTTTAAATGGAATGTTTCCTCCATCGAAAGTATTTATTCGAATTCTATTACCTAAAAATTTCATTTTGACCTTTTTCTCTTTTAAGGTATTAAATAAATCATTTGAGATCAAACAAACTGCTCCTCCACTATCGATTAACCCGTCAACATTAATTCCTTCAATTTGGAAATTAATAATCGGAAGATTATTTATCCATGCACTCCTTACACTAGCGATAACTCGTGTATCTGGGGTACTGTTCGGAGGCATTTCATCACTAATTACAGTCCCCCTTTTCCGTTTCCCGATCGTGAACCCCTTTTTTGATAATTTTCATTTTTATCAGAGGTATTGTTTTCATATTTATTCCCTGCTCTTCTTTTATTTTGGTGATATTTCCAATTTTCTGATTATAATCGTCCGACGATTGGTTTTGGAAATTTCCCCCGAAATTCGGGTTATTCGCTCCCGCATTCTGCATAACGCAGTTTTGAAAGCCACTATAAGGATAAAAGTTTGGAGCGAAGTGTTGTTGTGTCGGAAGTGGTGGTGTAGGAAAGGGAGCGTTGGGGTAAGACAATTGTTGAACGGGAGGTGGTGTGACGTGTAGAGGGGTAGGGGAATTCCAATTTGGCATATATCCATACCCATGAAAGTTTCCTGCAAAATTTCCCGCTGATGCGCCCGGAAACTCTAATTGTTTGAAATTAGGAAAATTCGGTCGAAAATTATTTCGGCGAAATGTTTGATTAGAATTTTTATAACGACAATCCTGTACTGTGTGGTTTGTACGTTTACAGATCTCACAATATTTTTCTTTATCAGAACTGTTTTTTTTCTCTTTATTTTGTTGTGCTAATTTTAAATTTTCTAATTCCAGTTGTAGTTTTGCCATATTTTCAGCTTGCAATTTATTTTGTTGAATTAAATTTTGACAAAATTCAGTAGTATCATTTCTATTTATATTATTTACTTCTGCAAAATTTGTAGAGTTTATTGCCGCCTCTATAACTCGAGCTGTTTCAGTTGCTTCGTTGAAAGTTTGGATATCTTTTTTTCGGATTTCAAAAGCGATGTCGGATTTAATAGCATCGGTAAATTTATGCAATTTCATAAGTTCGAAAAGTTTTTTAGCATCATTTTTGTTTGCTAGACCAGAAATTTCAAAAACCTTTGCCGCTTCGGTGTTAAAACGAGTAATAAAGTCGTTAATAGTCTCTGTTGGACTTTGTTTTAGCTTTGAAAAATTGTCATGAGCTTCTCCGAAAGAAAGTTTTGAGCCAAAAATATTCCTCAATTTTTCTTTAAATTTTTCATAATCAGTTTCGGAGTGTAACTCAGCATCAGCCTGCAATTTTTCGCGGGCTACGCCTGTTAGCTTTGACTTTAATATGACTAATCTTATTTCTTTAGCAATATTAGCATGAGTAGCTGCTTCTTCAAACTGAGCAATATAAAAGTTAATGTTAGTCTCTTTTTTAGCGTCAAACGCCGGAATATAATTAATTAAGTTCTCCATAATGGAGTTTTTCTTGGGAATATTTTTAATTTGAGATTTTTGAAGACGTGTTCTCGCTTCACCTAAAAATGTGTTAAATTGTTTTGAGGTACGTCTGCCTCTATTCGAATATGTACCCATAAAATACCAATAGAGATTTCATTTTTTGTAAACCTCAGTAGTTATAAAACAAATATATACTATTTAAGTACTATCAAAACATACATAATATACACAAATACTTTTTCTCTATTCGAATATCTAGCCATAAAATACCAATAGAGATTTCATTTTTTGTAAACCTCAGTAGTTATAAAACAAATATATACTATTTAAGTACTATCAAAACATACATAATATACACAAATACTTTTTTTTCTTTTTTTATATTTCAATATAACTTCTCATGACTGTGTTAACAACTATGTGCCAGCGATATACTTGGCATCGAGAATATGGAATTTGTCCTTGCAGCGAGAAGAAAAAAAAAATAATAATAAAAATAATAAAAAAAATCTACTGTATAAATATAAATAAAATATGCTGCAATGTTAGAAAGTTTAATTTAGAGTTATTTAAAATTTTAAACATCGAGTAGAAGATACATAATATCTCAACTAAAAAAAAGTATATATATATAAGAAAAAGGAAATATTTACTATAACTAATAATACTAGAAAAAAAAAACCCTATTGTAACCATATAACAAATAATAAAATAACCTAGGCCCTTAAGAGGTCTGGCACCAAAAGAATTCCCGGTACTAATGCTGGTGAGTTATAGGCCTCCTGATTGGAGAGGTTACAGCCACTAACATAACTACACTTACATTAAGCTATTTTTGGTAAGGGTCATTACCAACCGAGATTCATGGGTGTTGAATCTACAGGTATAAACAAAACACGTGATCGTAACTTCTAGAAAGGGGTGAAATTTACTCAAAAATAAAAAAAATAACAAAATAAATGATTGAGTAAATCAATAAATATTTGTTGGGTTGCGTTGTGATTGAAGCTACCCCCCCTCGTATGAAGTCAGGACTAATCTAAGCGTTAAACACTTGGACACTCAGAAGTCCGATCCTGTAAATCAACATTAGTAAACAATAATAAAAAAGTAATTAAAGAAAAGGAGTCTACTCGATGTTAATTGGGAGTAATCCCTAAAGGAATTAACACGAATTTAGGATTAACATAATACAAATTTATTTACATTATTTTACATTTATTTACAAAAGATAGAAAATATTATAATACCCATTAGTTAATAGGTGTTTTCTCACACTTTTCCGAATATTAATTCATATCAATGGAAAATTAATTCTGTACAATATTAAAAAAAACAAATACATTTAACTTTGGACTCGTTCTCACACTCTCGATGACCTCCCTAACCATTGGAAAAATTTACATAGTGGAGAAATTTAAATTGCATACCTGGAGCAACTTCAGCATACTCTGCGAGGTCAGGACTAGTCTAAACATCTCTTTCCAAGCCGTCGACGAATATCAGGAAGCTGCATATTCCAAGGCTATGGGCATCTCTTTTTAGCGGTCCATCCGGCATGTGTGATACTGGGCATCTATATCTGTAGTAGGCGCATATCGAAAACTACTTGCACGCTGTCAGCACCGCATCCCGAAAGCATCTGTGAGAGCAACCTTTTTTTCCTCTCTTCGAAAAAAGACAGGGGCCTAAAAAAACTTGTTTTCCCCCTCCTCTTGACCCCAACCAATTGCATTCGAATCTGGTAAAGATGAGGCCTTGCTTTTCTGGGGGCGTAAAGTTCCCAAGGTCCACTTTGATCTCTCTTCTTTCAGACCTCCTTGTAGTTTTATGGGCTGGTCATTGTACACCCCATAAATTTACAGGTATTTGCTGTCCAAATGCATTTATTTAATTGCACAGTCCTGCTTTTAAAATGGTCATAAAACTTGGGAGGTCCCTCGAGAATCCCATGAGAACATTTTTTTTTATGCTTAAGCACTATGACTACTTACAGTAATAAAATAAACAAAAATAAAAATACACAAAATATCAGTCTTTGTGCTTGAAAAAACTAGGTGGTCGTTTTTCGGACCACCAGTGTCACACGACTGGGGTTGTAAAGAAACTAAAAATGTCCGCCCCTGGGGGTGCAGAGTGGGGGATGACACATAAGACATCCATAATATGAATAAGCAGTTGCAGACCTTTCAAATGATGTGTCAAACAGTTGGTGTTCTAAAGAAATTAAAAATGTTCCTCCCTCAGGCGGCGGCAGAGTGGGGGGTAACCAGTGTTCTCGCTGACATATGACCAACGATAGTAATTTGGTTAATTAAAAATGAAATGCATTCGCCAAATGAGAAAAGTATTAGCAAAATAGATTCACCATGTTGCGCACACACAAAAAAAACCCCATTTAATTCTTTAATGTATTCTCTTTTTTCAATATGTTCTAAAATAACCCAAGTTTTTATAACTGTGACAGCGATTGTTATTAATCTAATTTCAAGTAATCCGCTACAAACATTAAAAAATTGTATACATTAAATATATATGCATATGTACGAAAAGCGAAAAAGAAAAAGAAAAATCAAAAATTGAGCACTAACAATTTGGCGAATCTAATCGCTTGTTTACTCGCCAAATGAATTATTTAGTCGCAATTTGGCGCATTGGCGAGCGACAGCGAGAACACTGGGGGTAACACACAAGACATCCATAATATGAATAAGCAGTTGCAGACCTTTCAAATGATGTGTCACACGACTGGTGTTGTAAAGAATTTAAAAATGTGCCCACCCCTTGGAGGCTGAGCGGAGGGGGACACACAAGATATCCATAATAGGAAAAGGTAGTTTCAGACCTTTCTAAAGATATGCAACACGAGTGTTGTGGATAAAATTTATAAGTTCCCCTTTCGGGGGGGGGGGAGGTGGGTTGCGGAGCCCTCAAACATGCATAATTGGAATGAGCAGTTACAGTTATTTTAAACTATAGGGTGGATCCGCCCCCCTGCTCGCTACGCTCGCTAACTCCCCGCGTAATTGCTTTGTGATTCCAAGTTGTAGGCTATCCCTGCTTGCTGCGCTCGCCAATACCCCATCGTAACGCTTCGCGATTCCGTTCTCTATTGCTTTGCAATCCCGGTTGGAATCGCTTGGTGATGCACAGACGGAGCCCTTTCCTAATTGGTCTATTCGACTCATGAAAGGAGTGGTCCACCCGGACGCGTTGTTTCCGGAAACCTTATACATCAGTATCATTCCAGGAGTCATTCCTTTTAAGGCAATTTTTTTTTACTGTAGAAGGAAACGTAACCTATCTGTGGTGTAACCGCAACCAAATTGTAACCTATTACAACCTACCGGAACTTAACTGTTAACAAGCCGTTACCTATGCATAACCTAACGATAAACTGTCAGTAACATAACTTTAAGCAAACCGAATCCTAATTGTTACTTAAAAATTATTTTACAGTGTCGTAACGATAACTTACCGTGACTTAACTGTAATAAAATTATAACGTAACCGGAGCTTAATTGTTATCAAACTGTTACCTGTACATAACTTAATTATAACCTAATAGTAGCATAACTGTAAGCTAACCGTAAACTAATTGTTACCTAAGAGTAATATAACAGTGGCGTTACCATATCCTAAATGTAACGTAACCAGGACCCAACTATAGCCTACACATAACCTAATATTGCAGTATAAGAATAATCTACCAGCAATCTAACAATAATCTAGTTTTAACCTAACCGTGACCAAATTTAAAGCTTACTATTACCACCGTAACTGAATTGTAACCTATCCGTAATCTTATATCAATAATCAATAATATATTAATCAATAATCAATATCCGGATCTATAAAATAACTATAATCTTGCCATGACCTAACTATAAACTAACTATAACCTAATTACTACCTATCGGTAATCTAATAGTAAATCGTCCTGTCGATTAAATGCCCTGTCAGCAAATCGTCTTGTCGGTTAAATCGGTTAAATGTCCTGTCGGCAAATCGTCTTGTCGGTTAAATCGGTTAAACGTCCTGTCGGCAAATCGTCTTGTCGGTTAAATGTCCTGTCGGCAAATCGTCTTGTCGGTTAAATGTCCTGTCGGCAAATCGTCTTGTCGGTTAAATGTCCTGTCGGCTAATCGACCTGTCGGTTAAATGTCCTGTCGGCTAATCGTCTTGTCGGCTAATTGTCTGGTCGGCTAATCGACCTGTCGGTTAAATGTCTTTTCGGCTAATCGACCTGTCGGTTAAATGTCCTGTCGGCTAATCGTCTTGTCGGCTAATTGTCTGGTCGGCTAATCGACCTGTCGGTTAAATGTCTTTTCGGCTAATCGACCTGTCGGTTAAATGTCCTGTCGGCTAATCGTCTTGTCGGCTAATGGACCTGTCGGTAAAATGTCCTGTCGGCTAATCGTCTTGTCGGCTAATTGTCTTGTCGGCTAAATGTCCTGTCGGCTAAATGTTACGTTCGGCCAATTGCCTGTCGTCCAATTGTCTGTCTGCTAAATGTATATTTCGGCCAAATGTACTGTCGGCTAAATGTACGTTTCGGCCGAATATCCGGTCGGCTAAATGTACGTTTCGGTTACATGTTCTGTCGGTTAAATGTACGTGTCTGCTAAATGTACTTGTCGGCTAAACGTCCTGTCGATTATTTTCTGTATGCTAATTGTCTTGTCGGTGATTTGGTTGTCGGCTAAATGTCTGCGACCGTGTTTTTGTTATTTCAGCATCCATTATTTTTCCGAATATGTAAGTATGAATTTGAAGGGAATTTTTGAAGCAGAAAAAAATGTTTTTAGAAGGATTGTTTTGAGATGGTTTAGGGATTGTACTATTTATCTTACAGATATGAAGTTTTATATGCATTTTTAAAACTTAAACAAAATAATTGCGCTTTTTTTTTTAGATTACATATTATGTTATAAAATTTCGATTTAAAAAAGAGCAATAGAAAAACAACGCATGTTTATCATTAAAGAGTTTAATTAAACTAATTTTGTGTTAATTATGCATTTAATCTATTAAAATTTCCTTATAATTTCACTGTAAAAGAATGGAAGCTTTTAGCAGAATAAAATATTCGTTATAGCTGTAATTAAGGAATGATGAAGCATTTCTGGAAAGATTTATTTTTGAAGGTGTCACCATCAGCGCCTTGCGACAGGGGGGGGGGAGCAAAGTGGGCGGCCGCCCCGGGTCCGGAGATTTAGGGGGCATAAAATTTATAATACTAACATCATTTTTTGGCCTATTACAAGAAACATTTAGGAGGGGCCGCCAAATTCTAAGTTAGCAACAGGCACAATTTTCTCTTCGCACGCCCCTGGTCACCATAAAAATGTATTAGATTATTACTTGATTTTCAATACATAATGCTATTCGATTTGATATCACTTATATTGTCTCAGTGCCTTATTATGATTTCAAGCATTAGATTGAGTCTATGAATATATTAGAAAAATTTTGCGATGTTAAGCGGGGTAAAACGTTTTTGAGAACTCGCTTAATGCTACTTTCCGTTATCGACAGGTTTTGTTATCGCATGTTTCACTGGTTTCACTCTAAGTAGTGAACATTTCTATTCAAATACACAATTAATATTTTTCTTTTTAATATGTGCTTTAATATACTTGTTGAGGCGGTCTCGCGAGAAAGCACGAATTATACAACCGTAAGCAGAGTTTGAGGTTAGTTCCACTTTGTTCAATTGCATATGGACTTCGGTAACGGCTAACGAGCGGTATTTTTAAATAACGATTCGGTATTTCGTATCTTAGGAAATACCCGTTTCTTAGTAACGAATACGTACGTTTGGCAACAGCTCTAACCAACATTAGTAATTTGGCGAATTAAAAATAAAATACATTCGCCAAATGAAAAAAGTATTAGCCAAATAGATTCGCCGTATAGCGCAAAAAAATTATCTTTAATCATTTAATGTACCTCCTTTTTTTTCAATTTGTTCTAAAATAATCTAAGTTTTTACAGCGATGTGACAGCGATTGATATGCTGTGACAGCGATTGATATTAATCTAATTTCAACTATGCGCTACAAATATAAAAAATATGTATATATTATATATATAAATATATTTATATATGCATATATATATAGGTACTTCTATGTTATCCCGTCGACCAATTTTGCCAAATTATACAAATCGCCAAACTAATAGCCAAATTATACATGTTGACATAATTTTTATTTTAAATAACGAAAAAACAAATAATAATATTAAAAAAACTTATTAATAAAAAGTCGAAATAAAAATCACTTAATGACATTTTAAACAGGTGAATCGCATTTAATGTCATTGAATGTGACATTCATGATTATCCATTATTGGCATTTAAACTTATAGTTTGGCGATAATTTTTTGATCGACGGGATAACCTAGAAGTACCTATATATATATATATATATGCATATGTATGAAAAACGAAAAAGAAACGAAAAAAAAGCAAAAATGGAGCATTAGCAATTTGGCGAATCTAATCGCTTGTTTACTCGCCAAATGAAGAATTTAGTCGCAATTTGGCGCATTGGCGAGCGACAGCGACAACACTGGTTTTTCCCGAAACGTGATAGGGGGCCGTCAACAAATTGAAAAAGAACGAATAGCTTTTGGATAATTCCTGCCGAAACTAATGTAGGAAACCCATTCTAACTGTAGATTATGATTAAGTGGCTTATAGTATTAAACTGTGTTAATTTGTATGAGACTAGCCTGTGTACTTGTAGAAAAAGTAAGTTTTTTTACATAAACAGTCCCAAAAATTTTTTTGCTTATAATTAGCAGAGTTCTTAGTATAAAAAAACATTATTTTGAGATGATATGACAAACAACATTTTACAGATGCACCATAATAAAAATTAAAAAATAATAAAAATTGTATGAAAAATGAGCAATTTTACTAAATAATTTTTCACTTTGCATGCCTAAATTCTATTAAAATTTCCTTTGTATATTATATTACTTAAATGTATAGAAAAACTTGTGTGAAACTCAAAACATAGCTTGAAAATTCTAAAAACTATAGTCGATAGAAGCTCAAAATCCGTTGTTCTTAAAATAAAACAAAAACAAAAAAAATAAATAAAAATAAAATAAAAAATATAGAGCCTGTATCCAAATATAGTAGTGTGCAATGTTGTGTATTCTATACTGACAATTATAAATGGATATAAGAATATAGTTCCTCATACTTTTGCTTTATTTGGAAACAACGGATTTTGAGTTTATTCTTACAATAATTTCATTTTCAGAATTTTCATACTACATTTTTGAAACTTTCACAAAAGTTACTCTATGCATTTAGCAAACACATTATGAAATTATATTTTGATTGTATTAACGCATGCACAGTGAAACATTATTTAGAAAACCTGCTCATTTTTATACAATTTTTATTATTTTAAAATTCCGATTACAGGATATTGTGTAGAATGTTGTTTGTCATACTTTCTGAAAGAAACTCTTTTTTTATATTAATAACTCTGCAAACCATAAGAAAAATACTTGTTAAAATTTGGGAGTGTTTTAATGAAAAACATAATTTCTGTACGGGTATACATGCTAGCCATATAAAAATGGATATTTCAAAAAGCCACTTAATCATAATGTACAGTTTGAACGCTTTTGCGAAATTAGTTTTTACAGGATTATCCGAAAGATTTTCGTTGTTTTTCAATTTATTGACGGTCCGCTATGAGGTTTCGAGAAAAATTATTTGCATAAATGTATGACATGTACCATCATGTTTACACCTGTCTTAGAGTTTCAGAAATATTCCTCATACATTTTTCTAGATATTTAACAAAATGTCTAAAATCACAAGTGGCGGGTTACATTTGGTCAAATAGTGTATATGTTACCGGTCAAATCCGATTTTCTGCCAAGCTAGTTTATTATAACTCCCATCGGATAAACTAGTTTTTCATAGGCTAAACTAGTTTATCATAACGCCCATAGGATAAACAAATTTTTCCTTGGTCATACTAGTCTGTCCTAGCGATGGGCGATTTCGATTTTTTTAATCGATACTATGGCCTACTCGATTTAATCGATACTAAAAAAATTTTAATCGACTTCTCGAAAGATAATATCATTTTCATTTTGCTTCCAAAGTTGAAGATAAAGTAGTCGGATATTCCAATCCTATTTTTTTTTCTAACTCATACATGCTAAAACTTCTAAATGCACTACATATCACAGTGTCAATGATAAATTTAAATGATAATTTATGTTCATCGTCCAGATTAAAAAAAGGACAGGTTGAAGTATGAGTATACTAAAAGAAAATATAAGCATTGCATTTTCCAAAGAAATCGCCGAATTTCGGTTCTCGCCCTTTTAAATGTCTGTAACCGAAATTTAAAATCAAAGAGTATCAAAGCGATGCCTATTGTACAGTATGCAGTCAAGCCTAATGAAAATCTATTTACATAAAAGTTAAACAGAAAATGAAGTTTCATTAAATTCCTTGTATTAATTAGAAAACTTGAAAATAGTAAAAATGAAATATCTATAAAAAATTGTTTACGATTGATCCCGACATATTAATGGTTAATACATGACGTACGTAAAATAGAATTCTATTTAATAGGATTCTAATTAATGGTATTCTCTAAGCGACATATTGATCAGAAAAATATAGTATTTATTATTATTATTATTATCTTAAATATAAATTTTATTATAAGTCTTTGAAAATATAATTTTCCAAATTATCGTTGTAATTCGTTAAATTACATTTATTTATTTTATTTGTTATTCGATTTTTTGAACAATTTCAAGGTAAATTGACCTGCTGATTGGTACAAAATAATAATAATAATTGTTTGAATTAAATATGACTTAAGTACATGTGAGACAAAAAAGATTTGATACAGTTTTTTTCTTTTAGGAAAGCGACATAGAAAATCAACGTCTAAGACCTCCAATTCCACTAAACAGAGCAGAAAAATTAAAGCAAGGTAAGATACGAAATTTGTCATCTAAAACGTTATTTATTTATTTTTTTGTTTTTTTATATTTTTAATTTATATGACCGTTAAGATCAACGTTATTCCTAATATTAAAAATTAGATAAACAGCTTGTACTGGTACATGCTTCGTACGGATACCTATATTTTCCAGATGATATACCAGCATTTCTTTATTGAAAAATAAATCTAGTTCAAAAGCGCGAAATTTTGCATTATTTAATCAGAGATTTTTTCTGAGAAAATACTGGCGCTAAATAATTTTCTAGTTATGTAATTGCAGAAACCGTTCGTACCCTGCGTTAATTCAATTTGTATAGACCGTAGTTCCGTTAATCACACCTCCACTAGAGTACATGTGTCCACTAATCATTTTCTTTTGTACGTGTAACCCAGGCATGTCAAACTCGTCTACCACCGTGGGCCACATTATCAAAAATAAAGAAGCAGATTAATTTGATGACTGTGGCACGAAATAAAAACTGTACATTAAAAATACAGCATTGTTTTAAAATACAAACAAGCAAATAAAAATGCATAAAAAATTTTTAATACTATTTATTTTAAAAATTAGGAACACGCACCAGAAAATGTTTAAAAATATTTACTAAGTACAAACAAATCTAGCAAAAGTATCTTACGAAGTTGCACTGTCAAATCTAATGGAAAACAAGTTAAAATAAAAATACAAACATGCTTAAACACATAATGAACTTTTTAAAATTTAAATCGCAATCAAAATTATACAAAAATGGGTTATCGCATTTGTAATCCTAATGTCTGCATTTTCTTTTATGTTGTAATTGCTACTTTTTATAAAACCAATTATAAATGAAATTATATATGAAATTTAAAAAAATTCATAAATGATTAAAATATAATAGCTATGGTTATTGATCCGGCATAGGAATAATTTTCTGACTCTCCTCACTTATTAAGTGCATTTTTTTTTCGTGTTTGCGAAAAAAAAAACTGCCTGCACAGTAAAATTTTTTGCACCTATATTTTCAAGAATTATAACGTTAAAAGGCAAAACTAACGCTAGCCATCGTCCACGGGGCTATTAAATGAGAAAAAGTGGCAATAAAAAATATTTGTCGGTTGCTACTGATGTCTACTAGCTACTAATGAAAATTTCTTAGTATAATGAAAATTTTAAGTTATATCAAAACCAGAGTTGGGAAAAAATCATGATTTTTTTAAAAAAAATAAAAAAAATCGGATTTATTTGATTTAAATCAGATTTTTTTTATTTAAATCAGATTTATTTGATTTTTTTAGAATTCTATTTTTAATTATTGTGTTTTTATGTTTTTACAATACATGGAGCATTTTTTTTATAAAAATAACTAAAAGAATAAATAATATTTATAATTTATAAAAATAATATAAGAAATAATTATATAGTATATAGTAAATTCTATATTCTAGTTACTGATTGGTACTAAAAATTAAACATCTAGGCTTTAATCTAAAGCCATTCTATTATTTTGTAATTGAATTGTGCACACTAAATAAGAAATAAACTTAAATAGGTTGTAAACGAATAGAAAATGGTAAAATTTAAAAAACAAATATTCATTTAATGCAAACTATTTATTAAGGGTTAAAAATCACTATTTAATAGTTTTTAAGCAAATGGAAATAAATAAGGGATTTAATTGTTTGAACAAAAACACTAATTTAGAAGCTTTGTCCACTCCTAATTTATTTCGAAGGCTTGAATGAACTAGTCCAAAAGAAGAAAATTGTCTTTCTACTCCAGCAGATGAAGCCACGGTTGTTGTTATTTGGTAAATAAATTCAATTTCAATTTTGCTCATTAACTCTTTACCTCCCATTATATAAAAGGACTTCCACCAAACATAATCAGTCATATCTGAAACTTTTTTCTCAAGCAATGGCAATTTTTGGAATGGGCCATTTTTTGCTTGAAAATGTGCTACGGTGATGAGAAGACTTGGACAATTTTCTTTAATGAATGCCAAATCTTCATTATTTTCCTCTACACTAAGTGAAATTTCATTTCAATTTAAAACAGAGGGACTTAATAAAACTCCAGCAAAATAACAGCAATTAATAGCTTGTTCATATTTTGCTTTAAATTTTGTAATTCTATCTCAGACTTGACAAGTTTTGAAAGTTAAAAATCAGGAGGTTTTATTTCAGAAATCAGGAGATATTTTTGTCAATGAAAACTTGTTAATTTCTTGGTGAAAACATCTTTAGCAAAGTTTAAGTTTCAATATTGTTTGGTTATTACTGAAGATTAAAAAGAAATCTATCATTCTTACTCGAATGAGGAAAGTACATTCCTTATGAGAAGAACACATTTAAGAATGTTTAGGATGTTTTAACATATTTTTAATTTGACTAAATATTATAAAAAGAGGGATGTTTTGTTACTCATTAACTTATATAAAACTATAGTAAAGATCATAAATAAGTCTTAATAGAGACAAATTATTATTAATTCAATACATGACCATAGTAACAATAACAAACCTTAAAGATTCATAGTTTATAATGAATCTGGGTGTTATTCATCACATGAAACACTACTGTCAAACATACTAAAGAACAATTACACCTATGCTAGAGCTTTTCTCACTGAATCACAACATATTTGATTGTTAAATAACAGAATATTTAAAAAGTGTGAAAAATCATGAGAAATGTCAAAAATAAGGAGTATGGAGAAACATCTGAAAACCAGGAGACTTGGCTACTCTGCTATCTTTATCTAATCCATTTGGTAACTTTTTACCCAAAAATTAAAAAAAATTCATAAGCTTTGATTGAAATTCGATAGTGTAATATGGCAAGTTTTAAAACTTGTTCCTTGCACGTAGTATCCGATTTTTTGTTGAATATTAGTGAATTTGTTTAATTATTAACTTGTGAAACAAAAAAGATTCAAATAATTTAGTTGCCAAGATTGGCAAACGAAATATGATTTATAAAGTGTTTCTGTGTTTCGCCTCATCGTCTAAAGTTTATTACAAAAGAAGAAACAATTAAAGGATTAGGAGGGGGACACCGGGTTAACTTATACCTGCCACATTCTTTCTGATAGCAATCCTGATAATACCAGAAAAACACCTGTTATTTATTTACACCTATTTCTTATTTCTCTGCTGACTAATTTCAAAAATGAAAAAGAAAAAAAAAATGATTTAAATCAAATGATTTTTAAAAAAAATCAGTTGATTTAAATCTAGATTTAAATCTTGATTTAAATCGGTTGATTTAAATCATGCCAACCCTGATCAAAACATATTCAAATTATACAAGGTGTCCAGCAAATAACACCCTGATTTTAAAATTAAATTTTTCAAAAACAAAGATCGACAGAACTATGCGGTAAAAGGTTTGTTTATTAGGTAATATGTAAAAATCTAATACAGAAGTTTCGAACGGTGAATATTTTGAAAAGATTGTGTTCTGATTGCAAAGAATGCTTTGATTTGACATTTTTCTTGTTTTAGATTGCTTGCAGAGATAGAGTTTTTCGGCTTACAGTGCTATAGTTTACTAATTTTTCGAACTAAATTTCTTGAATTTCGAAATTTTAAAAATTTAATTCCAAAAATCTTTAAACTATGGCAATTTAAGCCGAAAAACGCATTCTCCGCAAGCAATCTAAAACAAGAAAAATGTCAAATCAAAGCATTCTTTGCAATCAGAATACAATCTTTTCCAAAGATTCACCGTTCGAAACTTCCATATAAGATTTTTACAGCTTATCTAATAAACAAACCGTTTACCGCCTAGTTCTGTCGATCTTTGGTTTTTAGAAATTTAATTTTAAAATCAGGATGTTATTTGCTGGACACCCTCTAGATGCCATGCGATTGTTGAAATTTCTGATTATATCATGAACATTTATGGAAATGCCCCTGCATATTTTTAAATCGATTTAACTATTTTGGACATCTTTTATTCTAACTTGAGCGATTTTGAGTCTGTGAAATGCATCCAATCGTTGTTTTTAAAAGCAGATGGATTACTTTTAATATGTTTCACGAACACATTTTTTTCCAACAAAGTTTCAGTTTAAAATCTAATTATTTTTCCAAATTATTTCTAGATATTTGTGGGTTTTTCGAAATATGTGAGTAAATTCTTAAAAAATTTCAACGAAGTTTCTACAGTCAAACACAATTTTTAAGTCTTTGTTTGAGTATAAAAAGTTATTTCTAAATGATTTATATGAATCTGTGATGCTATACATTCATCATCAAGAAGTATAAATATCACTCAGGAATAATTTACAATATGTTTACTAACCTTAAAGAATGAAATTAATTAATGAGCTTATGTCCAAAACGTTCGCTTTCGACTATGCACGCAGCCAAATAATAAAAACTGGGTAAAAATTTTTTTGTTATTATTATTATTGCTATTATTTTTACTATTATTATTATTTCACGAGAAGAGAAATCGTGTCACTTTAAAGTTTTATTCCTTTTGATTTTTTAGAGACTTTTAATTAGAAATTAGCGTTGTATTTTAATTGATTTTCGATACATTTTTAATACCTAACAAATACCACGCATTACTTTTTAATGTCACAGTGAATCAAAGAGAGCAATAAAATAATCTATTCGTTTCAACATAAAACACATAATAAACTATTAGAAAAAGAAAACATAAAATTTTTAGATTTTTTTTAATTTTTAGATTAAGATATGCTCTTCTTAACTTTCTTATTGATAAGTTTTGCATACCCTATCTCCTGGAAACGAAATTTTAAAATGAGTTACATTTGATCATATTCAAGACAGTATGTTTGCATCTCTTATGCCACAGTGATGTTGAATCGGTGTTGTTTGCTTCTTCTATACCAAACTGTAAAAAAATTTCATCCAAAATAACAAACATTAACTTAAAAATTTATACTTTTCTTTATTTAATTGCGAATCATTAAATTTAATGTATGTCGGTATCTGCCATTAAATGTAATGAATATTAATATTCTGAAATAATTGTAGATATTTTGAATAAAATCATTCTGCAATTTTGCAGTGCTGCAATATTTGCAACGCAAAGTGTGTTTTCTGCATCAACAAAGAACTGAATCAAAAGTACGAAAATGCTAAAGGCTTGGCGAGCCACAGAGATGTTCCTGGCGGGCCAATTGTGGCTCGCGGGCCACGTGTTTGACATGCTTAGTGTAACCAATTAAAATATATAACTCCAAGTTTCGTGCTCATTTATAGTAAATAGTGATAGGAATAAGGAAAATTAAGTTTCTGAAACTTTTCAAAATGTTTTCATGTGATAACTGCAATGAATGCCATAGCTATTAATTGTCTGTAAACTCAAACGTACCAATAAAGACAAGTCAGAACGTTCCTTCATTTTTGTATCTGTGTTCTACTTTGTATTTCAAATATTTTCTAAATTCTATATATTTTGATATTGTGTAATTCAATGGCTTGCGTTAGGGGAAATCAAAACAAGATTTTATCAAATTTAATTAAAATTCACATATCAGTTTTCTTGTAAAAATACAAAATGCAGCAGTAAATAATAAATAATAAATAAAATCAGTCATAACATTGCAAAACATTAAATATGAGTTATTCATATCTTTAAAAAAGTATTTTCAGATATTTTTTGTATAAAGTCACGGTTATTTTTTGTAAAGAAAACTATTTGTATGGTATACTGAGCCGTAAAATATCAATTGCATTTTAAAGAAAGGGAAAAAACGGGCACGTGTCTATAATAATTTGGAAATCAATAAGGTAGTGATAAAAACAACAAAGTGAAAGAAGAAGTTAAAAAAAAAAAAAAAAAAAAAACGTTTATGGATATTTATAAGCATGCTTAAAAATAGTTAAAAGTACGCTTAATAATAAGAGAACAAAGCACAAATTATCTGTGTTAAAACAAAACATGTTCTTAAAAAGTGGAAATAATTTGAAAAAAAAAAGTTTTTATTTTCATTTTGGTTTAAAGAAAAGTATGATTAAACAAACCAGGGTTGGGTTTCTGACGTGATAAACTGGTTTTTGACATGACAAGCGATAAAAACTAACTTAAACCGTCAAAAATATGTAATGTATTTTAAAACATTTTAGGAACGAGCGGGAAACATTGAATAGGTCTTAATGATTTAAATAATTTTTTATTTAAAATTAAATAATGTAATTTAATAATTACAAAAAAATTAAATTAGTTTAATTGCAAAAAAACATTTTTGTTTTTTAGAATGTTCAAATAGAAGAAAGTGATTTTTCAGTTAAAAATCTGGATCAATTTTACCCCGCAGCATCCTATAGCACACAACCAATTTAGCACATTTATTTAAACTCAAATGATTTTTGCGTTTAGAATGTATGAAGCAAAAGTTAGAAAATATTCTGTCAATTGATTCTGAGCTAGCAGGGCATGATAACAGAAGCATAGCTAGTTGAGCAAGTTTGGAGGCAGGCCATGTTATCAAATTTATTACAGTTTTTTTTCTTTCTTGTTTTTCGAAAATGATAATATACAATACAGTAATAGTAAATTTATAATATTACATCTAATGTTGTATATGTGTGACATATATTTAAAGCGAACTTTTACAGATCAATGTGGTATTTGAGGTTTCTGACAAGGATTTTGACATGACGGTTTAAACCGGATAAAACTGCACACTGTCAAAAACTTGCCAACCCTGAAACAAACTCCACTGGTGCCGTGGGATAACATGGAGACGAATGGAATTTTGACACGTGTAACATCACTATTAATAGTTTTTGTTGTATGATGACGAGCTAATCCCGTTTTTTTTTACGTTCATGACGAGTAACAGCCATAATTTTATCTCTATTGGTTATAAAAATATTAATTTTCTTTTAATTTGAGTTTGTGGCTAAAGGTAATGTGTAATAGACAACAAAAGTATTTTTTCGCCATATTAGCTTATTTACTATTTATTTCAAAAACAAAATTATATTTTTCCAAGTTATTGCAACCCATGCAAGATTATCGATTTGTGTAAACACGTTTTCATCTAATGTTGCTATATGCATTTCAAGGAATACTAAAAATGAAAGATGTTGAAATTTTACAACTTTAACGGAAATTAAGTAATTAAAACGTTAATCCAAACTACAACGTTAGTTCTGTTGTAATTATATATGGCATCAGGTTTGCATTTGCAGTAAATGTCGCTTTCAAATTTTCATTGATCAGTAGTAGCAACTACAGGGTGTCCGAGAACTTCGTGTACAAACTTGGAGGGGTGTTAGAGAACATCGTTTAGAACAATAATTCCATAAGATTGCATAGGCAGAATTCGATAGGTGGGGCTGTACGCGAGTTTTCAAGATTAGCACGTGTGACTTCCTCATTTAGACGCCGATTGCGTACAATTAACATGAATCGTTTCACGAACGTCGAGTTGACGGACACCCAATTCATCTGCGACCTAGCCGATAGAAATAGACGCGCTGCTAGTCAGTTGTATCGGGAAAGATATCCAACGAGGCCCTAACCGAATCATCAAATTTTCGTTCGGGTACATCAGAACCTTATGGATCCTTTACAGCCACGATGCAAGATACTGGAGGCCTCGAACACAGCGAACATCCATATTCAAAGAGGGTCTGTTGCATACAGTGGACCAAAATCCCAGTAACAGTGTACGGGCACTTGCCGCAGCGACCGGTACGTCTCGATCAACTGTCCATCACATATTGCAGGGCCAAGCTTTACATCCCTTTCATCTTCAATTATTGCAGCTTGATGATCATCCACGGCGTATAGCATTTTCACTGTGGTTTCTACAATAAGGTGCGGCCGACACACAATTTTTCAGTTCAGTTATGTTCAATGATGAGTCGACCTTTTCGCGCGAAGGGGTGTTGAAAACGCACAATGCCCATAAGTGGGCTTTAGCCAATCCGTACGCAATTTGACCACGAGCCGCACAACAACGCTTCACTGTTAATGTGTGGGCGGGTATCGTGGGAGACAGTTTAGTCGAGCCATACACCTTACCACATTGTCTGGATACTGAGGAGTATCTCGTCTTTTTTCAAGAGGTACATCCAGAAATGCTTAACAATGCCCCCGCACATACTCGGCTTGGAAAGTGGTTCCAAAATGATGGGGCGCCATCACATTATAAAAGTTATGTACATGACCACTTGCAGCGGGCATTTGGAAGCAATTGGATTGGGCGTTGCGGTCCCGTCACTTGGCCTTTCTGATCACCAGATTTATCTCCTCTTGATTGTTTTGCTGGGGTGCCATGAAGACCATTGTGTACGACACGCCCGTAAATTCTGAAATGCACGTGGTGGCACTAATCGCCATCGATGAGAAAATCAGAGAAACGCCAGGTAGCTTCAAAAATGTTCCTCAATCCATGTCGCGTAGGTGTCATGCGTGCATTCATGACAATGGACGTAATTCTGGGATACATTTAATTAATACGTTGTACTCTGTTGTGATATGAAACATTTTACACTAAATTCCGAGTTGTGACCTTATTGTGTATTTGTGTATTTTTATCACGTGAGGGTGACATTTCCGCCCATGCTTTTCTATGTAATTATGGTTCCTAATGATGTTTTCTACCTTCCCTCCAAGTTTATACACAAAGTTCTAGGACACCGTGTATATTCAGAAGTATTGTGTAAAATCCGGTTGCAGAGATTTGGTAATCTACACTTTTAATTTTAAAAAAAATATTTTATGTAATTATAGTGGAAAATTTGAGAAACTATGCTAGCATGAGATATATAAGTTCCATTGCTGCAGAATTGAATATTATGTTATACAAAAAAAATAAATAAATAAAAAACGAAAAAACCCAGAGAAAATAAAAGTAAGCTACGTGAACAAAATATTAGCCTACGGTCTAAATTTGGCATTTTTCCTGTATGTTGTTGACCCCCGTAAGTACGTGTAAAAAGGATATTTTATGTCTTAAAAAAAAAAAAAAAAAAAAAAAAAATCCTTCTTTTCCAAATTTATCGAAAAAAATAGGCGATATTATAGTTGAAACAAAGTTATATTTTGTTACACAAACTTCTAATCACAGTAATATTTAAAATCAATAACAAAATTAAAACATGTTGAATTTAATATAATTGTCACATCATGTCATAAGAATATTATTCTTTTTATACCATTATTATTTATTTCAGATGCTGTTCAACTTCATTCCCTACCAACCAAAACCCGGGAAATGTATCTCGATGTAAAGAATGAATGGAATGCATTTAATAAGAATATGTACATATATACAGGATGCAGCATGGAAAAGGAGGAAAACAGTTTAGCAGTAGCCGATAGGCTGTGGATCGCCGGCATGAAATTGATGGATGAAGGTTATATTAAAAGAATGACGTGTGATAAAGTAGTGAATATAACTACAAAAGGGATTGAGAAAGCAGAATTCCATTTTTATTTTTGTGATAGTCATTTATCCTACGAGCCGATAGTTGAACTATGCGACACTTTTTATCATAAGGCCCACTACTACGGATTTATGTACTTTAAAATGCCAGATAATAAGAGATATAGGTATTCTGCCGAAGGAGAATTGTACGAAGATGAAAAATGTGTTTTCCTTAAGAAATAAAAATCTTATCTAAAATGCTTCGTTTGGTATTTATATGGCAAATTGCATTACAAGAAGACACCAATATAAAATACAATTCTTTAATTTTGCGATGACGCCAATTCTTTTAAAATTTTGGACCAGTCGAATTTTATTTAATATGTATCGATATATACATATATCTTAAATTTTAAATTAAAAACAAAATATACTTATAATTACAACATGTAATTAACAATAACTTGAAGTTATTTTTTATTATTTTTGTTGTAATTATTAATAATATGAAAATTAAAAAAAGGAATTTGTTAAGAATAGTTATTGTCATTCAAAACATATTTCTTTCAATTAATATTTAAAATTTCCCTACCATTAATAATTAAAATATATAAAGTATCGAGTAATTTAAAATGAAATTTATCTTTTAAACATACTGAAAATTTAAAAATATAAAATGCATGAAGCTGTTAAAAAATATAGACTGCATTTTTTATCCGAAAAATTGCATTTAAAGTGCATCATAATCTGTTATTTTCGTCTCTTACCTTTAAAGAGTATGAAAACCTATGCATTTAAATTTCTGATGTAAAAGCATATAATATTCTAAGCATATGATTACAATGTATTTTTAGTTTTTAAATTTGAAAAAAAATCTTTTATAAAAATCAGGCAGCTTTCCATAAATTAAAAGTTTTAGTTATATAAATGTGTGAATAAATGTGTTCTATAAATTTTCATTTAAAGCCAATTAAGCATAACACTCCGAAAAAAAACACGATCTTTTCGAAGAGCGATAAAAGTAATTCGCATTCCGAGAAGCAATTCCTTATTCTAGTGAAAAATTTGTTTTATTTTCCTTTATTCCTTTTACGTTTGAACACTACCCTCGTAGCAACGAATACTGAGTACATTTTGCCGCAATATTAGCACTAATTATGGCTCAATTCCGAGGTTATATTTTGAAATTGTGTAGCGAATATTTGTAACCAATTTTGAGTCAATATAGGAATGTCATACTGATTTAATATTGACCTAACTATTGCTCCAAGATTGGCATAAAATAGTTCTCGAATGTTGGAATGAATTATTGTAACAGTATGGTCATGAATAATTGTCCAAATATTGACATGAAACATTTCCCTAATATTTGCATGAAATATTGCTTCAGTCTATGTCTGAAATATTCTACCAATATTGGTATGAATTATTCGACCAACTATGGCACAAAATTAACACTCGCCAATCGTTGAGTAATATTTAAAACGTGGAGATTATCTTTATTGTTTTCACTCGCCAAACTTAAAGGGCAGCATTCGCCAATTGCAATGGTTGAAAGTTGTGTTGATACCTGAGACGAAAGGGGTGAAATTCTATCCGAATTCACGGCACTCACAAAAGGGATTCTCCCGAACATAAAAGAAAAAGTGGCGAAAGTTATTCTGTTCCCAATTTCCAGAAAATTTAATGCATTTGGTTCCAAAAATTGAAAAAAAATTGGTCATCAGTCCGAAAAAATGGATATAAAAGTATCGCTATTTTTGACAAAATCGCCGGAAAAAATATTTGGTTAATAATTCACAGTAAACAAAATATGCAATTTCATTAAAGTATCGCTTAGGAAAACATCAAATTAGTCCTAGGACCAAGAAAACAGCGCGAAATTCGTTAGAATATTGCGAAAAATACGAAAGATTCGTAAAAGCGGAAGAAATACAAAAAATTCATAAAATCGCAAAAAACCGCATTAAAATATCACCAAAAATGCTGATTTCGTCATAAAATTGTGAAAAAAATTTCGTCAAATAATCGCAAAAACCACTAATTTTGTTTAATGATCTAAAAAAACCGCAAATTTCTACAAAAGGTCGAAATAAAACCACAAATTTTGTCAAAAAGGCCCCAAATAACCACAAATCTCGCCAAAATATCGCGGTAAAATTCCAATTTTCATCAAAAAACCTCGATTAAATCTTTAATTTCGTCGAAAGATTACTATAAAATTACTAACTTTGCCAAACGATTACGAAAACCGTTAATTTTACTGAAAAATTTAAAAACACGCAAATTTCGTTAAAAGGTTAATATAAAATCTCAAATTTCCCCAAAATGTTGTGAGAAATTGCAAACTTCGCCAAAAGATCGCAGAAATACCATACATTTTGTCAGAATGTCACAAAAAACGATAAAATTCGTCAAAAAAATCACGATAAACAATTCGTCTAAATAATGCGAAAAAAATCCGCAAATTTCGTCTAACGATTATGAACCATTTGCAAATTTCATTTAAAGATCGCGAAAATCGCAAATACAGTGACGGAAAAAAATCCCAACACCAAAAAAAACTTACTGTAGAGTAATGAAATTTGAACAGTGCATTTTTCTAGTTAACATGTTTAATTCATTAGATTTTCAAGATCTCAGGATAATTTACTCACAATAACATGCATTTCAAATGTGAAATGCTGTTACATTAATAGCCCTTATAACCTCTAGAATTTTGAATACAAGCCTGCATACGTGCATGGATTGTGTCAAACAGGTGCCAAATGTCATTTTGTGGTATGCAGTTCCATGCTTGTTGTATCAATACTGTGATGGTCAGTGCTTGCTGGGGATGATGCTGGAGTTGTCGTGCAATAATATCCCATAACCTCTCAATGGGAGAGAGATCTTGAGTTCTCGCTGACTAAGGTAACATGTCAACACTCTGTAGAGCACGTTTCATTACAATAACGGTATAAGGACGAGCGGTATCCTGTTAAGCAAATACCCCCTTGAATGTTGTGCATGGATGGCAACACTACAGACTGAATTGCCAGACTGATTACAAATTTGCAGTCAGTGAGTTTGGGATAACCACGGGAGTACTTCTGCTTCATAGTAAATTGCTCCCAAGACCATGACTCCGGGTGTAGGTCCATTGTTTCTAGGCCGCAGACACTTTGGATGCAGCCGTGCCCCTGCCCTTCTTCTGACCAGCACATGGCCTTCACTGGTACCAAGGCAGAAACTGCTTACATTATAAAACACAACAGATCTCCACTCCATCCACCAATGAGCTCTGGCTTGACACCACTGGCGTCGCAAACGACAATAATAGTGTAAGTGGAACGCACGCTACAGGGTACCTAGCTCTGAGCTGCCCTTGAAGTAACCGATTTTGAACAGTTTGTTGTGCCACTGTGGTACCAATTTTAGCTGGAATTTATGCCGCAAACAAAGTACGATGCGCCACAGCCGTACGCTCAGTACGACGATTTTCCTTCTCAGTAGTGTCATGTGGTCACCGGAAACATTGTCTTGAGGCAGTATCACCCCTTGGCCACTGCTCCCAACATTTACGTACAGTGGATACATTCCATCAAAGTCTTTCTGCAATATCGCGGAAAGAAAAGAAAGACTCGCAGCCCTATTATACGACCTCTTTCCAACTCGACGACCTTCGTCTTCTTAAAGACATTCTTGGTCAACCACAACCCAATTCGTCCAATTTCGAAGATAAATAATGCTCATGAACTTTAGAGCATGCATTTAAAGCAAATCAGACTTGAAAGTTGTGAGTGGCGCCACCAGTGCCACACTTATGCGCGAAACGAATTTAAATCGATGTCATTTTTCAGATGTATGAACACGCCTACAAAATTTCGATTGTCTAACACAAGTCTTTATTGGTGTTGGGATTTTTTTCCCGTCAGTGTATATTCTTAGGATAGGCGAAATAACGCAAATTTCTTCATACAATCGCAAAAAAGCTAATTTTTTTAGGCAAAGGGTCACGAAAAATACAAATAGTCAGTGATGTAAGTTGATTTCTGCCCTTCTGCTGTAACGTTTGAAAAAAAATTATGTGAATTACAGATTTTGTTTAACTCAAAATTGCCACCGGTGAAATCCTATCGAATATTAAGTAACAGATATTAGTAATTCAACCCTTTTTTATACATTTAGAAAAAACACAATTATGTATGATGTGTTCGTGACTTTGTTACTGGCCAGTAGCTGAAAAACACTGGCCGATTAAAAAAATATCAGTGTACTGGCCCCAAAAAATGTTAATTTTGACATATACCCCGAACTTGGCTCTAATATTGGATGCTTACATTTTGCCCATATTTAATCAATATTTGTAACCAATATTAATCCGGTATTGCTATGAAATATTGTTTCAATATTGAAGGTCTATATTTAATCAATATTGGCATGAAACCATGCTTCTATATTTGGACATATATATTTTGAAAATACCCGACAAATGATGGCATGAAGCATTGTCAATAATGATCTGAAATATTTGCTCGATATTGGAAGATTTACATTTAAAAAGTTGGTGCCAATATTGGAATGAAATATTACATAAATTAAACTGTGTGTGTTTATATTTTACCTATATTGGCATGAAACATTGCCGTAACATTGGGGTATTTATATTTTTCCCTTATTTACCCAAAATTGGCAAAAATTATTGCTTCGATATTCGGGTATTTAAATTTTGCCCTAATTAAACCAATTACTTGTGGCCAATAATGCGCCTATTTTGCCTTTAGATCTTCTGTGTAACCTTCACCCGATATAAGTTGATAAAAAAAATGATTTCTTTATAAGAAATTTAATTTAACTTCTAAATTGGACAAATTAAAGCTCTGAATTTAATCAAACAAATATTTACTCGATACAATCCTTACTCCCAAGCTACGTTGTGAACCAACAATAAAAATATTTTTCTTTGGAATGCTATTTACGACAATTATTTTTTTTTCTATATTTCGAAAAAAAGAGTTCAAAGCACCAAGACATACACATCCGCGCTTTTCCGCTGCAGTTTTTTTTTCTTTTTCACTATTCCAGGCTTCATACTTTCGATTCAGTCAGAAATCTGACTGGGAAGTACAACAAACAATCAAGTAAATAAAATATTTTAGAAATAATCTTACCGTAATAAGAGAGCACATTGAATGTACAACAACTAAACTTCACAGTGATAAAACAGCAAAAAAAGATATTAAAATTTTACATTATTATTTGTTGTATCTTGATCCATTAGAATTGTTTTTTTAAATAAACGTAAAATAATAAATATTTCACTAAAAAGATATTGTGTTTACACGAACACTGAGAACAGAGACAAGCAACAAGTTGAATGATCGTATTCAGACTAAATATGAATGAGATGCGTGCGCGGAAAAGTTGGAAAGGATTGGGTATAGTTCTCAAAACTGTCCTCTAACTCAAGTTATCGGTCTTTTTTACAATAATCATACTTTAATAATTTGAATTTTGGTCGCGTAGAATGTTCAAATACTCGTATGTGCATCATTTGAATTGAAAAGAAGATTTAAAATTTACTGTCAAGGTTGTATGTTTCTATTCAAAAACACAATGTTTGGTCTTTTTCTTTTTCGAAAATGGAGTTCTAAGAAAATATTGTAAACATAATGTGAGTAATCTTAGGCTTTCATATCTTTATCAACAACATATCTAAAACATTCTTAATAATTTTATGAGAAACTCAGAGCTTGTTAAGAAATATTCATCATCATTTTAGAAGCAATTTAAAATAAAAAAGTACTCAAGACTACTTACTACCCTGTGGTCTATCAGAAGAAGCTACAAGACAGTAGGTATATTGACATATGGAAAATCCCATAATATCTTTCTAATCATTCCATTTGCATCAGCCTTTTGTCAATAGCTCGCAGTAACACAAATCCTGACGTCGCGCGCGCTTTCACCAATGAGAGAATTAAAGGCACGCATGTAGTCCACATGATTCTAATCAGAGTAATTCTATAAAGAGTCCCGACAATTTAGAAGAAGATGCATTTGTAAGTAAAAAATATCCCAGTGCACGAAAAATTCTCAGAATTAAAACAAGTAAAAAATGAAAATAACACTTTAAAAAACATTTTAATTCACACTAAATAATAGAAATGATAAAAAAATGATAAAATTTAAGAATAAACTAAAAGATTTAAGTAAATTGACTAAGATAATAATAAATTTAAGGAGAATTTAATAGAATTGATGATAGATATTATTAAAAAATATAAATTAAGTTAATATGCCGGTTATTTCGCATAATAAACAAAAATATCCCGAATAAAAATTAATAATATAACATCTATGTATAGAATTTCTACGATTAATCACGACCAAGATAAGTATGCGGTAATAGGTGTCTTCAAAAATCGTGAAATTTTTGAAAATTTAAAAACTGGGATGTCAACTCTCCTTTAAAAAGTTCTTAATTTAATGCACAAAATATGAACTATAGTATCTATGGTCTACAGATAAATGCTAAATAGTAACTTTAAAAAATAATAAAACTTCGTTTGCTACTTAAAACACTTGTTTTGTAATTTCCCAAAATATTTCATCTATTTTATATTTTAAAAAAATCTGTACGTTGAAAGTTTTATGCTATTTTTTTAATATTTTTCAAATTTTAATTTTAAAAACACTTGTTTTGTAATTTCCCAAAATATTTCATCTATTTTATATTTAAAAAAATATCTGTACGTTGCAAGTTTTATGCTATTTTTTTAATATTTTTCAAATTTTAATTTTAAATATTTCAAGATCCTTATTTAAGTCTCGTAAAACTGTGTAATAACTTTTACTTTATCGGATTTGAAAAGTTAAAAATGAAACACATAAATATATTTTTTTAATTATAAATGCATTTTTACAATATTCATATTAATTAATGGGTAATCATAAATACTTTTTAAAATATATTCATTAATGTGACTTCTTGTGTAGTGTAGATAAAAGGTAATTTAATTATTCTCCCATATTCCGTCACTTGCTCGATTATTTTACACGTAAAAACATAAAAAGTAGCATTAAAAATAATAAGTAATGCATATCAAGGACGGCATAAAATGACTTATTAAGATAGAAATAAGAAATAGGAATGTAAGTACTTATGTGTTTTCACGTTGATATTTTTATCGATTGCACTATTGAATAGGATATTGTTTGACACCGATAAGAAAAATATTTTTAAAAAGCAACCTTTATGTATAAAAGAAGTCATAAAAGTGTAAAGCACTCCAAAACTGAAATTTTAAAATATATTTTTCTTTTCTGTATCTTGGTCTAAAGTAGTACATTTTCACAAAGTACAAAGTCTATAGAAATGTTGATATTAAAAAATGTAAAAACAAAGAATGACAGATTAGAAAGATGAACTGAACAACAAAACAGGTTTTTCATTCCCATGAATTAAGCACTTGAAATGTCAGAAGAATCGCGATTATCTTTTTCTTTCAAAACAAAACATTAATTTCTTAAATATATATAGGACAGTTGCACCATAAAATTTAACTAATAATAACACATTGCTCAGTGGTGCACAAAACAGGAATTTTAATATACATTAGTACATATTAAAATAAAATAAAACTTTAATTTTTTTCAACTTTTTATTTCCTTGCAATATTTTAATTTTTACTCACGTGTAATTGGCAACATTTTTTTTAAAATTTTAATTCATTTAGTTTTTAATTTAGTAGAAATATTATCTCTCGAACAAGATGCAAACATAGTCCTTCCATTTCTTATTTTCCTGAAGACGCCCGCAGAAGACGGCGCGAAACGTTGAAAGTTTTATTTTATTTTAATATGTACTAATGTATATTAAAATTCCTGTTTTGTGCACCACTGAGCAATGTGTTATTATTAGTTACATTAATTTCTGTTATTATTAATAAATTAAAATGAAATGTTACGCGAGTTGTACCATAAACTTGGATAGAAGTATTTATCGTATTAAATATTAAAATATAAATTTTCGAATGTAACATTGAAATTTAAACATATTTAGAATGAATAATTTTAGATATGTTCTTTCATGGTAAGTTATTGCGTTAATATTTTACGACGAATCTCTTGTTGGATAATTCAAATACAAACATTTTATCTTTGTCATTATAATCCTATTTTAAAAATTCACTGTGGGAAATATGTTTATGTAAACGTCATTTGAATTTTCTGGTTGTTAATAGAAAGTATGTTTCATTTAATTCTTAACTGAATTTTACAAAATGTCATACATATTTGATTTGTGTTGCATGATATCTATATGTCTATATATATAAACGTATTTTAGCATATTTTTCATTTTAAATTATAAATATTTAATTTTTATTACCAGGGATGAGAGCGCTCCGACCCAAATGACCGATTACTACTACTAAATTTTACTAAAATTTCTGGCATTATTTAATGACAGAATTTCTGAGAAGTTATAAACCAAAGTATACTTTTACGATTTATTGGTAATAATCTGTCATTTGGGTCGGAACACTCTCATGCCTGTATTACTTAACTCTGAATATGTTTTAGCGTTTTTTGAGAATATATAATGTGGTAAATGTAAGAATATGTAAATAAATGTAAGAATAGTAAATAAATGTAAGAATAGTAAATAAATAGAATGAGAATGATTTTTACAAATACAATGAAACCCCGATCTATCGTTCCCGCATCCATCGTTTTCCCGCATTGATCGTTTTATTTCTACGACCCCTGCACAAATTATATTTAAATAATGTTAACGAAACCCGCAAGCATCGGTCTTCAAAAAGTCGTTTTCTCGCATTCATCGTTGTAAAAATTTTCTCCTGATCGAAATAAAATCGAAAGTCATGGGAATCCATATGACATACAAACTGGAAATACTTCTTTTATCCTAAAATAACTCATTTGTGCTGTTTGTTTTGATGAAGGCGATAATAATGCAGTTGAAGAGTGGTTGTATTTAGCAGAGGATGAAACTTCAGAGGTTTCCATTGATCAAAATGTTAAGACATGTAATGTCCTAAACATAGGAGAAATGTTGGATTTCTCCTTGGTGCAAAAAATTAAAATAATGGCGAAGAAGCTGATGATAACGTTCATGCCGATGAAGCTGAACCACCAGTACTATATCTGTCTGATGCAATCACACTATTTGAAAATGTATGAACTGTTATATATGCATATGGAATTACAGAAAACGACCAGAAAAATGTTGTATATCCTGAAAATTTATTTTTTAATTTAAAAAAATGAACGAAAAATTAAATATATATATATCGATTTTCTATAACTTCGATTTATTTATTTTACAGTTCAATAAGCAACATATTAGTATTCAATAGTATACTATATACATTGCATGCATTAGAAATGCATAAACATTGTTTTTTTTTTCAGTTTATCGGCATTTATCGTTTTTCCGCATTCATCGTTTTTTACCGCACCCCTTAAAAAAACGATAGATCGAGGTTCTACTGTAAATGTATAGGGCGGCGAGTGATCAGGGAAAAACACAGTAAAAAAAAGCAGGAATCTAGCAGTATTTTCTTTTAGAAAATATTTCAAATATTGTTAAGAGCCCGGGGGCAGATACGGCGCAATGCTGCGACGCACGTCGCAGACTCTTGGGAAGGTCTGCAGATATTTTTCAACTGTTAAAAATTTACCAAAAAAAAAAAAAAAAATTGGTCCTAAATTCGAAAATTCGGTCATAAAATGTATCGCTAATTTCGACAAATTGTCTTCAAAAAGAAATCAATTTCGTCATAGATCGCGAAAAACACGCCAATTTCTTCAAAAAATTACGAAAAAACGGAAATTTTTTTCAAAAGATCACAAAAACAGCAGTTTCCGTCAAAAAATCTTGAAAAACGGCAAATTTCGTGAAAAGATTGCGGAAAAACGAGAGTTTTCGTAAAACGATCACGAAACTACGGCGAATTTCTTCAAAAAAATCTCGAAAAAAATTTAATTTTCATCATTAATTCATCATCAATAATTTTCATCAAAAAATCACAAATAAAACGAAACATTCCTTCCAAAGATCACGAAAAAACTGCAAATTTCTTCAAAAAAGCACGAGAAAACGACAGAATTCGTTAAAAAATAACGAAAAACTGCAAATTACTTCAAAAAATCACGAAAAAACGGCAAATTTTTTCAAAAGGTCGTAAAAAAACGCGAATTTCTTCAAGAGATCGCGAAAAAAACACTAAATTTCTTAAAGAGATTGCGACAAAACTGCATTTTTTATGAAAAGATTGCAAAAAAGGCAGCTTTCGTCAAAAGATCATGATAAATTGGCAGTTTATTTCAAAAGATCGCGAATAAAAGGCAAATTTATTCAAAAGGTCGCGAAAAAAAGCGGTTTTCGTCAAAAGATCGGAAAAAACGTCAAATCTTGTCAAAAAATGCAAATTTCGTCAAAAGATCGCGAAAAACCCGCAAATTATATCAAACGGGAGCCCCCCCCCCTCTCTCTTTCGAACAATGTATGGTGTTAAAAATTCTGAGAACAAAGGAAATTTCTTTTAAAAGTATACTTTTCTTTCATGTCTATCACAAGTACTTGGGAGGTTTGAGTGCATATAATGTAAAGCAAGAGATTGGTCTGCAGATTGTTATTTTAAGTTTTTACTTGTGTTGCAGACTGCAGAAAAAATTCTGCTGCTGGGGTAAAGAGATTAAACAAGTAGAATTTCTTTTTAATAAGATACTGGTATTTAATATCCTTTTTTACTGACCACTCGCTACCCTGATGTAAATGAATGTAACTAAAACAATATAAATACCAAGAAAATTATATAAACAAGAGTGCAATTCAGTAAGAATAAATAAATTTATTAAAATATTAATTTAATATATAACTATATTTAAAAATTATCACTCACGCCATTTTCGGATTATACAGACGTTACACACATTTCAATGTATATTTTTTTTTCAGTTCCGGGGAATTAAACATCTTTAGCTCACGCTATTTTCGCAGTTAAATTAAACTTATAAATGATAGCCTTTTTACATTCTTTCCGAAAGTGATCGTACATAAAGTAAGCACAAAATCCGTTTTTCCCAAAATGAAGCAAAAACATGAGGGTATCCATTTATTTATTGATTAGTGTCAATATCGAAGACACAATATGGCTCGTTCAAATATATTTGAATACAGCTCCTCGTTTTTTTTTTCTTCATTTTGAAAAAAATGACAAAATTTTAAAACGTTGTTTTTGAGGCTTTTACAAATGTTGCTGTACATATTTTGCCAACACAATATGCAAATGAAATTTTGATAGCTTCCACGCATGCGCAATGAAAAATTATTTAGTAAAGCAGATCATTTTTCATAAGTTTTTATTTTTAAATTTTGATTACAGAGTATTGCATACAATGTTGTGTGTCATGTTTTTTTTTTTTTTTTTATTTTAGAAAATAACATTATTTTATATTAAGAACATTGCAAATTACAAACAAAATCTTGGAAAAGTTTGGGACTGTTTAAATTTAAGACTGTTGTTATTAAAATCTTAATTTTTCTACGAGCATACATGCTATCCGCATAAAAATGATCAAAGCTAACTACAGTAAGCCACATAATCATAATCTGCAGTTTGAGCGCTTTTGATAAATTAGTTTTGACAGGGTTATTCGAAAGATTTCTTTTCCTTTTCATTTTGTTGACAGTCTCCTATGGTGTTTCGGGAAAAGAATCCTCACGGAAATGTATGACCTGCAGTATTATGTTTACACACTTATAATTTCAGAATAATTTCTCTTGTATTTTTCTAGCTATTTAACAAAATGTCTAAAATCGCAAGTGAGCAGCTACCTTTGGCCATATAGTGTATAAACCGACTAAATAAGTACGGGGATGTTCAAAGAAAGTGATATACATGTTCGACTGTGGACAAAAACTGCTGAAATAAGTTTTCAAATTTTCTAAAATGTTTACTTATTTATCATATTTAACTTATTTCTCTAAATAACAAAGTTTTCTTAAAGATTTCAGAAAGTTCTGGAAAATGTTTTATAATCCATACTTGACGCATGCTTTTTCTTTCTTGCTGTAACTAATTTTGCTGTCTATTCATTTTTTAAATTATTTTGAAGATGTAGAGATTTCCCTTTTGTTACACCTTGTATATAAAAACAAAGAAAGTGCGAACTACCCAAATAATGTTTCGCAAAGAAATCAGTATAGGATTTTGAAATTAGTTACTTCATAGCATGAGAAAAAAATATTTGCCTTATAGAATGCTAGTGTAAAATAGTGCATTTGATACACAAAATATATATTTCGGCCTCTTATATAATAAAATCTTTAAATTATTCTAACATTCGTGCACGTAAAAAATATGTTTAATGTGCATTAGAATTGTGAAGATTGTAGCTTTATCTATTTTCATTACAGGAAGTTATAAATGTCTGTAGTTAGAATGTATTTCAGAAAATTTTAAGTAAACTTATCTAAGTCCATTAACAAAAGCCGAAGCCATTTTTCAGAATTTCAAAGGAATTGAATTGAAAGAAATTGTAAAATAACGGAAACCTAATCTTTTCTGAGAACGCAATTCCATTTCACCAACTCACTACTCTGGGCAGTTTTATTTAGCTATTTATTAAAGTTTTCTCACTGTGATTTTTTTTTTTTTTTTTTTTTTTTTTTTTTTTTTGAGAGAGAGAAAGCATTGCGGCGAATGAAAGAAAATACTAAACAAAATTAACCTTTTAGTGATATGGCGCGAATTGGACTTGAAAAGTGAAATAAAACTTTGCTTTAGATTTAAGCAATGGATTTCAAGGAATTTTGTATTGTTTAAAAAATGTATATATTTGTTAAATGTATTTTCTTTATATAATGTGGAATAATATGGAATTATAATGTAATTAATAACAAATATAATATAGTGTGAAATTATAAAATACTACACTGTAAAAAAACCGGACGATTTTACGGAAGTATTACAGGTAATCTCTTTTTTTAACCCTCAAACATTTGGGATTTTATCTATGATTTTATCTATGTTGGAATCAGTTGATTTTGCTTGCAGAAACACATTTTAAACGAACATACATGTTTTGATTAGGATATTTAACATAAAAGCACCAGAAAGTGTTGCATATGCATAGAATACAATGAAACAGATTTTTTAATTTAACTAACAGGATGTTCTACATGCAAAATTATCTGTAAACGCTACGACAAACGTGAAATTTAATTATTTATCAAATACTTACAGAATTTTGCTTACATATTTTGAATTGTTTATCTTATAGCTTTTAGCTTATTATACTCTTCTCTTTCATTTAAAGTCAGAACTCAGAAAACAAAATAATATAAAGCTGGGATTTTCATCACGGTACTCCAAATCCAGTAGTGTCTCTTTAATTATTCTTTGAGCTACCACAAGGATTGCCGTTTACTAGTAATACATTTTATCGTCTGCAAAATCTAAAGAGCTAACAAGTTTATTTTCTGTGAATGGGAAAGTTCCGTTTATTGTTGATGTGCTTTTCTTCTGTTCTCAGTGTTGCCAGATTGGGGATTTTGTCCCCTTTGGGGAATTTTGAACCTCCAGGGGATTTATGGGGGGACAAGTAATTCTTGGGGACTATGAACATTTTTGGGGAACTGTTTACACAATTTCAATTTTTACTTTCAAACGTTTGTCAATGTTGGATCTGTCTCTAATTTGATTTTCATTTGAAAAGCGGAAATAAATACTGAAATCATAGATATAGTGATTATTGTCGCAGGATCATCATGATCAGCCTGGGACTATCCCCTACTTGAATTTTCATATAAATAAGTGCAGCAAATTTTCCTAGTCATCGCGAACAGACACAGAAATACATTCCATTTACTAGTATAGATTTATAAAAAAAAAAAAAAAAAACGTTTTTATAATTTTCTGTTGTTGTTGTTTAAGGCTGGTTAATTTGTGTTTCCTGGAATGCCATTAGAGTTGGCCTAATTCTTGAAGATGTTATTGATATAAAAAATATAGATGGAACTAATATAAAGATAGGCCAGCATCATTGACTGGTAACACTTGTTTCGTAAAATGTATTCTCGTCTGTTAGCTGCGTCACATGCAAAACCATAGAAGTATAAGACTTATTATGTGAAATTATTAGCGTGATACAATGCTGAGTTAACATACATAGGTTAGATCTCCCTGTATTTTAATGTCAAATTTTCTGCGTAAATTTGAGAAATATCAAAGATACTTATGAAACGTGAAGATGGAATATAACCACAGATAGAGATTTTTTGTACGATGTGCAATCACATTTTTAAAGAATTTCCAATGTTATTCAATATTCCCAATATCTTAAATTTATACAATTAGTGTATCCTTGTCTTTTGCCGAATATATGTTTCTAATGTTACATTTGAATGGCGCCATATTTGTATACTAATGTATCATGAATTTAAAAAAAATGTTCCTTCTAACTAGTTTTAATTCAACTTATGCTTTTACAGCTTTTGTGAAAATGATATTTTAACATTAAAGCAAATTTTTAAAACAATGTACTATTTGTAAGAGTAGAATTGTGTTAACTCGCTGGTTCAGATTCATGTATTTGTCTTGAGATTTTGTTTTCCGGAATCTCTAATATTTGCTCTTGGAATATTTTATCTATTGTGCCTCGCTGTTAATTTCCAAGAGTACTTATGTATCGCTATAATTCCAGGTATCATGATTAAGTCGGCAATGCTATCTTTGCGTGTACATAAATTCTATATATATTGCTGTAGTAGATAAATTCTCATAAAGAGATTCGACATTGTCAAAAACTTAAGTCGTCACATTTACGCCCATTTCTATGTGAAGTTTTAGAGGCATTATTAGAGGTAAACAGCATTACAGACAGTGAAAATGAGTTTTTACATGTTTGGTAAATCAGAGTTTTGTTTTTCTTAAATCTCTGGATCTCCGAATTTCAGTTAATAATTTACATAATCTCCTTAAGTAGATTTTTTCTATTTTGTATAATGAATGTTGATTTCATTGAAGTCTGTTACGTGAGATTTGGAAAATATTACTCCTCTTTTTCACTCTACCATAATCAAACTAATTTTATTCTGAATCGTTTGAATTAAAACTCCTGAATTCACGGTTAAAATTTTGTACTTATAAAAAAATGTGTTTTTGAAACCTATATGTCGTTTAAATTTCTTCATGAACATGCTTAAAGTTGTCTCGATTTGCCCAATTACTGCACAATTTTGTCTATTTCTATGAAAAATATTATTTGAAATCTATCTTGCGGTCTAATAATATGGAAAACTGGAAAATTTGAATTTCAAAATGTTCAGCTAAAATTTGATATTTTATGGTGTGTGCCGTAAGAACACGTTTAGGGTTTTAAAATATTATCTTGCCACATTTTGCTCAGTGAACTTAAATTAATTAATCATCAGACTGCCTCCACCGTATATATACGTTCACTAGGCTGCAGGTTTCACTGCCGTTGAAGCTTTATTTAAATAAATATAATTCTACGAATATAATTCAGTTTTAAGAAATTAAGTTATGATTGATACTTTCAAGACTCATAAGCATATACTTTACAAAAAAATTATACCATGATAGAAAATCCCTCTTTTATCAACATTTAAAATAAATTGCACAGAAAAAATATTACAATTTTGTCCTTTTGCTCGGCGTTTAGGGGGTTAACTTTATCGGATTAACACTCTGCCAGTATTTTTCTGTTAATATTTTGAAGTATTCGGTAAAAATTAGGAAAATATATCCTGGCTCAAAATTTTAAGTGTAATTACTTTATTTCCGAAAAATAAATTCTAATTTTTTGTCAAGTGCAACCATCTGACATAAACCAAATAAGTGCTATTCGTACTTCGGATTGTTACTGATCAGGAACAGCTATCATATTGGTCAAATTTGAAGTCTATAATGAAAGGTATAATGTTTTTATTTATGTGCCAGATATAGCACATGGCTCAGTTAGTCTTGCAATCGTTTTGAAAATCGAAATTTTTTTTTTGACGGATTAACACGTTTCGGACACTGGAGATTCCGAAAAACATATTTTTAGAAAAAAAAATTGCCGTCCGTCCGTGTGTCTGTCTGTCTGTTTGTCTGTAACCGCTCTATCTCCCGAACAAATTAAGATAGAGACTTCAAAATTTTGTATGTATTTAGTATGTAAAAATGGGACGAAGCCTATTTAATATCATTAACCTCGATTATTCGGAACTATTTTTTTCGGATTCTCGAAAACTTCGTTCTGATGAAAGGTACATAAAAATTTTCGATTTTTTTTATTTTAGGGAGTGCACGTAAAAGGCAATAAATTAACAAAAATTTTGCATAAAAAACGAAGTCGATCGGATTATTAGTTGTCGAGATATTTCTAATCCTGTTTTTCACATTCTTTGATTTTTCATGACCCTGTATTTCATTCAAATTTCAATTCAAAGATATCTTTGCAAATGAGACACTTAATTCGATGCTAGAAACCGTTAGTGAATATGATAATTATTTTTAGAGTTATAAAGATGTTTCTTTTATGCAATTCAGTGCTACTTGAATATTTTGGCGTTTCATATAATTTATTGGAATTGGTTCATCAGAAATTCATTAATAGAACATTATGAGTTGTTAAAAATACTTAAATATACGTTTATATTTTGTTTTGGAATTGTAATGCATTTTATAAATTGTTTACATATGTTATGTTTTCATATATTATGTTATGCACATCCATGATGGGTAAGTATTACGGTGGCCTCCAACGACTAGTTTATTTATGTGCCAGTTGACCTTATCTGGTTAACTTTATCTGGTTAACACTCTGCCAGTATTTTTCTGTTAATAATTTGAAGTATTCGGTAAAAATTAGGAAAGTCTATCCTGGCTCAAATATTTAAGTGTAATTACTTTATTTCCGAAAGATAAATTCTATTTTTTTTTTTTTTTTTTTTTTTTTTCAAGTGCAACCATCTGACATAAACCAAATAAGTGTTATTCATAATTCGGATTGTTACTGATCAGGAACAGCTATCATATTGGTCAAATTTGAAGTCTATAATGAAAGGTACAATGTTTTTATGTATGTGCCAGATATAGCACATGGCTCAGTAAGACTGAACCATGCGCCATATAACTGACAAGTATGTAAACCAGTAGGAAATATTTTCAAAAATCAGTAGCGGCAAAAATTTAACATTGTTTTTCTAACTTTTACTTTAAATTTCGAAATAAATTTGTTTCCGACGTCTTTAAATATAAAGAACGTTTTCGAAATCGCAGATAATTCTTGGGAAGTTACTGTATATTTCCCTAATTATATTAGATTTTCTTAGATTAAGCAAATTTTGGAATTTTATTTTTCAGTGAAGCATATTCGCCTACGCTTTGTTTGTAGCTCGTATTTCATTGCATGTGTAAATATTTAGTTTTTTCAGTAGTTGCAACAGTACATAGATAACATTATGTTGGAAAAAATATAACAGTGATAGATCAACATCTGACGATTATTCAATAACTACTGCAGTAATAGTATATATATTTAAAATAGAAATTAATAAAATTTAATTTTCTTTATCCAACATGAATTTGTTTAATAATTCTTCCATCCGCCTGGCAATGAAATTATTTTAATCAGTAATCTTAATTTTAAACAAATATGCTTCTTTTAATACAACGATTTGAAAGATAAAGTAATCATCACAAATTTAACGGAATCAGTTTGTTCTCGTAATTTCATTATTGAATTGCTCTTTCAGTTTTAATTATCGTATTTCATCATATGAACAAATCCTAATTCATTTTAAAAATTCGGATTTTTTTTTTTTTTTTTTTTTTTTTTTTTACGAGAATTATTCTATGGTACGAAATGAATTGATAGAAAAAAATCCAAAAAGAAAAAAAACAGCTACAAGTTCTATTAATGGTTTGCTAAGCAGTTGGTTTATGCATTAAAAAATGAGATTTCATAAACTTTAAAAACAAGAAGATTTGATTAATGTAAGATGTTTTAACTGAATGCATTGGAAATATGATATAATATCTTTTCATGAAACGATAATTCTGCATTCATTATACCAGGCACATAAAGTTTAAAGTACTGATATTAAATATATACCCCCCACCTGAAAAAATCTCAAAAATTGTAAAATATTTTAATCAAATTTAAAACAAACATACTTAAGCGCCTATGAATGGTATTATATAGGGAATCCCAAAAACATATGAACAACATCAAAATTTTACTAAAATAATAATAATAAATAAGACTATATATTTTAACGAACTGTAACAATAAATAGAATAACTCATAAAATTAACTTTTTCAATATATATATATATATATATATATATATATATATATATATATATATATATATATATATATATATATATATATATATATATATAACAAACTTCAAAAAACGCGCTAAAAAAATTAAATAATTCTTCAAAATTATCTTATGGCAAATCGTTTTCCAATAACCACACATCGGATATCAGATACCGGCATAAAAACTGTTAAATTAAATATATAGAATTTAATATCCACCAAACATAGATTTTCCAGAGGATATTTTTACAAGAAATTAATTTACATATTTTTGATTTAATTTATGAATATATACATATAAAAAGTAATCAATTACTTTTTGACGTTGATGCCAAACAATCACAATCGATAATGATTATCCCCATTATATTTATGGTGCTTAGCATAATATAGCCATAATTCTTACTATACTTAAAATAGTTTGGCACAAACTTCAGAAAGTAATTCATTACTTTTTACATGTATATATTCATAAATTAAATAAAAAATGTGTACATTAATTTCTTGTAAAAAATATTCGCTTGAAAATCTATGTTTGGTGTGTCTATGTAAGTGTAGCATAATAGCATGAAAAATGAACGTTCCTAATTGGCCGATTGCTTCAAAAAGATGTAGAATTTTAATATTTTAATTTAAAAAAAAGTTATAATCAGCAGTTTTTTATGAAATTCGAATGGGATCACATGGGACCCATAGGCTTTCAAAAAAAATCAAAATCGATTTATATTTACGAAAGTTATGCCTGAAGAAGAAATACATACAGGTCGAAATCATAATCTCCTCTTTGAAGTCGGTTAATAAAAATGTGGTTTAAACAGTTTGTTTCTGGTATTAGATTATTTCTGCTACACCTTTGAATAACTATTAAAAAATTTAGTTCTTCAAAAGCTGCGGATCCACTGAAGAAGATTCACGTATCGAGACATTTATCGAAACAAAGATCTGTAATCTAACTCAAAGAAACTATCAAAGGATTGATGTCGATCGAATCAAACCGTTAAAATGAGCACGCTGAAACGTTTGTGAATGTTATTCCGAATATCGTCGTAATATTCTTCGTGCTTCGAAATAATCACATATTGAAATTTACTAATGTATCAAGAAATATTTTTTTCAGTTAGTCTAGCTATTTTTATAATTGATTTTCCTGTATGTCTATTGATTTTTTTAAAATAAAAATTTCAAATTGTACGGATCTTTTTTAATGTCCTTTTTATATAAAACAACAAATGCCGAACTATCCAAATATGATTTTGAAAAGAAATCAATGTAGGATTTTAAAATCAGTTACCAAATAACGAAAAACGTTTAAAAAAATATGTATTTACTTTTTAGGATGCCACTAAAAAGCGGTGCAATAAAAACACAAAATATATAGTTCCGCGACTTATATAATACTAACATAATACAATATATTATAATATATATATACGCATATATGTATACACATATATATTACAATACTGTAATTATATTGTACTAAATATAATACCATATATATATAACATATAATATAATATAATATAATACTTTACTTTTTATACTAATATAACAAAATCATTAAACTTTTCCTAACATCCATGTACGTGAAAATTATGTTTTAAAATGTAATAGAATTAGTTGTGAGAATTGTAGCTTTATGTATTTTCATTACAGTAAGTAAAAATTTCAAATATCTGTAGTTAGAGTGTATTTGAGAAAACTTGAAGTAAACTTATCCAAGTACATTAACAAAAGCCAAAGCCATTTTTCAGAATTTCGAAGGACTTGAATAGAAAAGAATTGTAAAAGAGCGAAACCATAATCTTTTCTGAGAACGCAATTCCATTTAACCAACCCACAGCCTGAGCAAATTTATTTTTCCATTTATAGACGTTTTCTCCCAGTGATTTTTTTAAAAGATAAAACATTGCGGTGAATAAAAGAAAATACTATAGAAAATTGAATTTTAGTGATTTCATGCGAATTGGATTTGAAAAGTGAAATACAACTTTGCTTTACTTATAAGCAATGGTTTGCTTAGAATATAATATAAAGAATGATCAAAGGAATTCTGTATTATTAAAATTATATATATTTATTAAATATATCTTTCCTTATAAAATGTAGAGTGTCTTATAAAATATTATATTACAGTTATAAAGTATTAATACATATTATAATAATATTTATGCATGCATATATATATAGTTGATTAATAAGTAATTTCGTTTTTATCATATTTTTCAAAGCGAATTTATTCATATAAATATCAGACACAAATCAGTTATATATATACCATTTTGGTCTAGAACCTTTTATTATTTTTCTAGTAAAAACATAATTTTGTCACTATAGAAATCTTAAGATTTGTTCGCGAAAAACTGAACCAAATTTTTTTACAGGCGTCTTTTTAAACCTGCAATAGACCATTAAGAAATTTCTGCAAAGATCGAAACAAATAGTAGTCGGATGGGACAGCGTCCAGGCTATGCAGTAAATACAAGAAAACCTATCAGTCATGCTTTCTAATTTTGCGTCAAGTCCCTAAAGATGTGCATGGATTAAAGCTATCGTGATGGAAGACAAAGCATTTTCTTTTGATCATTTCTGCCGTTTTTTTTAAATCGACTGCTTCAGTTGCATTAGTTGTTGACAAGAGAGAATCGAATTAATGGTTTGGTGAAGTTCGAGAAGTTTATAATGAACAATTCCTTTCCAGTCGCATCAAACACTCAAAATCACTTTCCTTGGCGTCAATTTGGCCTTTGAAACCATTTGTGAAACTTCTCCGGGTATCGACCACTATCTTTCAAGAAGATTATTGCCGTAAGTGATGCACTTGGCATTGCTGGTAATCAATCGTTTCAAAAATTGCGGAATTCCGCTTCGTTTGATTCACAAATGGCAACTTGGTTTATTAAATGTTTCACTCTTAATTCATGTGGCGCCAAAGTATCGAGCATCATTTGTCATTCAGTCGTACGTAAATGTTTATTTTTTTCTGGTCGATGTTGAGTTCCGTAGTGATGTCGCGAAATAAAATTTGTGGGTTTACCTCGGTTTTTTAAAATATTTTAATGTTTTTATCAACGTTTAACCGGTCAGAGCACGTAACATCAAAACTTCTGGAATGAAAATGGATAAACCATTTCTGTCACAAGTGATCATTTAAACTACCATCATAAACACCACTTAATTTTCGAGGTTTTGTGCTGCATTTTTTTCTTTTCGGGAATAAAAATTCGACGAAATCGACCTTCTTGAATTTCGACTGAGTTTTGTCTGTTTTTATAATGTTTTTAGACTGAGAAAACAAATGATTCTACATTTATATCTTGAATGCTCTATGTACTTTAAAGTTAATGAAATAAAAATCGTCCATCCCTGAGCATGCATAATCTTGCATTTGACGTTCATAAACCTGGAATTGTTAAGTATTATTTTCAGCGGGATGAAAACCGAGAAATCATTCAATGTTTGAATTAGTGTATAAGAAATTGTTAAAAATTCTTACATAACTTTTTAAACGGAGCTAAAATTAAGAAAAAAAAAATCAAAGTTTGAATTATTCTGTCTTCAAAACTTTTTTATTTATAAAAATAAAGTTTGATTGTTAAATTAAACTATTTTTTTTCATTATGTATAAAATATTCGATTCTTACTAGTATGTATAAAATTTGTTCACTCTTTTGAATACTTAAAATGATGTAAAAAGATATTAAAATCTATAAATAACATAATTTGAAATTTTTCTACAGGTATTGTTAATTCATGTGGTGCCAAAAGTATCGAGCATCTTTTGTCATCTTGTATATGTAAATGTTTCAATTTTTTTTGGTCGATGTTTAGTTTTGTAGTGACGCTACGAGATACAATTTGTCGGTCTACCTTGATTAACACACAAAAATGCTGTGTTAACAGGCAATAATTCTTTAAATAACTATTATAAACATACCTCAGTATTGTAAAAGATTTAAGTACAGTATGTATGTAAAATGCAATGTTTTTATCTAATAAACATAAAAAAAGGCATTTCATTTAAAATGATATTTAAATCGCCTATAACATAACACGTATAATAAATTTCATGAAAGTTAGAGAATAAAATAACCAAATCGTATTTTTTCATTCTATTTTTGCAGTTATCAATTTACAGCAAATAGTGGAGCTAAAGAAGATCGAAAGAATGACTACAGTAAAAATAGGTATAGGAGAACATGTAAAAATATGTATAAGAGAAAAATATTTTATTTGTGCAACATGTTAAACATGGCAAGAGATTCTTTAGTAAAAGTTGTTTTTTTTAAGCCTCCGATGCTATTTCTTTCAGACAAGCTAAAGAGTGTCGTGTCAAAAATTATGGCCCACTTTTACTTACCTATCGTACGTAGTATAGGGTAAATCTTGCAATCTTTTTGAAAATCGAAAAAAAAAAATTGACGGATTTACACGTTTCAGATACTGGAGATTCCGAAAAGCATATTTTTAGAAAAAAAAAAATCCGTCCGATTGTCTGTCTGTAAACACTTTATCTCACGAACAAATAGAGATAGAGACTTAAAATTTTGTATGTTCTTAGTAAGTAAGAATAGAACGAAGCCTATTTAATATCAGTAACCTCGATTATCCGGAACTATTTTTTTTTGAAAAATACTTTCTCGAAAAATACGTACTTATGAAATGTATCTAAAATTTTTCGATTTTTTTTACTTTAAGGAAAGGACGTAAAAGGCAATAAAATAACACAAATTTTGCATCAAGAACGAAGTCGGCCGGATTAATAGTTGCCGAGATATTTGTAATTCTGTTTTCCACATTCTTCGATTTTTCATGACCCTGTATTTTGTTCAAATTTCAATTCAAAGATATGTTTTAATTGGAAATGAGACGCTTAATCTGACACAGTAAATTGTTGGTTATTATGATTATTGTTTTTAGAGTTATAATGATGTTTCTCTTACACAATCCAGTACTACTTGTGTAGTTCGGTATTTTACATAATTTGTCGAAATGGGTTCATCAGCAATTCATTAATGGAACATTACTATGTATATTAAGAATGTTTAAATATTTTTGTTTTGGAATTGCAATGCATTTTATAAATAGTTTTCACATATTATATAATGCATATCCATGATGGATAAGTATTACGGTGGCATACAATTCATACATATACATGCAATTCATACACAAGACATTCATACAATTTTATTGTTAAAATACATTTCCTTTTCCTCAGAGTCTATAAAAAAGCGTTTAAACTAAAGAAAAAAAAATCCATTTTCGATTAATCTAGTCAATGAAGAAGTAGCACGTCAAATTTTATCTATTTATTATTCCGCAATTCCAATGTCTCAGAGAGAAATTGCTAATCAATTGAGTATATCACGCCGTTCTGTTTGCTGTTATATTGATAAACACGAGAAACACGAAGTTAATTCATTGCATTCTAAACGGGGTCGCTCTTCTAAAAGACCTCTATCGATTTTTTTTTTTTTTTTTTTTTTTTTTTTTTTTTGTAACCGGAGGCGAAACTGAATTCTGCAATTGCAGAATCTACATTCAACTTGTTTTCCAATTTTTTTTACTGTGAACTTCCATTTGCTGTGAATTTCCATTAAGTGTTAAAAATAATAATGCGGTTTAATATTTTGAGGATTTCATTTATAATTGACTACTACAGACGATTAACAGTACGCATAAAAATTTAGTTTAAAAAATATTTGTTTGTTGTGTCATTTGTGCTACCAACTAATAGCTTATTTGCATATTTAATAAGTGAATATCACATAGCTAACTAAGTGTAGAACCAACAGAGTGAAAAATATCCAAGCCGAAAATCGAACCTGAAACCCTTAAAATAGTGCTGTAAGTGCTTTGCTGTTTTAGCTACGAGGACGGTGCCCAGCAAACAAACTTAATTGAAACAAATTTCTAAACAAATATGAAAAATCTGAAAACAAATCTGGAAAATAAATCATAAAAATCTGATTTAAATAAAGTAAAATGTTTTAAATAAATGAAAATCTGTTTTTTATGAATAAAAACATGAATTTTTTTATCTCCTCCTTCTTTAGAAAAATCCCTTTATTACATTATAAAATAAAACGATTTTGACTTAATAGTAGATCATTTTAAACACGCATATGTGCTTAATATATGTATCAAATTTCATAACAATCTGTGCATATGTTTTTGAATACATGATCGCGATAACAGATGGAGTAAAAAAGTTATTTGAATTTCAACAATACACAATTTATGTAAATGAGTAATTAGTTTGTAATGCCACAATATTAGCAGGCATAATCTGTTTAATTATAGTAAAACTTTAGCGTTTGTAAATATATATATATATATATATGTAACAAAAAACAAAAATTATATTAATAATAACACATTGCTCAGTGGTGCACAAAATAGGAATTTTAATATACATTTGTACATATAAGCGAGCAAGGGCAGTATTCTGTTCGCCCTTGCTCGCTTCTACTTGGCGAACAAGGGTTGCCATATTAATTTTGAGGAAGCGAAAATCATAGTTCCATGTAATAACCCTGTTCAAGGTAAAATAAGAGAATCCATCGAAATCATAGCACGAGAAAATAAACCATGTACTGATAATTAATCCTACAATATACCAAAAATATGGCATAACATCATAAAATCTTAAAATTTTTATTTCCTTGCAATATTTAAATTTTTACTCACATGTAAATGGCAACATTGTTTAAAATTTTAATTCATTTAGATTTTAATTTAGTAGAAATATTATCTCTCGATCAAGATGCAAACGTAGTCCTTCCATTATCATATTTTCCTGAAGACGCCCGCAGAAGACGGCGCGAAACGTTGAAGTTTTATTTTATTTTAATATGTACAAATGTATATTAAAATTCCTATTTTGTGCACCACTTAGCAATGTGTTATTATAAGTTAAATTTTATGGTGCAACTGTCCTATATATATTTATAAAAAATTATATTGTTGGCGGTATTCCATCTAAAGTTTCATCTCTATTCCCTTAAGCACTACTAGCAGTTTAAGCAACTGTAATGGTATGTTAACAAGCAGTGGATTGGTGTCTTTGGGTATTTCCCCATAAAAAATTAAGTGACTCAGTCTCTGACTTGATATTTATTTGAACTCATAAAAGAAGTAAAGTTATTCCATCGCTGCACACATCGAATACTACAACCTTCGTGAACTAAAGCTACATATTTAGATATTTCAATTTATCGAAAAAATTAAATGTGCATCTTACTAGTTCAAATGTCAGCTGCATTCTGAACGCTCTTCCGACCTATGATGAAAATCCGACACTCTACGAAAAAACTAGCCCCTCCTCAGACCACGTCAGTAAATTAAAGATCCAATTAGGATTACCTTCAAGGCTATGACGCAGTCATCACCATCTCCGATTGGTAGATGAGACGTGGCCTTCCTGTAAGATCTTCATACTGTCGCGGAATCGACTAACCTGTTCACATACGCGCATTAACACACAGCAGACGATCTGGAGAAAAAATAAAATTAAAATCTGGATAATATTCTAAAAAGGAAAAATAAACCTCTACATTGAAAGAATATTACGAAATCGTTTCCCGCTCTTTTCTTAAACAAGCAATAGATTATTACTGAGTTAAATAAAATAAAGAAAAGAATTTTAGCTGTTAAAATATTAATACATTACGAAACTAAGATTAAAAATATGTTCCACAAATTTAGAATTAAAACCTCAGAAAGGGCAAAATGGCGCAATTTTTTTTATTACACTAGGGGGGCCCCGCCCCCCTCCTCGCTATGCTCGCCAACCCCCCGCGTAATCGCTTCGCGATTCCAAATTATTGGCTACCCCTGCTTGCTGCGCTCGCCAATATCCCATGGTATGAATAAGCTGTTGCAGACCTTTCAAATGATGTGTCACACGACTGGTGTTGTAAAGAAATTAAAAATGTGCCCCCCTGGGGGGCAGAGGGGGCGATGACACACAACACATCCATAATATGAATAAGCAGTTGCAGAACTTTCAAATGATGTGTCACACAACTGGTGTTGTAAAGAAATTAAAAATGTGACCCCCCTGGGGAGAGCAGAGTGTGGGGGTGACACAAAAGACATCCATAACATGAATAAGCAGCTGCAGACCTCTCAAATGATGCCACACGACTGGTGTTGTAAAGAAATTAAAAATGTGCCCCCCTGGGGGGCAGAGTGGGGGATGACACACAACACATCCATAATATGAATAAGCAGTTGCAGAACTTTCAAATGAAGTGTCACACAACTGGTGTTGTAAAGAAATTAAAAATGTGACCCCCCTGGGGAGAGCAGAGTGTGGGGGTGACACACAAGACATCCATAATATGAATAAGCAGTTGCAGACCTTTCAAATCTTGTGTAACACGACTGGTGTTGTAAAGAAATTAAAAATGTGTCCCCCCTGGGGACACAAGACATCCTTTAAATGAATAAGCAGTTGCAAACCTCTCAAATGATGTATCAAACGACTGATGTTGTAAAGAAATTAAAAATTTGGCGAAATATCACAGTTATCGCCAAGTTGGCGTCGCTTTTGACAACTAATTTTGGTCGCCAAATTTGGCGATATATCGCCAAGTTGGCGACAAACTTGGCGATTGTTGGCGATGGTAATTTTTCCTCTCATGGTAACCCATATGGCGATGCATAGACGGAGCCCTTTCCTGATTGGTCTATTCGACTCATGGAAGGAGTGGACAACCCGGATTCGTTAGTTCCGGAAATCTTCCACATCAGCATCATTCCAGGAGTCATTCCTTTTAAGGCTAGTTTTTTTTTACTATAGAAGGATATATATTTTATTACATGTATTACATATATAAAGATTGTGGAGGTACACTTAATCAAACTTAATTTCGATCATTTTCGTCTGGTTTAAATGTTGCAAGACCCCTTCAATCAAATATTTGGTCAAGTTTACCATGAAACTATCTTAAAATATAGAATTTTACTGTCAAATGTGAACTGAACATTTCTTCTATTAGATGAAAAATAATACATAGCAATATTTCTTTACTAATATTTAATAATAAAAAAGTAAAGTGAGTGTTTAAATTTAATAATTCTTTGTAACATAAAAAAGAAGTATGGATATCAATAATTATATAATGAAATGTGTATTATAATATATTTATTAACATTATATTGTACAGTAAACAAAACAAAACAAAAAAAAAATACAAGTGCTACATTACTAAATGCACATTCTTTTAAAAATATATTTCCGTTCAAAATATTATAAAAACATCTAATTGCTGCAAAAGTTTTTTAGGTGCTATTTCAAGTATTATAAATTTTGCTTCAAAACGCAGCCGTTTTAATATGTTTTATTATTTCTCAGCTTTAGTTGAAAAAGAAATATTGTTTTGAAAGAAGAAACATCTGTTGCCTAGAAAGGATTTTTGCATAATATTAACATGTGACATATAAGAATTTTCTTATGGAATTTCTGTTTTTTTTTTAACCGACTTCAAAGAGGAGGTTATGATTTCGACCTGTATGTATTTGTTGTTCACGCATAACTTTTGCAAATATGAACCGATTTTGATAATTCTTTTTTTGTTTGAAAGGGTATGAGGCCCATGTGGTCCCATCCAAATTTCATAAAAATCTGATAATTAGAACTTTTTTAAAAATAAAAACTTTAAATTTCAAATTCATTTTGAAGCAATCGACCAATTAGAAGTGTTCATTTTGCATGCTTTTATGTTACATTTACATAGACACACGATCTTTTCACTGTTAAAAGTTTGAAGTTTTTGCTGCATCGTCACTCCACCGCTTTTATTGAATATCTCTATTTTGACCAATGAGAATTCACCATAATACAATGAAGTAATCATTTTCTATAAAAGCGATGAATTGACGATAAAGTAAAAGTTTAAAATTTTTAAGTGTTCAAAGTGCAAAATCCTAACTGGACGAGGGCCAGGATTCACATAAATTTTGCGCTGTTTGCGAAACGAGATTTATTAACAAGAAAATTTATTTAAAACATTGAAAAATTTGCTAAAGTTCAGGTTTCTAATTCGTTAATCTGGTTTCGCTAACAGCGCAAATTCTATCTGGATTCCGGACAAGTTCTCTTATGCAAGAAACCGGAAATATAGCATCTAGGGGGTATAGTGTGGAAATCGGCTATCTCAGGGCGTGTTCAGAGCAACTTACAAAAGTAACCAATGTTACCTACCGATTGTAGGGCAGTACGAAAGCAAATTGTGGCATCAATGAAAACTATTCTGTTGAATTGTCACTGACGTCACACTTCGCTTTGATTTTCATTTCGTACTTGTCTACAATCGGTAAGTAACCGGTAAGTTGTGCTGAACACGCCCTCTGTAACACTAAAAAAAGGCGCTAAAATGTTCTATTCTTTAAATGTGCAACAATGCTAATGAAATTTAAAGATAGAAACGACATCTGCAGGACATTTTCTAAAAATGCAAGAATTATTGCTAGTCTAGATAATGTATCACGAAAATGCCGCAGATGTCGCTGTGATCGACACTTTGAAATTCAGTAGCATCGTTGCACATTTAAAGGATACAAATTTTTAGCATTGCTTGCATTGCAAAAAATTGAACCCTTTTGCTTCATCGTCACTCCATCGCTTTTATAGGAAACGATTACTTCGCTCTGTTATGGAGCATTCTTATTGGTCAAAACAAAGAAATTCTATAAAAGCGATGGAGTAACGATGCAGCAAAAGGGTGAAATTTTAACAGTGTCGATAGCAGATTTTCACTCCATGTATTCCAGACTCTCTCCTTCGAACAATGAAAAGTTCTCAAAAATGAAGGCTTATGATTGGTCAATCTTGTTTTGCTTAACAGCGAAAAATCCTTCCGGATCCTAACCACTGTTGCAGAGATGCTAGTTTTTTTTCCAAAGTACGAAATCTTAGCTGGAACGATTCTCGTATCCACCAGAGCGAAAGATCCACATCGATCCAGACATGAGAATTCGATATCGAAAAGCTGAAAATTCATCTCTAAAGAGCCTTACACGTTTAAGCAAGCGTGTCTGTGTATCAGGTTGCTTGTTATGCCGGATTCACAAAGTGATTAAAGTACATTGCTATGTGCTAGATTTACATTTGGACAAATATAAATGACGAAAAATTTTGATAAGCTTACCATTAAAGTTAAGCTAGTTAATTTCTTTCACCCATAAAACAAACTCGTTCAGGCGACTACCGCCAAGTTCTGGAATAAAAATTCTTAAATTTTCTGTACTTTGGAAAATCGCGTTTATCAAAGAATATTCTTAACTTCAAATATTGCTACTTTCATATAGACGTATGTTGAATCATGGTGTGATTTTGATAATATCTTCCTTATTAGTTTTTATGACTGAAAAGAGTATTTTAATACATACGAACATTTAGAATTACTTTGCTATGCATTTAATCATAGAAGCAACTTGACGCGCTCTGATTGTGTCCGCGTACTTTAAACTGAAAAAAAATCTGATCCTTTTGCTGCATCGTCACTACCCCGCTTTTATAGAATATCTCACTTTTGATCCATGAGAATGCTCCATAATATGCTGAAGTAATCGTTTTCTATATTAGCGGTGGAGGGATGATGCAGCAAAAGGGTCAAATTTTAACAGTGTACCCTGTTTAAAATATCTTGAAAAATTACCTCTATTTTTAAAGACTATCTATTTTCTGACCAATGAAAACGCTCCATGGACGTTTTTAGATCGCTCTCATTAGTCAGAAAATAGATAGCTTTAAAAACAAGGGTAATTTTTCACAATAATTTTAACGTGGCCGAGTGGTTAAGACGCCGCTCTGCTACGCTGGAGGTTGTGGGTTCGATTCCCGCTGGCTCCATTGCACACACACTTTATGTGGAGCTTCTGGTTGTATTTCGCTTGTGATGTAAATTTCCTTGTGCTATCTCGTCCTTGTATATTGACGATGACTTATAAGCAGACTTTCATGTCGAGCACATAAGTCAGATGTATGTTGTTCAAATAAATAAACTCTTAATAATTTTAACGCGTACGGATGGATTGTCAGCTTTTCAATGCCCAATTACGAAGTCTGTAGATTTCAATGTGGACCTTAAGGCACGACACTAGTCTCAGAAAAAGACCCTGATGTTAATTTTAATATATTTACATGATTTTTTTTGCATAGGATAGCCGAGGATGATCTACAACCGGCTTAGTTTTTACTTCTTCGATTTTGCTTATGTATGTTTTATATAATAATACTTTCAATTTCAGAACCGTTTAAACCGGATTTGAAACTTAAAAAATATTTTTTTTTTAATAATCTGAAACCAAAATTGAAAAAGTAAAAGTTAGGCCGGTTGTGGAATATCCCCAGCTATCCTATGCAAAAAAAAAAAAAAAAAAAAAAAAATTACGTAAAAATTTTAAAATTTGAGCGAGATATTTGAAAAGAACGCCCCCATAGACTTCACATTATCATCCGGGTCTTTTACTGTGCCTAGTGTGTAGCCTTAAAGTTTGCTGGATGCGATAAATTTCCGAAATATTAAAGCTTAAATGGGCAAGTTCTCGCATCCACTAAAGCGGAAATAGACATCGATACCAATTGACATCCTTAAGTTGTTGAAAAGAGGAAAATCCTTTAGTATATATTTTGCAGGAGGAAAAAATCCGGAGGAAAAAATTATCTCTACATATCAATGGAAAATAAAGTTCATAGATATGTGTAACAAAATTATCTTTATATTCAGATTTGGTTACCGGATTAGACACCAGAATGATTTCAGATTTTGTTCATGTAGGATTCCTCGATGTGAATATGCCGACACATGGAGCACAGTATATGATTGATTGAAAAGATTCGGACAAAAATGAGTCATCAAGGGAGTCCTTGTGGCCGAGTGGTTAAGACACTACGCTGCTAATCTCTTGAGAGCGTAGGAGATTGTGGGTTCGAATCCCACTGGCTCCGTTGCACACACTCTTTATGTGTAGCTCCCGGTTGTACTTTTCTTGTGTCGTAATATTTCCATGTGCTATCTTGTCCTTGTACCTCCACGAATTTGTAAAATAATATGGATTATGCATGTATGTCTGTGTAGAAATAAAGGATCATTCGGCGTACAATCGAATGCTACCAGGAAATTATCATCAAATTTTATAATAGAAAATGCCTAGCATTGCGATACATTGTTAAAAATTTAACTTTTGCTGCATCACCACTCCTTCCCTTTTATGGAATATCTCATACATACACTGTAAAAAAATTACCCTTTTGCTGCATCGTCACACCCCCGCTTTTATAAGATATTTGTCTTTTGACCCATGAGAATGCTCCATGATAGGCTGAAATAATCGTTTTCCATAAAAGCGGTGGAGTGACGATGCAACAAAAGGGTGAAATTTTTAACAGTTTAGTTGGGACAAAAGCGTCCGTGAAAAAGTATTTGGGCGTCGAATGCTGTCACTCTCTTATACAACTCCGATTCAAAAAATTAGAATAATGTAAAAAAGAATGAGTTTGATGTTGCTAACGCGTCAATTTGCATACTGCGTCCAGGAAAAAATATATTAAAAGTATCTAATTATCTTCAGAGCATTTATAAATATAACAAAAATATTTATTTTTATCTGATATATTAATAATTAACTATTTAAAAAATATTAGAATAATTCAAAGAAATGGAATACCTCGATAGCATGGTTCAAAAAATTAGAATATTCAAATTTTTCTTATAAGTTGAGAGAACGGCTGCGGGATTAACATCTGTGGGACTATAAAATGTGCTCCGTTGAAAATGAAAAGTCGTTTGGCATTTGATTGTAGCGTAGTATTTGCTTAATATGGGACGAAAGAGCGATTTATCTGAGGCTGTGAAATATCGCATTGTGTACTTGCACGAAATAAGAAAAACACAACTTTTTATAGCAAAAGAAGTGAAATGCTCTCAAGCAAGTGTGAGTAGAGTTTTGAGAGAATATTCTAATAATAAGTGTTTTCAAAATAAACACTTTAAAAGTGGTCGAAAGCCAGTAACTTCAAGAAGAGATGAAAGGCAATTGAAAAAGATTGTGAAGAAACATCGTTTTCGGAGTGTGAGATATGTGCATAGAAAATGGAAAGAAATGGGTATAAATGTCTCCAAATCTACAACACTACGACGACTTCGCAAATTAGGTTTTAGATCACGTGTGCCTAAGATAAAGCCATTCTTATCATCTAAGAAAAGGGCTGCTAGAGTTAAATGGTGTAAACAAAGGCTATTTTGGGATCACGACGATTGGAAAAAGATAATTTTCAGCGATGAAAGTGTGTTTTGTGTGTCTCACGGAAATCAAGGTATACGTGTCTGGAGACTCAAACATGAAGCTTATAAGAAAGAATGTTTAAAACGTTCGGTTAAATTTGCGACCTCTGTTATGGTATAGGGCTGCATGACTGCTGAAGGCCCAGGCAGGTTGTGTATTGTTTCCACAACAGTCAATTCAGAAGTCTATAAAGAAATTCTTGAACATTTCATGATTCCTTCAGCTGAGGATTTATGTGATGACGATTTCTTGTTTCAGCAAGATTTAGCTTCTCCCCACACTTCCAAATCAACAACTAAATGGCTCAAAGATAAGGACATACCTGTACTCCCTTGGCCTGCAAACTCACCCGATCTAAATCCTATCGAGAATTTGTGGGGAATTATGAAGAAACGACTTCAAGAAGTTGCGCCTAGAGACAAAAAAGAACTTATTTCTAGTATAAAGAGCATATGGGCGAATTTGGATAAAAACATTGTGAACCTTTAGTTAAAAACATGCCAGAACGTTTAAGAGCTGTCATTAAAGCTAAGGGTGATGCAACAAAGTACTGATTAGCAAGTAAAAATACTTAGAGTTTAAATTATGTTCAATATATTTTCATTATTCTAATTTTTTGAACCATGTTAGAAAGTATTCTAATATTTTGAATTTTTTGTTGTTAGCTGATTTAAATATATTTTCTATTTCATTGTAATGTGTTTACATTTTTATAATCTGCAAAATATGCAGATTCATATTATAGTACTTTATATTTGATATTGTTGATTATTTATTTGATAAATTCGATTTTCATTTCCCTTGACCGTATTTCTTTTCATTATTTTAATTTTTTGAATCGGAGTTGTACACAATACGATATTTCACAGCCTCAGATAAATCACTCTTTCGTCCCATATTAAGCAAATACTACGCTACAATCAAATGCCAAACGACTTTTCATTTTCAACGGAGCACATTTTATGGTCCCACAGATGTTAATCCCGCAGCCGTTCTCTCAACTTATAAGAAAAATTTGAATATTCTAATTTTTTGAACCATGCTATCGAGGTATTCCATTTCTTTGAATTATTCTAATATTTTTAAATAGTTAATTATTAATATATCAGATAAAAATAAATATTTATGTTATATTTATAAATGCTCTGAAGATAATTAGATACTTTTAATATATTTTTTCCTGGACGCAGTATGCAAATTGACGCGTTAGCAACATCAAACTCATTCTTTTTTATATTATTCTAATTTTTTGAATCGGAGTTGTATTCATTGATACATGGAGTCATTTTGCTGTTTACTCATATATGGAAGCGCTTTGCCGCGCGCTTGTGTAAGGACACTTTATTTGAGGCATTGTCACTTTTCGATAACCACTTCCGATGTCCGTACGATTAGATGTTGACTTTAAGATTTCATGAATGCGGTAGCTTTTCGTCGTTCCACATCTGAAGAAGTTACCACATCCAGAAAACCTAAAGATTCACAACGATACTAACCGATATTGTAAGTGTCTTTTGAAAAGTTGACAATCAAACAGTGACAAGTAAAAGGAATCCATCAGAATTCAGCAAAGTGCGTTCATTAGTAATGCGTTGCAAAGAGCCATCATATTTCAGTACATATAATTATGTATTACGGTATAAATAACTAAAAAGTAGGAAATAAATTTAACTTTTTCAAAAAAATGTATAACCGACTCCAAAGAAAAGCGCTAAAAAGAATTAAATAACTCAATAAAATTCTCTAATGACAAATCGTTATCCAATAACCACACATTGACTATCATGTACCGGTATAAAACGGTTAAATTTAATATATAGAATTTAATATCACCAAACATAGATTTTCCAAGAATATTTTTTACAAGAGATTAATTTACATATTTTTGATTTAATTTTTGAATATATACATATAAAAAGTAATGAATTACTTTTTGAAGTTGGAGCCAAACTATTTTAAGTATAGTAAGAATTGTGGATATATTAAGTCTAGTACCATAAATAAAATGGGGAAATCATTATCGATTATGATTGTTTGGCACCAACTTCAAAAAGTAATTCATTACTTTTTATATGTATATATTCAAAAATTAAATCAAAAATATGTAAATTAATCTCTTGTAAAAAATATTCTCTGGAAAATCTATGTTTGGTGGATATTAAATTCTATATATTAAATTTAACCGTTTTATACCGGTACATGATAGTCAATGTGTGGTTATTGGATAACGATTTGTCATTAGAGAATTTTATTGAGTTATTTAATTCTTTTTAGCGCTTTTCTTTGGAGTCGGTTATACATTTTTTTGAAAAAGTTAAATTTATTCAATCTTTTTAGCCGTTACTATCTGTAGGCCTGTATTTTGCGTAAGAACTGGAGAGACATCTGTTACCTAAACTTTTCTTCATTTAAAAAAAATTTTGCATAATTACAAATTATAAAACTTTGTTTTAAACATATTCTTTATTCTTAAAAATATGTGTGTACGTACATAGAATAAATTAAAATAAATGCTTCTTAAAACGACACAAAATATTAAATTTAAAAATCTTACTATTTTAACAATGCCGGTATTTTGAAAAGTTAAGGAATTTTTCAAATAATGAATTCAAAATTTTTTCAGGGTATAGTAAAGCTTACCGATATGAAATGTCATTAGGTTAATAATGAAATACCAATCTTTTTCAGACCTAGTAGGTGGTAAACATCGAACAATGCTTATAGACATTTGATGAATAATATTTAACTTTTCAAATAAATAATAAAAATAGTGAATTATTTCCAAAAATATTTTTATTTATATTACAAAAGCCCAAAGGATTAATATGAACAGACATTTCAATAAATGTATACAAATATTTGTTGTATCTGAACCCTGAAATAATTATAATACAACAATTGCACACAAATGGTGCCAAGATGAAAGTATAATCGCAAAAATGAAAGCATAGTGTCTTTAACGTCGTGTGGTTGGTGTTAAATGTGTTCAGCGCGTTTATGATAAAATCTAAGTGAATATCAATTTAAGGATACATACTACGGTGGACCAATTTTTTTAAGAAATTTATTTTTGCATAGTATTTAAAATTTATGTGCCAGTTAGAACTCGCAAAAAATTTCATCAATATTGCACAATATTTACCCCGTCCATCTAACATTAAAAAACAGAAAAAATGAACAAAAACTTATTTTCTGTAAAACATGTATTTTGAAAACATTTTTTTTTAATGTTTTGAAACTTGTTAGCTAAATTTTTAGCTCACGTTGAAAATGTTTCATAATGGGTCTGTTAAATCTTATGAAACAATCATCAGTTTCTATCAATATTTAACAGCGCCCCTCTGATATCAAAAATTGAAGTAAGATAAAAAATATATTCGATTTTATAAAAAACTTTACTTTGAAACCTGGGATATACACCAATATGGTTTAACCCCTTAACGCACAGTGTTGCCGGGTCGGCAACACCTAAAGTTCCCCCTGTTAAGAGACAAAAACTCCATGAATATTTCAAAAACTACTCTAATGGCTACTTTAAATCTTCCTCATGAGTTCTAGATGGCAGCACCACAGAGGTCAAACTCTACTGTTTTAAATAATAGGTAAAATGTTTTACTGTAATACGCGCTTCACAGCAATGCTCTTCTCACTGCGCTTATCAATGCTTTACTTATGGGAGGTTACCACTTCGGAAACAGCTGTATAATTTAAATGGTTAGTGCTATCTTTACAAAACAATACCTGTGTACTCCTCTAGGCACAGGTATTGTTTTGTTGCCTAAGAGGTTACTGTATATTTTCGTTTTTGATTACAGTATATTTTTATAGATTCAGAAACATCTGACATTTTTTACAGTGTAGGTCATTGGTTCCCAAAAGGATCGAATCCTCGGAATCGATCCGAAATGCACCAAACTCCGAAAAGGAACGATTCCTCGGACTCTATCTGAAATGAAACGACTCCGGAAAAGTTCGATTCCTACAACTTGTTCCGAAATGAAACGACTCTGTAAAGGAACGATTCCTCGGAATCGTTTCGAAAAAGAATGACTGCTCTGAATCGCTCCGAAAGGATATAAATCACGCACTTTTTTTGTTGTTCTTTGCAACAGGGTCGGTAGATTATTTTTTTGAAAAATAAACTAAAAATGATCTTAAATTCAGAATTGTAGAGATTGGAAGGGTTCCGGATTTTGGATTTTGTACTCTACAAACACAATGGCTATTATACATCTATCAGTGCAATACTTGGCGATAATTGCGACAGTTCTTCCATATCCAGAAATATTGTAACTAAGCAGTAAAAAAAAGCCTTTACAAACATGGGAGAACTCTCTAAATTTCAAGGCATAGCGAAAAAAAAATTACAAATTTCGATGTTTTTTCAAATTTTTTAAGGTTTAAAAATTGTAGAAAAAAATATCACGATTTCCAATTAAAAAAAAATCTTTGTATAACCCGCACTGTGTATAAGCCGCAGCGGCTTTTTGGGAGGTTTTTTTCTTGTATAAGCCGCGGACTATACACCCGAAAATACGGTATGTATTGTACGGAAAATAAAACATAAAAATTTAATTATATAAAATAATTAGAAAAAAATTGTGAAAATAATTCCGGCTTCATATGACTGAATTCATTACTATTATTCATTATAAAAAAATATAATTAGAAATTCTGATATTTTTTGTAAATAACATGTTATTTTCAAATTGTTTTAACTTTTTAAATTGTATTGAACTTCACTTTTTAATGTGGTCAACAAGAATGTCGAAGTATATAATAGTGGATCAACTAAAACGGGAACATCGGTTATAAATTAGTTAATTTCAATATGAGTATATTAAAACTTTGTGTAAACATAGAGCTAGAAATAACGAAGGGAACACCTATTGCGGAAATGGGTTTGTAGTAAATGTTATGGATATAATCGTGCATGTGAAGGAACAGTAGCTACACAGCAGCATGTGATATGCGGTCTTGTCTACCAACAATACCATCATGTAACCAGTCGTTTGTAGTTTTTAACCGACTTTAAGGAGAAGGTTATGATTTCGACCTGTATGTATATTTTGTTCACTCATAATTTCCGTAAATATAAACCGATTTTGATAATTCTTTTTTTGTTTGAAAGTGTAAGATGCCCACATGGTTCCATTTCAATTTTATCAAATTCTTGCGATTAGAACTTTTTTTAAATGTGTCATGCATAAGCTCATCTCCTTACGTTACTGTATATACATTACTATCTGTTGGTTTTATTTGAAAGGGTTTTTTTTTGTTTTATTTTTTTTATCAAACATAAAAAATTCCCATAAAAAAATTCCCATTTTTTAAATAAAAAAATCAAAATTCCAATTCTGTTTGAAGCAGTCATCCAATTAGAAGCGTTCATTTTTCAGGTAATTGCAGGTTTTCATATCGAGCACACAAGTCAAATGTGTGTGTACAATAAATGAATAAAATTTCAGGCTATAACTCTTACACCGATACAAGATTTTTTTAAACTGATTTCAAGGAGGACTTTATGATTTCGATTTCGGCCTGTATGTATTTCTTGTTCACTTATAAATTCTTTAAATATGAATCGATTTTGATAATTGTTTTTTTTGTTTGTTTGAAAGTATAAGATATATGTGGTGTCATTTTAGTTTCATAAAATTCTGATGAATATAATTTTTTTAATGAAAATAATATGCATTTGATAAAAAAAATAATGATTTGTCGTAAATCATCTTTCATTGTTGCAACCGTTTTCAAATCATAAGCATATTAAAACTATGCATTCATATGCATTAGCGCCAAGTTGTCTCCAAGTTTGATTCTTTTTTTGCACTCGGTTAGTATTGTTTTTTAAAAAAGAATATTTTTATTCATCGGCTTTTGTGAAATATTTGTGAGTAAAATAAAACAACACTGTACTATTTGTTATTTAATAGCAGAAGGGGTTGGATTTCGGGAAGTTCATTCGTTAAAACAGACAGTGTGTGGAGAACCGTTCACTGTCATTATCTCGTCAATAGGTCGGTGGCCCAAATTTTCGACATTCTGGTGAATTTTACTCTTTACCCTTTTGATTTAATTCACTACAGTCATACACTGCGATCTGCATAGAAATCTGTAATTTCAATAAATACAAGGATAAAGCAGCACTTTAAATTATTTTTGTCTTAAGTACCCGAATGTGTATCTTGATTCTTTGTGTTTTCAAATCACAGCGTGCTTCACATTTTTATCTCCACTGAGTGTGTGTCATGCATAAGCTCATCTCCTCACGTTACTGCATATACATTACTATCTGTTGGTTTTATTTGAAAAGGTTTTTTTTTTTGTTTTATTTTTTTTTTATCAAACATAAAAAATTCCCATTGCCTTCGCAGTATATTTCTGAAATTTAAAGTCATTTGGATGAGTGGTTCTTTTGTTATAGGATTTTACTTTTATTACCTCATAAAAACCACCCAATGTTTTGTAATATGATTTTTTATTGCATCATGTTAATATGTAGCTATTTGAATTTGAAATATACGTTTTTAAAAAAGGCAAATTTTTTTTGCAAAAACCATGCATTTATATTTCTTGTCTCGCAATTATCTACAATTTTTTTCACATATTTTAAAGTGCGCTTGTAGTATCAAATGTTATTAATATAAAAATGCAAATACAATATTTGTGAGATCCTATAGCTGTCAATGTTTTATCTTTAAAGATTTCAATAATATTATCTTACATTATTTTAACAATAAATTCAAATATATGGTAGGAGAAAAATAATGACAGACCAATTTCATGCTTAGCGTGTAGACAATATATGGGGCAGAAAATTAGTACAGTGTTTCTCTTTATCCTTTATTTTATATGTACCACTTACATTTTGCTGAAAACATAAATTGTGACTATGAACAGAAAAGCAAAGAAAATAGCAATATAATATTTCAGATTTATTTTTACTTTCTTCTATCTTTACAAGAAGAAAGTATTGGATTCCAGAAAATTTTCAACTTTTCGTTTTTGATGCATTTATACCTGAATACGATTTGATAAATTTTACAAAAATGAATGTTCGTGTCATTTTGTAGGTCCGTATTTGACAAAATTTGTAACCACCCTATTTCGAGAACTAATCCACGGAATCCCAATTTTTATATTCGGTTAGACTTTTATTTGAACTAAAGTTAATAAGTTATTGGTGTATATCGCTTTATATTTGTAGCTGGTGTGTTAAATGTCATTTGAACTATTCAATAGTTAAAACATTCTTTAATGAAGAAAATATGCATAATTTAATTTTAATTCTTAATAAATTTCTTAATTATGTAATATGTAATGTTGTCTGCATGGATTTGAATTTCACAAAATGTCATCCATATTTGATTTGCGTTGCATTATACCTAAAATTTTCTGTGCATTATAACTTTATGTGTTTAATTCATAACAATGAATTATACATTTATTAGCGACTTTTGAGATTTTATAATATTGTAAATGTAGAAATAATGAAGTAAATATAAATTACATAAATAATAAAAAAAAAATAGAAATAATACAAAAAATGTATAAATTAAGGTGTAATTCAGAAAGAATAAATGCATTAACTTATTAATTTAATATTTAACATTATTAAAAAAATTTCACTCCTGACATTTTAGGAATATACAGCCGTTAGACACATTCTAATGTATTTCTTCGATTCATGTGAATTAAACATTTTTAGCTCATGCTATTTTCCTTAGTGAATTAAACATGAAATGTTAGCAATTATTATTTTATTTTTCATATAATCCTTTCAATGTAAGCACACTATTCTAGTTAGTTAATGTAATTTAAAACAATTGTATTTGTTCAAGCATAAAATTCAAATAGGTAGACATAAATCGTGTTGTAATTAAATGATACACATCGGTAGTCTCGTACAATTTAGAATATAACGACAACAAAGCATTCGTATTTAAACTTTAATTAAATATCTCTTGTTTTCCTATTTTATTTCCTTATTGCAGTTCTATTGATTCACGTTGGTTTCTCTTATACCGATGCGGTATTCTGTAAAAATCAATGATATTTAATCTTGAAATCAATGTTTTTGTTTGTTGTTGTGAGTTTATGATTAATGTTTTAGAATAATTTTTAAATATGCTTAATTTGGGACTATTGAAATTCACTTTTATGAAACTTCTCTGAAAAGCATTCTTACTTAAAGCAATCTAACTATGACTTTTTCTCAGAATTTCAGATGTATATATGACTTTCTAGTATAGTATTCAGACTGGTGTTATAACGAACACTGAATGTAATTCAATACTTAGATACTAAGCAATTAATAATTGTATTAGTTAATATTGCTTAATACTGTAGCGTAGATAGCACAGCCAAGTAACATTACAAAAATTAATTCAGGACATTTTTGCGATAAATATATAGTATAAAATTGTAATATTCCACTTTGTACACTATGTTTTAAATCTTTAATCTGACAGATAATTTATAAATACAATATATAATATACAGTGTGTCCAGTAAATGACTAACCCACTTTGCATGTAAATAACCAAAAAAAAAAAAAGATTTGAGATAAAAAAGCGTGGTTTGCTGCATTGTTATCAGAAAATCAATAACTTTTAAATAAACACTTTATTAAAATAGTTTGAAATTCGGTCCAACAGATGGCGCTGGCGTCGACAACAGAATTTCAGACATTACTCTAGTTTTCATATGCATGAGCATTTCGGCTCATTTCGAATCTCAATCGAATCTCAGTCGACATGTTAAATCGGCTCTCCACTCACCTACAGAAATAGAGTTTCTTGGAGGAAAAGAGATTAAAAATAATATTTATGATTAAATAATGTCTACTTTCCATAATAAAAATCGAGAAAACATACCTTTTAATAAGCATTGACTTTTCACTTATTTACTATAAGCAAACTGTATTAAAAATGTTTTTATAACCGGTGAACTGATTCTCTTTTCACGTGCAATAAATTGAAAATATGTGATAAACACCGCTTTTTTAAGTTAAAAAATCGTAATATTTAATCTAAACATTTCTTCAATTATATAATATGAAATTATATTTAAAAAAAATTAATTGTGTCAAATAAGAGATGGATCAAGCAAACTCTTCTTGCCTTTTCATTTGTTCGATTTTTGCCTGTTTGGTAAGAAGTCAAGATTTACTTCAAGTGAAGTCTCCGGTTCCACGCATTTCAATTAATGTATTACAATATCTTTTAAAGCGGGTTTCTTCGGTTTTGTATAATAAAATTTGATAGCATTGGATGGCTGTTACGTGAGATAAATTTGAACAACATATAAAAAAATTTTACGCCTCTTAGCCTCTTCATCTTTTTGGAATTAGCTTGTTCTGAATCGTCTGAGTCCACTTCACTGCTAAGTTTCTCTATTTAACCGTAATAAAAAATATTTGCGTTTTTTACAATCTATATGTTGTTTCGAATTCAGCACGAACAAGCTCGAATTTGTCCCAGTTGTCCAGCATGTATTAACCCAATATTGTACGATTTTTTTCTGTTTTTATTAAAACCATTATTTGAAATCTATATATCGATATAATAATGGAAAAATAGCAAATAAATAATATTCAGCTAAAATTTAATATTTTATGGTGTGTGCTATATGTACACAGTTAGGGTTTAAAATATTTTATTGCTATATTTTGTAACTAAATAAGCTTAAAATAATTAATTTTATCTCCTTAACACTCTGCAACTATTTTTCGATTAATATATTTAGGTATATAAAAAAACAAAGAAAGTTGATTTTACCTTAATAGCTTGATACGAAGAATAAATTATAATTCATTGTATATTGTTGCCATCTCAAATGGACAAAATAAGATATCCTTGGATTTTTTGTAATACGGGACAGCTATCATGTTGCTCAAACTTTTGATGCATTATGGAAATTATAATATTTTTAGATATGTGCCAGATATGACACGTGGTACCATTAAGTGTAAATTGAACCAGTTCTGACCGAAACTCCAGTACTTAAACTACTAGGAAACGTATTCGAAAACCAATGGCGTAAAAAGGGACTTGTTTTTCTTACTTTGTTTTTTAATTTCGAAAATAAATTTATTTCTGATGTATCTAAATATTAAAAAAAAACTCCTCTTAATCCCAGATAACTCTGTGAAGTTTATTGTATTGCTCATATTTGAAACATGCGAATAATATATATATATATATATATATATATATATTACAAATTAAAAATATCGTTTGGTAATTTAACATATTTTAATGCAAATATGCAATCGATATTTTTACCATTTTTGAAAAGATTAATTTTTTTTTGAAAAATTAAAATATTAGGATATATATTTAAGTGGTTCAAAATATTTGAACATTTCACATTAATTCTCTTGTAGTTACTATCAATGAATAACTGGTGACCTCATTCATTAAAAATTCAAACAATTTTATTAAAATCAGTATTCTTTTTGCTGTTTATTTGCTTTTTCGTCTTAAAATGTGTCGTGTGAGTGATATTCGTGATTATGTTAAACTTCCTATATTTGATTTGTATCGGCACGGTGACAATCAATTTTGTATAGCGAATTATTTACATAATTCACATTGAAGTGTTAGTAAAATACTAACACAATATTCAAAAAATGGGAAATTTCAAAATAATCGCCGAAATGGCGACCGAAAACCAAAAAACATCTGTTAGGAGTGACAAGAAACTGAAGCGTATAGTTAAGAAAAACCATTTTAAAACTGTGCGATTTTTGCATCGAAAATGGAAAGAAGAAGGTGTTGAAGTTTCTATATCGACGTCCCCATAAATATGAATCTTGTGTATCAAAAGCAAAACCTTTCATGGCTGAAAAAAAAGCATATAAGATTAAACTGGCGTAAATCATGGCATCTATGGAGCGAAAGAAGATTGGAAAAATATATTATTTAGTGATAAAAGTATGGTTTGTGTTTCATATGGTAATCAAGGTATTTGAGTTTGGAGAATGAAGGACGAAGCATTTGAAATTTCAAATTTTGAAAAAGATTTTTTAAACGTTCCATAAAATTTGCTGCTAGTGTCATGGTTTGGGATTGCATGAGTGTAAAAGGATCTGGAAAGTTATGTATAGTTTACGAAAATCTTAAATCTCAGATATATCAATTTTGAAATATAACATGATTTCATCAGCAGAAGATTTATTTAAAAATGATTTCATCATTCAACAAGATTTAGCGTCACCGCATACATCGCTGTCAACTAAGAATTGGTACTGCCTATGCAACATTAAGGTACTGGAAAGGGCTCACTAAGTACTTAAGGTACTGGACTTGGCCACCAAACTCAGCAGACTTTAATCCTATCAAAAAATTATATGTACAATGAAGAAAAATCTCCAAGATATATCTTTTTTGATATAAAATTCATTTAGAACACGTATAAAGTCTACTTGGATTAATATTGATAGAAATATTTGTGTATACCTTGCATATAGTATGGAAGATCGATTCTATGCTGTTATAAAAGCTAAAGGGGATGTTACAAAATATTAACTACCAATTAGTTCATATTTATAAGGTGATATTGTTTCGTAAATTAAAAATTCTAATTTATTGAGCCAATCTAAGGTTTATTCTAATATTATGGCATATTTTAGAAATCTGTACACCTAATTTATTGTACTGTATTTTATATTTTGAAAATGTTAAAATCTTATCCCAAAATTCCTGATTTAAATTATAAGAAATTTAATTGCATTTACTTAGTACCAAACATAAGTAAACAAGAACAATTGATTTTCTTATTACTTTTTCTCAATTGTTCTAACATTTGGAATATGAGGTGTAATATTTTCCTTGTTATAGTAAATTTTCGTAGATTAAGAGCACTTTGAAATTTTATTTTTCAGTGTTGCATATTCGTCTACGCTGTATTGTTTATTGATATTTCATTGTAAGTGTAAGTATTTAGTTTATCCAGCAATTGCAACAGAACTAAGAAAAGATTTTATTGGACAAGATATAACATTGATTTATTAACATCGGAGATTTAATCAATGACTACTGCAGTTACAAAATATAAGTGTAATATAATTATATGTAGAAAAAGATATATTAACATTTAATTTTCTTTAACCAAACTAAATTTGTTAAAGTTATCTCCATGCATCTCGCAGTGGAACAATTTTAATCAGTAATTTTATTTATAACCAAATACATTTCTTGTAATAAAACGATTTGAAATATAAAGCAATCATCATAAATTAAACTGAAGTAATTTATTTTCGAATATTTAATCTCGAATTGTCCTTTTAGATATAATTCCCTTTTTTCATCATATGAATACAACTTAATTTATTTTAAATATTTGGAAATGTTTATTTTATAACGAAAATGATTATATCGCTTGTAATGAATTTTAAAAAGTCCAAAAAGAAAAACTCCTTTATCAGCGGCAAGCTTCATTATTTCTCTTCTAAACAAATGGTTCATGTATGAAAAATGAGATTACACAAGCTTACAAAACAGAAAGTTTTGATTAAAATATGATGTTTTAACAGAATACATTCGAAAACAAGCTATTATATATTTTAATAAAACAATAGATGTGCACATATATAATCAATCATACAAAGACTAAATTTTAAATAGTGGTAGCAAATATATATTATCCATCTCCCCCCCACCCCAAATAATTTTTTTTGACAATGTAGATTTTATTAAACCTATACCAAAATATGTTTCGATGTTTTATAAATATACATTGTAATAATAAAGTGAAAGATGAATTTTTAAAGCACTAACTGTACATTTTGTAGAATACGCATTTCTATTTCACCGAAACACTTCTCAAAGAAAATTTATGTAATGATTATCTAAGTTTTGTTTATTGCGATTTTTTTTAAAAAATGACTCAATTGTGCTGAATTGAAAAAAAAATATATATAATCGGACAATTTTGATAATTTGGTGAAAATTCGTTATTGAAGATTAACAAAAAAATCGCTATGTTGAGAAGATAATAGTTAAAAATGATCATTATAACAACCTAAGTTATCATTTGTATTACTAGAAAAAATATATTTCTTTAACCTCTTGGGGCGAGCAACCTGTATATGTATAATTGCTGCAAAAAAGATCAAGAATCTTTGTTTATCCTCACTAGTAAAATTTCACTGCAAAATTTGCCTTGTTTAATCGGGGCATTTTCTCCAATTATAAGTCACAAATTTATGTTTAGAAGAACCGGTGACAAAAAATTTAAATTTTCGTAAAAGGTTCCCGTCACGAAGAAGTTAGTATACTCTTAAATTTCTCAATAAGATAATTTTTATACTTTAAACTTACAATGCAATCAGCTATAATAAATCACATGCAATTGCAGAAGTCTTAAAACTCTAAATGTAAATTTAGTAGAGTGCGCATTTCAATTTTAGCAAAACCATAGACAAAACAATTTTATTTAATCGATTCTTTTTTTTTTTATTTACTGTGACTTCTTTTAAACTGACACATTTGTGCTGAACAGAAAAAAATAAAATTATAAAATTTTGATATTTAACAAAAAATCTTTATGAAATATTAAGAGAAAATCACTATGTCGAGAAGGTAACTATTAACAATGAACTTAGATGAAAATTTGGACATTTGGATTTTTAAGATATTTATACACTCATTGCCATAAAAATTTGCGCACCGAGATATAATTGTGGGATCGTTACGGAACTTGGCATAAAGGTACATACAGACAGATATTCAAATGATCAGAAATTGCGTAATGCCACTTGAGGTCTTTGAATTTCGCCTTTCTTGGAGTATAAAACTAGTAAGCATATCTTGTCTAAAAGTACCTTTTCTTTTGCAAAGGAAATGTTGAGGTAGACATGCCGTTACGCAGCCATCGAAGACAATATCAGCAGCTGTCAGAGCTGGAGAGGGAAAGAATCATCGGCATGATGGAAGCTGTGTGGTCAGTTCGGCAAGTAGCTCGTCCAGTAGGCCATTCTGATTTTACTGTGAGGAGGTTTTGGGACCCGTGGCCTGAAGAGACGCCATTTACACGGTGAACAGGCTCGGGACGTCCTCGACAGACCAGTCTTCATCATACGAAAAGCACGCGTAGAGCCAACTGCCTCATTTGCCGCTATCCAAACATAGGCAGCACCTTCACTACGACCCCTGTGTCTTACGAAACCATCGCAAAGTGCCTCGGTGAAAGACATCTGGTATCGCTTCGCCCATTACGTGCGCTGCGAATGACACCCTCCCACCTACTCTTCCGTTTGGTGTGGCGTCGCGCTCACGACAGGATTGGACTGCAACGGAATGGAACCAGATATTTTTCAGCGACGATTCTAGATTCAATTTGAGCAGCGATGACAAACATGTTCGTGTGTGGAGGTACCGTGGTGAATGCTTCAATGAGCGACACACCGCTCCAACAGCCATGGTGGGGTGTGATGGTATAGAATGCCATTGCTTACGGTACACGGTCACCCCTAATATTGATCGTGGCACAATGACAGCCCAGCGGTACGTCCAGGACATCCTGCAGCCACATGTGTTGCCACTTGTGGCATGGTTCCCATGAGCCATTTTGCAGCAAGACAATACTCGGGCACACACAGCAAGGATATCATAAACCTGCCTCCGCCACATTACCAGATTTGCCTGGCCTGCTAGATCCCCAGATTTGTCCCCAATCGAGCATATCTGGGATCATTTGGGACGGCAAGTTGGACAACCGAGTTTACTTGAACTCGAGGCGCGTTTAATGCAACTGTGGAACGAGTATAGTACCGTTTTTTGCTCTAGAGAGGGTCCAACAGAGTACTAAAATTTCCGTTCATTTGTACTTTCTAGCTGCAATAAATGATCCTTTTTCTTTGATGTTATAATCACTTGCTTTTATTACTGTAGTACTTACGCGTGTAAAATTTCGTTTCATTTGGACGTCTTTTTCTTGTTTCGCAAATTTAAATGGCAATGAGAGTGTATATATATTAAATATGCATTAAAATACTTTAAAAACACACTTATAATCATTCAAAAATAAAATATTTTTATCTATAAAATAGTGATCTCCAGTTAAAGAACATAAGTTATGACTAGTATCTAAATTCATATACATTATTGTTGTTTTATCAAAAGTACACAGTATGTTAAATGCGATAACCACCACATAACATTTTCTAAATATAAAACAGATTGTTTATGGCATGTGATATAATTTGCATAAAGATTATAAAAGTGTTACTCAGATTTCAAGTAAACAAACAAGAGCTCTATAAATGATTATTATACAGGGTGTCTGAAAATAAATCTGTATAACTTCAAAATTTTGTTTTTAGAAATAAAATTTGGCTTACAGTAAAACTAATTACAGCAATAGATAGAATAATTATAAAAAAAAACTGTTTATATCAGTTCATCGATGGTGCTGAACCACATATGAAAGACTGTAAAAATTTTAATTGATTAAAAACTGAGGATTTTCTGAAAAACTTATATGCTGAATTGTTTTAACAAACAAATTCCGTTGCACAATCTCAAAGAATTTATCAAACGATGAAATCGAACGGTTCATAAGAGCACGTTGAAACGTTTATGAATTTAATTTCAATATCTTTTTGGTATTCCTTATGCTGCGAAAAAATTTCACGTTGAAATTTACTAAAGCAACAAAAAAAAATTATTTATTTGTGTAACTAGTTTTGTTCTAGGCCTATTCATTTTTTTACACTTTTCAACTAAATTTAAAAGCTTTCATGATTTCTGTGTTTCTGTCCGTCTGTTTGCGCTTTAACTTTCATAAATATTCTCGGATTGTTATTGATGCTTAGACTAGCTTAATCCCTATTTCGGATGAAGTTTGTAGCGTTTTTAGTTTACTTACAGGGATAGTAAAAGTATTTCACTATATTACGATCAATGGAAAAAAAATCGTATGAAATGAACTTTATAGATATTAATTTTTCAAACATAATAAAATTCATATGTATTTGAAAAGTGCTCTAAAATATGCAAACTGTAGATTATATGGTACTAAGAATATTTATTATTTGTTTACACGACCACATTAAATAATTCCCTTGCATAATAGTGCAAGGGGTAGAGGAATCATTTGCGGCGTACTTTAAATGTATTAAAATATTTCATATATAATAAAAATGATATACGGCTTACTAAGGCTTACAATAAATTATTTTATGCATAATACACGAACAAAGCAATTACAGAGACACACAAAAATTTTCATATTTTATATTCTATCTGAAGCATTGTACATTAGCTATAAATGCATATGGCAGGATATGCGTTTTTAATTATGACATGTAGTTTTAAGCATCATAGTCCAGGCATTTGGTGGACAAATAAATTCAAGTTTTCGTGTAGTTTTGATATTTGGTGCATATTTATGTTTTTTGGGTAGCTGAACACGAATCTTGTGTTATCCAACAAAATTTATCTCCGAAAACCCTTTTTTTGGCAAAAAACGTGTAAAATCGTGACTTCTCTTTGATGATGAATGGTTTAGCCGTGACAGTGTCGCAAAAATGGGTGTGAAAAGCAAATAATTCTGAAAAACGGTAATTGAGGTACTGTACATCGATGAAACGTGAAAAAGAACCAGTCTATACGCAAATTTTCACCACTGAATAATAGGGTGCGCGGAAAAAAAAACTTTTTTTCGATTTTCGATTATGGCGAGTTCGGAAATGTGGCCACTAATGGCACTTAGTTCACACAAAAAAATTGAGATTTTTTGGACTTTTCCTTACCCTGCCGCATATGGCTTGAAAATTTGCAAAAATGCTGATTTTTGAACTTTTTTATCTAAAAAGTTAAAAATGTTAAATTAAATGTATTTTGACTGCATTTACTTGAAAAGGCAGCTTTAATGTACCAAATGCTTAAATAAGTTATGATAGTGCATTATTTAATTGCAAAGTGTATTTTAAATAAGCCGATTTTCATAGCTTTTTCACGTAAAACAGGCAAAAATTGTATTGTTTTGAATCGTTCGTTAATTTCTCTCTTATTTATGTTCCTTGGTCTTTAAATTTTTTCTATGTGTCAGAGGTCATATATTTAGGCAGCGGACAGCAGTATAACTCAAAAACAAAGCTGGAAGGAGAGAAGGGGGGGGGGACAGGACTCTAGGCGTGCGCAATGCCCCATCGTAATGTTGAGGGAGTGAAGGATGATATAAAAGAGAAGAGAAAATTGCAATAAGGGATTGTTATTATTTTACAATGCTCAAAATCTGCGATATTTATTCAGTGTGGATGTGAAATCTTATCCTAGAAAGATTCAATACTTTTTGGATCGTTTGACGTACCATTACAGTGTTTTGTGTGTTTTATTACGACGGGCTTAGAAATGGCTATTATGAAGGTCCATGGCAATGTAAAAGACAAGCGACAGCATGAAAAGTATTCTTTTTGGGTATCATGCTTGTTGCAAGACTTACAATTGCTAACTTATACTGATATCATACGCCACTACTACTGGTTAGTCAATAGATGATGTTATTAAAATGGTAGATGAAAAAGTTGCCGAAATCTGAATAAAAGCCAGTGTTTCCCAACGATCAACTTACAAAAAGATTAAAAACTATTAAAAGAAGTGTAGATCATTGGAGAAATCCTGAAAATGTATGGGCTTGAAAGTAAAGACAACCCGCGAAGAATTCGTACAAAATGGTGAAACCTTTTAGTAGATTTTAATTTTTTTGTAAGTTGATCGTTTGGAAAACACTGGTATTGAAACTTTTTTTCAGATTTCGGTAACTTTTTCACCTACCATTAAACTATTATTCTAAACTATCACTATTAAAAGAAGTGTAGATCATTAGACATTAGAGAAATCCTGTAATCGTATGGGCTTGAAAGTAAAGACAGCCCGCGAAGAATTCGTACGATATGGTGAAACCTTTTAGTAGTTTTTAATCTTTTTTGTAAATTGATCGTTGGGAAAACACTGGTATGGAAGCTTTTTTTCAGATTTCGGTAACTTTTTCACGTACCATTTTAATAACATCATCTATTAACTAATATTGGAATTCTCGATTTTCTGCCTTATCGCTTCGCAAGCAGTAGTTGTGGCGCATGATATCAGTATAAATTGGCAATTGCAAGTCTTTCAATAAACATGGTGCCCCAAAAAGGATACTTTTCATGCTGTTGCGTGTCTTTTACATTGCCATGGACCTTCATACTAGCCATTTCTAAGCTCGTCGTAATAAAACGCACAAAAAACTGTAATGATGCGCCAAATGATTTAAAAAGTATCGAATATATCTAGGAAAAGGTTTTACGTCCACACTGAACATATGTCGCAGGTTTTGAGCATAGTAAAATAATAACAATCCCTTATCGCAATTTTCTCTTCTCTTTTATTTCCTCCTTAACTCCCTCAACATTACGATGAGGCATTGCGCACTCTTAGAGTCCTGCTTCCCCCCTTCTCACCTTCCAGATTTGTTTTTGAGTTATACTGCTGTCCGTTGCCCAAATATATGACGTTTGACGCATAGAAAAAATTTAAAGACCAAGGAACATAAATAAGAGAGGAATTAACGGACGACTCAAACCAATACAATTTTCGCCTGTTATACGTGAAAAAGCTATGAAAATCAACTTATTTAAAATACACTTAGCAGTTAAATAATGCATTATCAGAACCTATTTAAGCATTTGGTACGTTAAAACTGCCTTTTCACGTAAATACAGCCCAAAAAAATAATTTAACATTTTAAACTTTTTAGCTAAAAAAGTTCAAAAATCAGCATTTTTGCAAATTTTCAAGTCATTTGCGGCAGGTTAAGGAAAAGTCCAAAAAATCTCAATTTTTTTGTGTGAGCTGAGTGCCACCAGTGGCCACTTTTCCGCACCCGCCATAATCGAAAATCGAAAAAAAGTTTTTTTTCGGCCCACCCTACTGAATAATGCTAAATATAATATTATTGACTATATTTTATAAATATGATGTTCTTTGTTTCATTCATAACTAACAAGTTACTGTATTCCAATTGTGTACCAAAAGTGTATTCCAATACTTTTGAACAGCCCTGTATTTGATTCAGCCCTGTACAGTTTATCTTGTACCTTTTTTACACGTCAGTATTAAGCTAAATTTTATTTTGTTCTAAAACTCCTTAAAATTACAGAAATCACACTTTCAGAAATTATCATTCATATGCGTCCATGCATCGAATTCTTTGAGTGGTTCTCTGTTTAATTTTATCTATATTTTGCAAGTAATTTACGCTCATATTCAGTAACGTTTGCGAGCACTTTTGGGTAGTCCCATATATCGACTGTTGCTTTTATACACATCATATGAGGACCCCAGAAGCCAAGGGGTATAAGTGACAAAATTGAAAAAATTGAGTTAAGTGCATAGGGTATCTGGAAATATGCTTTTTTCATTTCAGGTAAAGAAATATAGGTCATTTTCTGAATATTTGGGGAGTTATAGAGACAAACCACTTTTTTCGAAAAACAAATAATATTGATTAATTATACATTTAAAGAAAATTGTACCCTATTTTTTTAACAGTTATTGAAATGAGAGTTCAAAGCTTAGAATGCAAGAAGCAGATGTTTCCTATTTCAATTTAATCAATTGTTATTGATGTCCCAATTTAACACCAATTATCGTTAAACTCAATTTACTCCAAATCGACATTTTGTCGCTTGTACCCCTTGGCTTCTGGGCTCCTCATACAATGTTCATTATGGAATGGAATTCTTTTGTGTGGCATTATAAATGAATAATAGCTATTTTTTCACCGCATATTTTACAGAATGCATATTTTAGTGCACCTCGTAAATGTATTTAAATTTTACTATCTTTTGTCAGAGTTTTAATATCATTAGACTTCATTTGAAACGATTTTTTCCCATAGGCCATAATGTAACGGTAAACTTTTGACTGCCTATGCAAATAAACTAATCGTGTTTAAAACTTCATTTGAAACAGGGCTCGTGCTAGGGTAAGCATCAATAACTTTCAAAAATTTCTGTGCAATCCGAGTGTATTTAGAGGAGTTAGAGAGCGGACAGACTTACTGACAAACCAAATTTTAAGCACTTTTCAACTTTGTTGGGAAGTGCTAAAAATTAGTATATCTATGATCGAAATCTTCATTTACGATTAGAAAATAATACTACTAATAATAAAGCATTTCTTAACTTTGCATTTAAATAATATAAATAAAATAATTAAAACATATTTTAGTTGACACGGACTAAAGTTCTTAAAGTTTAAAAATGGGTGTGAATATCAAAAAATTTCGGAAAACAGGAATTACGACATTGTGCATCGATTTAACATAAGAACTGACTATCTTATGCAAAGTTTTACTACAAATAATACTAAAGATTATATGGTTGACTGCATTTTACAATGAAGTTGCTAACAATAAATACAACTCATTCTTTAATTATAAATAATTATGTACATTAGTAAGTACATTTACTTTAAAAAAATACTATTTCCGCTTTATTTTACTTTAGGGTCCGTACTTTTCAGCTACATCCATAAAGCAGAAAATAGACATATGGGATTAGTGGGTGTTTTTATTACTACCAACATTATAAAATAAAAGGTTTTTTTAATAGTAAATATTTGATACCTTGTTCCATGACTATTTCCCCTTCCATTTATCCACTGGTTCAATGGGTATTTTGTAATAGCAAATGAACATTTTCATAACAGATATGCTCATTTTTATTTATTTTTTAGTTATGAAGGAAAATAGAACATAAAGGTGCAAGGTAAACTACAGGGCTGAATAAAAGTATTCAGTTATGTTTCCATCTTTAGTATAAATTCCTGAAAGAGAAATTTCAAACTTCTAGGCATTTTTTTGCGAAACTAAATTTTCCCATTATATAGTATATTATATATCAACCGAAAAATATATACAGGGCTGTTTAACCGTATTGGAATATACAATTGGCTATATACAGTAATCTTATTTCCTTAAATAACGAAGTTTTGTTAAAGATTTCATGAAGTGTTAGAAGTGCTTCATAATCTATGATTAACGCATGATTTTTTTTCTTATTAATTTATTTTTAGTTATGAAGTAAACAAAGAATATCAGATTATTATAGTCAATAATATTATACTTATTATTATTAAGTGGTTAAAATTTGCGTAGAATGGTTCTTTTTCACGTTTCATCAACGTACAGTATTGTAATTACCGTTTTTCAGAATTTTTTGCTTTTCACACCCATTTTTGCGGCCACTGTCACAGCTAAATCATTGATCAGAGAAAAGCTTTAAATACATAAAGTGTAGGAAATTTTGTCCTCTTTAATTTATGCATTGAGGACTTTTATGTAAAATGCATAATTTTGAAGTTGTTTAGAAAAAAAAAACAAAGAAAAGTCACGTTTTTTACACGTTTTATGCCAAAAAAAACGTGTTTCCGAGGATTTATTTTTTTGGATAACACCAGATTCGAGTTCAGCCAACCGAAAAAACAGAAAGGTAACAAATTTCAAAACTACACCAAAACTTGCATTTATTTTCAACCAAATGCATGGACTGTAACTTTATTTATGAAAATTGTATGTGTGTGTATAAATGCTATAGTTTATAGATAGGGCTTAGGTGAGGCCTCTTGAGCTTAAACCATATGCTTGGCCTCCCCATGTAGTTGAACTTGATATATAGGACTACATAAAAGAAATCATGAAGATTATAGAGTATGAGCATAAATTTGAAGTTGTTTTTTGCGATGCATTTTTACGATGAATTTAATTAAGATGAAAGTTAATTAAGAAACTTTTGTTGAATATAGATGAAACGATATAGAAATACCCGCAAAGAATTCGACACAGAGCCATCTATGGATGATAATTCCTGGAAATGTGATTTTAGTATTTTTAAGAGTATTTTAGTTCGAATTAAGTTTAAGTTAAATAGTTTTGCGCGATAAAGATACTAGGTAAAATTTACGAGCTAAACAAAAGCATTAAAGTTTGTTTCAATTTATTAGTATAAACTGCCCAACGAGAAATATCAAAATTTTATACGTTTTCTTGCTAAAATAAATTTCCGGATTATATAGTATACACATTTTTTAACTGAACAAATACAGGGCTAATAAAAAGAATTGAAATACATATTTTTCTGTTAACGAAAACTGCTGAAATCAGTTTTTTAAATGATACGAGGTTCTTTCTCTTTTTAAAAATGTTCACTTATTATATTTATTTTAGTTCTCTAAATAACAAAGATATTTTTAAAGATTTGAGGAAGTGCTGAAATATGTTTCATAATCAGTGCTTGCCGCATGATTTTTCTTTCTTGCTGTTACTAATCTTGCTACAAGTCTATTTAATTTTCTAAAAAATAATTTTTAAGTTGTACGCACCTTTCTTTAATACACCTTGTATTTAAAATCAAAGCAAGTGCCGAACTACCCAAGTAATGTTTCGCAAAGAAATCTATGCAGGATTTTGAAATTAGTTACTTTATAGAGTGAAATGTAAATATATTTACCTTTTAGAATGCTATTGTAACGCAGTGCATGAGAAACACAAAATATATATTTCGTCTTCTTATATAATAAAATCCTTAATCAGTCCTAACACTGTTGTGCAGGAAAGTTATGTTTTAATGTATTTAGATTTAGTTGTGAGAATTATAGCTTTACTTTCATTACAGGGAGTAAAAAATTTCAAATATCTGCTGTTAAGTGTATTTGAGAAAATTTGAAGTAAACTTATCCAAGTACATTAACAAAATCTAAAGCCATTTTTCAGAATTTCGAAGGAATCGAATAGAAAAGAATTGTAAAATAGCGAAACCCCAATCTTTTCTGAGAGCGCAATTCCATTTCACCAACCCGCAGTCTGAGCAAATTTACTTAGCTATTTATAGAAGTTTTCTTCCAGTGATTTTTTTGAACGATAAAACATTGCAGTGAATGAAAGAAAATACTATACAAAATTAAATTTTTAGTGATTGGATTCGAAATGGATTTGAAAAGTGAAATAAAACTTTGCTTTACTTATAAGCAATGGTTTTCTAGGAATATAGTTTAAAGAATGATTACAAGCATTTTGTATTATTTGAAATAAATATATTTGTTAAATATACCTCTCCTTATATAATGTAAATATTATATTACAGTTATAAATTATATATATATATACATATCGGGTTGAGGAAAAATTAATTTCGTTTTGTATTATATTTTTCAAGGCGAATTTATTCAGGTAATTATCCGACATTTATCAATGATACCTGTTCCATTTTGATTAAGAAACTTTTTTTCCAGTTTTCTTGTTAAACCATAACTCCGTCACTGTCGAATGTCTGAGATTTCTGCGCGAAAAACGGAACAAAACAATTTTCACGAGTGTCTTTTTAAACCAGCCTTACACCATTAAGAAATTTATGATGAGGCCGAAACAAATAGCAATAGGATGGGAGAAAATCCAGGCTGTACATTGGGTACATCAAACCTTATCAGTCAAGCTCTATAATTCTTTTTATCAAGTCACTAAAAATATGTATGTTTTAAAGTTGTCGTGGTGGAAGACAACGCCTTTCCATTTGATCAATTCTGTGGTGTTTTTTATATTCACTTGCTTCAATTGAAATAGTTTTTGACGGTAGAGAGTCGAATAAATGGTTTGGCCATGTTCGAGCAGCTCATGATGAACAATTCCTTTCCAATATCTCCAAACATTCAAAGTTAATTTGATTATGTGTCTCAGGCCGCATGTAAAAGGTCATTGGACCACATGCTGCCCTGAGGCCACATGTTCAGTATAGTTGTTTTAGAAGAACGACAGAATTAAATTTTTTATGTACATATTTATTTAACTGTATTTATAAACGGTATAAAATACTATTTACGAATGGAATTTTTTTTCAGAATTATTCTAAAATTTTGCTTTTTTTATATAAATGCTGCATGAAAATTGATAAAAGTAAATAATCTAATTAATCTATGAAATATATCATGAAAAATGGTCATAGATGTAGCGGAGGGAGCATGGAAGTGTATTTGCATCGTCTACATTAAAAAAAGTTTCGTATACTCACTACTTCTCAAAAAATTCTACAGCACATACTGTAATAATGAACTTTTATGCGTAGCTTGTTTTTAACGCTTACAAAATTGGCAAGATTAAATCTAAAATTACAAAATGTTACAATTCATTACAATTGTAAACATATTTATATTTATATCCTGTCTTCCTCATCACAAAATAAATAAATGCATAAGTTACACTTAGTTTAAATCAGAAATAGTTGTCTACCTTTAAATTCCTATTATTTTACTTCTTAACAGTTTCAAGTTAGTGCTTTTATACTGCTACTAGGCATTGTATTACACAAAAAATTCTATTAATATTTGTTATCTAGGCTTTAAAAGCCGATTGGTATGTTAAAGACGCCAGCGAGGTCATTATTTATATCCAGTCCGCCCCTGTCTTTAAAAGTTAATATCACGGCTAATAACCGACGAATTTTTTCAAAACATATTATCAACAATGCTGTTAAACTTCTTTTATGATTGGTACCTCCAATGATCGTCAACACCTTTGTTCAATGCCTACAAATAGAAATTTGTGTGTAATACAAAAATGTGCTTTTTTCAAAAAGAATGCAATGTAATGTAATCGCTATAGTTTTCTTGGAATGATTAAAGTAATATTTATAACCTCTAATTTTTCATAATTTTAGTTTCAGTAAATTCGGAATTAAATGAGGGACGGGACATATTTTTTCACTATATTTTAGACGATATTGCTGAAAACATAATACTTGAAATTAAGAGAACTATATTTTGTGTTCAGCGTAACGAAAGCTTTCACATGATACCCCGCACGATACACAAAGAAAATACTATTTTATTCAATTAATTTAATTAGCCCTTCCTACCTATACTTCTAAATATATTTATAAATGTTTAATAATCTGTAAATATGTGTGTCAATAGTCTTTATTACTTCCCAGAAATATTTTTTTCCCACGTAGCATAGTTTATGAGTAAAATGGTTGTGACAGACGGACACACAGTCACGGCAGTCATCATATAATGGTTCCGTTTACACTTTATAAAGTACAGAACCCTAAAAATGAGTTTAAAATAACATTTGTTAGTTGTTTTATTTGTGCTACTAACCAATAGAATCACTTATTTACATGTTTAATAAATGATTATCACATTGCTACCTAAGTGTAGAGTTAACAGAGTGAAAAATGCTTAAACAGGAGAAAACATTTCAGCTACGAAGACGATTCCCAGCATACAAACATAATAAAGATAAAATCATAAACAAATTTAGGAAATAAGTTATAAAATTCAGATTTAAATTTTAAAAAATGTGGTTGAGATAAATGAAAATCCGTTTTTTTAATTAAAAAAAAATATGCCTTATTTCTTAGGAAAATCCCTTTTTTACACGATAAATAAAACAATTTTGACCAAAGATTAAATCATTTTAAACACTAAATTGAATTTTGAAACTTCGATCATTTTCGTCTGGTTTAAATGTTACATTACCCTTTCAGTCAAGTATTTGGTCAAGCTCATGTATCATGAAACAATCTTAAAATACAGAATTTTACAGACAAAAGGGAACTGAATATTTATTTCTTTAAACATAAAAAATAGATATAAAAATTTCCTTTCTAATATTTAATAATAAAAAAGGAAAGTGGGTTTTAAAATTTAAGTATGTTTTATAACTGAAAAAAAGAAGTGTGTATTTGCATAATTATACAATGAGATATGTATTATAATACATTTATTAAAATTATATTGTAAAATAAACAAATACTTAAAAAATACAAGTCCTAATTTAGCAAATGCAAGTTCTTTTAAAAATATATTTCCATCCAAAATATTATAAAAACATTTAACTGCTCTAAAAGTTTTTTAGGTGCTATTTCAAGTAATATAAAATTTTGTTTCAAAACTACGCCGCTTTAATATATTTTATTATTTCTCAGCTTAAGTTGAAAAAGAAATATTGTTTTGGAAGAAGAAACATCTGTTGCCTAGAAAGGTTTTTTGCATAATTTTAACATGTGACATATAAGAATTTTCTTATGAAAATTCTGTCTTTTTTTCCAATGTTTTTTAGTTGTTACTATCTCCAGGCCTGTATTTTGCGTAAGAACTTGAGAGACATCTGTTACCTAAACTTTTCTTCATTTAAAAAAGAATTTTGCATAATTACAAATTATAAAACTTTGTTTTAAACATATTCTTTATTCTTAAAAATATGTGTGTACGTACATAGAATAAATTAAAATAAATGCTTCTTAAAACGACATAAATATTAAATTTAAAAATCTTACTATTTTCACAATGCCGGTATTTTGAAAAGTTAAGGAATTTTTTAAATAATGAATTCAAAATTTTTTCAGGGTATGGTAAAGCTTAACGATATGAAATATCATTAGGTTAATAATGAAATACAAATCTTTTTCAGACCTAGTAGGTGGTAAACATCGAACAATGCTTATAGACATTTGATGATTAATATTTAACTTTTCAAATAAATAATAAAAATAGTGAATTATTTCCAAAAATATTTTCATTTATATTACATAAGCCCAAAGGATTAATAAGAACAGACATTTCAATAAATTTATGCAAAAATTTGTTGTATCTGAACTCTGAAATAATTATAATACAACAATTGCATACAAATAGTGCCATAGTGAAAGTATAATAGCAAAAATCAAAGCATAGTGTCTTTATTTGCCGTGTGGTTGATGTTAAATGTGTTCAGCGCGTTTGTAATAAAATCTAAATGAATATGAATTTAAGGATATATATATACTACGGTGGACCAATTTTTTTTAAGAAATTTATTTTTGCATAGTATTTAAAAGTTATATGCCAGTTAGAACTCGCAAAAAATTTCATAAATATTGCACAATGTTTACCGCGTCCATCTAACATTAAAAAATAGAAAAAAAGAACAAAAACTTTTTTTCTGGAAAACATGTATTTTGAAAACATTTTTTTAATGTTTTGAAATTTGTTAGCTAAGTTTTTAGCTCACGTTGAAAATGTTTCATAATGGGTCAGTTAAATCTTATGAAACAATCATCAGTTTTTATCAATATTTAACAGCGCCCCTCTGATATCAAAAATTGAAGTAAGATGAAAAACATATTCGATTTTATAAAAAAAACTTTACTTTGAAGCCTGGGATATACACCAATATGGTTTAACCCCTTAACGCGCAGTGTTGCCGGGTCGGCATACTGCGTGAATATTTCAAAAACTACTCTAATGTCTACTTTAAATCTTTCTTATGAGTTCTAGATGGCAGCACCACAGAGATCAAACTCTACTGTTTTTAAATAATAGGTAAAATGTTTTACTGTAATACGCGCTTCACAGCACTGCTCTTCTCACTGCGCTTATCAATGCTTTACCTATGGGAGGTTACCACTTCGGAAACAGATGTATAATTAAAATGGTTAGTGCAATCTTTACAAAACAATACCTGTGTACTCCTCTAGGCCTAAATAGTTTGCTTAATTTTTTTCTTTAAATTCCAACATTAAAGAGTAGTGCGTCGGAAAGGGTTAAGATAAAAATAAAATCGAATTGCCTATATGGTGCACAACATTTCTAGAAAATAATTTATTTTCAAGGTATGTTCCAGATAATGTTAAGCAAATTAACTACTATGTATCCTCAAACAATACATGTTTTGCTCAACCTGCATTGATACTAATAGCAGATCTATATGTTATTATCTTTCTTTTTGTTTTGTATACTGGTGTATAGCATGCTTCGTTAAATTTCAGTGGCTTTTATTTTTGTTTAAAAGAATTCTTATAATCAGCCCTCTATTAAGTATAAATAAATTCCAAGTATAAATAAATGATTTATTAATTAATATTTAAAAATTAAATAATTAATAATTATTAATTATTACTAATATAATTAGTGATAATTAGTAATTATTATTAGTAATAATTATTAATTATTACTTATTATAGGTTATTAAGTAATTATTTAAATAATAATTAAGTATAAATAAATTCAGAAAGAGTAGGAAATTTTTTATACATTTTATTTATATTTTTCTTATTTTCCTTGTTGATTTTCCTGCTCTGGTTTCTGTATTAGACACGCACGAAAAAAAATTGTATCATTAGGACCTTACTATACTATCAAAAGCTCAAATATATTACTTACCAATCGAAATTATACACCTAACAATCACTTATTAATTGCTAAGGTCACTCATTTGTTATGTGAATTTATCCAGAATTAGAAAAAACATAATATTACATTAATATGTTAATATGCACCATTTCAAAATGTTAAATTTATGGGGGTTTTCTTATAAAGAAATAACGATTTCTCTTAAGGTTTAGTAATTCATATTACTTAATTAATAGGTTACTTAATAAGTTAATTCATATTACTTATGATTTAATATAATGTTTTATGAAAATATCAGTTATAGGTTGCTCAATAATCATATGGAGTTTCACATTTCACATTATTTATTTTTTAAAATATGTCCTAAATATAATGTTACAGATTCTAAAATTTTCTGTTCACTTATTAATTTATATGGAACTAATATTTAATAATTGTACCAAAACAACAATTTGTATTTTTTATGTAATATAAATTATAAACATGTATAGTTAAGCAATATGTTATCCATGTTATTTTAAATAAATTGTTTCAAAACAAAAAACATGCACTGAAATAAACTGCAAATTAAATATAAAAAAATGACAAAATATTATAAAATTATTTTTAATGATAATAAATTTATGTAGCAAGAATGAAGTAATCTAATAACAGCAAGAAAGAAAAACATCGTTTTTTCTTTAATTATGACAAATACGTGTAATTAAAAACTGCTTCAATGCCAGATGTTGCGAATATTTTGCAAACATCTGCAGTTAAGATTCTTGTAAAAAAAAAAAAAAAAAAAAAAAAAAAAAAAAAAAAAGCATAATATACTTATTTTTTAATTTTGTTGCTTTAAGACATTATTTCAACCTGATATTGTACTTTTATTAAAATATAAAGAATTTTTTAAATGTGCATTAAAAATGACTTGTATGCACTGTAAGGTATTAATGGATTTTCAGTAGTAGTTTCACAAGTGAAATTTAATATTATCATAAATAAAAATTTTGTGAATTGAAGAGAACTTCCATACCATGCGTTACTACATAATAATAAATATTATTTATATTTTAAACGAAATAATCAAATAATTGATTTATTTAAACTTTAAAAAAACCTGTCAACAGACTTTATTATGTATTGTACGGAAAATAAAATATACAAATTTAATTATATAAAATAATTATAAAAAAAATTATGAAAATAATTCTGGCTTCATATGACTGAATTTATTACTATTTTTCATTATAAAAAAGTATAATTAAAAATTCTGATATTTTTTGTAAATAATATTTTATTTTCAAATTGTTTTAACTTTTTTAATTGTTTTGAACTTTACTTTTTAATGTAGTCCACAAGAATGACGAAGTATATAATGGTTGATCAACTAAAACCGGAACATTGGTTATAAAATAGTTAATTTCAATATGAATGTATTAAAACTTTGTGTAAACATAGAGTTAGAAATAACGAAGGAAACACCTATTCCGGAAATGGGCTTGTAGTAAATGTTATGAATATAATCGTGCATGTGAAGGAACAGTAGTTACACAGCAGCATGTGATATGCGGTCTTGTCTACTAACAATATCGTTCTGCAGACAGTCGATTGTTGTTTTTAACCGAATTCAAGGAGAAGGTTATGATTTCGACCTGTATGTATTCCTTGTGCACTCATAATTTCCGTAAATATAAACCGATTTTGATAATTCTTTTTTTGTTTGAAAGTGTAAGATGCCCACATGGTCCCATTTCAATTATATCAAATTTTTGCGATTAGAACGTTTTAAAAATAAAAACATTAAAATTCCAATTTTTTTTGAAGCAGTCATCCATGTAGAAGCGTTCATTTTTCAGGTAATTGCAGGTTTTCATGTCGAGCACACAAGTCAAATGTGTGTGTACAATAAATAAATAAAATTTCAGGCTATAACTCTTACACCGATACAAGAATTTTTTTAACTCATTTCAAGGAGGACGTTATGATTTCGATTTCAACCTGTATATATTTCTTGTTCACTTGTAAATTCTTTAAATATGAACCGATTTTGATAATTGTTTTTTTTTTTTTTTTTTTTTTTTTTGTTAGAAAGTATAAGATACATGTGGTGTCATTTTAGTTTCATTAAATTTTGATTATTATAATTTTTTAATGAAAAAAATATGGATTTGATAAAAAAATAATGATTTGTCGCAAATCATCTTTCATTGTTGCAACCGTTTTCCAATCATAAGCATATTAAAAATATGCATTCATATGCATTAGCGCCAAGTTGTCGCCAAGTTTGATTCTTTTTTTGCAGTCGGTTAGTATCTTTTTTTTAAAAAAGCATATTTTTATTCATCTGCTTTTGTGAAATATTTGTGAGTAAAATAAAACAACACAGTACTATTTGTTACTTGATAGCAGAAGGGGTTGGATTTCGGGAAGTTCATTCGTTAAAACAGACAGTGTATGGAGAACCGTTCACTGTCATTATCTCGTCAATAGGACGGTGGCCCAAATTTTCGACATTCAGGTGAAATTTACCCTTTACCCTTTTGATTTAATTCACTACAATCATACTCTGCGATCTGCATAGAAATCTGTAATTTCAATAGATACAAGGATAATGAAGCACTTTAAATTATTTCTGTCTTTAGTACCCGAATGTGTATCTTGATTCTTTGTGTTTTCAAATCACAGCGTGCTTCACACTTTTATCTCCACTGAGTGTGTGTCATGCACAAGCTCATCTCCTCACGTTACTGCACATAAATTACTATCTGTTGATTTTATTTGAAAGGTTTTTTTGTTTTATTTTTTTTTATCAAACATAAAAAATTCCCATTGCTTTCGCAGTATATTTCTGAAATTTAAATATATTTCTGAATTCTTTTGTTATAGGATTTAACTTTCATGACCTTATAAAAACCACCCAATGTTTTGTAATATGATTTTTTATTGCATAATATTAATATACAGCTATTTGAATTTGAAATATACGTTTTTAAAAAAGGCAATTGAATATCTGCAAAAACCATGCATTTATATTTTTTGTCTCGCAATTATTTTTTTCACATATTCTAAAGTGCGCTTTTAGTATAAAATATAATTAATATAAAAATGCAAACACAATATTTATGAGATCCTATAGCTGACAATGTTTTATCTTTAAAGAAATCAATGACATTATCTTGCATTATTTTAACAATAAGTTCAAATGTATCGTAGGAGAAAAATATATGACGGGCCAATTTCACGCATAGCGTGTTGACAATATATGGGACAGAAAATTAGTACAGTGTTTCTCTTTATTCTTTATTTTATATGTGCCTCTTACATTTTGCCGGAAACATAAATTGTGACTAGGAACAGAAAAGCAAAGAAAATAGCAATATAATATTTCAGATTTATTTTTGCTTTCTTCTATATGTACAAGAAGAAAGTATTGGATACCAAAAAATTTTAACTTTCGGTTTTTGATGCATTTATACATTTTAGGTGGTCCAAAATACGGTTTGATAATCTTTAGAAAATTATTGTCACTTTTTAAGTCTGTATTTGACAAAATTCGTAGCCACTGTATTTCAAGAACTAATTCACAGAATTTCACAAAACTTTGCATTCTGTTAGACCTTGACATGAACTGAAGCTGACAATTTTTTTGGTTTATATCGCTCAGCATTTGTCGCTGCTCTGCTGCATTATTCGCAATTTCCATAATAGCTCTATCTGAAAAACTAATGCATGGATTCTCATAAAATTTTAGATTCAATTAGTCCTTAATATACTTATGTTCTGATTATATTTTGGTGGAAATCATTCGACAGGTGGTGCTGCTATGATATCAAGAGCCAATGCATGGATTTTAAACAAACTTTAGATTCACTTACTCCCAGATATAAATTAATATTGATTCACTTTTCGCGTAAATCGTCTTACATGTGGTTCTGATATGATCAATTTTTCACGATTTCACAGTAGCAGCATCTTCGAACTATAGCATAGAATTATATCAAATTTCAGATTCAGTTAGTATTTGATAAAAATTGACCCTGATAAGTTTTTATTGTACATCTTCTAACAGGTGGCACTGCTATGAAGATTTTTTTTTGTATTTCCGCAATAACTCTCTTAAAAACTGTTTTATAAACACAAATATCTCATATTAATCGACATTATACCTGAATGTGGTTCATTACACGTCGTTTTTGAAACATTTAATACATTTCAAAAATAAAAATGTAGTCAATTTTAAAATTACCCATAATTTATATTTATAGAAATAAAGAATAATTCAAAATTTAACCGATAAATTAAACACGTATGTTCGTACTGTAATATCTTATTTGGTGTTTTTAGAATTTAGAAAATTGAGATAATTTCACGAAAGATTAATCATCATTAAGGATTCCGAAAATATGTTGATAAAAAGGTTCTAAAAACTAAGAGCATTTAAAAAAAAAAAATAAAAATTATAAATGAAATTAAAATATATGCATATTTTTAAATATCGTTTTAACATCGTTTTAAGTCGTATATTGTTGTTTCTGTTTAATCAAAAACGTCATACTCAATATTTTTCGACGACTTAAAAAAAATCACAGAAGAACATTTTGTAAAAAGCGAATTCATTCACAATTACTTTCTTATTTGATGAGTTTATATAAAAAAAATCCCTGTCGGCTGGGCCTATAGGCGGAGGTAGATTTCGAAGAGTGCTCATTTCAACAAAAAAAAAATATATATATATATGATTAGAGATAAACCCAGTTTAATAACTTCATTTGGCCGTTTATGAAAAATTTTTAATTTCATTTTTCTGCAAAAAATGGTTTTATCAGAATCATCTTAAGAAAAATTCAGCTCAAATGCCCATTTTGACAACATATTTTGAAATAAATTCTGAATTTATTAAAAAATCGACCAAAACAGTACATTATACAGTTCCTAAATAACAAAAAACTGTCAGTTGAATGCATTTGAGAAAAAAATTGAATTTAAAAATGAGTCATAAAATAACCGATTTGTTGTTTGAATACATCCTTAATTCTTTAATCATGAATGCTTCGGAAAATTTTGTGCGAAATACTCACTTTGACAGCATTTTTAAAAATATATTCTATCTTTATCAAAAAACTGGCCAATGCGTCACAGTATATAGTTCCTAAATAAGAGGATCTGTAAATTGGATGCGTTTGAGAGCGAAAATGGATTTTAAAACGAGTCATAAAAAACGCAATTTGATATGTGAAAACTTCCTTAAATTTTCAAATCACGAAGACTTCGGGAAATTCTGTTCAAAATATCCTTTTTGGTAGCTTTTTTCGAAGTATATTCTGTCTTTATCAAAAAACCGATCAATGCATCACATTATATAGTTCCTAAATAAAAGGATCTGTAAATTAGATGCGTTTGAGAACAAAATTGGATTTAAAAACGAGTCAGAAAAAAAACGCAATTTCTCATTTGAATACTTCTTTAAATTTGCAGTCCCGATGACTTTGGGAAATTCTATTCAAAATACCCTTCTTGGTAGCCTTTTTTGAAATATATTCTGTCTTTATCAGAAAATTGACCAATGCGTCACTTTATACAGTTTCTAAATAAGAGGATCTACCATTTGGATGTGTTTAAAATCAAAAATGAATTTAAAAATGAGTCAGAATGTAAGCAGTTTGAATTTCTCCAACACCTATTTTTGTTTAATTTCTTTTTGCTGTACGAATTGGTCCTATGAAAAACTTGTCAATATAAAAGTTGTAGATATTTTTGAGAAGATGTAAAATAAATCTAAGCAGATTTGATATCTTAAAAATTGATGGAGTTGTGGATTTTTCTCTTTTTTCACTGCCCTTTTTCTTTTCTTTTTTAATTTTTTTCATCGGTAAAAGTTGGTCCTATCAAAAACTTGTAAATACAAAAGTTTTAGATAATTTTGAGAACATTTACAAAAAATTTAGTTGGAATTGATATCTTGAAAATTGACGAAGTTATGTATTTTCTTCTCTCAAAATCCCTGTTTTTTTCGCCCCTTGAGCCCACTTCTAAATTTATCAAAAATCTGTCATGCATAAAATTTTGGCCCATTTTTAAGAAGTAATATAAACTTTAAACCGATTCGACATCTACTTTAATTAAGAAGTTATGGCGATTTTTCGGTTTTCACAAAAACGCCCCCCATTCCGACCCCCTCGGTCCGATTTTGCCCATTAACGAACTTAGCCGAGATTTTATCCCCTTTGATTTTATGTACCAGTTTGGTGGAGATTGGTGTAGAATTATAGAAGTTATCATGTCCATAAAAAAGTGAGATATATAGATAGATAGTAGATAGATATATAAACTGGTGCGATTGCAATAGGTAGTATTTCATACGAAATCTACCTAAAAAATAGATTTAAAAACTGTTTCTGAACGTCATTTGTTTTGCAGTATTTTTAACTTGTTATTCTTTACATACTTTTTTCTGATTTAAAAGCAAACAATACCTAAAATTCTAACATAGGAACAAAACGAAAAAATAACTATCGTTTTCTAACAATATTTATAAAATAAAAAATTTCTTTCTCTAATTTTTCATTCAATTATTTTTTCAAAGAAAATTAATTTACATTTCTTAGAATCTTCTTTATAAATATATAAATTTAGATGTACATAGAGTAAAAAAAATAAATAAAAACATAATTAGTGTCACTAAATTTAATAAATTTTGTTTATTCATTAGCCTTATTTGTTATTAATTATTAATTAATCCGTTTCAGGAATATTGTTATTTATGTATTTATGTTTTATGAAACATCTTTATTGTCTTTTTAATTTATTGTGTTTTCTGAAAAATAAAATTCAGTGTTTAAAATGTTTTTTTAAACCTTTTCATATCAATAATTAATGCCCTAAGGACATGTAATGAGAGGAAAGCAATAATGCCATTCTTTACGACAGAGGACGTGCAAATTGTTTTAATTAAAATCAGACATGTTTTATTATACTTTTGACTATAAAACTTCATTTTACAGAACGTTTTTTTTTTATTAGAATCTCAAAAGAAAGTAATAGAAAATTTTCATTCATAATATATTTTAAATGATAATTGCATTTGCGATTTTATCTGACTAAATGTAATTAAAATAATAAAACAATTTATTATACATTTGAATGACTTTATTTTTTACAGAAAATCAATTTTTCCTTTTGGAAAAAATGTATGTTTTTTTTTTTTTCTTTTGACAGAGTAATAGAAAATTTTCAAATCAGGACTTTCGAAATACTACTAATTATATTCCTTTTAATATTTATGATTTGACTGTCCTCTGTATTTTTGACCACATTTCATTGAAGAAAATTGCTAGAAAGAGGCTTTTTTCTTTACACAATCTTATTCGGTAATTATGTATTTAAAAATGTTTAAAAATGCGAAATTGTATCATAATTTTAAATGGAAAAAATCATAAAATTCTTTTTTCATCTTTATTAATAAGCAAATTATTATTATTTTGTGAAGGTGTATCATTCGTAACATATTTTAGTAGAATTATAAAATTTAATACATATTTTATGTGTAATAACTTTCTTTAGAAGTGTACCATCAAATATTAAATATAAAACCATCATAATACAGGCCAGCAATATCTTGTAATCTTAATTACAACTCAATTAATTCACTGTAATATTGATTACAAAAACTCAATACATTCTAAATGCCATATATATTTTTTTTAAATGATGTAATTTGATTTTTTAATAATTTTTTTTTAATTTTGTGTAAATTTATTAACTGAGAAGTACTTTAAGAATCTTTCAAATATATTATATTTTATAAAATATTATTTTTAACTGCATTTGTTTCCTTATATTTCGAAATAACGAAAGTGATAATTCAGTATAAACTTTTTAAATCAAAATTAAAAATTTAATGGTGTGCATAAAAAACATTACAAATAAATTGACAAAAAAGAGAAATTGTAATTTTCATTTAAATCATATTGAATAGCTGTTAAAATATATTAAAAAATACCAATAAAAAATTACGTTGATGTTTTTGAAATATTTGTGCACTTAAAGTTGTGTAAATTTATTAATTGGAAATCACTTTTAGAATTTTGTAAATGTAGTATAATTTATGTAATATAAATTTTAGACTATATTTTTTTCTAATATTATATAAAACAGTAATTATTCATTCTAAAAGATGAAAAAAGAGATGAAAAATTAAAAGCCAAAAAAAAAAAAAAAAAAAAAAAAAAAAAATCGGCATCAAAGCTGCTGTCAGATTACCTTTTTTTCCATCTCAAAAAGATAAATTCAGTGGTGCAGAATGTCATTTTCAATAACAAGTATACTGTTTGTCACGGATTTTGAATTTATTCCAAGATTCGATTTCATATCCGAAAATAAAAATCGATGTACATGAAAGAATCTTTTGTGACAAGTTTCAGCCGTATAAAATATATCGTACGCTAAGAGAAAAAGAGAGAAAGAACCACATGAACATCAAAAAGGTTTCGATTCATAGAATATTTTAAAATTGCGTTCTTTAATCGAAGCTTCACTTTATGTAGGGAATGTGTGTTTCTTGTATAAAGGGATTTTCAAGTACTGATGCATACATTTATAAACATTTACATATGTACAATTCTTCTTTAACTCCAGGTATGAACCAATAAGAAAGGAAAAAAAATCAAATTATTTTCTATTAGGTTCGAACATATATAAGGGAAAATAACGTAATATATTATATACTTGGATGGAACCGGATATCTCTGTTTTTACAGATGAATTCCCAATGTCACCTATAGATGACAGAAATTTACTATTTTTTCTACCATATGGAGATTTTATTTTCAAAATTTATCACTATTTTAGCAAATATAATTAGTAAGACTATAAATGTTTTTCTGTGAATACTAGCCATACGTCTTTTGACAAATTATTTTACATGTTTCTGCGAATTGAACCAGTTTGAGTGGGTTCGATCTCTTGCCACTTAAAATTTCATAAAAATGTCTAGACCGTAAGTATTGTTTTTTTAATCATTATTACGTGTGATAAATGAATAACTATGATGATAACTATGATAAAGGATTAACTGAATTTAAGCAGTCTACTGACGTTTACAAATGGAAGAATTTTATTTACATCATAAGAAGAAAAGGGAAGTTAGGTGATGTATATTCTGGTATTAATGTAATTTTTCCTGTGTTTCCACCCCGTTTATATGACTGCGACTCTGTCTGTGTGCGTATGTATTTCCTCTTTATATCATTCGAATCTGTCTGACATTATGAATATAATTATACCAAATTTCATATACATATTTCAGACTATGGTGAGCAAGTTCCTCTTGAATTTGGAAATACTGTATCAGAAGAGTTTAACACAAAGTTTTGTGTTAATTTAAGATGTGGCGACAGGGTTCAGGATGAATTACGAATTTTCAGTCGTTTTTCTCATTTTTCTTCCATTTTCATTATTGTCTTTCTGTAAAGTATACAGAATTGAACCAAACTTTATATGTATGTAATTCACTACGACATTCACATATAAAAATGGGGTTATTCCTTCGTAAGTTTAGACTGTCTTAGTAATTTTTGCGCTTTTTACTTTATTTTTTGTAGTAGTATTGTACGTTGGCTTAGAGGTCTACACGGGCCCGGGCTTGGCCCGTGGCCCGTACCCGTCCCGGCTCGTACCCCGCCCCCTCCCCCCAAAAAATGAACGGGCCAGACGGGCCGGACCGATTAAAAAAATTTTCGGGCCTGCCGGCCCATTTTGAAGATTTTGACAGAGACGATAAAATATGAGCTTTTTTCAACGAAAATAGTTTTAACGAGAGTAAGTATAAATGTGCATTACGAACCACACTAGTTTGACAGCATCAATATAAAAATTTACAGTGTAGAGATTGGCATCGGAGAATTACATTGCGTGTAACCCATTTTTTTAGCTTACTTATGTAAAATTATTAACAGCGATAAAGAACTTATGTTAGCCTAATCTTTGGATGTATACTTCTTGATGGTTTTTAAATTAATTTCTCAATAATGGAAAGTTTGACACATTTTCTGATTAATTTTATATTGTAATAGTATAAAAGTGATAAGCCTAATTATTGAATGGATTTGGAATCGAATAGCGTTTTTCATTTTTGGTAAATAAAATACTTGTATTACTTTGTTGAGATAGAATAGTTTCTCAGTTGATTGCATGTTTTTTTTTTATCCCTTCCCATGCTATCGCTTCCGGAAATTCTATTCAAAACGCTAATTTTGAAAGTATTTTATTTGCTTGCAGTATTCTTAAATTGCTCGTAACAAAAAATTGGATAACGCCATTCGATTATATAGTTTCTGAATAAAAATACCTGCTAATCTTATGCATTTCTGAGAAAAAAATGAATTTAGAAATGTATCAGAAAGAAGCTTCTTTGAATTTAAGAATGAATTTGGATTTGAAATCTTTAAAAAAATGATAAGGAGATATTTTTATAAATCTTCTTTTATTAAAAAGCTTTAAAAGTAACGATGTTTTTAGCTTTCTTTCTTTTTTCTTTTATTCTAAGCGATTTTAATTTTTAATGAATCTTTATTTGAATGTTGAAAGCCTGAGAATCTAAATAATCATTAATGTTTTTTATGTATATTTCCTGTTAAATATGCTGTAACAACATTTCATAGATATGTATGCAGCATCCTTTAAAAGAATCTTGATTATATGATAAAAATCTGAATTTTTTAGAAATCGTAGAAATTGTAACGGCCCAAAACGGGCCGGGACGGGCCTGTTTTCACTGATTTCTGTATGATCCGGGCCGGGCCGGGCCCGGGCCGAACATTTGAGTTTTACAACGGGCTGGGCCGGGGCCGGGCCTGGAAATTCCGGTCCGTGCAGACCTCTACGTTGTCTGTTAATGCCTCGATGGGCACTTCACATCTTGTGAACCGATTAAGAAGCAACAACTCGCAAGAAGATGACCTTCAACAGAAAAACGAAAATATTTTATTAGATATAATCATTAATAATAACTCATTTTTACTCCGATTAATAAACTAAAATAAAGTTTAAGATAAAAAATGAAGTTCGTGTAGTATTGAAGCTAGAAAATTGAAGTATTAATATGAGTAACACTTTTTAAAATGCTAACATGCATGAGAATTAAAAAAGTTCTGGAATTAGCACTGCCGACAAGTTTGCATTAATTTTATATACTAGTTTTCAGTTAAAAAAATAGCACAATGTAAATTTCTGAAATATTTTATCAAATCATGAGTTGCAAATTTAGTGATATTTTTTTTTCTCAAAAAATAGGCATGTGGGTAGCATTTAAAGGAGAATTTTTACGACTTTCCTTCCGATCAAAGTCCGTAAAATCCGTTTGTCCGAATTAGTAGATATCACTGTAACTATTAAACTATTAGGTACACAACTGAAAGAATAATTTAGTTATATTATTAGAAATGTAAAATAATCTATTGTTCATTTTTTAACACAAAGGTCAATTTTTTTCTTATATTGTAAAATGTATATATCTATCAGGTTACATATCACCGGTTGGGTTACTCGAGTTCATTTGACTTTTAATGTATGTAATCTCATAGTTATACGTATTGAGAGACACAAGTATAAAAATTCAGTGATTTTTTTGCATTTTAAAAATTGCTGGAGGAAGACTTCAAAAAATTCTGAAGTATAATTAAGATTGTGTTCTATTTTTTAATGTAATGCATAAACATTTCAATAAAACTGTTTGTCATAAAACGGAGGAATTTAAAAAAAAATATATTTTACAAAATACACAATACATTTATCAATTTATTAAAATTTTAAATTTAATTTATGCTAATTAAATTTATCAATTTATAAATTGTAGTTTTTTATGGTTCTTTTAATTGGCATGTATTTTATTCCACATGCATATTAAAATTCAGCTTATTAAATCTAGATTTTTTCCGTCTATTATAAAAAGAAAAAAAATCATTAAATCTATTTGAAAAAAAATTTGGAATTTTTTACGCTTTTTTAATTTAGTAAAAGTGTTGAAGCTCGGGTACGAATTCGTTCCCGAGTTTGAATCTTTTTCTCTTCTTCATAATAACGTTAATTCCATAATAATAATGTATAGTTACGGTAATTACATAATTAACTGTTATCTAAGGCACAAAGAAAACGTTCAAAGGAAATAACCAAAGTGAGCATTTTATTGATTTTCATATATGTTTTTAAATTTTAATGTATGTAACAAAAGTTTAAAAAAATTATGAATTTCTCATATAATTAATAAGAAAATTTCATTTTATTCACAAAGATATACAAATAGTGAGCTTTTTCTGGTATAAATAAAACTGTATTTTTTGGAGGTAACATTTATCGCAAGATATATTTCATTATAATTACATTTTTCGGAAACCATGTTTGTTTTTCTTGAAATGTATTAAAATGTGTACCCGAAATTCTCAAACATCCTTATTTTTATCTATTGCACATTTCTTGGATAATTGTGGATAAATTTATTTAAATACACATTTCTCATATTTGAAACTAGCACTACGGTTTTGAGAATTACAGCATAAGTATACATAATTAAAGCAAACAAAAATTGTTTTTATGGCTAAAAAATAGTTTAATGAATAAATAAAATAATTCTGGAATTTGTCCCAAAATGCACAATTTGACCATAACTTTAAAATACATCGCGTTTTAATGAAACCTTCATAAAGCTATGAAATGTTTCAGTACATGTAGAAAATAAATTTTTAAAAATCCGATACAAAAATTGTTCTACGTTTAGTGTAATTGCTCATCGTTTATGATTCAATTTTGCTACTTTAATGCCATATATACAGTGGTTTTTAAAATAAAGAATAAAGGTTTATACGCTATCCTAAAAATAAAACATTATTAACCTGTTTAGAAAAAAAATGTGAAATTGGTTAAACAATTATCTATATTTTACACGAGACACTTTCATTTTGTAATAAATCTTTATAAACTATTTAAATACATTCTAAGCACAATATACTGTATATACTGTTTGAAATAGAAATTGATAAACAAAAATTTTTTATTTTGATTTTTACTACTTCTAGGACAAATTACCTAAAAACAAAGTTTTTGATGAAATTATATATAAGCGTAACGTAAGGCATTACAATATATGTTGCATTTCTGCGAAAAAAATTAAGTTATAAAAAATCGTTCGGAAATGCATTATGTTTCCTCTCTAATGTTTATGTGAGAATTATCTATAGCTTTTCTTTAGGAAAAAGTTATTTTTAGAAATCATATGTCGTACTATATATATCGAATGTTGGGAAAATCTGATATATTTGTTTCTTAGTAAACAACGCTTCGACATAACGAAATATACAAAAGAATAAAAGTCAGGAGACTATTTGGAAATCATAGATTTTATAATACATTTCTATATTTGCAGAAAGGAATCTATTGTCGAAAGTATTCATTGATAACAGTAAAAAGAAAAATGTTTTACAACATATTTAAATTAATTATAATGGAAGAGCAGCATTTCGTTCAAATAATTGAATAAATTAATTCTAAAATGAATGAATGGATTATAATTTAAATAAAATAATAATTTTTTTTAATAATAGTGACTAAAATAAGATTTTCTTTATATGTTCATTAAAGTGTGTTTTATTAATGAGTGGTTATTTCTGAATATACCGCTGCACACAATTTGTAAACGAAAACGAAGAACCCACACTATTAAAAATAAAGGTGACAAACCAGTTGCATTTGGCGCCCAGCGTTGAAAAGGTGTTACGATTTGACACCCGCGGGCTTGAAAATGTATTTTGTGTGCCGTTGGATCTCTCACTGGTTTATGCACGCTAATTAGGGTTCCGCGCAATGCATACCTTTGGAAGATTTTCAACCCTTAGTCATATGTGCATGCTCTCTGACATGTGTTCTTCCCCTTCAACTCACCGTGTTTGGTGGATCAAAACAGCAATTTCTCCCTACGATGACTATCACCGCGCAATTCGCTATCCCAATTTCGTTTAGAACTTCGAATGCTAACGTTTGGCGAGCTTTTTATATAAAGCAACTTTTGAATTTCAGGACATTTGAACATTTCATGGAGACTTTAACGGGGAGTTCGATGGCCGAGCGCTTAGATTGTTGAGCTTGCAATCGGGCGTTGTGGGTTCGAATACTTCGCGGGCCAAAAGTCGTTTTATAATTTCTTTTTATTATTGGGCACTCTGGATTAGGGTACCATCTTTTCAGCCTAATTAAGGGTGTTATTCTGGCTCCCCTATGGGTGTCACCGTCACCAGTGCGATGAGACATTCACCCCTAAAAGGTGCAATGTGTCACCTGTAGTTTTAACAGTGTATAAATATGAAATCAGCGCATCGAGACTATACACAGAGTGTGTCCATAAATGATGCGCAAAACTTTAAAGAGTAATCGAGTACATCTAAAGAAACAACTTTCATCAAATCATGCACTTTCAGAAATAAAACACAAATGTGCTTGCGTAGTTTGAATTACGGTACATGCAAATGTAAAATCTTCATTCGTAAATCTGAGAAAGAAAAAGAACGCGTAGGATAAATTTCGGCTTGTCTGATATATATATATATATATATATATATATATATATATATATATATAAACCTTGATCAGAGTGTGGGACTGTCAATCGCGGTGGAAACATATGTGGGACGTAACTTTATAGATTTTATTACAGTGTAGGTAAACTTATAAATGAGTGTATTTTTTAAAATATAAATATTATATTCATGTTATTAAAGTGTAATATAATCTAGTGCATAAATCATTTTAACAAAAAAATCTTTTATATACGACTAAATAAATACATTTTAGTTAATTATAAAATACATTTATTATCCTTTTAATAAAACATTTCTACTTGATTTATTGTAATTGAGAATGCGAAAATAATAATTTGACAATAGTATGTTCGGTATTTTCAATCTCATGAAAGAACAGTTAAATAATTTCATTTAAAATTGTAGCAATGTGAAATAATAATGAATGTTTTCATCTAGAAATTTCATTTATATAATGAATATATTCATACGCATAAAAGTGTCTTTATTATATAAATATGAAATTTTAAGAATACAGTTTTTAGTTTACTGATATTCTACAAGAATATTTTAAAACTATTTTTACGCTCTGCATCAGTACAATTATAAATATTTCTGAAAACCTGCTTTATTTTAAACATATACAAAAGATTTTTTTGCCAAAAAGTAAATAATTTAAATAAAAAAATCGGAATGAATTCTAGTAACTCGAAGATTCAGTTTTTTCTCTTCGAGATGAGTTTAATATTATTTTTGAAAAATATACTTAAAATTTTAAATTTGAAGTAGCTTCAATAAAACAAAACATAAAACCCTTGCATTTTTTCAGTATTTGTATGAATAATAGCTTAAAATAAGTTGCAATAAAAAGATGAAAAAAATGACAAAATTATAATATTAGTCAACTTTTTTTTTTTTTTTTTTTTTTTTTTTTTTTTTTTTTGTTTGGCTTGCTTTTTATTGTTAAATCAAATTATAATGGTCATATTTATGCTCACAAAAAACAATTATCACAACATGAAAAGAAAAAAAACGCGTTTATTTTTTGTTAAGTGTATTTTGGCATACTTATAAAAACACTGGAAACCTTTATATTTTGATATATTTTGATAGTGGTTCACTAGACAATTCAATTCTAGACAGAAAGTATCTGGAAATAATTCGAGGCTGGATTCTCTATTGTTTCGTATTTTTCAATTTTTAGCGAAGTTAAAAAATTAAGCAATTAAAATTTTAAATACTTATAAAAATTTTTTTTCAACATTTCAAACACTTTTGATATGAAACAAAATCCATGAATTTTTTGGAATACATATTACTTTCAAATTTTAATGAATGACAACGGAAAACGTTAGAAACTTATTAATATGAACATTTATATAAAAAGCAAATTGAAAATTGCACGTAAAGCTTAGCAAATGAGGTGCGTTTGTATTATAGTTAAGTTTTTAAAGTATGGTGTAAGATGTTGGTGTAATAGTATACAGTACTTTCTATACAGTATAGTAGCCAGATTTTGCGTGTGTGTCCATGTAAATTTTATCTGACTTCTATTATACATTAACTATTATATGTATTTCTATTATAACTAACTTGTTATAAACCTCAACAACGTAAATCCGTTTTATAAATTGTGAAATAGCTTAATATTATTAAAACGCTCCCCAAACAATATTTGCCCTAAAACATTATGTAATGAAATATTTTGCGTGGCTTGTCAATTAATAAGAAATATTTTTTGCACAACAGACTGCACAGAATGTATATTTTAGCATATACTTTATGGACGCCCTTCAATTTTATTATGTTCGAAAGAGTGTAATATCATTAAAATACGAATGAAATTATTTTTTCTCATTGGCTATAATGAAATGGAATACCTTTAATTGCCCCTGTAATTAAACTATACATGCGATATTCATAAAATTTGAAATGACATCTGCAAAAATTTATATATTTTTAATTTTAAACGATCGGTTGGGTAGTTTTTGCTGTGCTATATTCGGACAGACGAACAGACTGAACAAGACTATGGGAGCTACGTATTTACACAACTACGAGCGCACCTCAAAAATAGTAATAAAAATAATATTGTACTAAATTTTAGATTAATTTATGCACAATATCCTAGAAATATTATTATTTGTAATCTAATATTTAATTTTATTGTTTATTTTTTTGTGGAATATTCATTCTACATTACATAATTTTTTAAAGGCAAACATTTTAAAATTAGAATCATTAAAATAACTTAATGACCGTTGTCAATAGAATATCCGCCTTAATCATGTGTTCAACTGTCAGGTCATAAAAAGATTTAATTATTCCATGACAAATCGTAAGGACGTCCGAAGAGTTTCAAAAATTTAAGAAAGAAGCATATTATAGTTCCTCCTGTCTAACGTTTATTTAAATAAATTAAATGTGCACACATTTTTATACAGTTATAACATGTAACTGCAATATGAACGAAACATGCAATATAATTATTGATATTATAATAAACAAAAGATTTTATGTACATTTGACTGATTATATAATATTATGCATTTTATTGACGCTATTAAACTGAAGAAATGTACGCTATACATTTGTGCATTTAATATAGAATGTTAAAGAGTGTTATAATATATTTATATTTACCATTTATAATATTCGTATTCTAATTCTACATCGATAATAAAAATATAGATTCTACGAAACAAAATATTTCATATCTGAATATTTAAAAGAAAGCAACTCTGATGACATTATGCTTCAGTTCCGATTGCACATTTTAAATTGAAAGTTTTTGTTTCAGTAATTTTTAGCACTTTCTAACAAAGTTGACTGTCCGTCTGTTGAAGTTCTAACTCCCGTAAACATACTCGAATAATTATGCAATTTGTAAAAGTCATTTAGGGTCTCCTAGGTTTGTTTGGTATTGTATATCAAGTATGTGGTATACATAGTTCATTCACAGGGGCACCATTATGTTACGGTTAATAGGAAAAACTCGGTTGCAGAATATATTAATGATATTATGCTATTGCAAATGTATTGAAACTGATACATCCCAGACAGCAAGAGGCAAGCTAAATCAGTGAGGCCGTCTATCTGAATTATCGGCGGGATATCGGTAATCGTCCACTGACATTATTAAGATGTCATTAGATCATTCTCTCGGCAGGAAATCGCAATAACGCATCAATTTGACTTGATGATTTTTAGTCGTAAAATTTACATCGGCCAGCTTTCTAAGCCGACTAATTCCTGACAATTTTTATCCCCCACTAACATTCCCCTACAGTTTCTGGCAATTTTGAATCACGTGACTTCCCGCGCTATTTCAAGGTCTTTTATCACCCACTTTACTCAACCCCTCAAAGTTCCTTCTTTATATGTTGCATTGCAAGCAAGGTCATTTTTATCCAGTCGGAGAAGGGACCTGTAACGGGAATAAGTTACGTGAAGTGAGTGAGTATAAGTTTGTTTCGAATTTTCTTCGGAAATTAGTAAGTTTTCATCTTTTAAAAAGACACGATCGCTCGAAATGAATTAAAAATAAATCTAAGAATATGGAGGAAAAGTTGCACTATTTTTATCGAATAAAGAGTTATTCTTACTTAAAATGTCAAAAATAGTTTATATATATATATATGTGTGTGTGTGTGTGTATTTCAAGAGATTAGATTTTTTTCTGTTTTAAATGAATAAATTAAAAATGAAGAATATTAGATAATAAAATTAAAACATTAAAGAACAATTTGCCTTTTCCCCACATTACTTTACTTCAGAATATGGTAAAACATATTTAAAAAATATATAAATATTTCTTTAAGAATCTCCATCAATGAGCAGACATGATAAAAATGCAGAACAGGTTTTGTCTCGCAAAATTATAATAAACGGGCGATGGGGGAATATAAGAAAAACCTTGAAAATGGGAATATATTTTTTTCCTCTTTTTATTTATGGAAACCCTAATAATTATAAACAAATTTTGATGCATTTTAGAATATAAAATAAAGTTTACTTTCTTTTGTGAATTTATTGCATTGGAGAAAATGGGAAGTATCTTAGTTTATTATTTGTTTAGATCTGACTAAAATCTTTTACGTTATAAATTGTTTTGATAATTAGAAAAAAAAAACTTTTGACAGATTTTTTAAAAGTGCGATGTTAATTCTATCATTTAAACACATCAGCTGTTTAATCTTTCTTTGAAAACAAACTCTATTAATATTCAAAATTTTAGCTATTATATAACATATTTTATGTTCAATTTGTTCAATAAATCTCTCAAGGTTATTTAGATTTTATACCCAATTATTTGTTGTATTTAATTATGCTCTTATTTATCAAAACATTTTTTAAAGTATGAATGACTACTCATCATTCCTGAAATTCAGCACATAAAATTTCTTATTATATCAAAACATCTTTTATCAAATTTTTCGGGTTCTCAATTATTATTTATTTATTTATTTATTTATTTTTCGATGAAAACTTACTAGTTTTGTAGAAAATTTGCTAAGAAATTTATATTCACCAATCACTTTTAAGTATACACCAGTTAAAGTATACAACAATCACGTGTATACTTTACAAAAAAAAAAAAAAAAAAAAAAAAAAATCACGGTACACGAGAATTTATTGAAAACCCATTGCAAATTATATAACTGGGTAGTCGGCAAAACGTCATATAATGTCGTAAAATACTCGGCACGTTATCGGTAGTTAACCAAATGGTGGGAAAATGCTACGCGCGGGATTAAAGAAGTAGCCGGAATACGAGCATCTATGACTATCAGCCTAGCGGCCAAAAAGCCCCTACTGCCGACCCAGAAAGAGGAGATCGTTTGGACGAAAAGTAATCGGATGAAGTGCTTTCGGCAGAACTTCGGCCAGGAACTATTTGCTGTTTGGGATATCCTTGAATTTTGCTACGATTACTTTAGAACAGGACATCCATAGCATTCTTAACCGTTTTACAGGGACACACAAAGAAAATCGGTTTCAATAGTTTATTTGAGTAATAATTGCTGAAAATCCGTTTTCTATTTCGGCATGCGTTTTTAAATGTAACTGTTTTTGAGTGCGTTCGTAATGATATAAATATGTATCATCTGTAGTTGTTGTCTCTTCCGTCTAACTGCCTGCCTGTCTGTCCGTCTGTCTTCCCGCACGTAAAAGCATAAAAAAATCCAATCGAATCGTTCGAAATTTAAATATAAATTTGTTGCAGAATTTTGTTACCCTTTTTTTTTAATTTTAACAAAATCGGATATATTGTTCAAAAACAGGGACAAGAAAAAATATTCCGTTACATTACAGCCAAAGGGATAAAATAGTTTCAAGTGCTTTTTCATGATGTTACACCCGTCGAAACATAATAAAACTGACTTGCATTTACGAGGTGTACTAAAATATACATTTTGGAGAATGTGCTTCACAAACTGCATTATTCATTTTCAGGAACGCACAAAATATTTTACCGTTATATAATAGTGAAAGGGGGTGGGGAATTTTTGCGGCATATGTTAATTATCTTTATTTTTCCATTTCATGTATAATAAAATTTATGTACGTTGCTTAGATTTATTACAAGTTACTTCCAATGCAATAGATAAAGCATTCCCCTGTTGTTGAATTACATATTTTAACTTATCAAAAAATGCAGCTATGTTACGTTGTCTGTGTATTGGAAAATATTTCCTAAGCTATGTTTGACGCCTGATATTTTTCTTTCTTCATAAAGTCTCCCAACTCATTCATTCTCACTGCATTGGGTAAATATAAGTGACGTTACTCAATAAAATTCGTGGTAGCCTTGCTGCCTCAATTTGTTGAGTAATTTTAATCGATATAATTCATTTTATATACATTAATGTGAAATATTAAACCAGTGATATAAGTTAAATTTCTTCATAAAATCAGATTGAAAACGTTTCTGCAATTTTTATGGGAAAAAAATATATAAATTTACATAGGGTCTACATAAATAAAAATGTATTAATATTCAAATGAAATTTTTAATACGTAAATTAGTCAAACTGAAAAGTACTTTTAATACAACTTTTAATTAAAACACACGATAAGCGCTTTTTCTTGAATTCCAGAATAAATAGATGTATCAATATTAGTTTATTCAGTAGGCGTTTCAAAAATAGCTTACTCCAGTATTCTATTTTAGTTTTTAAAAAATTTCTAAAAAATTTTAATTTTTTAAAAACAAGTTAAAAATGTAAAATTTTTATTTTATTTGATCAAATTCCATGTGTTTCTAAGAAAAATTTATTTTAAACATGACTTTTAATTTTACATAAAACAAGTAAACTTTTATTACGAAAAAAAAAAAATTGTCGAGCATAATAAATAAAAAAACCGATGTGACAAAAATAGCGAAATAAAATAGAACATTTGAGCATATGGATATTAACAGGTGTTTTTGAATTCTAAATGAAAAACAGAAACTAAAATAAATACTTTTTTAAAAGCAGAACCATGAGATATAAACAATAAAAACAAAATTACAAAAAAAAATATCTTTCATTTTCTTGTATGCACACATGATTTAAAGGCAATCGAAATTAATATTCTGTCAAAATTATACAAAAATTTATGTATCACTTTTGCAAACAAAATCAGAAAAGAAGTGTCAAGAATTACGGATGCGTCAAAAACTAAATATCCCAATATGGCTGCAATCCAAACATTTAATTCACAGACATTAATTTTTTACCAAGAAAGAAATAGCTGAGTATTGATGTATAAATGTTCAACATGTGCTTCAAAAAAAAAAAAAAAAAAAAAAAAAAAAATGGAATGTACTTTAAGTACATTTTCTATCAATGTTTACTTACACTAGACTGGATGAATCAGAATTCAGGGCAAATGATTTTCTTTAGTTCTTTGTATAAAACGACATATTGTAGAATTTTTACAACTTTCACATAAAAAGGAGTTGTGCCAAAAACCGATGATAATTATATTCATTATCCGTAAATTATTATAGCCCTGTTCCCTCTTGTGCTTTAGATTTTCACACTTGATGCTTCTGTGTCTGTTAATTAGAACTCTTTTTACATATGAAACGGTTTCAGGCTCGAATCCCTCTTCAACCCTGGATGCTCGTAAGTTTCATGCTTTCCTTACACATTGCATGGCTTCTAATATTCATTTCTTCTTTCGCTTCGTTGAATCATATATTTTTATTCGGAAATTTAAATCTAATGAAAATATTTTATAAAATATTTTTTGTGAAAATGCAAGAACTGCAATGCATTGTAATTGAGCCGGTTATATCAGGCGGTTAAGCTTTAATCCGGTTATGTAATGTCAACTACAACTGACATTTTAAAACATGTATTCGTATAGTGCCGTTTGTGTTCAAATGGTTGCATTTCTTGTAATTATTTAAATAATCAAACATAAGCATTATGAAAGGGCTTAAAACAGTCCGTATAGTGTTTTCGGTTATAATATACTAATGTACAAATTTTTAAATTCGTCAGATACGGCATTTTTGAGTGATGAGTTTGGGGATTTAATTATATATCCACGTCAATTGAGCATATTTATTCCAAAGGAAATGTTAATAAATTTTCTTCTTTGTAATATTCATTACAAAATTATGTAATACGCTTTAAATACAATTTCTTTAAGTTAATTTAATTTTTATATGAAGCTAAAATCCTTTAATTTAAATTGTTGCCTATGTTCTTTAAATAGTTTTTCTTGTAAAATTTTGTAAACAGATCTTCATTATAAACATTTTCTTTCTTATATAAGTTTTTGAGAAAAATTATTTCTCTGGTGTACACATACTTTTTTTCACAAAAATATTTAATTATTGCCTCACCTTAGAATAAAAAATATATTCAAATATTAGCTGAGCACACGAAATCTTGATTAAACTTTAACCTTGAACACAAGTCTTAACAACATAATTAAAAATAAGCAGAAAAAATCTGAGTTATTAAGTTGCTTTGATCTTTTTATAGAATGAGGTTTTTTAAGTTAATTAAAGAACTCTTAATTGAATTTCTTTTGAACTGGAAAGAATCTAGTTTTCGCAAGCATTTCATGAAAATACTTCTTACTAATATTTTTCAAGGGAAATTGGAAAATGTAATATTTAAACGATAGATACAATATTATTTGACATAAAAACGATGCATATAGATAAAAAAATATAATTTTTTTATCAGTACTTTCGCCAAAAGCATATATCAGTTAAATTAATAATTTCATAAAACTTTTATACATTTATGTTACTCATTGATAAAAGCGGAAAGTATTTATTAGTTTATTTCACAATAACAAAAATTTCGCCAAGAAATGAGTTGAAAATGAGTTTTCAACTCCAATGAGTTTTCAAGAAATGAGTTTTCATCTCCTTCAACACAATCTTTAAAACATTGCAGAATTCGAACTGCAGTATTAAAATATGCACGGAACCAACCAAATACATATAATCTTAATTTACACATTGCTACAAAATATCTAAAAGAGAAAAAAGTTAAATAAAAAAATTAGTCTTACTAATATTTTCAGTTCTTCTTTCAATCTTCTAATATATTGATTTCCAATCAGATAGAAAAAGCATTAAAGAATCATGGTTTCTCGGAAGACGTTGTTGTAATTTGTGTACTTTATTATGCTATATTTTCGTCGATGGTTATGGTATGCTTGTAAATTGTGATTGCATTATATTTTAGAAGAAATATTTGTGTTTTTTACGGTTCTAAATAATTATGTGTTGCATTAATTTGCTTTTCAATTTACTGAAAATTTTGTGTAAATAACCTGACTTAACGATCGGCGAGCTTTTTGCGAAAAAGTATTTTTTTAAAGATTTCTTATGATGTATTCGCGGTGTTCTATTTTCTGTGATCATTAAAAAAGTTATCTGAAAATCAAAATTATTATTTTGGTAGCAGTATAAAACATGAAATCTTAGGTTAAAGATAGCTGCAAAGTATTCACTAAGGGAAAAAAAATAAATCTTTACATTTTGGGTCTAAATTTTATTTTAAATATGACATTCTTAAAATCTCATTATATATTATTTAATAAAATATAGAAAGCATTTTAAAATCATGTATCTTAGAAGACATCATTGTATATTTTTATACTTGGTTATATTATATTTTCGCAGAATACGAAACATGTGCATTTTTACAGTGCACAAATTTAATTTTAAATATTCTGTAATTTTTGTTCAAATAATCTGATTTAATCATCTGTGAGTATAACGTGAGGAAATTCTATATAAATAAACTTCTTATAATACGTTATTCGTCGTTTTGTACGTGAATTAATAAAGGAATGTCGACATCAGTCTCAATATACATGGTACGAAAACAAAACGTACAATATTAATGTTAGTTATAATAACATATTAATTAAAATTACAACGCTACAATCTTAATTTGCCTTTTCTCGCTATAACCAGAAGTCAATGCAGTTGTCATATAAAAAACTCATTTAAAAATTACAATCATGCAACTTCCCGCCAGAATATCTGACATAGTAATAAACACTGCTACATATATTTTTAAATGAAAAAAAAAAGAACGTGCATAGTTTTACACTTGTGCCCAAGTTTTGTTAAACGAAAACGACATTTAATTAATTTATTTTCTATTTCTCCCGAAAAAGAACGGTTTAAGCGCGAAAAACATCGAGTTCAATCTGTTCTACCTATTTTTTACCTAGTTTTTCTGGTATGCTATAACACAATTAAAAATCCAATTTACTTAAATTATAATTTTTTATTTTTCACCAGGGATGGGAAAATGCAAAATAGTATTGCTTTTTATTTGAACAATATAACAAAATACTCAGAAATGAGACAAAAACAATCAGCGAAAGTAAAATTTAAATTAAATTTTAAGTTCTTTGTAATATCTATTTATCTGAAACAACTCCTTCAAGGGAAACAAACATAACATAATTAGTATAATTGAAAGTATATTACTTAAAGAGAAACTTAAACTAAGCAGCGAAAATATACAAACAATCGTAAAATAATATTTAGAAATTTAAAACTTCAACGAAAATAATGTTCAGTATACTTTATGTCTGAACGCAAATAACCGAGATGTAAATAAAGATCAGAGAATTAAATTTAGGAAAACTTTAATGCAAAGTTTAAATATAAATTTAAAATTGGGTTTGAACTTTCATAGATTTTAAATGTGTTTGGATATTGCCAAATAAAAAGTAAATTAGTTTTGACGAAATTCGGAATACTTCAGATGAATAAAACTAGTCGACAAAAAAATTCTTCATTTCACTTTCTTATAATACGTTATTAAATATATTATTTTAGTTTACATGTGTTGAATAATATTCAATTACATTAAATAATTATTTGCAAGTCTCTGTTTGTGTATGCATTTTCCAAATACTTTCAGAATACGAAGCATTGATAGCTTAAACAAGCATAATGTTTTAAGAAGTATTCAAAAAAGCAAGAAATAATGGCAAAGGTTTTAAATCTAAATTAGATTCTAAGGCAGTCTCATCCAACCTGCAGTCCACTCATCTTTCCTGTGCGGCCCGAGACACCTAATCATTGATTCGTATTTATAAAATTAATTGAGATGCACGATAAAAATAATTTAAATCCTCCACCTTTTTTATATATTTTCATGGGAAACCAAAATCTGCCTTATTATATGTAATAAAACTTAACATAATTCTAGCCACTCTTAACGACCAGTTTGGTCTCCTTTAAATGCATACTAAACATTAAATCTTATTGTTTTTATTCATAATTTAACTGCTCATTTTTTTTCAGATTAGAAGGTTCTGCTAAAGAATTAGGTGCAGATGTCATAAACGTACCACGTTGTCTCAAATGCAGCAAAAAGGCAAACATGTGCCTAACATTATAACCCGGCAATTGTTATTTATTCTTTAATAAATTATTTATTTACTTTTATTTTTTAAAATTATATTGATTGTTTTGTTCTATAATTATTAATTACAATTTTTATAATTTATCATTATTTCCTTTTTAAAATAATAGAAATGAGTTAAATATATATATATTTATGATTGGTAATGTATATATATATAATTGGTATTGAAAACCAACTTTTTTCCAAATTGGCATCAGAAAAAAAAATCGCACCAATGTGATAAATCAAGCACTTGGTATTTTTATGCTAACTTGGTGCATTGCAACAATTTTTTTTTTGTTTTTTACTAATTTATTAAAAATATATTTAATAATATAATCCTTTCACTTATTTCATTTATAATAACATAACTTTAATTTGAAACTGAAACGTTTAAATTTCATGATTTTTATTTATTTTTTAATCCAATAGAATAAACAACAGAACAAAAATAACGTTGTTTTGAAGCTCCAAAATTGGAATCGAAAGAATAAAACGTAAATAAACTCAATTTACCACGGCCTAGATGCGTTTCATTTGGCCGTTGGCATTAAACATTTAACAAATAACCGTGATTTTTTGTACCACATAAGTTAGCGGTACATATATATATATGTATGTGTGTGTGTGTGTGTTAAAAATCTTAAATGCAAGTTTATAGATAAAGTTCTTTTCTCGTGAATTCCCATTTGTACTATAGAACCGTTATTTATTTTTTTTCAGCACTTTGTCAAATATTATTTCAGTTTAATTAAATTTGTACTATATTTTTACAATTTAAAAAATGAATCGAAAGAAACTTGCTCTCTCATTATTAGAGAAAAATTGATTATTTTTCTTCAGAACTTTCAAATTATGAATTTTACATTATTATTGTTAAGGTTATTACTACATCGATAATGCTTTTTTTCAGAGTTCACCCTAAGTCCCGGAAAAAATTGTGACCAAAATTTGCTATTAGCAAACGATTGTCAGAGAAAAATCTCTTGATTATTTTTCTTTAGAACGTTCAAATTATGCAATTTTACATTATTTTATTTTATGCTTATTACTACATAGCTAATGCTCCTTTTCATAATTGAACCTTTGTCTCGGAAAAAAATTGCCACTAAAATTTCCCCTTAGAAAAATATTATTAGAGTAACATCTCTTGATTATTTTCCTTGAAAACTTTGAAACTATGCAATTTTACATTATTATGTTTTTTGATTATTACTATATAATTAACGTTCCTTTTCAGAGTTGAACCTATGTCTCGAAAAAATTGCCGCCAAAATTCGTTGCACATTATTTTAAAACGCCAAACATCGTAGAATATCTTTATATTATTTAAAATGGAAATTTATGACAAAATTTATTGTTTAAAAATAATGGTATTAAATTTATTTGTCAACATTTCCTCTTTAACAAGCATTCAACCCTACTGTTAATATTACTGTTGTTACACTGTTTGATTTAGTACTTATGTTATTTAATAATTTAATTGCCCCTTTATTATCCTTTTAAAAGTGGGTTGCGACCCACGAAAAAAAAAAAGGATGAGTATGGCTGATTTATTCCATTTTTTTAGTTAATTTTTTTCTTTTTCAATGGCAATTAAGCAATCCCATTTTTTGAAAATACAAAATTATAAATACTCAAAAGGTAAATGCAAATTAAATTTTTAATTTTTAATAGTTCCTATTTATCTTAAAGAATTTCTTCAAGCGAAAGATACAAAACATAATTGATTTAATTCAAACAATTTCGTATATTATTTAAACAGAAGCTAAAGCTAAACATTGGAAGCATCATGACAATTGTTAGAGTTATTTGTAATTTATCTTTGAAATGTGGCATCACATAAGTTCGCTAATGTATGTAACTATAGAAACGCAAATTGTCTGTGTTTTTTTTTCTTAGTTGTTGTTTTGATTTGGTTGAAGAGTAAGCAACGCTTTCGCATATCTTAAAATAAAGTATGTTACATTCTACTAAAGCATGTGAGTTTATTAATTACGTTAATACGCATCGCGTCGCCATACATTTGGTCCGTCGAGCCGGAGTCTATATATCTTTTTTCTTCACTTCGAAAAGAAAAGTTCGACAATAATGAACTGTTTTCGTCATTGAATTTTATTAGAACATTATTCCACAAGCTGGCCTGATGAAAGAAGGAAGAAAGAAAATCGTCTGCCCGCATCAATCAAGGTAATGAATAATTTATTATTCCTTTTGCTATTATTATAAGTTTTTGAACATGGAAAATATTGATAAATTAAAAAAGAAGCGTGCAACATTACGCACTTCAATTACGAAATTAATTAGTAAATTAGAAGCATTAATAAAAGATAAAAATATTGATATTGATAGTTATTTAGAAATTTGGGAAAATTAAATGACAGAGAACAAACTCTAAAAAACCTAAATGAAGAAATAGAATCTGGTATTAGTTTAGAAAAAGAATATGAAATTGACATTAGTGCTAGCGAAGAATACCAGGAAAAATTATAAAGGCCAAATTTCAAATTAAAAAGCAACTTAAACATTTAGAACAAAGTAAAGTTTCCAATAAAATTCAACCAAATTCTACTCAAATAAAAAACGCGATAAATATTAAATTACCCGATATATCTCTTCCGAAATTCTCCGGAAAACCACATGAATGGGGTCTATTTAAATTACAATTTAACAACTTAATAACTTCAAATGAGAAACTATCAGATGCGCAAAAGTTGCATTATTTATCATCAGCATTAATAAGTGATGCAAGATCTTTGATTAGCACAGAAGACACTTTTTCATCTTTATTTCAAGCATAAAAAGACAGATATGAAAATGATAGAGTAGTAACAGAAATACACACCAATTCACTCTTATGCGCGTATAAACTTACACAGCCTTCCGCTAAAGATCTTCGAAATCTAGTCGATAATGTAAAAAAAAGCATTCGCGCCTTAAATATTTTGAATTATAATAGAAATAATCTTTCAGATGTTTTAATATTGAACATCATTCTCCAAAAGTTAGATAGAGATACTCGAAAAGATTATGAAATGACATTAAGTTCAAAAGAAATTCCGAAGTTAGATGAATTACTTTTATTTTTCAAAAAACGATCTTAATATTTGGAAAATATTCATACAGTCACGTCTGTTAAACCTTTCAGTAAGGAAGTTTCATCAGAAACGTTCATTTAATTCTAAGTTATTGACTTTGTTAGCATAAGATCCACACATTTGTTCAATGTGTAAATGTAATCACATTTTAATGAGATGTTCCCAATTCTTAAATTTACCTGCAAAAAAAAGGTTTAATATTGTTAAAATGAAAAAATTATGCTTCAACTGTTTATCATCAGTTCATAACATTAGCCAGTGCAAAAGTTCAAGCACGTGCAGAAAATGCAACAAACGTCATCACACATTGATCCACCTGGAACGCGACGAGGAAAATATTGATACTAATCAGACAATAGCAATTCAAGATGAAAATACGATTAGAAGTAATCTATCGCCAACCGCAAACGCATTTACGCCTCATAGTTACACAAATAATCAGATGTCTGTTACCGCTTTGGGTGAAAATACACATTCATTTGATAACACGCATTCAACTATTAACAATACTGTAATGAGTATGACGTCTTCTTCTAGTAAACAAGTACTATTTTCAACTGCGATAATATATGTACAAAACGCTAGACGAGAATTAGTTCCTCTTAGAGCATTGTTAGATTCAGGATAGCAAAATAACTTTATAACGAAGGAATGTTCTGAGTTATTGTTCTTGAAAGGAAGGAAAATAAACGCATCAGTTTCAGGAATAAATGGTTCAGTTATGAATATAAAGGAAAGTATTATAACAACCATAGCAAATAAAAACAGGAGTTTTAATGAAACATTGCAATTTTTTGTTGTTCCTAAAATTACGCGCATAACACCAGCTACATATCTAAACATCATGCCTATTAAGAATTTACAAACTTTTCAGTTAGCTGATCCACAATTTGATAAACCAGGTCCAATACATGTTTTATTATCAAACGAAGTATTTTTTAAATTAATCGGACAAAATAAAATAAATATGCAAAATTTGGTTTTTCAAGAAACTGTTTTTGGCTATGTTGCCAGTGGTTCTACGTCTATGCCGCAACAAAATTTTAATAATTATTGTGGTCTTGTTCGATCTGTGGATGATTTATCCAACGCTATGCAAAAATTTTGGGAAATTGAAGCGGTCCATGATAAAAACCCAATAAAAAGTAAAGAAGAGCAGTATTGTGAGGAACATTTCTTGCGTACACATACTAGAAGAGAAGATGGTAGGTATATTGTGGAAATGCCAACTAAATCTGGTGGGCTTACATGTTTAGAAGAATCAAAGGAAAACGCACTTAAACGATTGAATCACTTATTGAAGCGATTTGCGCAAAATCCAGCCATGAAACTGTTATACGAAGAATTTATTAACGACTATAACGATTTAGGACACTTAGAAGAAATCTTGCTGGAAAATAAGCCCGAATTTTCATATTATTTGCCGCAACATGGGGTATAGAAACCCGAGAAACCAAGCACGAAATTAAGGGTTGTCTTCGATGCTAGTGCAGCTCCTATCAGTGGAGTTTGTTTAAATGATATTTTATTAAACGGAGGATTAGTCCAAGATGGGCTTTTCGATATCATTTGTCGATTTCGAACTCATAAATACGTCTTTACTGCTGACATCATAAAGATGTATCGCCAAATATTAATTTCGGAAAATCAGAGAGATTTGCTTCGAATTTTGTGGAAAACTGATGAAGAAGAACCAGTCAAAATATTTAAGTTAAAGACGATTACATACGGTATATCGAATGCACCTTATCTTGCCACGCGGACTCTGAATCAGCTTGCAATTGATGAAAAAGACAATTTTCCGCTAGCATCACATGCAGTTCTTCAAGATTTCTACGTGGACGACGTATTAACAGGAGCTGACACTTTAAATAAGGCTCAACAAGTGCAAGCACAATTAATCGCATTGCTTGAACGTGATGGCATGAAGTTGCACCGATAGTGTGCTAATCACCCCCAACTCTTGAAAATCGCAACTAACAATCAAGAGTATACATTCAATGATCGTAATGCGGACCAGAGCACTAAAACTCTAGGATTGTTATGGAATCCAGTTCGTGACTGCTTTTAGTTTAATTCATCAGTTAAGGAACCAGTTGTATACTCAAAAAGATCTGTTTTATCCGACATAGCGCGTATCTACGATCCATTGGGATTACTCGGTCCTGGAATAGCTAAGGTTAAAATTTTCACACAAAGACTCTGGCTGTTTAAGCTAGTTTGGAACGATCCACTTCCAGATGACATTAAAGATGAATGGCGACGCTTTATCAGAATACTTCAGAATATAAACAATTTAAAAATCAATCGTTTTGTTTTGATCGAAGGACATTCGGAAATTGAACTGCACGGCTTCTCCGACGCATCCGAGCTCGCATATGGAGCAGCGATTTATCTACGCTGTTTCCTAACATTTAATACATCTTTAAATTTATTGTGCAGCAAATCTAGAGTTGCACCATTGAAACCTTTTACAATCCCACGATTGGAATTGTCCGCAGCTGCCTTATTGTCTCAACTCGTATCTAAGATAGTGAATTTACTAAGGTTGAACATCAGTAAAATAATATTATGGTGCGATTCAACCATCGTCTTAGCGTGGATTCAGACTCCTCCTCATCTACTAAACTATCATCTAAAACTTTTGTGGCCAACAGAGTTTACAAAATCCAAGAGTTGACCCAGACTTTTCAGTGGCGACATGTACGCTCAGAGGTCAATCCAGCAGACCTTGTGTCTCGAGGTCTAACCTTCGACAAATTAATTGATTGTGTAGTTTGGTGGCATGGTTCTGTCTTCTTGAGAGAAAGAGACAATGAATCCAAACATAACATTGATTTAGAAAAAGTGAAAAACAATAGTGACTTTTCAACAGAATTAAAATTGAAAAACAGTACAGTACTAATAAGTTTAAATTCTAATGAATTTGTAAATGAAATTTTAAGTATCAGCAATAATTATACTAAAATATTATGTGTTTTAAGTTATATTTTAGGTTCTTAGATAACACAAGAAAATTGGCTGAAAAAAGAAAGGGACACGAAAAGATAGAAGAATTATCACGATCAGAAATATTTTTAATTCGGGAAATTCAAAAAGTTGAATTTAAGGCAGAATATACTGCATTGTTAGAAGGTAAGCAAATTTCTAAGAAAAGTAAATTGCGATTGTTAAACCCCTTTTTTGATGCCGATAAGGTGCTAAGAGTAGGAGGGCGTTTAGATAATGCAGACCTAAAATTTTCTGAAGAACATCAATATATTCTGCCAGCTAAGGGTAAATTGTGTAGCCTAATTGCAATTTACTATCATAAAAAATATCTTTATATAGATGCACAAGCATTGTTATGCTACTTGAAGCAAAAATTCTGGCCGCTACGAGGAAGACATTTAGCTAGAAAAATAACGCATGAGTGTGTAACTTGTAGTCAAAGCAACCCCATAACCATACAACAAATCATGGGTTCCCTACCCAGAGAGAGAGTACGTCCTAGCGCACCATTTAATTACGTGGGAACAGATTTTGGTGGCCCCTTTTTCATAAATTATAAGGGACAGAGAAAGGGAATTCTTAATAAGGTGTATTTGGCAATATTTGTTTGCCTTGTAACTAAAGCAGTGCATCTCGAACTAGTGTCAGAATTGACTACGGATGCATTCATTGGCACCTTAAAAAGGTTCATTGCTAGGCGCGGAAGGTGCGCAGTAATCTTTTCGGATAATGCAAAAAATTTTGTTGGTGCTAACGCCGAGTTACAGAGACTCCATAATTTATTAAGACATCCTGAGGAGAAGTTAGCGAATTATTTGTCAGAAGAGAATATTATTTGGAAATTTATTCCACCCAGAGCACCTAATTTTGGCGGGTTGTGGGAGGCAGGAATAAAATCGGTAAAATATCATCTAAATCGAACGGTAGGTAATGCAAGGCTAACGTTCGAAGAGTTATTAACTATAATTGCTCAAATAGAGTCTATAATAAATTCACGGCCAATCACTCCATTGTCTTCAGACGTGAATGATTTGGAGGCCTTAACACCAGGCCGTTTCTTAATCGGAAGACCGATGACAGCCATCGATGAACCAGAATTATTTAATGTTAACGAAAATAGACTATCTAGATGGCATATAATTTCAAAATACATTCAATTGATATGGAATTGTTGGAATAAAGAGTATTTAAATACGCTCCAACAACGCTCCAAGTGGCAATTTGAAAAAAATAATGTTAACATAGGAACCCTAGTGTTGATAAAGATAGATGACCTCCCTACAAATAAATACTTACTAGGACGCATTATAAATATTTTCCCAGGTGCAGATGGTAAGATTAGGGTTGTAGAAGTAAAAACCGCTAGGGGAATATTTAAAAGAAGTATTTCAAAAATTGCGTTATTGCCACAACAAGTCTCAGAAAATTAATTACGAAATGTAAAACAAAAAGGGTTTTGTTATGTATTTTTAGTTTTAGTTTTCGTATTATTGTATGTTCATAATTGTATTTTCATTGTTAAAAGAAAATTGTTGTATTGTATCATATTACTTAAGCATTTGTAATGTTAATATTTTGTACTGTGTAATTTATTGAAGTTGACCCTTCAATGTCGGGGGGCATGTTAGAGTTATTTGTAATTTATCTTTGAAATGTGGCATCACATAAGTTCGCTAATGTATGTAACTATAGAAACGCAAATTGTCTGTGTTTCTTTTCTTAGTTGTTGTTCTGATTTGCTTGAAGAGTAAGCAACGCTTTCGCATATCTTAAAATAAAGTATTTTACAGTCTACTAAAGCATGTGAGTTTATTAATTACGTTAATACGCATCGCCGCATCATACAACAATCATAAAGATATATTTAGAAATTTATAACTTTTCATGGAACACAGGGTTGTATGTACTCTACGGCTAAAAGCAAATAACCGCGATGTACATAATGATGCGGGAACAAGATTACGGAAAACAGTAATGCAGTGTTACGATGTAAATGCGACGTTCTGTTTGCACTTTCTAAAACTATAAATCAGTTCGGATAATAATAATAATAAAAAAGAATACATTTGTTTTAGAGACATTTCTATTTCTTAATTGAACCAAAATACGTCGACAAAATAATTTTACAAATTCACATTCTGGAAATACATTATTGAATACAATAATTTTAATTGTGTCTAAAATATATTTAGTTATATCATATATTTTTTATGTAGGGGAGAGACGTATATGGTAAGACAAAAAATATTATTTCTTAATTTATATCGACTATTTTTATTATTTTTAAAACATTTTGCTAGATTTTAAAGCAACACAAATGCGCTACAGATTAACGTATAAATGATTTTAAAATAATTATTTAATGAAGCATAGAAGCAAATTAATGGAGTTTGGAACATTAATGGAACTAATGACTAATAACTAATAACTAATTAATTAATGGAACTTTGTATCACAATGAAAAAAATGTAAAATTACTAAACTTTTTCTAGAAAATTTGGATTCCTAAAACTTATGTAACGGTAAAAACAAAAATTAATGTAACTTGTTCTGTTACATGAATTATTGTTTTTACCATTATACAAAATGTTCCAGGAATCCATGTTTCCTAGAAAAAATTTAGTAATTTTAAAGATAATGTTTACAGTGCATAAGTGGAACACGATGAAGAAATGTATATATTTTCCTAAAACTTACTTTTATGATCATTTATCATCATCATCATCATCTATTTACAAAACTTTATTTATGAATTATAATTAAAGAATATTTCTGTATTTTCAAAACATAAAACATATGAGGCTGAGGTGCACAGTTGCAAATCTTGAGCTACCTTTATGCCGAGTTTCACATTCATACGTTTAGTAGATTTCAAAATAAATTCTCCTAAGATCCCTAACCATCGTATGCACGCACACACAGAGATAGGAAGAGAGAGGTACAGTCGACTCTCGTTAATTCGAACTCGTCGGGACCACAAGAAATGTTCGAATTATCCGAAGTTCGAATTATGGAAAATGTAAAATGAGAGCATGCTAAATATGGTGATACTACAAAGGAATTAATTTTAAAGTCTATTTAAAATTTATTTCGTCTGTATTCATTAGAATATGAATTAATATTAAATTAGAAAGTATAAATACATAAACTAATTAACAGATTAAAAACAGGCAAAATGCAAGAAAAATTTAAAGTGTCGCTGATGGACAGACGGGTCACTAAGAAATTGGATATCAAATGCATTGGAATATATGTATACTCGTTCGGAACAATTTACACAAAAATCAAAGAAAGAAAGTTATTCAAATGACCTGAAATCCGTGAGAAAAAAAGAAAAATGAAAAATCGGAATTTGCGTTTGTTCGAATTAAACGAAGTCAAGAGAAACAAGTTCGAATTAATGAAAATTTTTAACGTAATTCTGCCATTGAAAATTTCGGGACTTCACGTTTAGTTCGAATTAAGCGAAGATTGGAATTATCCGATTTCGAATTAACGAGAGTCGACTGTATATTATTTTTTAAAATATAAAAATCTTTAAAGATCTTTACAACATAGTAGGTACGCAGTAAGACACGTCTCACGGCTTACCACGGCTGTGTGTCGCACGGTGTACTTTCGTTACGTTACGACAAATCGGATGCAAGATCTTTTTAATCAATTCCATTGCTTTAAAAGGTTTGTGCCGTTTTATCGAAATAGTCTATTATTAGATACACCTACTTTTAATTAAGTAAATGTACGGCATAATAAGTAAATAATCACTAAAATATATATTTAAGTAATTTTAATCACTATAAAGTAACGAATTATAACGAATAACTAACCGAAATGCAAAAACTGCATCGATGTGTTGCATAAGATGAGGTGATTTTGTGTTAGTTATAACAAGGATAAAAAAGTCGGTATTATATGTCAAAGTGACATATAGTTGTGGTGTCTACTGTCACAGTAACAGCTGTAACTACTGTCTCACGGTGTACCACGTCTCGTTGTAGAGTGCTCTCCCATATATATCAAATTATGTTTGCATTTTACAAATACTCTCAGAGAAAACTATGCATTGCAAGCTGGAACGAACATCATATATCCATAATTGTCGAAAGACGCTATAAATATTATGAGTATATTTCAGAGACAATCATGATCAATCATCAACATTAAAGGTAAAATTAACTTTATTTTCTTACTCTCCCATGTACAGTTTCTGTTACGCAGTTGATAATGTTTATTTGGTAATTTGTAGCATCCTAAAAAACGATTGCGAAATTGGATTATTACATTCTAAAAGCAATCTGGGATAGTTTCCCAAAATCATTAACATTAAAAAACGCTCAATCAATAAATTCCTTTAAAAATAATATAGTAGTTTCTAATGGTGAAACGAAAGCATTTTGGATTCATAGTTATCTCGTAACAGTTTTTTGTATATTTCCATAAGTGATTATGATATATTTTCGTAGATTACAAATACTTGTTTTTTTTTTTTTTTTTTTTTTTTTTTTTTTTTTTTCAGCATACGTTATATCAGTAGCTTTAAATTAGCTATAAATTTTGCAAAAACAACCTTAATTAATGCGTGTATTATATAAAATGCCTGTTCTAAAACATTACTAAAAGCATTATTTCTCGTGCTGAAAAGGGAATTTTGGCCTCACAATCGATATACATGGATTAAAAAAAACATGTTTCACGCGTAGCTGTAATATATTCAGAAAAGCGACCAAATTAAATATCCGAAAAACTACTCTAAATTAAATTTTGGGTCCTTTTGTAAATTTCGATATGATAAAGAAAGCATTTTAGAATCATAGATATCTCGAACAAAAAATTAATATGTATTTTTGTACCTGATTATATTATGTTTTTTCCAAAATACGAGATTACTGAGTTATATTTTCGCATTGCATATTATTCAATTTAGCTATAATGTTTGTTAAAGAAACATGATGTAATCACTTGCCATTTTACCAGAAGAAAAGAATGTTTTAAAACCTTTCTTATGACACATAATCATTTTTTGTTTTATAAGTGCATCTACAAAGAGATGTCCACATCAGAGACATCGTACATGATAACAAAAAACATTCAGTATTAGTATGTTACATTATCCGCGTCCTTTACAATAAGATATAAAGTAAAATTACTACCCTACACTCTTAATTCATTCTTGTATCATTTATTCATGGAACACTTGCGTTGTCATAAAAATTCATTTTAAATTTATAGTCATACATTTTCCGGTAAGTGTTGCTACCATCGTAATAAAAACTACCTCATATATATTTTAATCAAAAAATATGTTTGAACGCGTCCATTTTTTCATTTATGTTGAAGATTTAGATAAAAAAAATATAAATTAACTTTATTTAAATTTAATAAGCGTGTGTCTTGAATGAGCATGATATAACTGCGAAAATAATCGTGTTGATCTTTGCTGCATATATCTAACTTTAATAAATCTGGCATGCCGTAAAACAATAAAAACATCCTCGTTATATAAATTCAGCTTCTTTATTCCAGCCAGGGATGAATAAATGCCAAATCATATTATGTTTTATTTGAATATTGCTACAAAATAGTTATAAAAATTAAGAAAGTAAATATTCAACAATCAAGTTTAAATTAAATTTTGAGTTCATAGTAATTTATATTTATCGTATAGAATTTCCTCAGGCAAAACAAACACAACATAATTAATTCAATTGAAAGTATTTCGTATTCTATTTAAACAGAAACCTAAACTAAACACTGAAAACATCCTAACACTCTTAACGGAATATTTAAAAAGTTAAAACTTTTCACGGAAAATAGAGTTTTATATATTTGACATCTAGATTCAAATAACCTTGTTATAAACGAAAATGAAAGAATTGAATTTATCAAAACTAATGAAAGTTTAAATGTTAAAAGTTAGTACTTTCATACACTATAAAAGTGTTAGGATATTATCATAAAAGAAGAAAATTAGGCTTGGTGGAATTTGAAAATCTTCAAATGATGAAAATTACTTGACAGAATAAATTTATCGTTTCACTTTCATAAAATAATTTTTTGAATGCTACTTTTTTCTGAATTCGTAGAGTGTTTTTTACTTAAATCATGTATTTTTATGCAAATCTCAATTTATGTATGTATTTTACAAATACGATCCAAGTAACCGATGCATTGTAAGCTACAACAAATATGAATATTCAATAGTATACAATGATGCTATTAATGTGGGAAAAATGTGTAGCTTTAAATAAATTCTATGGTATTTTCCTTTTTTTAGGATTTTTTTTTTGTAGTGGTAATTAATTATTTCAATTATTTCAAATAATGGTGAGAGTGCTAAATATAGGGGAGAGGATATGTTATTTGTTATTACATAATTTTTTAAAAATTCTTATTAAGTTTGAAAAAAATATTTTCAATATAAAACGATGACAGTAAATGTTTTTGTGCGAGTGTGTTAAAGGTTCCTCATTTTTATTTCACAGACATAGTAATACGAAATCTTTTCTATTAGAAAATCTATAATCAATTCCTTTGATTACAACAAAATTGCACACTTCCAAATTGTCATTTTGATTACATGAAAAAAAAAAATTCTCTTTTTTTGAAAAAAAAAAAAAAAAAAAACTTGCCTAATATTAATAATGCATTTGATGAATAATGTGCTCATAACTGATCAGGAACATTTAATTTAAGATGTACAATAACTTTTCGTTCCGAAATATACAAAATCCTGCAAGGTCTCTTATTTGTAGGAATCACAGAAATTCATATATTTCCAATATAAGATAGCTTTATTAAAGCAAATTTTCTTTTGTAGTCACCAAGTTTCTGAAACATCGTTTATTTATTTATTTATTTTTTTTTTTTAGTGTTTTAACTAGTTTTTAGAAAATGGTATGTAGGACTTTTGCAATTCATGATCTCACTTTCATATTTAACAAATATATTTTAAAGACAAACATAAAAAAACAAACTACTTAAACATCATAATTAAATTTCTTCTGTTACAACTTCGTGTATAAATTTAGTCACGCTGCTGTATATGTTTCATTGAGAGTATATACATATAGTATCCAAAATTAATGATAGTAAACAAAAAAAAACTTTTATTACATAAATTATTTTTAAATACATTATAAATTATTATTCTTAAGACCACAAAGAATGAATTTTAGAATCATGGATAAGGTAAAAATAAGTGTACATTTTAATGTGTGGTTATATTATGTTTTGTTCTGTTACAATATATATATATATATATATGGAATTCTTCTTCCTAAAAGTTCTTTGCAGAATTATATTTAACTCATAATTGATTCATATCTGACACCGTTTAACTTTTAAATACTTATATTAACTTAAATTATTTACAGAGAAAATATTTACATAAGACTATTTACAAAACAATCAATCATAACTCTAATTAATCAATTGCATCTTATACGGGAAATCGTCTTCATCTTACGTTCTTTTTACATCTACTTAAAACTAAGAACATTCCATTCTCCTTTCTTCCGTTCAGTTCTTTTTTCTACCGCTTAAATCGTCTGGCTTCTTAGGAATTAATAGCTGCTTCAAAATCGTCTGCCTCACTGAGAGACTTTTCATCAAAGTTGCGATGCGTAGAAAATAATATGCAGATCTAATAGTGGAGGAGATTTCCCATATTTCGGCCATACTGATCAGGCATCCGTCCTCGAATGTATTCTTGTTGGCTGGAAACAGCAGCTGGATCATCTGGAAAGATTAAAAAAAAACAGCAGCATCCAAAGTCTAAATTGAAAAAAAGAAGTCATCATGATGAAAATTTAAATAATTTCTTTCAAAATAAATTCGTATTCTTTTTTTCTCTCTTCACGTCTTTTCGTCTTCTTTTTTCTTACGTCCTTTCGTCTTCTTTTACCTTGCATCTTTTCGTCTTCTTTTTCTTACGTCTTTTCGTCTTCTTTTATCTTACGTCTTTTCGTCTTCTTCTTTCTTACGTATTTTCATCTTCTTTTACCTTACGTCTTTTCGTCTTTTTCTTTCTTACGTCTTTTCGAGAATAAAGTTAAAATTCTTTTAGTTGTCAGTCCAGTGGTTTGTCATGGTCGGTATAGTGTCACAATCGGTGAAATTCTTTTTTTTTCTTTGTCAAGCTTCGGCCGCCCACGGCTTCATGTACTCTGCGCAAGTACTGGTGACAATGGACACTGGTGTAATGAAGGTCCCATCTTCATTAAATCCAAGTTTCGGTACATCGTAGGTGTCATTATTTTATACTTTTATGACCTTGTATGGACCTAAATATTTTGATTTTAACTTCAAACCTGGACCTTGTTGAGTGCGTTTTATAACAACCACATCATTAAGCTTGAATTTGTTAGCTGTCTTTCGCCTGAGGTTGTAAGTTTTGCGATTTTCTTCATGGTCTTTTAAAATTTGTTTTTTAGCATTTTTTCTCATATCTTCGCGATTATTTGTAAAATCAGATTGTATTTCAGCATTCAGAAGACTAGTAATCTCAATGTTATTTTTTAGTTTCATTTTAGTACCAAACATCAATTCAAAAGGGTTGTGCTTATACTTCTCTGAAAAGTCGAAATTATCACCTGTTGGATGTCGCTTACATGTGTGTACCATTTTTTAGGATTATCGACAGATAATTTAGACAGAACAGATATTATAACATAATTTAGACGCTCGACTTGGCCGTTGGACCTGGGTAATCCAATGGTAATCGGGATATGATTAATATTTTCATTGATGCAATAATCTTCAAAAGCTTTAGAGGTAAATGCAGAACCTTTATCTGATATTATGCGTACTGAGTTTTCAAAGACATATTTTTGGATTTCTAATTTAGAAATTACTTCGGCAGCATCGGTAGATTTTTTGGGATACAACCAAACAAATTTTGTGAATGCGTCAATGACCGAAAGGATATGTTTATAATTTTTATTCGTGCTTTCCAATGGACCTAAGGTATGTACGGTACGTATGTAACGGAGTTTCTTCTTTTTCTATTGGGTGAAGTAATTCTCCTTGTTTACAACATTTTCTATTAATTAAAATACAGGGAACACAATTTGCTATACATTTCTCAATTTTTTGTTTCACTTTGGGCATGTAAAAATGATTTTCTAAATTTTCATCTGTTCTCGCAATTGCGTAATGACCTTTTTCGTGAGCGGCCTTGATTATATTAATTTGCATGTCTTCCGGTACAACTAATAAATCGTTACCATTAACACATTTAAAAAGAACATCATTTTTAACTAGATAATCAACATAAGATTTTACTTTTAGGGTTTCTTTTATTGTTTTATTATGCTCATCGGTTTCCAGAGCTTGGATAATTTTTAAGGTTAAGCTATCTTGGATTACCATACAAATAGGATATCTGCTTAATGCATCAACATGTCTCATACTACTACCGTGTCTATGTTCAATAACATAATCGAAATCGGGTAACATTATCGCCCATCTAGCAATTTTTGTACTCATTTCTTTTTTATCCATAGTCATTTTAAATGCATTACAATCGGTTACAATTTTAAATGGAATACCTAGCACATATACTCTAAACTTTTTCAGGGCTTCAATTACAGCTAAAACTTCTAATTCGTAGCTAGTGTACTTTCGTTCAGCTTCGGTGGTTTTTTTTACTGGCGAAATAAACTGGATGAAACTGATTATCTACTGGAGATTGTTGCATTAAAACAGCTCCATAGCCATCAATACTGGCATCACAATGGATTTCGGTCGCACTTTTAGGATTGTAAATCAAAAGTACTGGTTCTGACGACAAAATACGCTTGAGTTCATTAAAAGCTTTTTGTTCTTCTTTATCAAATTTAAATTTGGAATCTTTTCTTAAGAGGTTACTTAACGGTTTAGCTATAACCGAATAATTTCTTATAAATTTTCGAAAGTATCCTGTCAATCCTAAATAACTTTGAACATCTTTAGTACACTTTGGTTCAGGAAAATTTATTACTGCTTTAGTCTTCAGTGGGGAGGGATACAATTTACCATTTATGATTCTATACCCCAAGAAATCAATTTCACGCTTCAAAAAATTGCACTTTTTAAGATTTAATTCTAACCCATATTCCGAGGCAGTTTCGAGAACAAGTTTTAATTTTTCTAGACCTTCAGCTTCGATTTTAGCAGGAATTATTAGGTCATCCATATAGATAACTACAATGTGATCTTTTAATAGGTTTCGAAATACATTATAAATATACTTTTGAAAAACACTAGGGCTACTGGTCAACCCAAATGGACATTTTAAAAATTCGTATTGTCCTTCATGAGTGACAAAAGAGGTGTATTTCTGCGAGTCTTCTTCAACATCTACATGAAAGAAACCGTTTTTCAAATCTATGGTGGTAAATACTTCGGCAGAATGTAATTGGTCTATTACATCATCGATAACTGGCAAGGGGAAATGCTCACGCACGGTCTTTTTGTTAAGACGTCTGTAATCAACACAAAGTGTCATTGTATTATCCTTTTTCTTGACTAACACAACCGGTGAAGAAAAATTAGAAGAACTTTTTCGAATGATTCCCTGAGCTAGCCACTCCTCAATTTAGTCTTCGACTATTTTTTTCTCGCATGGCGGTAATCTTCGAGGGGAAGAACAAGCAGGAATTTCATCAGTTAAATTAATTTTCATTTTAACATCTACTGTTTTAGTTTTAATTGGTACATAATTTTCAATTAAAGAGTATAATTCTGAACGTAATTTTTTGTCAGCAATGTGATTTAAATCAATTTTAGGCTCATCCAAAACATTTACAATATTAACTAAAAAGTCATTAGACTGAACTTCAAACAGTTTCACTTCATTCTCAGAAATAGTTAATGTACCTTGATGAATAACATCAGTGCCAAAAATTAAATCAAAATTAATGCAATTGTCATTAACGACAAAAATGGTAACTTTAAATTTTGAACCATCTACTTCGATTTCTGAATTGAAACAACCTTCTGGTTTTATTGAGGCTTTTCCTAGACCGGTCAAAGTGATACTCGTAGGTTTTAACTCTACAAAGTTCTTCAAATTATCATAAATACTTTTCTTTAACAAAGTCTTTTGGCTACCAGTATCTATTAAAGAGATTAAATGCAAAGAATAAAGCTTTATATCTTTCAGAATTAAATCTTGGGATGTAATAGTGTTTACATGTGACTGAGCATTTTTAACATTTGTATCTTTAGATTTATTACACTGAAATGATTTATGACCATAAGCGTTACAAGCTAAACAAAGCGGCCCTTTATCTTTATTTACACATTTAATGGTCTTATGATTATTCCAGCCACAATTAAAATAACGCATATTTGGCTTTACAGGCTTAAATTTGTTCTTAACTTCAACTTCGGATTTAATCTCAGCAATATTGGGGCAACCGTACAAAAAAGATTTTTTAGAAATAGGGTCATTAATTCCATTTATTACATACTGGATAAGAGCAGAATCTTCAATATTGCCTTTTGAGCATAATTGTTTCATATTTAAAAAATATTCGTCTAACGTTTCATGTGGTCTAATTTTTCTTTTGGATAGCCATTCATGTAATTCAGCTGAATTGCACGTTTGACCAAATTCAGAAATAAGTAAGGACTCCAATTTTGACCACTAATTAATGTTTATTTCACTTTCAATAAATAATTTAGCTTTGCCTGTCATAAGGCTTTTAGCCAAAATCAATTTGTGCAAATCACTAACATTAAATAATGAAACAATATCTTCAAAATCGGCAAGCCACTTATTAATATTTTGTACTTCAGTACCTTCAAACATCATTATCATTGTTTCTATGTCATTTATAGAAATACTAGGTTTAATAACATAATCAGGAATTAGAATTTTCTGATTTCATTACTTTTACAACTAGAACTACCAGAATCATTTCTCACATTATTCTCAAAAACATTTAAAATACTTTTAGTTTTATCATGTAAATCATCATTAAATTCATCGGCACTCTCGTCATCACTAAGTGTACCTTCATCGGGTATCATATTAATTTTCAAAATACTAAAATCACATAAACTAGAAATTATTCTGGCAGCAATTTTATCAAAAGTTCCGGAATTATTTATACACAAAACATTGCAAATGGTTATCAAATCGTTGACAGAAAAATTATCTTTAATTTCTTTCAATTTTGATTCATATTCATCGGACTCTACTTCAAACGCAAACCGAGTAAAATTCCGAATTCTACGTCGATTATTTCTATCACCGATTTCTCCAAAAAATAATTTATGCAATGTCTTAATACTAGATGATTTTTCTGTTTTCAATGAAAGTTCTAATTCTTTTAAATCTACTAATTTCGCCATTGTTGAAAAGAAAAATAAAATAATAAACTCACTTCATAATCAGATGTTCAGCTGTATACACTGTGACAGCAGTTTCATCATATAATTTTTCGGCTTCAAAGACATTCTTCAGAAATTATTTCCATCCCTGTGGGTGTTCGTATATCCCAGTTCTGAATACCAATTTTTATGGAATTCTTCTTCCTAAAAGTTCTTGCGGAATTATAATTAACTCATAATTGATTCATATCTGACACCGTTTAACTTTTAAATACTTATATTAACTTAAATTATTTACAGAGAAAATATTTACATAAGACTATTTACAAAATAAACAATCATAACTCTAATTAATCAATTACATCTTATACGGGAAATCGTCTTCATCTTACGTTCTTTTTATATCAACTTAAAACTAAAAACATTACATTCTCCTTTCTTCCGTTCAGTTCTTTTTTTTACCGCTTAAATCGTCTGGCTTCTTAGGAATTAATAGCTGCTTCAAAATCGTCTGCCTCACTCAGAGACTTTTCATCAAAGTTGCGATGCGTAGAAAACAATATGCAGATCTAATAGTGGAGGAGCTTTCTCATATATATATGCATATATTTTACAGTGTCTGTCATTAAAGAAAAATTAAATATTTGTTCATTTTGTGCAAACAACTTTATTTAACGGTTTGCGAGTGTACAATTAGAAAAACCTGAGGATGTTAGTAAAATTGAGGTGTTGAGAGCGGAATTAATATGCATAGTACCAAACAAAAACATACGATCTTAATTTTCAAATTGCTACAAAATATATTTAGTAACTTTCTTTAGTAATGGTATGTAGGTAATTTGCTTCTTAGAAACGAAAATAATTGTGCTAAGTGTAACAATATAGGGGACATCTCATTTGTTGCTATAAAATTTATTAAATGAAGATGCTCACTAAATTTGAAAACCACAAATATTTTCAATATGTAAACGTGACATTAAGGACATGTAAAAGTCCTTAAAATTGGAATCAGGGTTTCATGTATTTTACATTAAAATCAAATAAACACTAAGGACATTATAATGAGAGAACGTTAATGAGATTTAAATGCAAAGTTGTGTTTATACTTTCTTAAACTATAAAAGTGTTAGGTTAATATCAAATAAAGAATATAGTATTAATTTTAGAAAAAAATTTAATTTTTCAGAGGATCCAATTTATTTGTCAGAGTTGATCCATATTCTGAAAATACGTTGTTAAATGTTATTCCACATACACAGTGAAATGAAAAATTTTCTTTTAAACAATTTGCAATCAATTGCTATATTTATTTAGAAACCAAGCACTTTGTAGTTGTTACTTATTTCTCTTTTAATGAGAAAATAATTAACATTCATATTCTATACTACACTGTAAAAAAAGTAAATTTATGGTACTTTAACTTTGAATTATCCACTAAATTTACGGAATATGTCACTTTTTTCACATAAACGGTAAATTCTTGTATTTGTTTGTGTTTTACGACCAAAATCGTTAATATAATGGCAATGTCCGTTGATATAAAACCGAGGTCTGTTTTTTAACGGACATTGTGTGGAATCTCTGCTGCATCCTTTTTACAGTGTAGTTGGGTAAAATTTAGTAAATAGCCAGCTATTATTAATTTAAGATGTAATAATAACACTTCCCGGGATATCCATTATTCTGGAGACCCTTTTAAACATTCGGAATTACAAAAAAAATATTTTCTTTGTAGATTTAAAGAAGAATTTTGTTTAACAGTTTTCTTTCTTTTTTTTCTTTTTTTTTTTTTTTAAGCCTTCAAAAATGCCTTTGTTTTTTTAAAAAAACGAATAACGGATGTCAAGATCAGAATCACTATACATTGTATCGGCATTAATTATGTAATCTTCATTTACAAATTGTTCCAAATATTCACAACTGGGAGAAAATTAAATATTTCACAGTCGAGTTCAAATTAAAATTTAAGTTCTTAGTAATTTATATTTATCTTGCAAAATTCCTTCAGGCAAAACAAACAGAATATAATTAGTTCAATTGAAAGCATTTCGTATATTAAAGAGAAACTAAAACTAAACATTGAAAGCATTCTAACTAAAGTAAAGATATATTTAGAAATTCAAAACTTTTCACGGAAAATAGGGTTTCATGTATTTTACTTCTAAAAGAAAACAACTGTTATGCAAATAATGATAAGAGTACTAGGTTTAGGAAAACTTTAATGCAAAGTTTAGGTGTAAATGCGAAACTGTATTTGCCCTTTCTTAATGCATAAAGGTGTTCCGTTATTACTATAAAAAAAGAAAAATAATTTTGGAAAATTTCGGAATTCTTCAGAGAAGCAAAATTAGTCGATTGGACAATTTTGTAGATTTACTTGGTAATAAAACGTTATTAAACCCGGGTTTTTGTACAAAAACCCAACCCACCAGTGTTTTTGTGGGTTTTCTGGGTATTTGTGGGCTTTTCTGGGTTTTTCTGGGTTTTATTTATTCTTCTGTATATTTGTATATTTCATAAGATATGTGTGTACTCATTTAAAAATATACTTATTAAGTTGCATTTTTTAATTACATCTGATCTATTTATTACTAATTAATATTATTTATAATATCAGTTAATAAATTTATTTAATTCTGATACTAATATCAATAAAAAACTTAAAACTAATATCAGAATAAGTTTATTAACTGATATAAAATAATTTTCATACTATTAATTATTCATGTCAATTATTATTAATACTATTATTGACTATTATGTATATTAATAATAATAGTATTATTATAATGAACTTAATACTATTTTAAGTCATAAAAGTGAGTTCTTATCACTTTTAAATATATTTTAGTTATCACAATGAATAATTAATTTTATTTTTGTAGTAATTAAAAATTAATAATTAAAACTTTTATAATAATTAGAAACTATAATAATTAAATTAGCTGGTTTTGCCTGCTAGCAGGGCTGGTCCATAGCAGGGCTAGCAGGGCTGTCGAACATATCTCAAACTAGGTTCCAGCTGCATACAGCTCTGTATAGCAGGCATATTGCGCACACACTACCAAATATTGCGCTACATTCGTAACAAAACATATATTTGAACAAAACTCTGTTAAACAACCTATCTGTAGACATATAAATAGAGGGAGTGGCATTTTAAGGCAAGATATTAAGATTTTTCTTCTTAAAGGAAAAATACAGAAAAAGAAAAACAAGTTAGATTCTGATTTTTGTAGTTTTTTCCAAATCTCTACGTTCTGTTCCATCTAGCTCTACTTCCATCAGGAGAATTTTCTCTACATTTATATTCATATACTCTAAATTGCAGAACAGACTAGATTCAGAACAGTGTAAAAAATTACTAAAAACTATAACTATTACCATAAAAAGTAAAGTTAATGTGATTTTGATTTTTAAACTAAAAATAAACTCAAATATAATTATTTTGTATTACATTGCGTAACTTATTTGAAAAACATTTTTTAAAATAAATAAATAAATTGAAAAAATAAATATTCTGAAATAAACTATCACCTGATTTTCACAAATATGACTGTCTTTTAATGTGATTTTGTAAAAGAAGCTACCTAGGTTTTGAGCTTAAAAGGAAATTTTGTATTATACTATTAAGGGGATTTGCAGACTCAGAAATGATTTTTTGCAAAAACCCACTTTTAACAAAAACTCAGGTGGGATTTTGTTGGTGGACCCATCCATAAAAACCCTGTTGGGTTTTTCTGGGCTGGGCCCACTTTGCCAAAGTCATGATCGATGAAAATGTAGCAAAATATACCGATGGGCATTCCACGGACGGCTGCGATAGGTAGTTTTTTACTTTTTGTAATGAAAGCTATCGAAAAGTGTCTACAATTTTGGCCACCACGGTATATTATAACATTAACAAATAACTTTATTACAGTTTAAAGTAATATATCTCTGTATCCGTTCTTCTTAATGAAGATTTGAGTGCTTTAAAGAATGTGTTTTACAATATGTATGTGTGTATATATATACATATATATGTATACTTTGTTTTGTATATATACGGAAGAAACACACTATTCTTAAAAGGATAACTCTACATTTATAAAGTGCATTCTACTTATACGTTCCGTGTATATTACTTTAAAATCATTTTATAAGGCTATATATTTTTTATGTAGTCTAAAAATTTATTCAAATTTTTTCTGTAACAAATTTTATATTAAAAGTCGAATAAAACAGCGATAGATAGCCTTGTCTTGTATTAATTTCATAATTTGAGAAACATTCTTTATTTTGAGTATTAATTTGTCTTCACTGAGTAACTTCAAAATTTAATAAGCGGTATAGCCTAGCATAGTTATCTAAAGATTAATATTGACTTCTAAGGTGTCGAATACATATTAATACCTTAATGTGGGAGGTAGAGATTAAATGAATAAAAATTACTTCTTATTTTTATTTCTACTTGCCATTTTATAAATTCGTCTTTGCAATGAAAGGAAATCAATATAAAATGTTCCGCATTCAGACTTATTCAAATATCTGTCTCATGTACTTTGGTAAAGGGGATATAAATGAGATTTGAAACAGATAGATCTCTGTTCTCGTGATTGCTTTGCGGAACGAATATTTGTTGAATGTCCTTTGTGATACAATGCTTAATTTTATATCATCACAGCTTTAGTTTGCAAATCTGCGATAAATTGGAGTTAATAAGGGGAATTCTGGAATTCTAATTTTGTTACATGTCGCTTATTACAGGAAATAGTGTCTGTTTTAACATACTTAAAACAAATGTCTTTTCAATATGTTGAATAATAATATGTATTTCAAAACCAATTTAATGAAATAAAAATTTGGAAAAAAGTACGAACTATTTTTAAGCTTTCATACATAAAAAAGTGAAAACGGAACCATTATAAGATCACTCCTGCGTCAATCTGTCCGTCTGTTACAAGAACTTCACCCGTAAACTATAAAATATGGAAAATTCAAATTAGAGGAAGTAATAAAACTATTGACCACACATATTTACAAATTATTAAACATTCACAAATATGTTTACGAGAGGATAGGGGGGGGTAGTTTAAATGCTTGAAAAAATAATCTTTTCTTTGTATACCGTGCGGAATATCATAAAAAAGCTTCCGTTAAGCTGAACTCAAAAATATATTTCTTTTAATTTTAGTATTACTAGGTAGAACCCGTCAAATTTTGACGAAAGAAAAATGTGTAAGAAGGAATCGTTTCATTGATTTATTTTAAACCTACAAAATTAGTTATATTAAAAACTACACCTTATATTGGTAAGTCTAACTCTGAAAGAAATCATATTTAATTTAAAGTTAACAAAATATTATTTCTATAAATCTAAGTTGTAGAAATTGTTAACTTTATTCGTGCATGTACTAAGCAGTAAGAAATATTAGAGATCTGTTATTATGATAAAGTTATCAATTAAGGATCATATGCTAGTATTCCAAAAAGAAAAAAAAGCAAAATTTATTCCACTTTGACTCCATCATGGATTTTTTTTCCCTGTGAAATCAAAACCCGACATCATTTTCCCCTATCAAAATTTGCAAATGCACATTTCATATTTGCATTCATCTTTTCAAAAAATTGGCATCATAATTTGATCATTTTGATTCAAAACTCCAAGTCTCGATGGTAATTGCTGAAACAGATATTAAACTATTGATATTCTTTTTAAGTATAAATCAAATTTTGCAAATGAAATCAAAATCCACCGGGTTTTATAACAGACAATATTCTAGAAATTCACAGCATACATTTAAATTTAAATTTCCCCCCTTTTTAATGAGAAAATGGCAACAAAAAGTATAATAATTAATTTTTTCCTTTGCTTTTTACTCTATGGCTTTTAATAGAAATGGTATACTCTTGTTGCCACAATTAGAAAAGCGGTATTAAAAACTACAAAAAAAAAAAATAATTTTTCAGAAACAAATTAAGATACAGTTTTTAAATAAATTGTATTTAAATGTATAATTTTCCCCCTATACAATGGTGTAAAAATTGAAAATCTGCGATGCTTATAAGGGTAAAAATTTGCAGGAGGAAAAATTACAATACGAAATTGCATTTAAAATTAGAAAGTGTTACCATTCGCAAAACGACGTATGCGTTATGCACAGAGACGTTTGGCCTTTATAACATAGATACTTTCAGATATAGCATCGAAAATGTATTGCAAAAATATGCTCCCTCCATCTATTTTCGAATCTACAGAAACTAAAATTATGAAAAAAATAAAGGAAGTAGAAATTAATTTATACCTTGTTGGAAAACTATATCGATTATCCCAGGATGCATAGGTTTTGAAAAAAGAAATATTTCTCTGTTGCACACAAATTTCGTTTTATCAGCATTCAGCAAATGTATTGAGAAGCGTCGGAGGTACCTATCTTTGGAAACTTATAAATCTGTTTTAGATAGTAATTTTCGATAAAAAAATCATTGAAAATTATCATTTAGTGAAGATGAATCATTGAGTCATAAAATGTCCAGTAGCAGTACAAAATCAATAAACAACAAATCGTTAATTTAATAATTAGAATGAACACATTAATTTTCAAATTATTTCTTTTGTTAAACTTTAAATTTCAGAAATTCCACCACTTTTAAAAGAAATGTATTTTTATCCTATTTTATCAAGGAAATTGTCTTGTGAAAAGAATTATATAGTTATTTTCATTTTTACTGGTATGAAAGAAGCTTTTTTGCCACTTAGTCTAGTTATTTAAAAATATGGCACTGGATGTTAATGGGTTAATCAAATCAATGCTATGGAATTCACGGCTAGCTTGCGTTGAGTGAGTCTCTCAATACATCTCTCATGTTTTCAGCTCACAGGCTATCATAGCCTGAGAGCTTACGTGCCCGCCCGTTCTGTATGTACGTTCGTAACGCGATAACTGATGATAAAAGTATCTTATTCACTTGAAATTTTGTATACAGGTATATCCTGATAAGGCGCTTCCCTGATTAGTTTTTGGAGTTCATTCGATAAGTATAATAGGGGGCACGGGGGGCTCATCCCCTTAATTGATATAAATGGGTTTTTCATTCAGAATTATCAGTTTTCGTTCAAAATATAGGTATAAGATCATTCGAATGAGGCGCCTCAGTGATTGGTATTAGGTGGTCATTGTATAAGTATAAACAGGGGAAACGGGGGTTCTAATGCCCCTCCCCTTAATTGATATAAATGGGTTTTTCATGCAGAATAATCAGATTTCTTTCAAATCTCTGAATAGTTTTGGAAGTTTAATGGTTAAGTATAAAAGAGAGGGGGATAACTCCTCTTAAATTATATAAATGGGCTTTTATTAAGAATTTTCCGATTTGCTCTGAATTTTGGATGTAGATTTTTTACATAATAAAGCATGTCCCTGATTAGTTTAGCGGACTCAATGATTAAGTATAAAAGTGGGAATAGGGGAGCTGTTTCCCCTTCTTAATTTTTTTTTCCAACGGAATTAACCCTTGAAAATATAAGGCTGTAATGTACAATTAGTATGCGTAGCCTGTGAGCTCAATGCCATCAATTTAACTGGGCAGTATTCTTTTTATTAAGACTCAATTCCTTGGGGACGAGCGTTTTTGACAGAATTTTTTATCTTTTATCACCGGTTTTTCAAAACAGACATATTGGCTTAATGGAATCGAGAAAATGCCGGGTTTAAATAAGGCAAACATTACAATAAAATTTCTAGTGAGGATTCTGAGCACCGTATGCGGCACGTATACTAGTCGCTTTTCTTAAGGGGTTAATTAAGAGTAGAATGGCCGTGAGTGGTTATTTTGGCTGCAATTCCATGAATATATTTTTGTTCAAACGAGAAATTTTACTATAAAACGTATAAAAACTACAAAGAGGAAAAACGTTAAATAAAAAATTTAAAACTACTTTTAACTCAACATTCTGGTGTGAAATATTTCTATAAAAGTTATCTAAACTTGCTGGCCTTTCTAATGTTAAAACCTATTTGGAAAAACATTGAACTGATCTTGGCGGTGTTCTTAATTTGTGACGTAATTTTGAAGCGCGCTTAGGGCAATGTCAAAAACTTTAAACGAGGGTTTTATTTTAGCTCAAATGATTATTTCTATGCTGAATTTAGTTTTATGAAATGTAAAATGAAGTTTAAATATGCATTATTTTTACTGTCAATACCGAAGTAAATTCATAAAAAAATAATATAAAATAAGAAAACAGAGTTATGAAAAGTAGCAGTATCTGATATTATTTAGATTTCATGTCTGTTTAAATTTTCATTATATTGACATTATTAATATTTATTAATGACATAATTTTCTAGTATATACAGCTGTGCCCATATATGCCAACATCTCTTAATTATTCAGAAGTCTGGTTGTAGACAAACGTGTTTCCAAATGGAAATTATATTTAATAAACGGTTTTAAAATAAAATCTAGTAAATATTATATTAAAACAGCACACGTTTTCTTATAAACACTTTCCGTTTTTAAACTTTTTTCCTTGTATCTGACTCTAAAATAAATAATGGATGTTGGCATCCTTGTTATACCCAACCCTACGTTGTATAGTATTATTTTTTTTACAAAATCATACTAATTTGTTAAGAAAGATTATTTTCAATAAGATTATACAGTTAACAATATTTATATTTATTGTACGGAACCCACTGAGCACGATTAGTACTCAAACTTGACCTTTTTTTATTTATTTGTAAATCAAATAGTAGATCTATATTTTTTCTCTTATTAAGCAAAAAAATTCTTGATCTTATTTTTACAGATTATGAAAACCAGTTTTATTATTAACACGTTCGCTGCCGCTTACGTGAAAACGTGATGATAGTTAATGCCACACTATAGAAGTGGGTTTTTCCCAGAAGCCGATTTACTTTTTATAACAAAGAATCAAAGAAAGACTTTCCCGCGCCAGCGCGCGACTGGCTATTGGACGTCACCCCCCCCCCCCATAACGCGCTGGCGCGTGAGTGGCCCCTTAACGTTGGCGCTATATCATGCGCTGGCGCCTGAGCGGCAGCGAATGTGTTAAAGTTTTCTTTAAGTTTTTTTTATTATGCAACATACTTCATGAACTGCTAAAAGGTGTTCATAAAAAATATAACTGTAAGCAAAATTTCTATAATACACTGTAAAAAATATCCGTAAAAATACAGAAAGTTTTCCCTTAAATTTAACGGAATACTTCCGTTTTTATTAAAAAACAGTAAAACTTCCGTTTTCTGGTAACTTTTCCGTTTTCTTTTCAAAATACAGAAGTTTTTCCGTAAATTTTACAAAACAATTTGATCATCCTTTCAGAACAGTATAATTTCCGTTAATTGACGTTCTGGATTGTACACAGAGATGGCGCTGTGTTTGGACAAAATACGGAATAATGAATTGTATTGTGAACATATGTTGACATTTTAAGACTTGGTTTGTTATTGTCATTTCTTTCTCTTACTCTGTCTTTTTTTTAAGTAAATATGAGCCAAAATCTTTTCACAGACCAATTGAAATTCGATCTATGTATACATATTTAATTTTTCGAAGTTAATGCCACATAAGATACCGCATTAATAATGACCATGAATTTAAATTTAAATTTAATTCATTCAGTCTTTTTTAAGAAAATTTTATATTTATCAATTAAAAATTAAACATTATGCAACTTACTAAGCTTTAAAAGTTTGTATTAGATTTTATATTATTTTAATATAATATTATTAAAATGATACGATAAATATTGCTTCTAGTAAAAAAAAAAAAAAAAAAAAAGATTATTTTCTAAGATTTTGGTGGAAATTATATTTTCTAAATGTATACAATTTTGAAAAGAAATCATAATTGTTCCTATTATATTTTGATGTAATTTTTTTGTGGTGTAGTAACTGTTATGATGAACTGAACATTATGATAATTCTTTTTTAAATTGTAATATCAATTAAGTCGAAAATAAATTACCAAACTCATTTAATTAGAAATTAATTAACATATATATCTAATGAACGTTCTGTAAAAATGTTAAATATTGCATAACTTAGTTAGAAAATTTATTTTTGTCAAAATTTTGAATCACGCGGATCTTTAAATTTTGTTCAAAGAATTAATTGGGAAAAAACATACTTAATAAATTTTATGATCGGAATAAATGCGTACATCAATATTTAAAGATTTTTTTCTTTTTTAATGATAGTTTGTTTAAAATATGTAGAATCCAGTTAAACTTAATATATTTTAACTTGAGTATAATAAATTACAATCAAGCAAGAAAAAAAAATCGAATGGTTAATATTCTTTTCACAACTTTTACATTCATTTATTAGAACTTTGCATATTTTTTATTGGATTCTTGAAAACTGCCTTTAAAATTATCTTTCTAAGAGTTAAAGAGTAAAAATGCTTTTTGTATTTTTACATTTTATTTTAAATTATTTATTTATTTATTTTTTAGAAATTAGGTGTAATATAGATTTTGTTGAAAAAAATAAAAAATAAAAAAAAACTATGAGGGGGGGGGGGGGTAGAGTTCTGCACGGTCCGGAATTTCTGGGCTCCGGGCCCAGGCCCAAATCGAATCAATTTCTTAAAGAAATTCAGGATTTTCTTAACATACAATTGAGATTCCTTTAAAGAACACCGCATAGACAATTGTGTGATATATTTACCTATGTTTTAAAATTACAATATGTTCGCAACACAGAGATTACACAATAGCAACATTAATTATTACTTAGATTCGTAGATGTTTCAACATTCAAATAAAAATTCATTAAAAAAAATTATAATGTAATTTAGAATAAAAGAAAAAAAGCGAATTACATCATAATTTTTGGAGCTGTATAATAAAAAGTGGATTTGTAAAAATATTTCTCTGCCACGTATTAAAGTTTTTCTGAAACTCAAAAAATCTACCTTCTGACATATTTCTGGATTCAGATATTTTCAGGTTGGCACGTCGAATCGCTTTTTCCATTTTTAATAAAGGCGATATGTCTTTCAGAAAATGCTGTTAAAGATAGTGTTTTGAATCGAATTTACAAAAGCTTTATCACGGGAAAAGAGAAAAAGAATCTGTCGAATGGCTACTCCTTGTCTTGTCGAAAATGGAAAACTTTTTCATTTCCAAATCCCTTCAATAATCAGCTCAGGCTTGTCAATTTTATGCCTTTACAGTTAAAAGTTAGTCAGAAAATGTGTCAAAGTTTCGCATTGATGAGCAGCGAATTTGAAAAATACTTTAAGTTATATTTACTTAGATACATATTTTTCTAATAATAAAAACTATTTTCTTAAATAGGAAAATGCTACACAGATGTGAGCCATCCATTCTTGGAACAAAAATCTATCATTACCGGTCTATAGTACTAGAATTCGGGGAAAAGATTAGTGTCCTTGAAATGACTGACCTCTGCCTGATCCCTGAATATGACCCCCCTTGCCTGAGGCAACATATGGGTCATCTGAGACATGCATCGCAGAACAAGTTCACAATTTTTAGATAAGAGAATTTTCTCAAAGTCTTAAGTAGATATACTTAAATATACTGTAAAGTAATGCATTAAAATGAAATAAGTTTTTTTTTCTTATTGCACATAATTTCAGAATTTTTAAAAAGCATTAAATGTTTGTACAAGAATTTTAAAATAAAAGCATTGACATTTTGAAAAAAAAAAAAAAAAGACTACCCCCCCCCTCCTTTTTTTTAAATTCTCCATTTTTTTCTCCTTATTTTCAATCTTTTTACTAAGATGAATTTGGAAAAAAAAAAGGTAGTAATAACTCTTAAACAAGCATTGTTAAAATTATTTTAAATAAATAAATACATTATTTTACTGAAAAATAAATAAATAGTGTGAAAAAAATGAAACTTTTTCTAACTGCAATTTGAGAAATATACCTAAGTATCACTAATTTTATATTTTGAGAAGAAAATATTTGGCAAATCGTTTAATATTTGATACGACTTATTTTAATTAATAATAATTTATATTTCAAAGCAAAGATCCTTTGCGGTAGAGGAAAAATGGGAATTTAATAATAAAATTTTATTCTGTAAACAAGTTATTTTATAAAATGTAATTGAAAAAAGTCTCAATTCTATTCATGTAGCACAAACAGAAAGTATACGTCAGACGTCACATGTAAAAGAGTAAAATAACAGAAAAAAAAAAAAAACCCGAACAGCCAATTTTAATGGTAAACGGTATAATAATTATAATAATAATTATTTATTATTATATGCATAAATATATTATTTACATAATATATTTATTAGAAACATACTTATATATTTTATGTAATTTTTAATAAAAAAAACATATATTATTATTAAATTATATGTTAAATTATGAGATTATTTATTAAATAATGTATTGATATATATAATTTTATATTATAGTTATGTATTATATGAATTAATTTTTTATAAATAATAATATATAATAAACAATAATTTTAATATAATATGTAGATAATATTTTATATAATATATATAATTTAATAATAATAATAATAATATATAATTAAAATTATAAATAATCGATACAAAATACATGTAATAATAAATAAATATAAATAATATAAATGTAATATAATGCATATTATATACATATGCATAATGTATGTTAAATATATATATGTTAATATATTTATATCATTATATTTTTTAATTTATATTTATTATTTTAATTATATATAACGTATATATTATCATTATTATTGAATTACATATTAATATTGTATTATATTCATATATACATAACATATTTATATGTTATAATATATGTTATATAAAAATAATATAATAATAATATATTAAATAATAATAGTCATAATTGAATAATATATCATAATAATAATTTTTTTCATTAGTAATTATCTTTATTCAACCAAATAATAAGTCAATAAAAAATTACAGTGTCATTTCAAATATTTTTCTGAGTTATAATGTTGATTGTAGTAGTATATGATTGTAGTTATAAAACTTACATGTCACAGAAGTCTCATTATGTTTGATTGTGTTCTTACATATATATTCAATATTTTATGTGTTATTTTACCTTTTTAATATAATTCATGTCTCAAAAATATAATAATAAAGTAGAAGTTGGAATGTAACCAACTCGTTTAAGCAATAAAAAATTGCTTTGGCTTGAATAGAAATTTCAAACAATCTGAATTAAAATCTTCTGGAATAATATTGAGTGTGCACACAGAAAAAAAAAGAAACAAGATAATATACAGCTGTCCAGAAGTTCACTGCAGTTTAAAAAAAAAAAAAAAAAAAAAAAAAAGACTTTTTGCAAGTTTTATAGGTACCTACTTGCTTTTTCATGCTTATTAGCATGTTTTTTTTTTTTTTTTTTGTTTAATTGAGACATGATGTATTTACTTTGCTTATTTACTACTTGAGTATTGCATTATTAGACAAGTTATCACCAGTTCCTCTTTAAAAAAAAATATGTTTTGTTTATGAGTTGGTGTTGTAGCATTGAGAGGAGGCATGTGTTTGTGGGGGTTTTTTTCTTTTATCTCCCGCGTTTCACGCTTTTTCTTTGTCGGTCGTCGGGGAGATATATGTAAAGGCGTTTTCCTTTACATATTAGTTAATAATTGTTTTTCCCCATAGTTAAAATTACAATATTCCCTTAATTTGTATCTTTATTTAATAAGCTAGATTTTTAATCCCTTTAATTCCATTCAGTTACTAACGGCCATTTTTCCTTTAAAATATAATTTCAGTTATCTCTAATTCTTTCTTTAAAACCACAACGTACTTCAGTTTGTTCATGTACATGTATGTATTTTCCCAGCAACAACCTTTTAAAGAGTTATTTCTCGGCTGTTGTTAAGCATAGTTAAACGCTATTCACTTAAGAACCAGATGTGCTATGTTTGTCTTTATTTTATTTCATTTGAATTAATTTCCTTTCTGAGCCCGTGAGATTTTTGGTTAACCCTATGTAAAGAATGCAATCCTTGTGGTTTCCCGAGCCATATGCTATCTTTTATCATTTGGCGTTAATTATTTCAAATCATGCCCTTTGGTTTCTATCATTGAAAGTCTATTTAACGGAAACTCTCCACGTGCCTTCTCTCACCGCAATTTGTGCTTATCAGTCGTTTTTGGCTATTTTTATGTACATGTATCGCGCCAACACTTGACGATGTGAAAAATGTATTTGTGACCTCTTCTTCTCTGTAAGTACTAGCGATCGGACCTATCTCTGCGAGGGTCCCTCTCTGGCACGGCAACCTTTCTTGGAACTGTGAAATTAATAAAAACTTGTCTCCAGTAAATTTGCCTCCTGTGTTGCCTTTCTCAATTATTCATGGATTATGTACGAACTTGGGATTGAAACTACACTTACGATTTAGCAACGCAAACTTCCTATATGATGTTGAAACCGTCCTCATAGAGGAGATTACGGTAAAAATTAAACAGCTGCGAACTGAAACTTGAGTAAAGGGTATGTTGAAAAATTCAAAGTATTATGTTATTAAAGGAGGCTATGGACATCATTTATTTGACAAAACATGTTCATGTATATTTTCGCCCTAGCGTGTGCTTGTGTGTATGGGGAGGGGGGGGTGGATTTACAGGGTGAGATATGAAAATTACGTAATTTTAGAAATAGATTTCTATTAAATAATTTACAGGTTGTTAAACACTAGTCAATCCTTTTCATAAAACTCATAATTTTTTTCACTTTTTTTTTTTTTTTTTTTTTTTTTTTACAAAGATAATTTTGTAAATTTTCACAGAAATGTTTTTACATATGTATCAGAGTTTCCCCCAGAGGGTTTCAGGGAGGCGCTCCGCCCCTCCTGCCCTTTAATTTAAAACTAGCGCCCCTCTTGTCCCTCATCCAAAAACTAGCAACCCTCTTGTCGCTCATTCAAAAAAAATAGCGCCCTTCTTACCCCACATTTGAAAAAAAAACGCAGCTCTTCAGTGATGATGAGGACGCGCTATAACGCGTAAATTACGTAAAAAATCGGCGACGGAACTCAAAAAATAGCTCTTACGCATCACACAAAACGTGCAATTTCGTCAAAAAATCACGAAAAAAAGTCAAATTTCACTAAAAAAAATCACAAAAAATTGGCTAATTTCGTACAAAATTTTGTAAAAACGGCAGATTTCTTTAAAAGATCGTAAAAAAAGATAAAGTTCGTGCAAAAATTGCGATGAAACGGAAAAGTTTGTAAAAAAAATTCACGAAAACGGCAATTTTCGTCAAAAAATCGCGATAAAACGGCAGATTTCGTATAATGATTTGCGGAAAACCGCAAATTTCACCCGAAGATCGTAATAAAACGGAAAATTCTGTCAAAAGATTTCAAAAATTCGCGAAAGAATGCAAAATTTGTCAAAATATCTCGAAAAGACGGCAGATTTTGTCAAAAGATCGCAAAAAATGCAAATTTCGTCAAAAAGACACACACACAAAATAAGTTAATGCCAGAAGTGAATTTTTCTGTTCTAAAAATTAATTTTCCTGCTTCAAAATTGTGTTTTTAATGCTCAAAAAGGGGATTTTCCTGCTTCACAATCAATGCGTGTGAAGAGAAAATTGCACCTGGGGCATAATTAGAATTTGAGGCTTCCCCCCCCCCACTCCCAACTTTTTCTTGTGAGAGCCCAAAAATGAAGTTTGTTGTATAAATTTGGCACCCCCTAAATTTCTGCGCCCGCGGCAACCTCCTCCTCCCCCCCCCCCTATGTTCACAATCCCCTTTTGACTGTCCAAAACTTTCTAAATGTGAATCCTGAAAGCACCCTTTTATGAAACAAAAAGAATCTTTTATTCAATAAAAGTATTCTTAAAAAAAAAAAAAAGTCTTTTTCAATAAATCGGACTTTTCACTTAACAATTTAACAAAATCGGCCGTTTTTTCTCGATCTTTCATGATATTTGTCGTGTTTTCGAATTTTTTTAACGCAAAATATGCCTTTTTGCGATCTTTTAACAAAATCGACTGTTTTTTCGCAATCTTTTAACAAAATTTATAGTTTTTTTTTTCCTTTTTGTTCAATTTTTTTGGCAAAATTTTTGTTTTTTCTCGATTTTTTAGCGAAATTTCTGTTTCTTCACGATTTTTTGAACCGCTATATACTAGATTCAACTCTATAAAAGTGCCCTTAAAAATCAAAAAAGTGCCCTTACAGAACAGTAGCGCCCTGCCCCTTTTTAAACCTGGGGGAAACTCTGTATATATATATATATAGTAGGCAAATTCAAAATTACAATCCAGTTTTCTAAGCAGTTTTTAATTATAAACCAAATGCAATTTTTTTTTTTTTTTTTTTTTTTTTTTTTGTAATTTTTGTAATTTTTAAAAAGGAATTTAACATTAAATGATCTAAATTACGAATATTCATAACTTCATCATTTTGAACGATTTGCTGAATAATGAGTGTCTATTTCATACCCTAATATAAAATTACAAAAAAGGTAAAAATTTGATAATGCTGCTGAATGTTTCAGCATTTGGTTCTATTTGGGCAGGAAGATGACCCCTAACATATATTTTTACAATTTGAAAAGTACACGATCCCCATATGAATAGCTATTTCTGTTTTCTTCCTTGTGTGTGTGTGATTATCTGAAGATTAAAATGTTTGGGGTTATTCTCACTCACTTAACTTTTATTTATTTATTTATTTATTTATTTTATGGAACAGGATCGGCTTTCCAGAGCATCTCTCCCCCCTCCCACCCATCTCGGAAATTTACAAACAATAGTACGGTTAATAAACTGTGTTAGCCTTTAGATTATTTTATTTTCAATGTGTAATTGTTTAAGGTCACTTGAAATAATTTTTAAAAATATCTAAAGATTTTACATCAAAGGTATATTGACAAGTGTCCCTCCACGACTGTAATTTCCCGTGATAGAAAATTTTTATTTCTGTTTTTAATATTTTAAAGTATTATCTTAAAGGAAAGGAGAGTTGGATCTCACCTGATGAAAAACAGATTAAATTATTTCTATTTTTTCAGCATGCACACATATATTCGAAAATCTACCCCCTTCAGGGATTTCGATGCCTACACTAAATTCTTTAAATTTATGCACTGACTTTATCTCCCTATAGTGAAACTCTGAGCGGAAAGATTTACCAATAAAAAATAACGTCATAAAAAATTATAATTACTTAATAATGACATATTGTTTCATTAAGGTTTTAGTCATCATCACTCTGCCAAATTGGGTGAAATCATATCCAAATCAAATCTTTCGGCAAAAAAAATTCAAAACGTGCGAAAACTGCTACCCAAACCAAACTGAATCCTGAGTGCAAAGAAATTAGAAGTACCTTTTGATATCTTTGCTGATAGAGCTAGGGCACAGCACCAAGTAAACTGTCATTTTCACTGTTTGGGTGGCAGAAACATCGCCGCTCCTCGTTTGTCGTCATTTAAGGGTGTATTCGGAAAAACGCTTTTTCATCTTCAACAGCTCGAAATTTTTCGATACAATTTCAGACACATTTTTAAAAGTAGAAACATTAAATTTGTTGAGGGGATTCTTGAAGGACGTATGAGGATCCCTGTGATGTTTTTTTTTACGCTCAATTCATTAAAATTTGAGTTATAAACAATTACCTTATCAATATGACCCTTCTTTTTCGTTCCCAGATTTCCCGCTTGGGAAAAATCTGTTCGAAATGTCGTTTTTCATTGCTTTTTTTGCAATATTTTCTGCAATTATCTAAGAATCGACAATCACGGCACCTTGTGTACGTACTTTCCAATCAAGAGATTTTGAAAATTTGGAGCATTTGAGAGCAATAATGAATTCAAAAATAAATCGGAAAATAAGCAGTTTGAATCGATATACACTCTTAAATCCATTATAATCTTCCCGATATAATGCCTTTTTCGTCCAATCACGATTATTTTTAGAAAAATAAAGTTCTGTCTGGCTATGCTTAATCTTTTTATAATGTTTCATTCCTCCCTCTGCCCCCTCCTCGATATATATATATATAAAAAAAATAAACATTTATTGTTGTTCTCTAGAGTTTAAAAATTCTGTTCCGTTTACGGTTTTCTACTTATAATAAATCAATAATGAATAAAGAAAATTAGGTTCCTTCCGTTAAAAATTACACTTTCCGTCCTTTGCCTCCCCCCCTCTCATCATATACAGTTTCATATTTTTAAATCTTTATTTTATTTAAATAAAACTTGCCGCATTTATTTCTGACTTATCACAATAAATAAATAATAATCTAGATTATCTCGAGCTTATCCTAACTATGTACGTTTTCATCCTTAGCTCCCCCCCCCTTCCAATGATGCAAATAAGCTCAAAATATTTATAAAAAGAATTATAAAAAAAAAATCTTTTACTATTTTTTTTCTCTCTCCAGTGACAAAACAATTAAAAATATCAATACAAATATATCAATTTTTTTATCATCCCCTTTATACCGAAAATTTTTCTTCCCTCTTGCCCCCCCCCCCTCCCCACACACACACACACCTCTGTAGCAGAATGAGGTTTAAAATTTTAAAATTCTTTATTTAAAAAAAAAACTGAAATATTTGTTGCCCACTAATAAGAAAAAATAAATAATAATTAAAATCACTTCCTAACACTTCCTTACGCTTCCCCCTGCAGCCCCCCCCCCTCTTCCGGAATACAAAGGAGTTTTTTTAAATCTTAATTTTACACAAAAAATCTTTTCAATTTATTGCTCCGTAGTCACAAAAGTAATTAATCATTTAACGTGTACCCTGTTCCTACCCAAACTCCAGTTTGCTGATTGTCAGGTCGATGGCTGGCGCAATTTTCATATCGGCTGAATGGCAACACTTGATGCGCCATCTTTATTTTCCTTTCCTCGTGTGTTTCGTGTGTTTGTGCATGGCGTGGCTTGCATTGGCTGGCTATCTGTGTGTGGCTTCGTACAAAGGTTATTCAGGTATGTATTTTTCTGTTTTTTACTTTATGTATTCTTAATTAATTCAAGTAATCTCTTTAAAAATATGTTTATGTTTTTTCATGCGTAACTTTTCGTAGATAGTCGCAAATTTCGTTTCAGTTTCATTAAGGAGAAAATGCGTTGCAACATTCTTGATAGACTGAAGACTTGGAGATATTTTAATGCATTATGTAGTGTATGCAGGGAGTCCTATAAAGTATAAACATATTTTAAGTTATTTTCAATGCTTTAAATGCTTAATAATGCTTTGTTTTGATAGCTACAGATGTAATTTATTTTTGTTAAATTACTTATTAGTAAATTATTCATTTTTCAAGTATTGTTGTTTTGTATTATGTAGATTTTTTTTAAATCATTGATTTAAATCCGTTTTCATTGTTGTTATTGCTATTTTAAAATTAATTTAAGCTGTAAACAAACTTAATAATGTACTTTAATGCAATTTAGTTTTATATAATACAGATAATTAAACTGCTTTCAGAAACATAAACTTTATCTTTGTGAAAAATAAGGTGAAATGTGGAGTTTGTTTAGAAAATAATTCTTCCAAATTTCATTTGAATTAAATTATAAAATTTTTCAACTGTAAGAAAATCTGTGCATTAATATATTATATATTGGGATAATTTATTTGTTAATATTTATTTTAACTTTCTCAAGTTGAGATAAAAACTTTTTCTCCTGTCTTTGGTGATGGCTATTACTTTAAAATTTGAAACATAATGAGTATTCATTTGAATCTAATATAGTGGATCTTGGCCCTTTAGAATGTGGAAGGTACCTGTACAATTATTGTAAAGGTTTATGCTTAACAGTGTTTGAGGATTGAGGGGGGGGGGCAGGGGGTTCTTTGATGGCAGTGGTATAGTAAAGTGTGGAATAATCAAGCGTCAGTTTATTATTTCTTGCCCCCCCCCTCAATCCTCCAATCCTCAAATCAGGAAAAATTATCAAGACATAGATGCAAAAATAGTAAAAATTTCCAATATGAAGTCGCAAAGGATTGATGAAAAATTTCAGTCCAATAAAATAGTTTATTCTTGGAGGGAAATTTTCAAGCTGTTTTTGCCAAGAGTATGAAAGGGGAGTACACTGTGCAACATGAAATATCCTACAGGGGGGGGGGGATTCCCCTCACATCGCCAGGTTTCCCAAATTGGCTTTCCAGATTATTACCTTGTTGATTGTTATATAATAACATTTTTATTAATTTTGTTTTTTTCTGGACTTTTTTTTTTCTTATAATAGAGACAGCGCTCAAAAATGTCCATTTTCTTGAAGGGGGGGGGGGGACTATGGCTCTCCCAAATTAGAAATCGACTGATAAAGTTGATACATTTTTCTATACTAGCAGTTAAAAAAATTAACATCCTAGTTTCTTCCTAAGTTAGTTTAAAAATGTGATGCCTTGCAGTTATTTTAACTAAAACACTGATAAAATTAATTTTTGATACCTGATTTGTAGTTTTCAATGCATTTTGTGTAATAAAGGTTTTTTCATTCCCTAAAATGTTGCATTTTAATCATTTACGTAAATTGTGTGATATTATACACTGATAATTCTTATTATATGCATCTCTGTGTGTGTGTATAGTTTTTATTTTAAAAATAAGAAAAGTCATAAAGTTGTGCAAGATTTAAAAAAATCAAAACCATCACAGACACTGGTGTGCAGTTAGTTGTGCAATATATCATTGTTTTATAAGTTTATTTTTCTAATCTTCTGAGTATTTCTAAACTCGCTTCTATGTTTTTTTTTTTTTTTGTTGTTGTTGTTGCATGTTATTTGATACTTGTATACATTCTAGTAAGTTATTTATTTATTTTGGCTAAACAGTTCTCACTACTACACTTTTCAATTTAAAAAAGAAAATAAAAATAAATAATTTATAAGTAAACATACCAAATCTCTCAAAATAATGCCATTTTGGCATCAATTTTGTATATCAGTGAGTGCATATATGACATGTGTGCGGTCTTTTAAAAATAATGATTGTTTGCAGTAACAATTCATTGAATAATGAAAAAAGTTTGTATTTCTTGTGGGGGTCGCATTGTTTTTGCTAAATTTGTAATTATGTTGTTTTGGCAATTATAGCTGATTAATTACTAAATAAAATTTCATTACTTATGAGCTTGATCGTAAATTAATACATATGAAACAAAGATATGCCATATCGTATCCTGTAGAGTATTTATATATTCCTGATTTTTGTTATTATTTCTTTAATGGATTGTGATTTCTGAAAATAAACAGTATTGCCAAAATTGAATATATGATTTCTACTTGTGATTTTTTTTTTTTTTTTTTTTTTTTTTTTTTCAGAAAGCGAATACTAATCTAGGAGATGTTGTTGCTCATCATATGAGTGAAAAGAAAGTAATGAAGCTCAGAGCAGCTATTTGTATCCACTCAAAGCATCAAAATATAGGTAATTATTTGTTTAATTGTATGCTGTAGTTTACACAAGATGTTTTTAAGACAAAATTTCAACCCAATTACTAATGTTAACTTTTTTATATTATTTTAGAAAATTGTTCTAATGCTAAATTAATGTTTGTTCAGATGGCACGGTTGAAATCAATTGGTTTTTTCTAAAAAAAATAATAATAATAATAATAATAATAATAAAAAGGGTTTTCTTAAAATAAGTCAGATATTTTCTCACTTTTCTTTATAATTTGTTTTTCAGATTATTGGATATAAAAAATTTTTACTTTTAAAATGATTTTTCATTGGATATAGTGAGTTAGGTCATTTTTTATGTATAGGATTAAAACCAGTATGAATTGGTGAACATATCTATTGCTCAACAGAAAAAGTCAAACATGAATTGATCCATGATGAAATAGATTAAAAACATTCAATATTTAGTTAAATATTTTAATTTAAAAAGATAAGATTATTTAACGCAATTAATAACATAACATGATAATCTTTAAGATTTTGCTCAAGCTGATAAAAGAAATTTTTCTTGATTAGGGATATTATAATGAATTAAAATATGTGCATCACCCTGCCCCTTTTCAAATTTACAAAATGCACCCTGTCTTTTTTTTTCAATAGTAAAATGCACCACTGGTTTTACCCAAAAATTAATATTTTTTATTATTATTCCATAGTATTTTAAATTTGTGTGCTCAAAAATGATGGAATTTTTTTATTTCTTTCTGGAAAAGAACATGAAACTATTCAGTCATGTTTTAATTTAATTGTATTTTTAATTTTTATATCATAAAATCATTTAAAATTAATGTTACCTGACTTATCATATTTAAAATTTATGCATTTTGCCGCTTTCTTTTTTCTTCTAAAAGTAATAAAAAAAAATTTCTTGCAAAAGTACCCTTTTTTGCTGCAGTAGTGCCCTTTTGAGTGAATAGCACCATGCCCTTTTTATTTCTAGAGTGAACACTAGCATTTTAATGTGTATATATATATATATATATACCATATAATATTTTTTCTTCCATTATCTGCTGACCAAAAATGTTGACTTCAATTTGTCATTCAAAAAATAAAATTCCAGCAAGTATTTGAAATTTATCATTTGAATAACTGAAAAATATTATATTTATCAAACTACATCAAATGTTTATCATTAATAATCAAAAGATTGTTTATAAAGATTTTCTGAGTATCAATGTTTCATTTTATAGAATAGTTTATTTTTTGAACATAGAACTGTTTCCTAATACTGCTTAAATTAAAATATGAATTTTTTTCAGTTTTCTGCACAATTTCATAATTATTTATTTTAAATAAATTTTTATTTACTTTAATTAAATTTTAAAATGAAGTTACACCTCTTATAATCGAAAAATATCTATTTTTATCAATATCTATGCATAATATATAATAAAAAAGGATGTCTTTAAAAAAAAAATCTGGTGTTAAACCAAAAAAACTGGTTTTGAGAAAGGTTTAAAAAAAAAAGGGGGGGGGGTTATCAACTTTGATTCAGAGTTCTGTTTTTGTAAAATTTTTAATTTTTTCTTATACCTGTGAAAATTCTAGTCATAGTTTTGTGAAATTTTTATCTATATATTCAGGTCCAATAATTGATACATAATAAAATTCAGTAATATATTCTTTGGCGAGTTTAACTGTTTATTTACAGGCCAGATTTTATTTTTAAATTATTAAATTTATAAAAAGATCAATATGAAGGTGAAAAAGTTTTGTGACGGGTCCTTTAAAGGATCTAAAACTTTCTTAAACTTATTCCTCTGCAGCCTAATTCTCTTATTTTATCCCTATCAAGCTGTCACAATTCTCTGATAAGTATTATTTATTTGAAAAATTTCAAAGAAGGAAGTGGAGAGGGGATTTACTTTTTTAAAACCGTAGAGATTTCTTACATGTCATTTTAGATGTTGTTTTTCGGTTGAGCCTTTTGGTAAATATTAAAGAACTTAAGAAAACTCGTATTTTTAATTTTTTATTCCTACAAAGGAAAAAATACTCTAGTACAGTAGACTCCTTCAAATCCGCACAGCTCAGGATCAGAGGTTGTGCAGATTTTAGAATTTTGTGGATTTCTGGTCATTGCTTTGTTTACATTTAAACCTTAATTTGAACCCAATGACTAATGCAACCAAAACTATAATGAATTCTTATAATGTAATAAAATATTAAAATAAATAATAAACTAAAATAGTAAAAATTTAGATATTTTTTTTATTCTTAAAAATTTAAAAGCAAAGGTAGTCTTAGGTAATAATGAATAATATATTATTAAATATTCATTATAAAGATGAAATGTATTTTTCCTAACTTATTCAGTGTAATTTACCTCATAAAAGTACATTACTAATTTACGTGAAAATTATAAAATAAGGAAGTTTTGTTCCAGGTTTAGCCAGACTTAATAACCAAAAAAGCTTGATTAATATTTAAATATATATGGTAAGAAGACTGATTACCAATGATATCAGCAATAAATTAACAGAAATAAATCAGAAATAAATTAACTTATTCATGAAAAAACATGAATTCAGTAATATTAACAAAAATTACAAATTAAAAAATATATGAAATTGATATAAAATTAATAAAGTCAAATTTCCTTCCTGTATCAACTGAATGTTTCATTGTTTACATCCATAAATTATCTGCAGATTTTAGGGTTGCATATTTGAGGGAGTCTACTTTATATAGTTTATAATTCATTTTTTTAATAATATATAAAAATGTGTTCATAACATATTATGTATTTTTGCAGTTGAGCTGTATTTAATATTTCAATTTTATTTATATCCAGATTGTCTAAATTAAAGGAAAGAGTTTATTATTCAGACAGGTGCAGATAGGAAATGTTTCCTTTATCAATTTCTGATTTTCATTTCATCTGTTGCTATAAGTTATACAATTTAATAATAAAAACGAGAATTTTTGAATGTAAAACGAAAGGATGTATTCTAATCCAAACTGTCTGTTTTCTGATTTATTTTTAAATTCATTTTTGCTCTCAAACTCATCAAACCTGTAAATTATCTTTTTTAGAAACTACGTCAGTTGCCTTGTTTGTTGATTTTTTTTATAAGTGCAGAAAATACTGTCAAAGTTGGCGTTTTGAATCGGATTTTCCAAATTGGAAGATCTGGGAACAAAACAAAAGGGATATAGATAATTTTTTTATAATTCAAATTCTAATGAGCTGTGTGAAAAATGAAATCACACCATCTCTTATACATGTTTTCAAAAATCATCTCAACAAGTTCCATGCTTTATGTTTAAAAATGAGTCTAAAAATGTCTCAAAATTTTCAAGCTGTTGATGGTGGAAAAATATTTTTTCAAATACACCCTTAATGAACATGTATTGCATCATTTGCACATCGTAGTAATTTCACAAAGTTAATAATTCTGGAAGTGTGATTTAATCAGCATATTGTAAAACTATATTTAAAATGCTAGCTAAAAGCTTTACTTAGATATTTTAAAAGTACATCTTAATTACATTGCTTCACAGATATCTTAAAACACCAGATATATACAAATAAACAGGGGTGTAGTGGAGAGTATACTGAAGTATACACCGTGTATCTTCTGGATTTTTAAAGAAAGCTCCGTATACCCTCTTTCTCAATGAAGCATTAACATATGCCCTATTTATTAACATTCATAATGATAGCGACCTTCTGCCTTTACCGTACACTCTCTGCTTTTTTTTATGACTACAACACTGCAAATAAAATGTCTTTTTCTGGAAAAAAATTTCAAATTTAGAAAAAATTTGCAAGATCAAAAGTGGAAGGAAAGATAAAATTTTGGCACAATTTATAGTTTTGTTTTTTAATTAAAATATTACTTAGAAATGCACATAAATAAATAAATGTAAGTACCAACTCCTTTCATATTTAATTAAAAATAATAATAAAATAAAAACCTTAACTGCGTTCTTTTCACGAACTGATGAACTTTTACTAATTTATTAGCTTTTATAGTCCCTAAGCTATTTTTAAGTTGAGAGCATACTAAACCACACATGAAAAATAAATCTAATAAGCTAAGCCAGCTATTAGCATGTATATTGTATATTCGTGAAAAATCCCCCCCCCCCCTCCTTATTAGCTTCTCAACAAATTATTGTAAAAATAAAATAAGATAAAAAGCTACTGGTACTGAACGAGACAAAATATAATCTATTTTTAAATGATGTATATAAATTTTGCTTAGGGAGCCATCTACATATTAAAACAAACTTAAACTATTCTTTTCATTGTCAAGTAATTCATATAAAACGGGGTTCGTGATTTTTTTGATTTTTTTAATAAAAATCAAAATAATCGGATTTTTTTGATTTAAATCGGATTTTTTTATTTAAATCAGATTTTTTTGATTTTTTTAAAAATTGCCACATATTATTATTATTTTATGACTTTTTGTTTAATTTAAAAAAATGTAAAGTTTAAATACATAGACATGCATATTATAAGTATTATCTATTACTAATATTACACAATTTACATAAATGATTCATATTATTTCAAGGTAAAATTTTAGGCTATGAAAAAAATCTTGATTACACAAAATGCATGAAAAACTACAAATCAGATGTCAAAAATTTATTCAACCTTCAATATTTTAATTAAAATAAAAAACCTATGCAACACATAAAAAATGTAAACAAAATTGGAAGTTTTTAACCAAGTTTTTAACTTAAGTGTTGACTGAGAAAAATGAGTTCAATTGCTGCCATCAAAATACTTAAGGCCAGAGGACACAAATTGAGATGTCATCACTAATCGACTGACTTCTCAGTAGTGTTGGAATTTATACAAGACAATTTTGAATAGCAATTTTATTTTACTTGTGGAATATTTATCATCTTATAAAGCAATAACTATTTAAACTCACTAATAAGAACTTGGAATCCCTAAATAAAAATTCAGCCAAGGAAAGAATGCTACAGTGTTGCCGCATCTGGATATTTTTTTTTATTGGGGGATTCCAAATTCTCATGTGTGTGTTTAAGTTTAAGAAGTAATTAATCATAATTTAATCAGTATGTTCAGTGTTTTATACGATGATTGATATTCCACAAATAAAATAAAAGTAAATTGTTATTCAAAATTTTCTAGTGTGAATTCCAACATAATTGAGAAGTAAGTCAATTAGTGAATACCTCACAATTTGTGTCCTCTGGCCTTGAGCATTTCGATGGCAGCGGTTTAACAGTTTTATCTGTTGATTTCTAATTTCTGAAAGTATCAAAACAAAGGCAAAAAACTTTGATTCGATTTAAGCAGATAAATCTATTGCAGTAAAAAGCTAGTTGATCATTAATTCTCTTTTTAGTATGAGCTTTTTCGATAACTGTAACAAAAATATCTTCCACCACTCTAAAGGGCTGAGATCAATTATATTAAATTAAATAAATCAATTGCTGATTCAGATTTTGCTCAAATCCTTATATAGCAGGCTTCACCAAAGTACAGCACATAGTCATACAATTTTATTTTACCTCAACTTGCAAAAGTTTTTCTAAATACTAATGAGTAAATATTCAAATATTTAGTATATTTCTGCTTAGATTTCTTTACCGTTGCAAGATTATTTTATAATTTGATTCAAATGAAATTTGAAAGCATTTTTTTTCTAAACATTACATTTATTTTACTTTTTTACTAAGCTTAAGCTTTATCTTTCTGAAAGTTGTTTGATTATGTATGGTATATAAAACTAAATTATATTAAAGCACATTATTATGTTTGTTTCATCTGAAATTTATTAAAAAATAACTTAAAAGAAAAACTGATTTAAATCAATGATTTTTTTTTAAAAATCAGTTGATTTAAATCATGATTAAAATCCAGCCGATTTAAATCAACGAACCCTGATATAAAACTACTAGGAAAATTATAAAAATTAATAATAAAGGTCACATTTTTTTCGTTATTTTTTTTATAAACCAAAAACTTCAAAGGGTGTCTATTACTGGCACATCTACCCTACATAGGTTTATATGTGTGTGCGCATAAATTTTATTTGGAGATTTTTTTTTTTTTTTTAATTGCTGTCTTTCATTCATATACTTATGGACTATACTCTTCTCAAATAATGAATCCTTCCTAATTTTTCTTTCAACATTGTTGATTCTGTGACTTAATCTTTCTGTTCTGACATGTAAGAATGTTTTAATGTGTTACATTTTGTCGTTGTTCAATTTAAATATGAATATGATTCTTTAGAATGTGTAGTATATGTAGAGCCTGTGTAATATAAAATTTCAAAACACATTTTTGAAGCATAATTTATGTATTAAAAATAAATTAATCCAAATTTAATATGAATTAGCTGTAAATTAAAAAAATAACTAAAATAGAAAAATAAAGCTGGCTTTTTTTAAATGGTTAAAACAATAAAAAAAAAAAAAAAAAAAAAAAAAAAAAAAAAAAAAATGCTGATTTCAGAACAAATTTGTTTATTATAGGGACATAAATTCCCCAATAAAATTCACTTGAAGAATGGTTATTTCAGAAAACATCTCCTCACATGAATTTTGAGAGAAAGAGTTTCAAAATGTTGTTGATGTTGAATGCAAGAAAGGGTTAAAGTAAAATAAATTCTTTGTATTTTAATAAAAATAACTTATCATTCTCTGGGTACCTGATAATCAATGTGTATTTTAGAATAAAGGATAAAATGGAACTTCATAACTTTCTATGCTTAAAAGAAATTTTTCAAATTTACAAAGTACATTTAATGGAACTTGGTACAAATATATTCTAACTATAATCTATACTGCTTATAAATTCATGTTCAAATAAAGCATAGTCATAATAGATCATAATAATGCTAAATTTTCAATGTAGCAATAGCTTTTAAAAGTAAATATAATTTTTAAAAAGTTTAAAGTTTCTTTTTCAATTTTTATATTTGATAATAATTTTTTATTCTTTATTCAGATTTCTTTTTCTATAAATCTAAGTATCAGATTTTTGACCAGTCCATTAGATCAGCAAGGGTGGGGGGAGGGGGATACAGAATGCACATGAGAAAACATGTTTTTAAATTCATATTTTTTTTTCTTAATTTTTAAGTTGCACATATCAATAAAAAAGAATACTGCTCAGTTAAACTAATGGCATTGAGCTCACAGGCTACAAATACTAATTGTACATTAAAGCCTTATATTTTCAAGGGTTAATTCCGTTCGAAAAAAAAAATTAAGAAGGGAAAACAGCTCTCCCCTTTCCTCTTTTTTTATACTTAATCATTGAACCTCCTATAATATCAAAGACATGCTTTATCATATAAAAAATCTATATCCAAAATTCAGAGCAAATTAGATAATTCTTAATAAAAACCCATTTGGCATTTATATAGTAATTTAAAAGGAGTTATCCCCCTCTTTTATACTTAACCATTAAACTTCCAAAACTATTCAGAGATTTGAACGAAATCTGAAAATTCTGCTTGAAAAACCCATTTATATAAATTAAGGGGGGGGGGGCATTAGAACCCCTGTTCCCCCTATTTATACTTATTCAATGAACACCTAATAACAGTCACGGAATCGCCTCATCAGAATGATCCTAATCTAAATTTTGAACGAAAACTTAATTCTGCATGAAAATCCCATTTATATCTACTAACGGGGGGGGGGCATTAGAACCCCTGTTCCCCCTATTTATACTTATTCAATGAACACCTAATAACAGTCACGGAATCACCTCATCAGAATGATCCTAATCTAAATTTTGAACGAAAACTTAATTCTGCATGAAAATCCCATTTATATCTACTAACGGGGAGGGGGGGGGCATTAGAACCCCTGTTCCCCCTATTTATACTTATTCAATGAACACCTAATAACAGTCACGGAATCGCCTCATCAGAATGATCCTAATCTAAATTTTGAACGAAAACTTAATTCTGCATGAAAATCCCATTTATATCAACTAACGGGGGGGGGGGGCTTTAGAGCCCCTTTTCCCCCTATTTATACTTATTCAATAAAACCTAATAACAGTCACGGAATCGCCTCATCCGAATGATCCTAATCTAAATTTTGAACGAAAACTTATTTCTGCATGAAAATCCCATTTATATCAACTAACGGGGGGGGACTTTAGAGCCCCTGATCCCCCTATTTATACTTATTCAATGAACACCTAATAACAGTCACGGAATCTCCTCATCAGAATGATCCTAATCTAAATTTTGAACGAAAACTTATTTCTGCATGAAAATCCCATTTATATCAACTAACGGGGGGCATGAGCCCCCGTTCCCCCTCTTATACATATCGAATGAACTCCAAAAACTAATCAGGGAAGCGCCTTGTCAGGATATACCTACATACAAAATTTCAAGTGGATCGGATATTTTTATCATGAGTTATCGCGTTACGTACATACAGAACGGACGGGCACATAAGCTCTCAGGCTATGATAGCCTGTGAGCTAAAAAATATCAGTTTAGACAATTTGATTAATTATTGTGAAAGCTTTAGCACTTTTATGTATATATATGTGTGTGTATGTATAATTAGTTATATATGTAACTATATATATTTAACTATGATTTAAAAAAACAAATTATGAATTGAGAAAAATAAGTTTAGACACTGTATTTACAAGAGCATTGAATGGGAAGGGTTAGGAAAATCTATTATTTATCAAATCATTCTGAAGTATGGGAAGAAAGTTCTACAAATACTAAAGCACACTTAACACATTTTAAATTTATTATTAAGTTATGCTATTATAATTTAGATGTAGTAAAAGTTGTTTTATTAGAAGTATCCAAGGTGTTTGATTGACATACTACAAGAATAAGAGATGTATCAAATTATTAAAAAACCTTACAAATTAATAATAAACATTAATTTGTTTTTTATAACTTTAAAATTTTATATGTAAATATATATAATAAAAAGATATTTTCCTTATCAGAAAAAAGGTTGGCATTCAGCCTAAAATTTGGTGAATATTCGGTATTTGGCTGAATCACTATTTGTCCCATTCCTTATATATATATTAAATGTTATTTCTAAAATACTTTTTTTTTCTTGCTGGAAATTTTTCCAAAGTTCTTTGATTTAAATCACCGCATTTTTGATCATGATTTAAACTAACTTTATATATAAAAAAATTTGAATTTAGTTCCTAGATATTTTGTAATAAATATTATGTTATGCCACAAACACATTGTAAATTTAAAAAGTGGGAAAGTCTGAGAGCTCAAAATGCTGCTTTTAATTTTACTTGAAACAAATATATTTAAAAATAAATCCGTATTTAAAAATAAAAGAATCTCAGCTGAAAATCAGCCGAAATCTCAGCTGAAAATGATTAATTCATATAGTTACCTATTGGAGCATATCTAAATCTTGTGGCAAAAATTTCCTTACAAAAACATACTTTTTTGAATGCATATGGCAGAATAAATAAGTCATTCAAACATATTTTGATTCATATTTCTGTAGAGACATCATTATGTCCTTGTGAACATTGTTTAATTCTCATTTTAGTTTATGGAAAATTTGGAAAATAAAATAAGGAATTATGATTAGAATAATTTTAAGTATGTTTATATGATTTTAAAATGTTATTTTAATACTTATAAAAGTCAGCCTATTAAAAACAATTTTATAATTGTTTGTAAATACAAATCTGGTAAAAATGTGAAATATGTGTGGTAAATTTAATTCAGATTCACTCTAAACTTTGTAATCGTTAGAAACTCAATGCGGTAAAGTTGGTGTTTATTTTTGATTATTTTAATAACAAATATAATTTTTTTTCACTTCCATTGAAATTTATAATATATAGAACGGCAGCTCACACAATCATTTATTTGAGTTCATGGTTGAAATTCCAGGATTAGTTAAAATTCGATTTGCATATTAAAATACTGTAGATCTGCCAAATCCTATTTTAGGGGAAAACACCTGAAAATGCGATTTTGAGGTCGACTTATAGATTTACCATTGTGTTTTCTTGTTACCAGTTTCCATGTTTTCATACATTTAAATACAAGAAAACATAGTGCTAAACCTATGACTAAATTGCTAAAATTGGATTTCATTGTGTTTCTCCAACTGAATTTTTGTAAACTTTACGAATTATTAATTTTAATTATTTTATAAACATTGTTTTACTTTAAAATTACTTTTAGAATTAAAAAAATTCATTTTAAATTATATATATATGTGATTTTTTTTAAAAAATAAACTATTTCTATTATACATATTTTTAAAAAATATGAAGGAAAACAAAAAAATGAAAACAATTTTGAATAAAAATAATGAATTTAATGTCTTTTAACTTTACTTGCTCATTTGCTTAAGATGCTGTTTACCTAAATTAGTTATTTTTTATATTTGTTAATAATATTTATTTATAAATGTTCAAGTACAAGTGTATTATTCCAATAACTATGTCACACACAGTTTCTGTGTGTTTTTGTTGTCTGTTTCACAGATTTCTAAATTTTAAAAACATTAATGTTTTTAAATTTACTAATGGTATGGAGTATTTGAAATCTTTATTTTCTAATTGTTTGTTACATAGTTTTTTTTTTATTTTATGTAAACAATATCACTTTCTCACCCCTCTTTTTTTTTATCATAAGCATTTAAAGAATTGTTTTCATAACTTATAATTATGAAATGTTTTATACATTTTTAAATCATTTAATAAAATAGTTTCAAACATCCTCACACAAAATTAGAATTTTTACTTTCTGCTTGATTTGTGTGTGGGAATATAATAATTATGCATAGATTTGTAATTTTAGAAACATTAGAACTTCTTTCAAAGTCAAGAATTTTAATCTATTGATTTAAATCAGCGATTAAATCTGCTTAAAAACTTCTTTCAAAATGAATTATGGGTATGGAATGTTTGACTTATTAATCTGGTTGCTTTAGCATACAGTTGAATCTGTCATTTTAAAAATGTGGATCCCTTTTGACTAATTCAATTGTTATAAAGTTTTTTGTTTTTATTTGGGAAAAATATGTATCTGTGTGTGGGTAGACCATTGTTTTTCTTCACCTTATTTTTTTTTAATAACTTGTTTTAAAATGTCTTTAAAACATTTTCTCACCTTACATAAATTAAAAATTTTATTTGTGCTTAAGTTATTTGATAAAATATATTTTCATACATACATGCAAGCATGAATTTGAAATGAAAAGTGACATTATTGATTGTCATTATAACTTGATTTTTGTGTAAATTATTATGGGATTTAAGCATAGATTTTTAATCGTAAAAACATTTAAACTTTTTTTGGAAAAAAAAAAAAAAAAAGTCAAGGGATATCACATAGTTTATTTTAAGTCAAAATATATATATTCCTTCTTACAGAGTTTATACCTTGGAAAATATTGATTTTGAAATATTGAAGCTTATTGTTTGCATAATGAGGTGCTTGTGATTGCAATGACATGTATGATTTGGTTATTTTTTATGAAAAATTTTGTCTTCCAAATAACATTTTTAGATCTTAAAATTGTCTTTTTTCTGTTTTTAAAATAGGTGGAGTAATTAACCAGTTACTTGGAGCGATTCAATTTTACCTGTCTTAAAAGATTTTTTTTCTTTTTATTATATCAAGCTTAAACTTTTTACATCAATGATGTAAATCATGTGTTATTTTTTAAAAATTCAATATTTTCAGACTTTGTAAAAAAAAAAAAAAAAAAAAAAAAAAACATCAGATAACTGAAATGTGTAAAATACTTTGATAAATCTGATGTTTAATATATATATGTATCTCTGTACTTTTAAAGCAGAAATTATGTTCAATAAATAGTTTACAGTAATGCAAATAGGCCTAATTATTACTTTATTGTGTCTCTGTCCACACCTTATTATTTTAGCTGTAAGCCTAGCAGAATGAGTATTTTAGGATAAGGCGCAAAAGTAGCTACATGCGTACAATACTTTTGATTAAGGCTACAGACACACTTGTGTTTTCTTGGTGTATACAAGCAAAAAGTTGAAAACTGGATTCTGTGCAAATAGAAGAACGAGGCTTATTTCAATGTTATAGCACAGATTCTATTACTTTGTCAAGCTTTCATGCCGATTGTGTGGCCACACTTGCTTCAAATAAATTGTTGAAGCTAAATGTTCTTTTTTGTCTACTAAGCTTATTTTCTTATTAATTGGGATCCCAATTTTTTTATTAATTGGCACAAAAGAAAGACGGTGAAACTTGATATGATTAATTAGTCAAAGCTCTAACTTCAGCAATGAAAGTATGCAAATATGGTTATAGTATCTATGCAGATGTGGATCAAAGAGAATATACAACTCAGAAACCACAAGTGTGTCCTTAATTTTAAATACAGTAATAAGGAAAAAAAATCTAGTTATTGAAATTTTATTTTGAATTAATTTATTTAAAATGTGTATTAGCATAACAGCATATTGTTTTAAGAATATTTGAATAGTTCATAATAAAAAGTTAAAATGTAATTAAATAGGGAGATTAATAAAAATGATTCACAGTTTTTCTGTATGAGTATAAAATTAATGTTTAATATCACCTGTAAATTTCAATATTGTATCAATATCAAAGGTAAGATTGTTCTTAAATCAACAGAGGATGCTTTCTGATACATTTCTGTACTCTTTTTTGTATGCATGATTAACTATTGTTTTATTCAGAAATTGGGTAATTAAATCTTTCCATATTTTGGTAAATGCAGATTTTTCTGAAAATACAGTACAAGTGGGTATCTTCAAACATTTCTGACATGCCAACGTAAGAAAGGGATCATTGTATGACTTAATTGCTTATGTTCAATAAGTAATTTATTTTTAAAAAATGGGAAATTATTATTCTAAACCATTTCAGTACTCACGTTTACCAATTTTATGCCTATGTGTTTAAATATCTCTATGAAAATTTCGCATCATTTAGCAGGGAATTTGGGGATCACGTTAAAAAGTTTTAAAGTTTGAAATGGATTATGTTTGATACAAAGTTTTACACTTTAACTAACCATTATATTAATAAACTTAATGTAAAAGAACATGAATTGTGGGTCACTATTCATTTGATTTCTATCCCCCACCACCCCTATAAATTTGCATTATTACAATTTTATTTATATGCTTTCTGCAGATTAAGTAATATATGCCTCTCTCAGGAGAAAAATGCTTGTATAATTTAACTCTGACTTGATATTGAAGTATAGATAAAAACAAAATTACATGAATAAATCTTTTTTTTTTTCTCTTTGAAGCAAAATTTGTGTACGAAGTTGGAAAAAGGTATATGTGGAAAAACAAAGTATCAATAGATATATATAAATAGGTAGTGAGCAGTACATATAATGATCATATCCTTTAAAAAATATTCATTTTAATAAAAAATAACTCCTTACATTTTTTTTTTTTTTTTATATTGGTTAGAAATGCAAAACTTCAAAAAAATAAATAAATAAATAAATAAATAAATAAATAAAGGGGGAAAGGAAAGTCACCAGAAAAAGAGAATTTTATCAAAGTTACTACTATTAATGCTTTGCATGGATTCAAGGAACTGGATCAAACATAATAATTTTGAGACAAAAACTAAAATTTTTTAAATACAGAGATGTGTAAAATGAAAATACTTATGCGAAAAAGCGGACCTTTTTAAAATACAGAAGCATGAAAAATGAAGGAAATCTTTATGAGAGAAAACGGAACTTTTTAAATGCAGAAGTATGTAAAAAGAAGGAAAAATGTATGCTGAAAAACGGAACTTTTAAATACAGAAACGTGTAAAATGAAAGAAATATTTATGCCAAAAAACGGAGCTTTTAAAATACAGAATTATGTAAAATGAAGGAAAGCTTTGTGAAAAAAAACGGAACTTTTAAATATAGAATTATGTAAAATGAAGGAAAATTTTATGCAAAAAAACGGAACTTTTAAATACAGAATTATGTAAAATGAAGGAAAACTTTATGCAAAAAAAACGGAACTTTTAAATACAGAATTATATAAAATGAAGGAAAACTTTATGCAACAAAACGGAACTTTTTAAATACGGAAGAATGTAAAATGAAGGAATATTTTTGTGAAAAAACGGAATTTAAAAAACGGGAGTCTTAGAAATCACGGAAGTTTTCCTGGAATTTACGGAAAAAAAATTTCCGTTAAATAAGGGAAATAATACTGGCGTCTAGATTACCAGAAGTATTTCCGTTTTTTAACGGGAAAATTTTTTACAGTGTGTAAATAATTATTTTTTTCAGTAGTTGCAACAGTACATAGATAACATTATGTTGGAATAAATATAACAGTGACTGATCGACATCTGACGATTATTCAATGATTACTGCAGTAATAGTATATATATTTAAAATAGAAATTAATAAAATCAGATTTAATTATCGTATTTCATCATATGAACAAACCCTAATTCATTAAAAAATTCGGATTTTTTTTTTTTTTTTTTTTTTTTTTTTTTTTTGAGAATTATTCTATGGTACGAAATGAATTGATAAAAAAAAATCCAAAAAGAAAAAAAAACAGCTACAAGTTCTATTAATGGTTTGCTAAGCAGTTGGTTTATGCATTAAAAAATGAGATTTCATAAACTTTAAAAACAAGAAGATTTGATTAATGTAAGATATTTTAACTGAATGCATTGGAAATATGATATAATATCTTTTCATGAAACGATAATTCTGCATTCATTATACCAGGCACATAAAGATAAAGTTTAAAATACTGATATTAAATATATACCCCCCACCTAAAAAAATCTCAAAAATTGTAAAATATTTTAATCAAATTTAAAACTAACATACTTAAGCGCCTATGAATGGTATTATATAGGGCATCCCAAAAACATATGAACAACATCAAAATTTTACTAAAATAATAATAATAAATAAGACTATATTAAAACGAACTGTAACAATAAATAGAATAACTCATAAAATTAACTTTTTCAATATATATATGTATATATATAACCAACTTCAAAAAACGCGCTAAAAAAATTAAATAATTCTTCAAAATTATCTTATGGCAAATCGTTTTCCAATAACCACACATCGGATATCAGGTACCGGCATAAAAACTGTTAAATTAAATATATAGAATTTAATATCCACCAAACATAGATTTTCCAGAGGCTATTTTTACAAGAAATTAATTTACATATTTTTGATTTAATTTATGAATATATACATATAAAAAGTAATGAATTACTTTTTGACGTTGATGCCAAACAATCACAATCGATAATGATTATCCCCATTATATTTATGATGCTAAGCATAATATAGCCATAATTCTTACTATACTTAAAATAGTTTGGCACCAAATTCAAAAAGAAATTCATTACTTTTTACATGTATATATTCATAAATTAAATAATAAATGTGTACATTAATTTCTTGAAAAAAATATTCGCTTGAAAATCTATGTTTGGTGTGTCTATGTAAGTGTAGCATAATAGCATGAAAAATGAACGTTTCTAATTGGTCGATTGCTTCAAAAAGATGTAGAATTTTAATATTTTAATTTAAAAAAAAGTTATAATCAGCAGTTTTTTATGAAATTCGAATGGGATCACATGGGACCCATAGGCTTTCAAAAAAAAAATCAAAATCGGTTTATATTTACGAAAGGTATGCCTGAACAAGAAATACATACAGGTCGAAATCACAACCTCCTCTTTGAAGTCGGTTAATAAAAATGTGGTTTCAACAGTTTGTTTCTGGTATTAGATTAATTCTGCTCAACTTTTGAACATCTATTAAAAATTTTAGTTGTTCAAAAGTTGCGGATCCACTGAAGAAGATTCACGTATCGAGACATTTATCGAAACAAAATTCTGTAATCTAACACAAAGAAACTATCGAAGGATTGATGTCGATCGAAATCAAACCGTTAAAGTGAGCACGCTGAAACGTTTGTGAATGTTATTCCGAATATCGTCGTAATATTCTTCGTGCTTCGAAATAATCACATTTTGAAATTTACTAATGTATCAAGAAATATTTTTTTTCAGTTAGTCTAGCTATTTTTGTAATTGATTTTGCTGTATGTCTATTGATTTTTTTAAATAAAAATTTCAAATTGTGCGGGTATTTTTTTAATGTCCTGTTTATATAAAACAACAAATGCCGAACTATCCAAATATGATTTTGTGAAGAAATCAATGTAGGATTTTAAAATCAGTTACCAAATAACGAAAAACGTTTAAAAAAATATGTATTTACTTTTTAGGATGACACTAAAAAGCGATGCAATAGAAGCACAAAATATACAACTCCGCGACTTATATAATACTAACATAATACAATATATTATAATATATATATACGCATATATGTATACACATATATATTACAATACTGTTACTATATTGTACTAAATATAATACCATATATATATATATATATATATATATATAACATATAATATAATATAATATAATATAATACTTTACTTTTTATACTAATATAATAAAATCATTAAACTTTTCCTAACATCCATGTACGTGAAAATTATGTTTTACAATGTAATAGTAACAATATGTAATAGTAACAATGTAATAGTAACAATAAATGTAATAGTCACTACAATTAGTTGTGAGAATTGTAGCTTTATGTATTTTCATTACAGTAAGTAAAAATTTCAAATATCTGTAGTTAGAGTGTATTTGAGAAAACTTGAAGTAAACTTATCCAAGTACATTAACAAAAGCCAAAGCCATTTTTCAGAATTTCGAAGGACTTGAATAGAAAAGAATTGTAAAATAGCGAAACCCTAATCTTTTCTGAGAACGCAATTCCATTTCACCAACCCACAGCCTGAGCAAATTTATTTTTCCATTTATAGACGTTTTCTCCCAGTGATTTTTTTAAACATAAAACATTGCGGTGAATAAAAGAAAATACTATAGAAAATTAAATTTTAGTGATTTCATGCGAATTGGATATGAAAAGTGAAATACAACTTTGCTTTACTTATAAGCAATGGTTTGCTTAGAATATAATATAAAGAATGATCAAAGGAATTCTGTATTATTAAAATTATATATATTTATTAAATATATCTTTCCTTATAAAATGTAGAGTGTCTTATAAAATATTATATTACAGTTATAAAGTATTAATACATATTATATTTATATTTATGCATGCATATATATATAGTTGAGGAATAAGTAATTTCGTTTTTATCATATTTTTCAAAGCGAGTTTATTCATATAAATATCAGACACAAATCAGTTATATATATACCATTTTGGTCTAGAACCTTTTGTTATTTTTCTAGTAAAAACATAATTTTGTCACCATAGAAATCTTAAGATTTGTTCACGAAAAACTGAACCAAATTTTTTTACAGGCGTCTTTTTAAACCTGCATTAGACCATTAAGAAATTTCTGCAAAGATCGAAACAAATAGTAGTCGGATGGGACAACGTTCAGGCTATGCAGTAAATATATGAAAACTTATCAGTCATGCTCTCTAATTTTGCGTCAAGTCCCTAAAGATGTGCATGGATTAAAGCTATCGTGATGGAAGACAAAGCATTTTCTTTTGATCATTTCTGCCGTTTTTTTTTTTAAATCGACTGCTTCAGTTGGATTAGTTGTTGACAAGAGAGAATCGAATTAATGGTTTGGCGAAGTTCGAGAAATTTATGATGAACGATTCCTTTCCAATCGCATCAAACACTCAACATCACTTTCCTTGGCGTCAATTTGGCCTATGAAACCATTTGTGAAACTTCTCCGGGCATCGACCACTATCTTTCAAGAACATTATTGCCGTAAGTGATGCACTTGGCATTGCTGGTAATCATTCGTTTCAAAAATTGCGGAATTCCGCTTCGTTTGATTCACAAATGGCAACTTGGTTTATTAAATGTTTCACTCTTAATTCATGTGGCGCCAAAGTATCGAGCTTCTTTTGTCATTCAGTCGTACGTAAATGTTTCTTTTTTTTCTGGTCGATGTTTAGCTCCGCAGTGATGTCGCGAAATAAAATTTGTGGGATTACCTCGATTTTTTATAATATTTTAATGTTTTTATCAACGTTTAACCGGTCAGAGCACGTAACATCAACACTTCTGGAATGAAAATGAATAAACCATTTCTGCCACAAGTGTTCATTTAAGCTACCATCAACATAAACACCACTTAATTTTCGAGGTTTTGCGCTGCATTTTTTTCTTTTCGGAAATAAAAATTTGACGAAATCGACCTTCTTGAATTTCGATTTCAAAATGCAATGTTTTTAGACTGAGAAAACAAATGATTCTACATTTATATCTTGAATGCTCTATGTACTTTAAAGTTAATGAAATAAAAATCGTCCATCCCTGAGCATGCATAATCTTGCATTTGACGTTCATAAACCTGGAATTGTTAAGGATTATTTTTAGCGGGAAGAAAACCGAGAAAACATTCAATGTTTGAATTAGTGTATAAGAAATTGTTAAAAATTCTTACATAACTTTTTAAACGGGGCTAAAATTAAGAAAAAAAAATCAAAGTTTGAATTAGTCTGTCTTCAAAACTTTTTTATTTATAAAAATAAAGTTTGATTGTTAAATTAAACTATTTTTTTTTCATTATATATACAATATTCGATTCTTACTAGTATGTATAAAATTTGTTCACTCTTTTGAATACTTAAAATGATGTAAAAAGATATTAAAATCTATAAATAACATAATTTGAAATTTTTCTACAGGTATTGTTAATTCATGTGGTGCCAAAAGTATCGAGCATCTTTTGTCATCTTGTATATGTAAATGTTTCAATTTTTTTTTGGTCGATGTTTAGTTTTGTAGTGACGCCACGAGATACAATTTGTCGGTCTACCTTGATTAACACACAAAAATGCTGTGTTAACAAGCAATAATTCTTTAAATAACTATTATAAACATACCTCAGTATTGTAAAAGATTTAAGTACAGTATGTATGTAAAATGCAATGTTTTTATCTAATAAACATAAAAAAAGGCATTTCATTTAAAATGATATTTAAATCGCCTATAACATAACACGTATAATAAATTTCATGAAAGTTAGAGAATAAAATAACCAAATCGTATTTTTTCATTCTATTTTTGCAGTTATCAATTTATAGCAAATACTGGAGCTAAAGAAGATCGAAAGAATGACTACAGTAAAAATAGGTATAGGAGAACATGTAAAAATATGTATAAGAGAAAAATATTTTATTTGTGCAACATGTTAAACATGGCAAGAGATTCTTTAGTAAAAGTTGTTTTTTTTAGCCTCCGATGCTATTTCTTTCAGACAAGCTAAAGAGTGTCGTGTCAAAAATTATGGCCCACTTTTACTTACCCATCATACGTAGTATAGGGTAAATCTTGCAATCTTTTTGAAAATCGAAAAAAAAATTGACGGATTTACACGTTTCAGATACTGGAGATTCCGAAAAGCATATTTTTAGAAAAAAAAAATCCGTCCGATTGTCTGTCTGTAAACGCTTTATCTCACGAACAAATAAAGATAGAGACTTAAAATTTTGTATGTTCTTAGTAAGTAAGTATAGAACGAAGCCTATTTAATATCAGTAACCTCGATTATCCGGAACTATTTTTTTTTGAAAAATACTTTCTCGAAAAATACGTACTTATGAAATGTATCTAAAAATTTTCGATTTTTTTACTTTAAGGAAAGGACGTAAAAGGCAATAAAATAACACAAATTTTGCATCAAGAACGAAGTCGGTCGGATTAATAGTTGCCGAGATATTTGTAATTCTGTTTTCCACATTCTTCGATTTTTCATGACCCTGTATTTTCTTCAAATTTCAATTCAAAGATATGTTTTAATTGGAAATGAGACGCTTAATCTGACACAGTAAATTGTTAGTTATTATGATTATTGTTTTTGGAGTTATAATGATGTTCCTTTTACACAATCCAGTACTGCTTGTGTAGTTTGGTATTTTACATAATTTGTCGAAATGGGTTCATCAGCAATTCATTAATGGAACATTACTATGTATATTAAGAATATTTAAATATTTTTGTTTTGGAATTGCAATGCATTTTATAAATAGTTTTCACATATTATATAATGCATATCCATGATGGGTAAGTATTACGGTGGCATACAATTCATACATATACATACAATTCATACACAAGACATTCATACAATTTTATTGTTAAAATACATTTCCTTTTTCTCAGAGTCTATAAAAAAGCGTTTAAACTAAAGAAAAAAATATCCATTTTCGATTAATCTAGTCAATGAAGAAGTAGCACGTCAAATTTTATCTATTTATTATTCCGCAATTCCAATGTCTCAGAGAGAAATTGCTAATCAATTGAGTATATCACGCCGTTCTGTTTGCTATTATATTGATAAACACGAGAAAAATGAAGTTAATTCATTGCATTCTAAACGGGGTCGCTCTTCTAAAAGACCTCTATCGATTTTTTTTTTTTTTTTTTTTTTTTTTTTTTTTTGTAATCGGAGGCGAAATTGAATTCTGCAATTGCAGAATCTACATTCAACTTGTTTTCCAACTTTTTTTTTTTTACTGTGAACTTCCACTTGCTGTGAACTTCCATTAAGTGTTAAAAATAATAATGCGGTTTAATATTTTGAGGATTACATTTATAATTGACTACTACAGACGATTAACAGTACGCATAAAAATTTAGTTTAAAAAATATTTGTTTGTTGTGTCATTTGTGCTACCAACTAATAGCTTATTTGCATATTTAATAAGTGAATATCACATAGCTAACTAAGTGTAGAACCAACAGAGTGAAAAATATCCAAGCCGAAAATCGAACCTGAAACCCTTAAAATAGTGCTGTAAGTGCTTTGCTGTTTTAGCTACGAGGACGGTGCCCAGCAAACAAACTTAATTGAAACAAATTTCTAAACAAATATGAAAAATCTGAAAACAAATCTGGAAAATAAATCATAAAATCTGATTTAAATAAAGTAAAATGTTTTAAATAAATGAAAATCCGTTTTTTATGAATAAAAACATGAATTTTTTTTATTTCCTCCTTCTTTAGAAAAATCCCTTTATTACATTATAAAATAAAACGATTTTGACTTAAGAGTAGATCATTTTAAACACGCATATGTGCTTAATATATGTATCAAATTTCATAACAATCTATGCATATGTTTTGAATACATGATCGCGATAACAGATGGAGTAAAAAAGTTATTTGAATTTCAACAATACACAATTTATGTAAATGAGAAATTAGTTTGTAATGCCACAATATTAGCAGGCATAATCTGTTTAATTATAGTAAAACTTTAGCGTTTATAAATAAATAAATATATATATATATATATATATATATATATGTAACGAAAAACAAAAATTATATTAATAATAACACATTGCTCAGTGGTGCACAAAATAGGAATTTTAATATACATTTGTACATATAAGCGAGCAAGGGCAGTATTCTGTATGCCCTTGCTCGCTTCTACTTGGCGAACAAGGGTTGCCATATTAATTTTGAGGAAGCCAAAATCATAGTTCCATGTAATAACCCTGTTCAAGGTAAAATAAGAGAATCCATCGAAATCATAGCACGAGAAAATAAACCATGTAATGATAATTTATCCTACAATATACCAAAAATATGGCATAACATCATAAAATCTAAAAATTTTTATTTCCTTGCAATATTTAAATTTTTACTCACATGTAAATGGCAACATTGTTTAAAATTTTAATTCATTTAGATTTTAATTTAGTGGAAATATTATCTCTCGATCAAGATGCAAACGTAGTCCTTCCATTATCATATTTTCCTGAAGACGCCCGCAGAAGACGGCGCGAAACGTTGAAGTTTTATTTTATTTTAATATGTACAAATATATATTAAATTTCCTATTTTGTGCACCACTGAGCAATGTGTTATTATAAGCTAAATTTTATGGTGCAACTGTCCTATATATATTTATAAAAAATTATATTGTTGGCGGTATTCCATCTAAAGTTTCATCTCCATTCCCTTAAGCACTACTAGCAGTTTAAGCAGCCGTAATGGTATGTTAACAAGCAGTGGATTGGTGTCTTTGGGTATTTCCCCATAAAAAATTAAGTGACTCAGTCTCTGACTTGATATTTATTTGAACTCATAAAAGAAGTAAAGTTATTCCATCGCTGCACACATCGAATACTACAACCTTCGTGAACTAAAGCTACATATTTAGATATTTCAATTTATCGAAAAAATTAAATGTGCGTCTTACTAGTTCAAATGTCAGCTGCATTCTGAACGCTCTTCCAACCTATGATGAAAGTCCGACACTCTACGAAAAAACTAGCCCCTCCCCAGACCACGTCAGTAAATTAAAGATCCAATTAGAATTAACTTCAAGGCTATGACGCAGTCATCACCATCTCCGATTGGTAGACGAGACGTGGCCTTCCTGTAAGATCTTCATACTGTCGCGGAATCGACTAACCTGTTCACATACGCGCATTAAAACACAGCAGACGATCTGGAGAAAAAATAAAATTAAAATCTGGATAATATTCTAAAAAGGAAAAATAAACCTCTACATTGAAAGAATATTACGAAATCGTTTCCCGCTCTTTTCGAAAACAAGCAATAGATTATTACTGAGCTAAATAAAATAAGGAAAAGAATTTTAGATGTTAAAATATTAATACATTACGAAACTAAGATTAAAAATATGTTCCACAAATTTAGAATTAAAACCTCAGAAAGGGCAAAATGGCGCAATTTTTTTTATTACATATATATTTTATTACATGTATTACATATATAAAGATTGTGGAGGTACACTTAATCAAACTTTGAAATTTCGATCATTTTCGTCTGGTTTAAATGTTGCGAGACCCCTTCAATCAAATATTTGGTCAAGTTTACCATGAAACTATCTTAAAATATAGAATTTTACTGTCAAATGTGAACTGAATATTTCTTCTATTAGATGAAAAATAATACATAGCAATATTTCTTTACTAATATTTAATAATAAAAAAGTAAAGTGAGTGTTTAAATTTAATAATTCTTTATAACATAAAAAAGAAGTATGGATATCAATAATTATATAATGAAATGTGTATTATAATATATTTATTAACATTATATTGTACAGTAAACAAAACGAAAAAGACTACAAGTGCTACATTACTAAATGCACATTCTTTTAAAAATATATTTCCGTTCAAAATATTATAAAAACATCTAATTGCTGCAAAAGTTTTTTAGGTGCTATTTCAAGTATTATAAATTTTGCTTCAAAACGCAGCCGTTTTAATATGTTTTATTATTTCTCAGCTTTAGTTGAAAAAGAAATATTGTTTTGAAAGAAGAAACATCTGTTGCCTAGAAAGGATTTTTGCATAATATTAACATGTGACATATAAGAATTTTCTTATGAAATTTCTGTTTTTTTTTTCAATCTTTTTAGCTGTTACTATCTGTAGGCCTGTATTTTGCGTAAGAACTTGAGAGACATCTGTTACCTAAACTTTTCTTCATTTAAAAAAGAATTTTGCATAATTACAAATTATAAAACTTTGTTTTAAACACATTCTTTATTCTTAAAAATATGTGTGTACGTACATAGAATCAATTAAAATAAATGCTTCTTAAAACGACATAAAATATTAAATTTAAAAATCTTACTATTTTCACAATGCCGGTATTTTGAAAAGTTAAAATTTTCAAAATAGTTTCAGTAGGTGGTAAACATCGAACAATGCTTATAGACATTTGATGATTAATATTTAACATTTCAAATAAATAATAAAAAATAGTGAATTATTTTCGAAAATATTTTTATTTATGTTACATAAGCCCAAAGGATTAATAAAAACAGACATTTCAATAAATTTATACAAAAATTTGTTGTATCTGAACCTTGAAATAATTATAATACAACAATTGCATACAAATGGTGCCAAGGTGAAAGTATAATCGCAAAAATCAAAGCATAGTGTCTTTATTTGCCGTGTGGTTGGTGTTAAATGTGTTCAGCGCGTTTATGATAAAATCTAAGTGAATATGATTTTAAGAATATATACTACGGTGGACTAATTTTTTTAAGAAATTTATTTTTGCATAGTATTTAAAAGTTATGTGCCGTTAGAATTCGCAAAAAATTTCATCAATATTGCACAATGTTTACCGCGTCCATCTAACATTAAAAAATAGAAAAAAGAACAAAAACTTTTTTTCTGGAAAACATTTTTTTTTAATGTTTTGAAACTTGTTAGCTAAATTTTTAGCTCACGTTGAAAATGTTTCATAATGGGTCAGTTTAATCTTATGAAATAATCATCAGTTTCTATCAATATTTAACAGCGCCCCTCTGATATCAAAAATCGAAGTAAGATGAAAAACATATTCGATTTTATAAAAAACTTTACTTTGAAGCCTGCGATATACACCAATATGGTTTAAGATAATAATAAAATCGAAATTGCCTATACGGTGTTCAACATTTCTAGAAAATAATTTATTTTCAAGGTATCTTCCAGATAATGTTAAGCAAATTATTTACTATGTATCCTCAAACAATACATGTTTTGCTCAATCTGCATTGATACTAATAGCAGTGCTATATGTTATGTTTCTTTTTGTTTTGTATCCTGGTGTATATCATGCTTCGTTAAATTTCAGTGGCATTTATTTTTGTTTAAAAGATTTCTTATAAGTAGCCCTCTATTAAGTATAAATAAATTCCAAGTATAAATAAATAATTAATTGTACTTTAAAATTAAGCAATTAATCAAATAATAATTATTAATTATTACTAATATAATTAGTAATAATTATTATTTATTATTAGTACTAATTATTAATTATTACTTATTATAGGTAATTAAGTAATTATTTAAATAATAATAAAGTTTAAATAAATTCAGAGTAGTATATATTTTATTTATATTTTTCTTATTTTCCTTTTTGATTTTCCTGCTCTGGTTTATGTATTACACACGCACGTAAAAAACAACAACAAAAAATAAATTTTTGTATCATTAGGACCTTACTATACTATCAAAAGCTCAAAGATATTACTTACCAATTGAAGTTATACACCAAACAACCACTTATTAATTGCTAAGGTCAATCATTTGTTATGTGAATTTATCCAGAATTAGAAAAAACAAAATATTACATTAATATGTTAATATGCACCATTTCAAAATGTGAAATTTATGGGGGGTTTTCTTATAAAGAAATAACAATTTTTATTAAGGTTTTTTTTTAAATAATTTAATTCATATTACTTATGCTTTAATATAATGTTTTATTAAAATATCAATTATAGGCAGCTCAATAATCATATGGAGCTAATATAATATATCAATAATAATCAATGTAATCAAAACATTCCACATTATTTATTCTTTCAAATGTGTCCTAAATATGATGTTACAGATTCTTAAATTTTCTATACACTAATTAATTTATATGGAACTGATATTTAATAAATGTGCCAAAAGTACAATTTGTATTGTTTATGTAATATAAATTTTAAACATGTATAGTAAAATAATATATTATAGATTTTATTTTAAATAAATTGCCCCAGAACAAAAAAAAAAAAAAAAAAAAAAAACATGTATTGAAATAAACTGCAAATTAGATATAAAAAATGACAAAATACTATAAAATTATTTTTAATGATAATAAATTTACGTAGCAAGAATGAAGTAATCTAATAACGGTACGACCGAAAAACATTGTTTTTTCTTTAATCATGACAAATAAGTGTAATTAAAAACTGCTTCAGTGCCAGATGTTGCAAATATTTTGTAAAGATCTGCAGTTAAGATTCTTGTAAAAAAGCATAATATACTTATTTTTTAATTTTGTTGCTTTAAGACATTATTTCAACCTGATATTGTACTTCTATTAAAATGTAAAGAATTTTTTAAATGTGCATTAAAAATGATTTGTATGCACTGTATGATATTAATAGAATTTCAGTAGTAGTTTTACAAGCGAAATTTAATATTATCATAAATAAAAATTTTGTGAATTGATACCATTCATACCATTGATTCATACCATGCGTTACTACATAATAATAATTATTATTTATATTTTAAACGAAATAATCAAATAATTGATTTATTTAAACTTAAAAAAAAATCTGTCAATACACTTTATTATGTACTAGCGAGCTACGCCCGCTAGCTGGGCCACTTTTTCCAAACGAACCTCAGTATTAAGCAGTATATAATAAGCAAAAAAATTAATTTAATAAGAAAGTCTTGGTGTTCGAATCCTCAAGCACAAAAAAAAGTAAATTAAAGAGCCATGGTCCCGTTAAAAATATGTGATTTCGCATGGTGGGCCACGTGCATTTGAAAAAAAAAAAGATTGTGGATCGGAGCTATGGTCGCTTCGCGCCCGTTAAAAATATTTCGTTTTGCACGGTGGGCACTAAGCGCCCATAAGACATTTTTTCGTATTTTTTAGTGCATCAGAAGCAGATTTTTACGCAGATTCTGAATATGTAATCGGTTTTTTTCTACTTTAAAAACTGTCTGCATGATGGTTTAAGAAAAAACGCGCAAAAAAGGGAGAAAAAGAGGTTTTTGACTGCTTCTTCTTTTAGCCAAAGCGGAAAAGTTCAGGTTCTTCACCGCAAGGTGGCGCAGTGTTCTGTCTGAGAGCTCCGTTTGAGCGCCGTTTGGGATTTGAGACATTTTTCGCTCCGATTCCCAAGGGGTTTTTAATTCATAACTTTTTAAATTTTGGTCCCACGGTCTCGAAAATGCCCGAAATGACTTCCCCGGAATTTTTCCAATCGAAAGACACCTGTCGCGACTTCCAACTCGCCCGCGTTGCGAAGTTTAATCGGCTTCAAGCAGACAGAGGCGCACGGATTTTATTAGTATAGACTAGCGAGCTACGCCTGCTAGCTGGGCCACTTTTTCCAAACGAACCTCGATATTAAGCAGTATATAATAAGCAAAAAATTCATTTAATAAGCAAGTCTTGGTGTTCGAATTCTCAATCACAAAAAAAAGTAAATTAAAGAGCCGTGGTCCCGTTAAAAATATGTGATTTCTCACTGTGGGCCACGTGCACTTGAAAAAAAAAAGATTGTGGATCGGAGCTATGGTCGCTTCGCGCCCATAGTCCCGTTAAAAATATTTGGTTTCGCACGGTGGGCACTACGCGCCCATAAGACATTTTTTCGTATTTTTTAGTTCATCAGAAGCAGATTTTTACGCAGATTCTGAATATGTAATCAGTTTTTTTCTACTTTAAAAACTGTCTGCATGATGGTTTAAGAAAAAACGCGCAAAAAAAAAACGCAATTAGCGCCGGTAGAAAAAGCGGTTTTCGGCTGTTTCTTCTTTTAGCCAAAGGGGAAAAGTTCAGGTTCTTCACCGCAAGGTGGCGCAGTGTTCTGCTTCGGAGCACCGTTTCGGAATTAAGATATTTTCCGTCCCGATTCCCAAGGGGTTTTTAATTCATAACTTTCTTAATTTTGGTCCCACGGTCTCGAAAATGCGCGAAATGACTTCCCCGGAATTTTTCCAATCAAAAGACACCTCTCGCGACTTCCAACTCGCCCGCGTTGCGAACTGTAATCGGCTTCAAGCAGACAGAGGCGCACGGATTTTATTAGTATAGATTGTACGGAAAATAAAACATACAAATTTAATTATATAAAATAATTATAAAAAAATCGCGAAAATAATTCTGGCTTCATATGACTGAATTCATTACTATTCTTCATTATAAAAAAGTATAATTAAAAATTCTGATATTTTTTGTAAATAATATTTTATTTTCAAATAGTTTTAACTTTTTAAATTGTTTTGAATTTCACTATTTAATGTAGTCAACAAGAATGACGAAGTATATAATAGTGGATCAACTAAAACCGGAACATTGGTTATAAAATAGTGAGTGTATAAAAACTTTGTGTAAACACAGAGCTAGAAATAACGAAGGGAACACCTATTGCGGAAATGGGCTTGTAGTAAATGTCATGGACATAATCGCGCATGTGAAGGAACAGTAGTTACACAGCAGCATGTGATATGCGGTCTTGTCTACCAACAATATCTTCCTGCAGACAGTCGATTGTTGTTTTTATTCATCTGTTTTTGCGAAATATTTGTGAGTAAAATAAAACAACACAGTACTATTTGTTATTTAATAGCAGAAGGGGTTGGATTTCGGTAAGTTCATTCGTTAAAACAGACAGTGTAAGGAGAACCGTTCACTGTCATTATCTCGTCAATAGGACGGTGGCCCAAATTTTCGACATTCTGGTGAAATTTACCCTTTACCCTTTCGACTTAATTCACTACAATTATACTCTGCGATCTGCATAGAAATCTGTAATTTCAATAGATACAAGGATAATGCAGCACTTTAAATTATTTTTATCTTAAGTACCCGAATGTGTATCTTGATTCTTTCTGTTTTCAAATCACAGCGTACTTGATGTTTTTATCTCCACTGAGTGTGTGTCATGCACAACATCATCTCCTCACGTTACTGCATATACTTTACTATCTGTTGGTTTTATTTGAAAGGTTTTTTTTTTAAATCAAATATAAAAAATTCCCATCGCTTTCGCAGTATATTTCTGAAATTTAAAGTCATTTGGATGAGTGGTTCTTTTGTTATAGGATTTTACTTTCATGATCTTATAAAAACCACCCAATGTTTTGTAATAGGATTTTTTATTGCATCATGTTAATAAATAGATATTTGAATTTAAAATGTACGTTTTTAAAAAAGGCAATTTTTTTTTTTTTTTTGCAAAAACTCTGCATTTATATTTCTTGTCTCCCAATTATCTACAATTTTTTTCACATATTCTAAAGTACGCTTTTAGTATCAAATATAATTAATATAAAAATGCAAACACAATATTTGTGAGATCCTATAGCTGACAATGTTTTATCTTTAAAGAAATCATTGACATTATCTTGCATTATTTTAACAATAAGTTCAAATGTATCGTAGGAGAAAAATATATGACGGGCCGATTTCACGCACAGCGTGTTGACAATATATGGGGCAGAAAATTAGTACAGTGTTTCTCTTTATCCTTTATTTTATATGTGCCTCTTACATTTTGCCGGAAACATAAATTGTGACTAGGAACAGAAAAGCAAAGAAAATAGCAATATAATATTTCAGATTTATTTTTGCTTTCTTCTATATGTAGAAGAAGAAAGTATTGGATACCAAGAAATTTTCAACTTTCGGTTTTTGATGCATTTATACATTTTAGAAGGTCCAAAACACGGTTAGATAATCTTTAGAAAATGATTGTCACTTTTTAAATCTGTATTTGACAAAATTTGTAGCCACTGTATTTCAAGAACTAATTCACGGAATTTCACAAAACTTTACATTCTGTTAGACCTTGACATGAACTGAAGCTGACTATTTTTTGGTGTATATCGCTCAGCATTTTTTGCTTCTCTGCTGCATTACTCACAATTTCCACAATAGCTCTATCTGAAAAACTAATGCATTAATTTTCATAAAATTTTAGATTCAATTAGTCCTTAATATACATATGTTCTGATTATATTTTAGTGGAAATCATTCGACAGGTGGTGCTGCTATGATATTAAGAGCCAATGCATGGATTTTAAACAAACTTTAGATTCAATTACTCCCAGATATAAATTAATATTGGTTCGATTTTCGCGTAAATCGTTTTACATATGGTTCTGATATGATCAATTTTTCACGATTTCACAGTAGCAGCATCTCACGAACTATAGCATAGAATTATATCAAATTTCAGATTCAGTTAGTATTTGATAAAAATTGACCCTGATAAGTTTTTATTGTTCATCTTCTAACAGGTGGCACTGCTATGCAGATTTTTTTTTATATATTTCCGCAATAACTCTCTTAAAAACTGTTTTATAAACACAAATATCTCATAATAATCGACATTATACCTGAATGTGGTTCATTACAAGTCGTTTTTGAAACATTTAATAAATTACAAAGATAAAAATGTAGTCAATTTTGAAATTACCCATAATTTATATTTATAGAAATAAACAATATTTCAAAATTTAACCGATAAATTAATACGTGTGTTCGTAGTGTAATATCTTATTTGGTGTTTTTAGAATTTAGAAAATTGAGATAATTTCACGAAAGATTAATCATCATTTAGGATTCCGAAAATATGTTGATAAAAAGGTTCTAAAAACTAAGAACATTTTAAACTAAAAAATAAAAATTATAAATGAAATTAAAATATATGCATATTTTTAAATATCGTTTTAACATCGTTTTAAGTCGTATATTGTTGTTTCTGTTTAATCAAAAACGTCATACTCAATATTTCTCTACCATAAAAAAAAAAAAAAAATCACAGAAGAACATTTTGTAAAAGCGAATTCATTCACAATTACTTTCTTATTTGATGAGTTTATATATAAAAAAAAAAAACAGATTTAAAAACTGTTTCTGAAAGTCATTTGTTTTGCAGTATTTTTAAAACACTTGTTATTCTTTACATACTTTTTTCTGATTTAAAAACAAACAATACGTAAAATTCTAACATAGGAACAAAACGAAAAACTAACTATGGTTTTCTAACAATATTTATAAAATAAAAAATTTCTTTCTCTAATTTTTTATTCAATTCTTTTTTCAAAGAAAATTAATTTACATTTCTTAGAATCTTCTTTATAAATATATAAATTTAAATGTAGGGGAGAGTGGGGATACTTGAGCCACCCCTATTATCTCTACAGTTGGTTAATTTTTCTTTCTAAAATTGCCAATGTGGTAACATATTTATAGTTCTGAACATGTAAAAAAGAAATCACACATCTTGGTACCATTTTGAAAGTATAGTGATTAATAGTTGTCTTTTCCCTATCTGAAGTAAATATTTGGGTGCATGTTTTTTTTGTTTTTTTGTAATCAAAGTTTTGTTTAAAGTTGCAACTATATACATAAATTTAATAAGCATAATTTCAATTGTATTTTGAATCTAAAATAGTTATAATAGCTGCATGCTTTATTTAGTAAAACTCTGAGAAACAAAAGTAGTGGTAGTGGGGATACTTGAGCCAGTGAGAGTGGGGATACTTGAGCCAGTGAGAGTGGGGATACTTGAGCCATGTCTCAACTATCCCCACTAGAAATTAAACATGGGTGAAACAAACAAAAAATAAAATTCCATCCTTATATTCACTAATAGATTTTTTTTCTGGATAAAAGGGAGAATAATCTTTCATTTTAATTTTTTTTCTTAAAAAAATAACGACCTAAAAATGTTTAAAAATGTATATTTTTTAAATGAAAATATCTATTTTATTTTATTTTGACTAACAAAATAGCCTATCTAGATAAATGTAAACATAGTTTTCAATTTAACTTTTATTAAATTAAAATAACTTTTTAAAACTGTTTTACAGGCTATAATCTCTAATACTTTAATTAGTTAGGTCCAACATATTAAAATATTCTTTTTTTAATATACCATATTAAGATTAATATTTTATATTGAAATCGTAACCTCTGTTGCTGTAACTTTTTTTATTTTAACTAAGAAAATTGAAGAAAAATTGGTAAAAAAAATCGCACAAAAAACAAGAAAAGCAACAAAAATCCCAGTTCAAACTTACCAGCATGAAGCCAAAGAGGAAGACAAAATCTTTTCCTGTGAAATCAAAAAAGTGTTTGAAATAGTAGAATGATACATGTGGCTTAAATTCCCACAGCTACTAAATTTAAAAGCATGAGTTCGACAATATCATTAGAGGAAAATTCTGTCAATGATGGTAATGATGTGAAAAGAAAATCTTCTATTGATGGTTGGTTACTAATAAAATATTCCAGAAAGAAAACTGTAAAAATATTTGTTGGATAAGTGTGCTTAATATTTTGAAAATGAAATTTGCCCGGTTAATTGCAGATTCCAAATTTAAATGGCTCTGAACTGAGGATGTTTCTACCGTCGTTATAACTCAAGTTGAAATTATCCTTCGACAACTAGTTCTAACGACAAAAAATGATCGTATTACTAGCTTTGTTTTCTCAAATGGTTTTGAAGGACTTTATGTTTCATAATTTATCATTCTGTAAAATGTTTGTGCAAAAATAAAGCGAAAAAAATTACTTTTCTAGGTATTTTTCCGTAGTGGCTCAAGTATTCCTTCAGCATGGCTCAAGTATCCCTCCCATGGGGATACTTGAGCCACGATGTAAAACAAAAAATAAACATTTATTATACATAGAAAAATAGTTCAAAATTAATTGAAAGTAGTTTTCAGTTGAAGAAAAAATATCAAATTTTCATTTTCAATATTTTATTTTATTCTAAGAAATTATAAAAAAATTAAAAAAATTAAAATTCAAAAAATGGCTCAAGTATCCCCATCTTCCCCTACATAGAGAAAAAAACAAATAAAAACACAATTAGTGTCACTAAATTTGATAAATTTTGTTTATTCATTAGCTTTATTTGTTATTAATTATTAATTAATCCGTTTCAGGAATATTGTTATTTATGTATTTATGTTTTATGAAACATCTTTATTGTCTTTTTAATTTATTGTGTTTTCTGAAAAATACAATTCAGTGTTTAAAATGTTATATTTTTTAATCTTTTCATATCAATAATTAATGCCTTAAGGACATGTAATGAGAGGAAAGCAATAATGCCATTCTTTACGACAGAGGACGTACAAATTTTTTAGTTAAAATCAGACATGTTTTATTATACTTTTGACTATAAAACTTCATTTTACATAACATTTTTATTAGAATCTCAAAAGAAAATAATAGAAAATTCTCATTCATAGTATATTTAAAATGATAATTGCATTTGTGATTTTATCTGACTAAATGTAATTAAAATAATAAAACAATTTATTATACATTTTAATGGCTTTATTTTTTACAGAAAATCAATTTTTCCTTTTGCAAAAAATGTATTTTTTTTCTATTGACAGAGTAATAGAAAATTTTCAAATGAGGACTTTAGAAATACTACTAATTATATTCCTTTTAATATTTATGATTTGACTCTCCTCTGTGTTTTTGACCACATTTCATTGAATAAAATTGCTAGAAAGAGGCTTTTTTCTTTACACAATCTTATTCGGTAATGTATTTAAAAGTGTTTAAAAATGCGAAATTCTATCGTAATTTTAAATGGAAAAATTCATAAAATTCTTTTTTTCCATCTTTATTAATAAGGAAATTATTATTATTATTATTGTTTTGTGAAGGTGTAACATTCGTGACATATTTTAGTAGAATTATAAAATTTAATACATATTTTATGTGTAATGACTTTCATTAGAAGTATCCCAGTAAAAATTAAATATAAAACCATCATAATACAGGCCAACAATATCTTGTAATCTTAATTACAACTCAATTAATTCACTGTAATATTGATTACGAAAACTCAATACATTCTAAATGCCATGTATTTTTTAAAAAATGATGTGATTTGATTTTTTAATAACACAATTTTTAAAATTTTGTGTAAATTTATTAATTGAGAAGTACTTTAAGAATCTTTCAAATATATTATATTTTATAAAATATTATTTTTAACTGCATATGTTTCCTTATATTTTCAAATAACGAAAGTGATAATTCAGTATAAACTTTTTAATCAAAATTAAAAAATTTAATGGTGCGCATAAAAAACATTATAAATAAATAGAAAAAAAAAGAGAAATTATAGTTTTCATTTAAATCATATTGAATAGCTGTTAAAATATATTAAAAAAATACCAATAAAAAATTACGTTGATGTTTTTGAAATATTTGGGCGCTTAAAGTTGTGTAAATTTATTAATTAGAAATCACTTTTAGAATTTTGTAAATATAGTATAATTTATATAATATAAATTTTGGACTACATTTTTTTCTAATAATATATAAAACAGTAATTATTCATTCTAAAAGATGAAAAAAGAGATGAAAAATCAAGAACCAAAAATAAAAGAAAAAAATCGACATCAAAGCTGCTGTCAGATTACCTTTTTTCCTTCTCAAAAAGATAAATTCAGTGGTACAGAATGTCATTTTCAATAACAAGTATACTGTTTGTCACGGATTTTGAATTTATTCTAAGATTCTTTTTCATATCTGAAAATAAAAATCGATGTACATGAAAGAATCTTTTGTGACAAGCTTCAGCTGTATGAAATATATCCTGCACTAAGAGAAAAAGGGAGAAAGAACCACATCAACATCAAAAAGGTTTCGATTCACAGAATATTTTAAAATCGCGTTCTTTAGTAGAATCTTCACTTTATGTAGGGAATGTGCATTTCTTGTATAAAGGGGATTTCCAAGTACTGATGCATCTATTTATAAATATTTACATACGTAAAATTCTTTTAACTCCAGGTATAAACCATTAAGAAAGGAAAATAAATCAAATTATTATATATTAGGTGGGAACATATGTAAGGGAAAGTAGCGTAATATATTACATACTTGGGTGGAACCGAATATCTCAGTTTTACACATGTCACCTATAGATTCCCAATGTCACCTATAGATGAGGGAAGTTTACTATTTTTTTTCTACCGCATAGATATTTTATTTTAAAAATTTATCATTATTGTAGCAAATACAATTAGTAATATTATATATCATTTTTCTGGCTACACTACCCATACGTTTTTTCGACAAATTCTTTTACATGTTTTTGCGAATTCAAGCAATTTAAATATGTTTGATCTCTAGCCTCTTAAAATATCATAAAAATGTCTAGATCCTAAGTATTCCTTTTAATAATTATTATTACATGTGATAAATGAATGAATACAGTGACCTAGTGGTCCGAGAATATGACTGCATGCGCCGCAGTTCGAGAGTCCGACTCTCGACTGGGCGCGATTCACTCACTCTTTCAACCCTTAGAGACTATAAGAAGAATACCAAGCTTGCTTGGGAACTAAACACCATGGATTTCCCGATAGACTGATTACCAGGCATGAACGTACTCATACTGAATAGTACCTGGATGCCCAGAGTTTAGTAATCAGGGACGGGCACTTTCGCCACTGATCCTTTATAGTTTGTATTGCTACGAGTTTTGTTAATAAATGAATAAATAAACTTGTAGATTATGACCAATAATTTTAGGATGTTTATTGCAAATTTGGAAATATGCCTTGTGATTTTTAGATGATATCTCAATAATAATAATAAAAATTGGGGATGGTTTGTTTATTTATTTTTATTTAATTATTACTTTTTTGTCCTAACCAAATGTATGTAACATATTTTATTTATAGAGGAAGGTAAAATCTTTATTAACTCGGACATGGAAATTAAAGGCTTAAACTGAATATAAATAGTCTATTAACATTTACAAATGGGAGCATTTATTTTTACGTTATAAGAAGAAAAGGGAAGTTAGGTTACGTATATTCTGGTATTAATGTAATTTTTTCTGCAAAATTTTTTCTTACTTTTTATTTACTTTATCCTTTCTAAAGAACAAAACACTGTGATCGAAACCATTTTCCATTTCCAGTTTTCGGCAGATTTACACGTTTCAGTTATCACAGATCCCAAAAAACACGTTTATATGTCTTGCGACTCTGTCTGTGTGCATATGCACTTCCTCTTTATATCATACGAAACTGTCTGGCATTATGAATATAATTATACCAAATTTCATATATATATTTCTGACTATGGTCAGCAAGTTCCTCTTGAATTTAAAAATATTCTATCAGAAGAGGCATTGTAATGGAGATTTTTGTGCTACTTTAAGAGGTGGCCACAGTGTTCAGAATAAATTATGAATCTTCAGCCGTATTTGTCATTTTTCTGCCATTTTCATTAATGTATTTCTGTAAAATATACGAAGTTATATACAGAATTGAACCAAACATTATATGTATGTAATTCACTACGACAATGACAGATGAAAATGGGGATATTCCTCTGTAAGATGACACTGCCTTAGTAATTTTTGCGTTTTTTACTTGATTTTCTGAAGTAGTATTGTACGTCTGCTATTAATGCATCGATGGACGCTTCACATTTTGTCAACTGATTTCAAAGCAGCAATTTACAAGAAGCTGACCTACAATAGAAAAAAGAAAATATTTTATTACATATAATGGTCAATATTAACTCGTTTTTACTATATTGCTTATTTGACTTTGTAATAAACGAAAACAAAGTTTAAGATAAAAAATGAAGTTCGTGTAGTATTGAAGCTAGAGCATTGAAGTATTAATATGAGTGACAATTTTTGAAATATTAACATGCATGAGAATAAAAAAAATTCTGGAATTAGCATTGCCGACAAGTTTGCATTAGTTTTATATACTTGTTTTAATTATTATTATTTTTTTTTTAAGTAGGACAATGTAAATTTCTGAAATATTTTATAATATCATGTTTAGCAAATTTAGTGAGATTTTTTTTTCACAAAATAGGCATATGATTAGCATTTAAAAGAGCATTTTTACGATTTTCCTTCCGATGAATATTTGACTGAAATAAAACAGTATAACGGAAAAAATCGCTAAAGAGCCCATAAAATCTGCTTGTAGAAGAGGTAGTCGGCAATGCATTGATATTAATGATTGTGATTTCTATAAATAACATAAACTGGTGTACGTTATTAACTGGTTAACGTTTTTATTGAAATTTATAAAATTGTAATAAAGATTAATCATCCCTTTGTCCGAATTATTAGATAAACAGCTGTAACTATTAAATCATTAGGTTCTTAACTGAAAGAACGATTAGTTTAGTTATTTTATTAAAGCTGTAAAATAAACTATTGTTATTTTTTTAATAGAAAGTCTAAAATTTTTCATATCCCATAAAATGCATGTATATATCTGGTTTCACATCACCGGTTGGGTTACTCGGGTTGATTTGACTTTTAATTTATCTAATCTCATAGTTACTCTTATAGAAAGACATATGTATGAAATAGAGTGGTATTTTTGCATTTCAAAAAATGCTGGAGGAAGATTTCAAATAATTTCGCAAGTATAATTATGATAGTGTTTTATTACAAAAAAAAAAAGAACTAGTATTGTTCATTATAAAACAGAGGATTTTAAAAATTCATTTTTTACAAAATGCATAATAAATTTGTCAATTTTATTAAGTTTAAAAATTTTATTTACAATAATCAAATTTATCAATTTATAAATTATAGTTGTTTACGTTTTTTTTAATTGGCATGTATTTTATTTCACATGCACATTAAGTTTCAGCTTAGTAAATCTAGATTTTGGCCGTCTAATGTGTAAAGAAAAAAATAATCAAATCTGTTTGAAAATTTGGATTTGTTTTGGAAATTTTCACGCGTTTTTAATTTAGTAAAAGTGTTGGAGCCCAGGAACGGATTCGATCCCGGGTTTGAATCTTTTTCTCTTCTTCATAATAACGTTAATTCTGTAATAATAATATTTAGTCACGTTAATGATATAATTAACTGTTATCGAAGACATAAAGAAAAGTTTAAGAGGACATCAATAAAGTGATCATTTTATTGATTTTTAGCTCACAGGCTGTTATAGCCTGAGAGCTTATGTGCCTGCCCGTCCTGTATGTATGAAAGTACGTTCTTTCGTCCGTAACGCGATACCTCATGATAAAAATATCCGATTCACTTGAAATTTTGTATATAGGTATATCCTGATAAGGCACTTCCCTGATTCGAGTTCATTCGATATGTATAACAGGGGGAACGGGGGTCTCATCCCCCTCCCCTTTAATTGATATAAATGGGTTTTTCATTCAGAATTATCAGTTTTCGTTCAAAATTTAGATATAGGATCATTCTGATCAGGCCTTTCGTGATTGGCATTAAGTGTTCATTGAATAAGTATAAACAGGGGGAACGGGGGTTTTAAAGCCCCTCCCTTTAATTTATATAAATGGGTTTTTCATGCAGAATTATCATATTTCGTTCAAATCTCTGAATTGTTTTGGAAGTTTAATGGTGGAGAGAGGAAAATAGGAAAAATGGAAAAAAGAGGAATAACTCCTCTTAAATTGCATAAATGAATTTTTATTATTAAGATTTTTTTCGATTTGCTCTGAATTTTGGATATAGATTTTTTATATGATAAAGCATGTCCGTGATTAGTTTAGGGAGTTCGATGATTATGTATAAAAAGGGGAAAGGGGGAGCTGTTTTCCCCTTCTTTATTTTTTTCGAACGGAATTAACCCTTGAAAAATATAAGGCTGTAATGTACAATTAATATGCGTAGCCTGTGAGCTCAATGCCATCAGTTCAACTGGACAATATTATTTTATTATATAAATATATATATATATATTGCATTTAATTTATGTAAAACAAGTCTAAAAAATAGAAATTTCTGGTATAATTAATTAGAAAATTTCATTTTATTCACGAAGATATACAAATAGTGAGCATTTTTTCTGGAATAAATAAAACTGTATTCTTTGGAGGTAACATTTATCGAAACCTATATTTCATTATAATCACATTTTTTGGAAATCATATTTATTATTCCTAAAAATCTATTAAAAATATGTACCCGAAATTCTCAAATATCCTCATTTTTATCTATTGCACATTTCTTAAATTGTGGATAAATTTATTTAAATACACATTTCTGATTATTTAAACTAGCACTTCGGTTTTGATAACTACAGCAGAAATAGACATAATTAAAGCAAACAAAAATCGTTTTTATGGCAAAAAGATATTTTATTATATAAGTAAAATAATTCTTGAATTTGTAGCAATCTGAACAATTTGACCATAGCTTTGAAATACATCGCGTTTTAATGAAACCCCAATAAAACTATGAAAAGTTTCACTACAGGGTCATTCCATGTCAATTCAACCAGACCTTGTAACCCGACCCTCAGGGATTTTGATGAAATTTAGTCTACACACTAATTCTATCATGAAATGATTCCATCAGAAATTTTTCCTTCCTAGACCTCATAGTTTGTGAGATATGGGGGGTCCAATTCTGGAGTTTTTCTCAAATCCCACATTTCTGAGTCTGTATTTTGAGATTGCAGTTCCATCTTCAAAAAATTGTTTCTCTGGATCTAAAACATGAATCATCCTAAAAATATCACTGTAAGAAGATAAAAAGATGCAAATTTTAATAAAAAATATTTAAAAAATTTACATGTAATATTTAGGATAAAAAAAGTCAGCCAAAGTTGAGAGTTATGGTTATTTTTCCAAATTTTTGTGACTTCACGAAAAAGGCTGTACACAAAAAGACAAATTAAATTTCCAATTCATTTTTGTTTTAAATAAAAGTTTTCACTTTGCGATTTCTATCTATGAAATAAAAATGATGTGTTTCGCATGGCTTATGCAAAAATTTTGGGTACTTTCCAATTAGTCCGATAAGTGCTTTATTTTTATATATGACATATGCACACAAAAAAGCAAATGAAATTTCCAATTTCTTTTTGTTTTAAATAAAAGTTTAAACTTTGGGCTTTCTATCTGTGAAATAAAAATGATGTCTTTCGCATGGCTTATCCAAAAATTTTGGGTACTTTCCAATTAGCCAGATGCGTGTTTTATTTTTACATATGTAGATATGTATAGATCTATATAAATACAGATGTATTATACATGTACATATGTATGCGTATATATACAGTATATTGATATATATATATGTATCACACTTGTTCCCGTCTAACCGAAAAGTACCAGATTTTGCCTTGTTTTGAGAATCTGCACCAATTAAGAGGGAAAAATCTGACTAAGTTTAGCTGTGGTACTTAAATAATTACTGGAATTTCTATGAGTTATTGAATTTAATGTTATTTGATGCATGTTTTTTTATTTGCAAAGTATTTAGGCTTTGTTTTTTTCTGATTAAAAAAAATCTGACTGTAATATGTTTCCCCATTAAATTTAGTGAATGGTCCATATATTTCATTTAGTTATTTAATAATGGGCATTTTTGCTAATCTAAAGAATCTCTTACTTTTATTTTCAATAATTAAACTCAAAACAGATTTTTTTTTTTTTTTTTTTTTTTTTTTTTTGTACAGTGTAAAATAAATAATTTTTTCTTCTCACATTTCCATTCTTTCTTTCGAATGCTTATATATTAATTATTTGTGTTTAAAATTGTTCAAAACCTTGTATTTCCTTTCCTTGGTTAATTTTAATCAGTTTAAATATTTATATTGGCAAGTTTAAATACACAAATGTTTAACAGAACTTAAATTTGTTTCTATAGTCTAAAAGATTTAATTGCACCTGCCTTGTATAAACACCTTCTGAACTTCTGATAAAGGCAGGGTAATGTTCGTAGTGAAAGCAGATGTTTTGAAATCATTTTAATCAAATTATTGTCATTCTGTTGTTTCTTATCATAGAAGAATGATCTAACTTTAACTGTGCTACTAAAAATATATTTTGATTGTTACAAATTTTATAGTTTGTGATAAATATTTTTTTTTACTTTATTATTTTAATATGGAGCCTGATATTAAACCTTCTACTAGTTTTCAGGCTTGCAGTATTGAAATATTAACTGGTTTAGAATGTCAAAAAACCATCTATACAAATAAAAGAGAAATAGACTACATTGATAATCTCTGTTATTCAGAAAAATAACTTTTATTAGTTAGGACTATTGCATTTATAAGACAAAAATTAAGTGAAAACCGTTTGATTAATATATGTGAGCATCACAGAATTTGGCTCTTAATGAAATATGAATTTTATCAATATAAATGTGCAGATCCATTTAATCGGCATAAAAAGTAAGAGAAAAAAGCGATTATGGCAGTTAATAGAGATTTATATACGGCCGAAAAGGTAAACCAAAGTTGAAAATTATGATTATTTTTCCGAAATTTTGTGACTTTATGATAAAGTCTCTACACAAAAAGACAAATGAAATTTCCAATTTGTTTTTGTATCAAACAACATTAAATTTAATAACTCATAGAAACTTCACTAATTATTTAAGTACCACATCTAAACTTAGTCAGATTTTTTCCCCCTTAATTGGTGCAAATTTTCAAAACAAGGCAAAAATTGGTACTTTTCGGTTAGACACGCACCAGTGTTATACATATATATATATCAATATACTGTATATATACATACGTATGTACATGTATAATACATCTATATTTATATAGATCTATATATATGTACATATGTAAAAATAAAACACGCATCCGGCTAATTGGAAAGTACCCAAAATTTTTGTATAAGCCATGCGAAAGACATCATTTTTATTTCACAAATAAAAAACCCAAAGTTTAAACTTGTATTTAAATAAAAAAGGTATTGGAAATTTCATTTGCTTTTTTGTGTGCATATGTCATATATAAAAATAAAGCACTTATCCGGCTAATTGGAAAGTACCCAAAATTTTTGCATAAGCCATGCGAAACATATCATTTTTATTTCATAGATAGAAAGCCCAGAGTGTAAACTTTTATTTAAAACAAAAAGAAATTGGAAATTTCATTTGCTTTTTTGTGTGCATATGTCATATATAAAAATAAAGCACTTATCCGGCTAATTGGAAAGTACCCAAAATTTTTGCATAAACCATGCGAAACACATCATTTTTATTTCATAGATAGAAAGCTCAAAATGTAAACTTTTATTTAAAACAAAAAGAAATTGAAAATTTAATTTGCCTTTTTGTATACAGCCTTTTTCGTGAAGTCACAAAAATTTGGAAAAATAACTATTACTCTCAACTTTGGCTGACTTTTTTTATCCTAAATATTACAAGTAAATTTTTCAAATATTTTTTATTAAAATCTGCATCTTTTTATCTTCGTACAGTGATATTTTTAGGATGATTCATGTTTTAGATCCAGAGAAACAATTTTTTGAAGATGGAACTGTAGTCTCAAAATACAGACTCAGAAATGTGCGATTTGAGAAAAACCCAAGAATTGGACCCCCCCCCCCCATATCTCTCAAACTATGAGGTCTGGGAAGGAAAAATTCCTGATGGAATCATTTCATGATAGAATTAGTGTGCACATAAAGTTTCATCCAAATCCCTGTTGGTCGGGTTACAAATGGGGGAAAAATTTGTTGAATTGACATGGAATGACCCTACATGGAAAATAAATTTAGTAAAAAATCCGATAAAAAAATTGCTCTATATTTGGTGTAATTGCTCATCGTTTATTATTCAAATTTCCTATTTTAATGACATATATACATTGGTTTTTCAAATAAAGAATAAAGGTTTATACGATATCCAATAATTAAAAATATATATTAACCTGTTTATAAAAAAATGTGAAATTGGTTGATCTATTTTTTACAAGCGACACTTCATTTCGTAATAAATCATTAATAACTATTTAAATACATTCTAAAATGAATATATTACTGTTTTCAAAAAATCAATAAACAAAAACGTGTTATTCTGATTTTTACAACTTCTAGGACAAATTTCCTAAAAGCAAAGTTTTTGTCTAAATATGTAAGCGTATTGCAAGGCATTACAATATATGCTGCATTTCTGCAAAAAAAAAAAAAGAAAAAAAAGCTATGAAAAATTGTTTAGAAATGCATTATGTTTCCTCTCTAATGTTCATGTGAGAATTTTCTACAGCTTTTCTTAGGAAAAATGCTATTTTTATAAATCAAATGTCGTACTATATATATCGAATGTTGGAAAAAATCTGATATATTTATTTAACAGTAAACAATGTTTCGACATAACGAAATATACAAAAGAATAAAAGTCAGAAAACTATTTGTAATAAGATAGATTTTATAATACATTTCTATATTTGCAAAAAGGAATCTATTGCTAAATGTATTCATTTATAACAGTATGAAGAAAAATGCTTTACAACAAATTTAAATTAATTATAAAAAAGTGCAACAATTCGTTCAAATAATTGCTTTAATGAATTCTAAAATGAATAAGTTAATTATAATTTAAATAAAATAATAATCTTTTAAATAATAGTAAACAAAATAAGATTTTCTCTATACGTTCATAAAAGTGTGTTTTATTAGTGTATGGTCGTTTCTGTAAAGACCGCTGCACACAATTTGTTAACGAAGATCCCATTAAGAAATTAGAACATCGAAAAATTAGAAGAAATTAGCACATTGAGAAATTAGCAGAAATTAGTACATCGCGACTATGTACAGAGTCTTTCATAAAGGATGCGTAAAACTTTAAGGAGTAATAGAACATATCTAAGCAAACAACTTTCATCAAATCATGCATTTTCGGAAATGAAACACAAACGTACTTGAATAGTTGGAATTACGGTCCTTGCAAACGTTAAAGCTTCATTCCTGTCGCGAATTGTCGGGAGCTGAATTGCACTAATAATAGCATGCGAATAAATCTGAGAAAGAGTACAAGAACTCATATGATGAATTTCTGCTGGCTTCATATGTAAAAACCTTGATCGGAGTGTGGAACTGTCAATCCACGTGGGAACATATGGGGGACGTTTGGGGGACTTTTATAAGAGAACTTTAATTACAGTGTACTTAAATTTATAAGTGAGTGTATTTTTTTTAAATATAAAAATTTTATGCATGTTATTAAATAATTATGTATTTTAGTGTATAAATCCTTTTAACAAAGAAATATTTTATATACAATGAAATAAATACATTATAGTTAATTATAAAGTATATTTAGTATTCTTTTAATAGAACATCTATACTTGATTTATTATAACTGTGAATGGAAAAATAACAATTTTATAATGGTATGTTCCGTATTTTCAATCTCATGGGAGAACAGGTAAATAGTTTCATTATAAATTGTAGTTATGTGAAATAATAATAAATATTTTCATCTATGAATTTTCTCTACATAATTAATGCTTCATACGCATAAAAATGTCGTTATAAAATAAATATCAAATTTTATGAATACAGTTGTTGGTTTACAGATGTTCTACAAAAATCTTTTTTAAAATATCTTTTAAGCTCTGCATCAATACAATTATAAATATTTCTGAAAACCTGCTGTATTTTAAACATATGCAAAAGTTTTTTTTCTTTTCTGCGAAGTAAATAACTTAAAAAGTCGGAATGAAATCTAGTAAATGGAAGATTGGGTTGTTTCTTGGTGATGAGTTTAATATTATTTAAAAAATATATACTTAAAAACCTAAAGTTGAAGCAGTTTCAATAAAATTAAACGTTAAAATCTTGCATACTTTTTGAGCATTTGTTTGAATAGTAGATTAAAGTAAGTAGCAATGTAAAGATGAAAAAAAGTCAAAATTATAATATTAATCAACATTTTTGTTGCATGGCTTTTATTGTAGAAGCAAAGTATGATGGTTATATTTATGCTCACAAAAAAGAACAATTATGACAATATGAAAAGAAAAAACAACGCGTTTGTTTTTGTTAAATGTATTTTGATATACCATTTCATGGAGATTACCTTATTTACTCATGTATAATGCGCAGTTTATTTTCAAAAAATTAGAACAAAACTTCTCGGTGCACGTTATACATGAATGTTTTTTTTACTGATGGATGTAATCACACGATATACATATGAATCAAGAAATATGTTCAAAGAAGACATAATCACTCGGAGAATCTTACTTAATTGAAGTATTACTGCATATTTATTTCACTCCTTGCAGTTTTTTATACAACAGAGCTAGTAACATTATTTAAACGCTAATTAGCCATTCTCACTGTCCCCCTCCCTTTTCGTTATTCACTCCCTTTTCGAAATCTCAAATTGTGTTTTCGCTTTGTTTTCTGCAATGACGTAATGTTTCTTAAGTCTTTCTTTACTGAAATTCCTTTGGTCATTCATTCATTTGCATATCAAATTGCATATCAATTTCATATCAATATACGAGATTTTAAAAAATCGCCATTTTTTCTTGTAAAGTATGGGGTGCGCGTTATACACGCTTCCGCTGTATACACGAGTAAATACGGTACTTAAAAACGCTGGAAATCTTTACATTTTGTTACATTTTGCTAGTGTCTCATTAAATTCAATTCTAGACAGAAAGTATCTCGAAATATCCATATAACTAGACCGCTTTTAATCAATGTCATAAACTCACACTAGTGAAATTTAAATCTGAGATTCAAAGTAGATTATTATAGGAGAGTTCGTTTTTTACGATACTTTAGAAGACTATTTAAGATTATTGTAACTGATTTTAAAATATGTAAATATTAAATTTCTGAGGCTTTAAAAGTAAAAATATCTCAGTATTTGTCTTTTTTTTTTTTTTTTTTTTTGGAGATTGTTTCAGAATTTGTGCCAAGACTGTATATTCAAAAATATTTCTGTGTTTGATTTCTGCAGAAAAAAAATAATTAATACAATAATAAAAATAAATACGAGTTTCAAATATATATATTTTTTTTCTTTTACAAATAATTCGAAAGAATATCTGAAAGGGGCGTATAATATTTTAGCCTGTAAAGGGGCTTTGAATACTTTAGCCTGTAAATGGGCTTAGAATACCCAGCCTGTAAAGGGGCTTACACCCCACGCCTGGGATCTCTGAGAAATCGATGATTATTATTCAGTTAGGGTAAAATATGTTTATTTTTATAAACTACACACCTGCATCATTTTCTTATTTCGGCACATTCAAAATTAAATTTTCTACTGGAAAACACTTTGTAACAGCAATGATATTATTTTGATAATATTTAAAATAACAATTCATATGTTTTTCTGACGGCAGTTTCATATATCGAAGATCGCGCCATTGTTAAATTAAAGTCTTCTAATAATAGAAAATGCAGTAGAAAAAAAACTAAAATTACATAATGTTTGTAGACATCGCATTATGTAAATTCATAGCTCGATTTCAGACGTTTTTAGATCATATCCTTTTTTACATACCGATATTTTTTAGCTACAGACATTGTAGAAAATGCAACATAAAAAAAAAATGCAAGGTAAATTTATCTGTTCTTAAGAAGAATGTTCCACCACTTCGAATTTTGAGTACAAGACGTAATCCTTACGGAATGATAAGATGCATTATTACGACAAATCCCAAGTGTACTAACAAATATGTACGAACACAATTCGTATGATGATTTTACCAGTCAGTTTGATTGTGTTAACACAATTGAATAACAATTACCTATTAAAGAATTTCTAGAAAACAGTGGATATTAGTTAGCTGTAAAAGCATTTCCTATTCTAGCTTCAGGGCTTTGATTAATTCTGTATTGTTTAAGGCCACATATTGCACAATGCTTTTCGATTTTTCGTTCTCTTTCCACTATTTGTTTGATATCATTTTTTAAAAAAATCATTGTTATTGAAGATTTTTTTTGAAATGTCACACTTTGAAATTGCTCCTTGATATTGTTCTGCAGTAAATTATATGCTTTACTTATTTGACCTAATGTATTTTTAAAATAAGGTATTTAATGATTGTCTCAAATCAAGCTATGATTTTAGATAAAGAAATGTCTGCAATCATTATGTTTTTGTTTTGTTTTTCTGTTGATATATGTGGAATACAACTATTTTTTTAATTTGTGGTTTTTAATGAATTTTTTCATGTATAGTTGCAGATCTATTACTAAGTTCCTTCTTTATCATTTGGCAAATACGGTCATTGGCCCTAATTTACATTTTTCACATGGTCGACACATTTTTTTGAAACTACAGTTGACAAATTTCTTTCTCTGTGTTTATCAGAAAGAATTTCGACGTTTTCAAAATTTTGTAAACTCTCCCAATCTAGTCGTATAGGTTGTATTCCTATCTAAATATTTTTATACATTCTTCAAAGTAATAGACTTGATGTAGAGCAATTTACAAATCTTAACAAGTCATAATTTGATGATACATTCGCAACAAGTCAATTTTCATTTTTCAAAAAAAAAAAAAAAAAAAAAAAAAAAAAAAAAATCTGTTTTTTATCAATTAAAATTGTTTTAAAAATATCTTCTAACATATGAATTGATCAATATTAAAAAGATGACTAATTGAATTTTAGGCATATATTCTGCCCTAGTTTCAAAAGATTCAGTAAAAACCTCGTGCAGCAATACTTACAATTTAAAATGTATACTTACAGAAAATCAGCCTAAATCTGCTGTTTTAATCAATTATATGATGAAGTAAGTTTTTACTTCAAAATTGAACAAAACTGTATATGATTTTCTAAATTTTCTTTAAAATATTTTTTAAATATTTTTTATTTTATATGAGATTTTTTTAAAGACAGTGTTCATAATCTTTAAAAGTATTACTTTTGTACTTTCTAGAGAATAATTGTTTTTAAAAGTATAGGCATAAAATCTATTATTAACAATTTATTTTGAAGGTAATTTAAATTGTTTAAAAAAGACTCTTTTAACTAAGCATAAAATCATAAACTTCAAGCTATCCTCTTTGCATTGCTTTTAGTGCTTGCTCTTTCAAATATGTGTGGTTCATTTTTCATCAATACATATTTATAAGTGATTCATTTAAATATGTATTAGTATAAATTCATGTGCTGTTTTTGAATAACTCTAATTTAGAAATAGCAAAAAGATATATTATGCCGAAAAGTTTGTTTTTCTCCAATCAAACATATTATTTAGATACTTTACTTTTTCTGTATAATTATTCCAAAAATATTTTTTTATTACTTTGCAAACTTAAGTCTTATTTATATATTCACTTTTAACATATTTCAACCAAAAATAAATATCTATTTAATCACGATAAGCATGAAAATAAATGAAAATATTTTATGAATGTTAAGTGAAATTAATTCTCAATGAAAAGTAGTTTCTGAACGATTAAAATTCCTAAAAACTCAAAAATACATTTTGTAAGAAATCTAATTCAAATATCCAAGTCAATTTTGTAGTTCAAATTGAATATGCAAATTGGAACAATTTCAATAATTGATAAATGGAAAATAATAGTGATATGTCCCTTAACTCCATAGAGGAAGAAATAATTTAGTATCTATCTTCCGTTTAATTTTTAAATTTCTGATATAATTAATTTTTCATAAAACGGCTTTGGTGATACCTGAAATCAATGCATTTTTGTTTGATTTTGTTTACTCATGTTTAAATAAATATTTTACGTAACAATACCCTAAATTAAAACGCCAACTCAAGAATGACGTAAATGCTTGAACTGTCTATGATATTTAGTTTTGAAATTTAGTTAAATTGTAGTCTCATTAAAAATTCTTCTTATTTAGTTTGATGTCAGAAGACTAATAAAATATTCTCAACTTTTATCTAGCAAAATATTTCTAAGCAGCGTAATAAATTTTGTATTTTTGTATTTTCTACCTTGTCATGCCACTTTTTAATATAATAACAAAATAAAATAAAATAAAAATATGTATAACATTTTTAAATTATTATCTTGATATTCTGATACAATTTTTCAATTATTAAATTAACAATAATCGCATATTAATTTTATGTTCAATAAAAAGGAAAAATTTTGTTTTTCTTTACTAATTTATACTACAGTAAAGCGCCGATTATCCGGACCGGTCGGTAAGGGTTGATCCTGTTAACCGGATAACTGGAGAACTTAAAAAAAAATGACTATGAAAATGCCTTTTTTTCTGGTAATTTACTTTTTCACTTTTTCCAAGTTTAGGACTATCAATTTTAATAGCAAACATTTTAGCATTATATAAATGGCGTGTTTAGAATTTAGTTTTTTAAATTGTTTTAAAATTTCATTTAATACAAAATTGGTACAAACTTATGTATAGACAGATAGAAATTATACATGTATGTATACACTGTACAATCGACCCAAGCGGAGACAGTGGGAGAGGGTTTCTCTGACCGAGGACACCAGGGAATGAAAGAAGCAGTTTCTTGAAATCCTTCAGAGAAAATGACGATAAACGAGGATTTTCCTGGGCGAAAAAATATATAGTGGCGGTCAAAAGTTTCGGGCAGCAATTTTTTTTCGTTAATTTGTAAGTATACCCACAAGAAGAGGAATCACAAAGTGATGCTTATACATTTTATTGACATAATATTTAGGAACTTATTTATGGAATAACATATAAATTTCAATAAATTTAATGGACAAAATTAAATGTAAAGGAAAATCCATGTTCCCAAAAGTTTCCGGTCACCTTCACAAGTTTGGAAAATATCGTATTGTAATAGAAAATAACAAGAATCAACAACATATACAATTAGTATCTTATTACCATACCTTTAGTAATAAGTACTGTGGCGCAACAAGGTGACATTGATACAATCAACGGTTGAATTCCGTCTGGGGTATGTTTTCCCACACTTCTTGCAATTTTTTTAGATATTTCGGCTGAATTGGAATATTAATATTTCCGCACATGTTTGCCAACTATTTCCAAAGATTTTCTATTGGATTCATGTCAAGCGTTTGGGCTGGCCATTTGAAAAGTGGCATTTTTGTGCGAAAGCCATTGCTTATTGAGCTTGCATACATTCATTAAGTCATACATCGTTATCATGTTAAAACAAGTACTTGAGACCGCATTGTTTCCTCTAATAAGGCAGCAAATAATCTTGCAAGATATCCTTATGCATAGTATCATTCGTCTTGTTGCGGATTTCAAGTAACGGACCAACACTTTTTGCTCCCCACAACATAACTTGTCCTCTGTCATGCTAGATTGAAGGAAAACATAAGTCGAATCATATCTTTTGTTGTCAGACCATCAGACGTGATGCCTGCCATCACTCCCAAAATGTCTGAAATTCGATTGATGGAAAAATAGGATTTTTGCCAGTTTTCATTTGACCAGACATTGTGTTCCTTGGAATACGCAAGATAGGTACGTTGAGTTTTCTTTTACTTAAGAATCACTTTTAACACCGACTCTTCCATAAAGTTCTTCATCACGTCAGTATCTTGACACGGTAGACTGACTTACTTCAGCAACATTTTCCTTTTCGCAACGGCATTTTTATGAGGATTATCAACTGTTTTTCTTCTGATCATTCCATCCGTAAGAATAGCCATTTTCCGGGAATACCTGGACCTCAGAACTTCCTGAAGACCATAGCCACCTTTATATATTTTTTAAATATCGTTCACATTCGGCTTTTCCGATCGAGAACTTTGCCAAACTTCCAGGAGAATATTTGTACTTTAGTGACAAACAAATCACTCATTTACCAAAAACAATTGTTGAACTTTTCATTTTTGAACTTAAACTATGCTATTTGCATTGATTCATTCACAAGCACGACCAAAAATAACGTTACCGATAGAAAAAAACTATGGAATTAAGAGTGGCCGGAAACTTTTGCGCACGCGAATTTCGAATTGTGGCCCTTTGCATGAAGTGACTTCAGTATTCAGTCAAAATGATCACATGGTCAGAGGTCATTCACGTATTCATAACTTTAAAAGCGTTTGTACTTCTTCTTCACTGAAACCTTCCGATAAATTAATCAAAGAAACTAACTGGCGGGGAACATTTGACCGCAACTGTATACATTAGTTTGGTCTCCTTTAAATGCATACTAAACATTAAATTATAATGCTTTTATTCATGATTTATTTTAATTGCTCATTTTTCTTCCAAATTAGAAGTTTGTGCTAAATAATTAGACACAGATGTCATATGCGCATCACATTGGCACAATTGTAACAAATTGGCAATTATATGCCTCACGTGATAACCCAGCTATTTATATTTATTCTTCAATAAAATGTTTATTTAATTTTACTTTCTTTTTTAAATGATATAAATTATTTTGTTCCATAATTATTAACTGAACTTTTTTTAATTATTATTATTTAATTTTTAAAAAAATAGTAAATAGTTAAAAAATATATGTGTAACTGGTATTGAAAATGATGTTTTCGCCAAGTTGTCAGCAGAAAAAGATCGCGCCAATGTGATGCATATGTGACATCTGTGCCGATAAATGAAGAAGTCTGTATTTTTATACTAATTTGGCTCGCCAAATATTGCACTCGTGGCATTTTTTTGTATTTCATTAATTTTATTTAAAATATAATAATATAATCCTTTCATTCATTTCATTTATAATAAGTAACTTTAATTTGAAGCTAAAACATTTAAAATTCACGTTTTTTTTTTTTTTTTTTTTTTTTTTTTTTTTTTTTTTTTTTTTTAAGCCAAAAGAATAGAAAAATAAATAAAAGAAAATAACGATATTTTGGTAGTTGGTGAGGCTCTGAGACCTATAGCAACAGGGCTGTTGTTCTTAATGATCCAAGTCATAACGATATTTTGAAGCTACATAATTGCAATGAAAGAAAAAAATTCAAATAAACACAATTTACCTCACCTAAATCCTGCCGATGGATTTTTACTCAATAATCTGCTAGATGCGTTTTATTTGGGCTTTGCCATTATACACTTAAGAAATAACTGTGATTTTTGCACCGCATACGTTAGCATAATATATATATATAGAAACTTTATGGATGTATATGAACTTTATTATGTTCGAAAGATTGTAATATCATTAAAATGCACATAAAATAATTTTTCCCGTTTACAATTATGCAATGGAATACCTTTAATTTTCCTTGTAATTAAACGATAGATCAGATATTCATTAAATTTGAAATGACTTCTGCAAAAATTATATATTTCAAATTTTAAGTAATTCGTTTGAATAGTTTTTGCTTTGCTATAGTCGGACAGACAAAGAGACGGTTGGACAGACGGATGGACTCAACGACGGCTATAGGTATCATGTATTTACACAACTACGAACGCACCTAAAATTGCTAATAACAATAATATGCTACTAATTTTTAGATTAAATTACACACAATATCCTAGAAATAGTATTATTTTTTAATCTAATATTTACTTTTATTGTTTACAATTTTGTGGATTATTCACTCTACAATGCATAAATTTTAGAAGGCAAACATTTAAAATTAGATCCATTAAAATAACTTAATGACCATTGTCAAAAGAATATCCGCCTTAATCATGTGTTCAACTGTCAGGTCATTAAAAGAATTAATTATTCTATGACTAATCGTAAGGACGTCCGAAGAGTTTCAGAAATTTAAGAAAGAAACATATTATAATTCCTCTTGTCTAACTTTTATTTAAATAAAGTAAATGTGCACATATTTTTATACAGTTATAATATGTAATTGCAATATGAACAATACATGCAATATAATTATTCCCATTATAATAAATTAAAAATTGCATGTACATTTGACGTTATTGTATAATATTATGCATTTTATTGATGCTATTAAACTGAAGAAATGTACGCTACAAATTTGTGCATTTAATGTGTTATATATATTATTATTTACCATTTAACATATTCGTGCTCAAATTCTGTTCCAATAATTAAGAGATTCTACGAAAGATTGTACGAAACAAATTATTTCAGATGTTATTACATTTCATAAAATTTGCAAAAAAAAATCTGAATACATATATAAAAAAAGCAACTCTGATGACATTATGCTTCAGTTGCGATCGCATATTTTAAACTGAAAAATTTTTGTTTCAGTAATGTTTTGCATTTTTCAAGCAAGTTGAAAAGTGTTTATGCATTTGTTTTGACTGTCCGTCTAACTCCCGTAAACGTACTCGAATATTCATGTAATTTGTAAAAGTCATTTAGGGTCTCCTAGGCCTGTTTGATATTGTATATTAAGTACATGGTATTCAGAGCTGCCAACTTCTACGCCTTTTTAAATGGCATAAACGTGCTTCTAACCAGAAAATTTATTAAATATTATACGTCTTGAATTTATTTCCTGAATTGCAGTACTGCATATTTTTTAACTTGCTAAATGAAATTTCTGGTTCGAATGTGTTTGTTTGGCTGTAAAAAGGCGTAGAAGTTGGCAGCCATGGGTATTAATAGTTCATTCACAGGGGCACCATTATGTTACGGTTAATAGGAAAAACTCGGTTGCAGAATATATTAATGATATTATGCTAATGCAAATGTATTGAAACTGGTACATATCTTTGAATTTCACTACGATTACGTTAGATCATGACATCCATAGCATTCTTAATCACTTGACAAGGACACACAAATGAAATCGGTTTCAATAGTTTATTTGAGGAATAATTGCTGAAAATGCGTTTTCTATTTCGTCATGCGTTTTTAAATGTAACTGTTTTTAAGTGCGTTTGTAATGATATAATTATGTATCATCTGTAGTCGTTGTCTGTTCCGTCTATCTGCCTGCCTGTCTGTTCGTCTGTCTTCCCGCGCATAACAGTATAAAACAATCCAATCGAATCGTTTGAAATTTTAATATAAATTTGTTGCAGAATTTTGTTACCTTTTTTTTAAATTTTAACAAAATCGGATATATTGTTCAAATACAGGGACAAGAAAAAATATTCCGTTACATTACAGCCAATGGGATAAAATAGTTTCAAGTGCTTTTTCATGATGGTGCACCTGTCGAAACATAATGAAACTGACATGCATTTATGAAATGTACTAAAATATACATTTTGTAGAATAAGTTTCACAAAGTATATTATACATTTTCAGGGCCACACAAATCAATTTACCGTTTACTTTTGTTTTTACATAACACAAGCAAAGGTTCATTACGATAAAAAAAAATGTCGGGCATAATAAATAACAAAAAAAAAGATGCGATAAAATAGTGAAAAAATGAGAACATTTGAGCATGTAGATATTAACAGGTGTTTTTGTTCTTCTGTTTGTTGAGACACAATGCATAGGACATGTTTTTTAAATTATAAAAAACGATAGGCTTTATATCATCAAACAGAAATTAATAATTTTTTAACTTAACCTCCTCAGTCGTGAGACAAGTATTACGAGAGACCACAAAAATCAGTTTAAAATTACTATACAATATCTCCGAATATGTTTCAGTCTAAATGTCGATTCTCATTATATGCACGTATTTAATAAAAAGATCTAGAAGTACTTTTATTAATTCTAGAAACATTTAAATTAATTTAAAGGGTGCTATTTAGTGTCTCATGTAGAAGACATCAGGACTAAGGAGGTTATAATTCAGGTAACTCTAAAAAATGAAATTGAAAACTTTAAATAGTAAGCAGAAACTAAAATAAATATTTTTATAAAGACAGAATTATGAGATCTAAACAACAAAAATATACTTACAAAAATATCTTTCATCATCTTGCAATTACACATATTTTAAAGGCAAAATTATACAAAATTCTGGCAAAATTATACAAGAAATAATATATCACTTTTGAAAACAAAATCAGAAGTGTCAAGCGTTACAGAAGCGTCAAAAATTAAATATGCCAATATGGCTGCAATCCAAACATTTAATTCATAGACAAACATTCACAGACAATCATTTTTTACCAAGAGCTGAGTAATGATCTATACATGTTAAACATGTGCTTCAAAAATGGAAAAAGAATTGGAATGTACGTTAAATTTTCTATCGATGTTGTCTTACATTATATGGATGAATCAAAATTCAGTGACAAACATTTTTCATTTACCCCTTTGTATAAAAAAAAACACATTGTAGAAAATTTTGACCTTCCAAATAAAATGAGTTATGCCATAAACCGATGATAACTCTATTAACTATTCATAAACTATCCATAACCCTGTTCACTCTTGTGCTGCAGATTTTCTGACTTCATGTCTCTGTGTCTGTTTATTAGAACACTGTTTATGTTTAGATATCAAACGGTTTCAGGATCGAATCCCACTTCAACCCTGGACGTACGTTTTCATGCTTTCCTTACACATTTCATGGTTTTCTAATATTCATTCTTTCCTACGCTTCGTTGAATCATATATTTTTATGAGGAAATTTAAATCTAATGAAGATATTTTATAAAAAAAATCTGAAAAATGCAAGAACTTCAAAAAATGTACTGTAATTGAGCTGGTTATATCAGCCGGTTATGTATTGTCAGATACAACTGACATTTTAAAACATGTATTCGTTTACTGCCGTTTCCGTTCAAATGGTTGCATTTCCCGTAATTATTTAAATAATCAAATATAAGGATTTTAAAAAGGCTTAAAACAATCCGTATCGTATTTTCGGTTATAATATACTAATGTATAAATTTTAAAATTTGTCAGATACGGCATTTTTCAGAGATGAGTTTGGGGGTTTAATTATATATCCACGTCAATTGAGCATATTGATTGCATAGGAAAGGTTATTAGTTTTTCCTCATTAATAATGTTCATTACAATATTATGTAATACGCTTTAAATACAATTCTTTTAAGTAAATTTAATTTTTATATGAAGCTAAAATTCTTTAATTTAAATTGTTGTCCATGTTCATTAAATTGTTTTCCTTGTAAAATTTTGTAAACATATCTTCATTATAAACTTATTCTTTGTTATATAATTTTTTGAGAAAAATTAATTCTCTGGTGTACACATATTTTTTTCACAAAAATATTTAATTACTGCCTCACCTTAGAATAAAAAATATATCCAAATATTAGCTGAGCACACAAAATCTTGATTAAACTTTAACCTTGAACACAAGTCTTAACAACATAATTAAAAATAAGCAGAAAAAATCTGAGTAATTAAGTTGCTTTGATCTTTTTATAGAATGAGGTTTTTTAAGTTAATTAAAGAACTCTTAATTGAATTTCTTTTGAACTGGAAAGAATCTAGTTTTCGCAAGCATTTCATGAAAATACTTCTTACTAATATTTTTCAAGAGAAATTGGAAAATGTAATATTTAAACGGTAGATACAATATTATTTGACATAAAAGCGATGCATATAGATAAAAAATATAAATTTTTTATTAGTACTTCCACCAGAAGCATATGTCAGTTAAATTTATAATTCATTAAATCTTTTATACATTGATGTTACTAATTGATAAAGGCGGAAAGTATTTTATTAGTTTATTTCACAATAACAATATTTTCGCCAAGAAATGAGTTGAAAATCACTCTTTAAAAAATTGCAGAATTCGAACTTCAGTATTAAAATATGCACGGAACCAACCAAATACATATAATCTTAATTTACACATTGCTATAAAATATCTAAAAAGAAAAAAAATAAATAAAAAAACTAGTCTTACTAATATTTTCAGTTCTTCTTTCAATCTTCTAATATATTGATTTCCAATCAGATAGATAAAGCATTAAAGAATCATGGTTTCTCGGAAGACGTTGTTGTAAATTTGTGTACTTTATTATGCTATATTTTCGTCGATGGTTATGGTATGTTCGTAGATTGTGATTGTATTATATTTTCGATGAAATATTTGTGTTTTTTACGGTTCTAAATAATTATGTGTTGCATTAATTTGCTGAAAAGTTTGTGTAAATAACCTGACTTAACGATCGGCGAGCTTACTGCGAAAACGTATTTTTTAAAAGATTTCTTATGATGTATTCGCGGTATTCTATTTTCTGAGATCTTTAAAAAGGTATGTGAAAATCAGAAATATTATTATGGTAGCAATATAGAATCTTAAATTAAAGATAGCTGCAAAATATTCACTAAGGAAAAAAAATAAATCTTTACATTTTGAGTGTAAATTATATTTTAAATATGACATTCTTAAAATCTCATTATATATTAGTTGATAAAATATAGAAAGCATTTTAAAATCATGTATCTCAAAATACATAATTGTATATTTTTATACTTGGATACATTATATTTTCGCAGAATACGAAACATGGGCATTTTTTACAGTGCACAAATTTAATTTTAAATAATCTGTAATTTTTGCTCAAATAATCTGATTTAACCATCTGTGAGTATACCGTGAGAAAACGCTACATAAATAAATTTCTTATAAAATATTATTCGTCGTTTTTTACGTGCATTGATAAAGGAATGTCGACATCAATCTCAATATACATGGTACAAAAAACAAAACGTACAATATTAATGTAACATACTAATTAAAATTACAACGCTACAATCTTAACTTGCCTTTTCTCGCTATAACCTGAAATCAATGCATTTGTCATATAAAAAACTCCTTTAAAATTACAATCATGCAACTTCCCGTCAGAATATCTGCCATCGTAATAAACCCTGCTACATATATTTTTAAATGAAAAAAAAGAACGTGCATATTTTACACTTGTGCCCAAGTTTTGTTAAAAGAAAACGTCATTTAATTAATTTATTTTCTATTTTTCCCGAAAAAGAACGATTTAAGCGCGAAAAAGCTTCGTGTTAAATCTGTGTTACCTATTTTTTATTTCAGTGTTCCTGGAATGCTATAAAACAATAAAAAATCCAATTTACTTAAATTATAATTTTTTATTTTCCACCAGGGATGGAAAAATGCAGAATAGTATTGCTTTCTATTTGAACAATATAAAAAAATACTCAGAAAGGAGACAAAAATAATCAGCGAAAGTAAAATTTAAATTAAATGTTAAGTTCTTTGTAATTTCTATTTATCTCAAACAATTCCCACAGGCGAAACAAACATAACATAATTAGTATAATTGAAAATATATTACTTAAACAGCATCTAAAACTGATCAGGAAAGTATACAAACAATCGTGAAATAATATTTAGAAATACAAAACTTTACAGAAAATAGAGTTCCATATACTTCATTTCTGTACGAAAATAAGCGAGATATAAATAAAGATAAGATAATTAAACTTAGGAAAGTTTATTGCAAAGTTTAAATGTAAATTCAAAATTGTGTTCGAAATTTCATAATCTTTAAATGTGTTTGGATATTAACAAATAAAGAGTAAATTAGTTTTGAAGAAATTCTGAATGCTTCAGATGATTAAAATTAGTCGACAGGATAATTTTTCATTTCGTTATATTTTCATTTCATTTCGTCATTGAATATAATTTTTTATTTACATCTAATGAATAATATTCATATCAATTACATCATATAATTTTATGCAAATCTCTATTTGTGCATACATTTTACAAACACTTTCAGAATCCGATTAATTGAAAGCTGAAACGAGCATAATATTTTCACAAGTATCCAAAGAGGTAAGAAATACTGGCAAAAGTTTTAAATTTAAATTAAATTCTGGAGCATTCATTTTTTTTCATTAAAAAATTCTTCTATTGGCGGCCATTAAGGGGTCTCAGAAGTCTAATTTTTTACCTGATAGAGCAATTTATCAACATGTGATGCTATTTTTTTTTCTCAGTCCCTAGGAAATATAAATAAAGTACCCTGGGGTAATAACGCCAGACGGGGTAACAATGCCAAGTGCTAATATTTCGCATAATTATGAAATAATCTGGTAAATGACACCCATGTGTTTTGCGCAAAAGGGTTTTGAGTCATATAAATCGCAAAAAACAGCTTCAAGTTAATTTGTTTCATTTTTAGGTCTTATTGTTTTTACAAGCAGCTAAAATTAACGCTTGATCTAAAATTTGCGAGATACGTTTTGTGATGTGAAGACTATTTTTTTAATCCGGAAATACTTTGTTAATTACATAAATTTGTAGTACATTTCATGGCCTTTCAAAATGTTGTTGAAGATTTTGGATATCTTCTCGAGATAATTTGTAATTTAAAATGTACAGCGCAATAACTATAACGGGGTAATAACGCCAATCCTTGCAATTTTTACCCCGGTTGATTCCCTACAGTGGCAGAGCTACATCCTAAATACTGATTCAAATAAACACAGTTAAAACTGTGCAATGTTTCCAATAATTCTATTTAAACGCTCCTTTTTAAGCAAAAAGAAGCTCACGGTCTGATATTCTTTTGCCTCATCCCCCCCCCCTCCCCACACCACACCTTTATTTTTCTTACACTTTCACGAAAAAAGGAACATTTTCAATAGCTTAGGATGCAATTTGTCAATTTCTAGAGCTGAGAGTTTGTATTTTTAGAATTGGGCAATCTACATGCAATTAATCCAACTTATTTCATTGTTTTGTTTGCATGGCGTTATTACCCATATAGGTGGGTAATAACGCCAAATAGCATTGGTCAAGAAATCACGCCATTACATTTTATGTATTCATATCTGTTAAATTGTTTATTTTATATAGATAGTCAATGAGTTGCTGTATCAAATCATATATTTGTTTGAAAAATACAAACTAAAACTTAGCCGTAAAAATTGCTAGAACCTTAACGTGGCGTTATTACCTTATACATAAAATTTTTAATATAAATAACTTAATGTCTCTTCTGTTTGAAATATAGTTTTTAATATTCTATATTGAAATTTTATTATTTTTTTTTAATAGTTAATTTTGATAACAAATTTAAAATTGTTCTTTAACTGGGCTCAATATTTCTTAAAAACTATTAAAATAATTTGTATCAATCTCGATAAATATCTTAATTTTAAAATAAATAATGTCCAATTGCATTTCATATTTAGAGTTGACATACAAAAAATAGAGTATTATAAGAAAAAAAAAATATTACTTACAACTGTCACAGAAAGATGGTAATGGCTTATATAAAAGGGTTTTTTAAGAGTCTTGAAAAGTTTTTCTACAGATACAATTTTTACAACCGAAGCAGATTTTCTGTTCCGTTTCTTAAAAACAAGAATTGAAATTTTGAATTAATTTGAATTAATTGATTTTCTTATATTCCTATCACTATCATCATTTTCTTCTTTAATTGACATTATTTTTACAGCCATGCTTATTTTGATTTTACTTTTAAAAGTATAACCAAAAAATGAAAATATTATTTTATTCAAGTTAAGATACCAAAGACGGTTTATTATTTTAGCGGGTGCTTTGTTTTCAACCTATATAAAATTTTCTATAGTCAAGAAATCATTTTAAAAATTGTAGGTTTTGGTCGGGGCCAAAGTATTAATGGGAGCATTGAACTACGCCTTAACAATAAATATTGATTATAAAAAAGCAAATGTTTCTAAAACTTTTTATAATAAGATTTGAACTTCAAGAAGATATATTTTAAAATAAAAAATAGTCTGTATCATCCATTTCTATGTGATTTCGAGTCGTTTTCGCATCCTTAACACTTCCTGGAAGTATGGTGGTCTGGTAGTAAAACACCCAGGAATAATGCCATTGAAATTTCGGAGATGTGTGGGAAGCGCCCTCTATAAAAAAAATCAAGGACACAAAGCTGAACGTCATTTCGAATTACCTTCACGCAAACCGCAACAAAATCGATTAGTTTATCCAATGTTAATGAGCAAATAAAATCTGCCCCTCGGTTCACAGTTTAATTTTTGCTAGTTACCCGATCCTCATGTATCCGATTTTGGGCTTTATTTAAGTTAACTTTTTAATTTAAGTTAACTTTTAAACTTTAGAACAATTTCAACCCCATGCACAATAGAACGGTAAAAAGTATTTGTCCGTTACTCTAGTTATTACTCCGTTACTATAGTTATTTGTTACTCTAAAGTCTAAAGCGCCCGATATCGACAATTTTTGAACGTATCCTTTAAAAAGATTTTATAAAAAATTCGTGATTTAGAGAATGATTTTAGCGAGAACCGCAAACGAATCGACACCTTTTTCCGTTTTTTATCACCGTTTGAAGTTTTGGACCTTAAACTTTAATGGCCCTCAGCTCCTATAGAAGACGTTTGCGCCCCATAATTTCCTATTTAATAATGTTTGTTTGCATGTCTTCCATCACTCCTCAAAGTTTGTCGGTCTGGTAGCGAAACACCCTGTATATATATATATATATATATATATATATATACATATATACAGGGTAGTCATAAAAAAAAATTGCCGATATACGGAGCTCTAGTGGCCAGTCCGCTCAACCGATCGAAATGAAATTTCAGATATAGTTATTCAGAGGTATGAGCTCGAGATTCTGTGAACGACAACAAAATGGCGCTCACGGTTTCGGTTATAGTTACAGAAACTCGAAAATTTTCAATGGCAACACCCATTTTTTTCATCGCAAAATGCTCAGAGTATGCCAAAACTCTAAAGAGCGTTGGAACCGTATGTGTATCGCAAGAAATGGACATGTTATCTGCGCACAAAAAACCGTTCTGGGAATCCTCCCCCCCATAGAAAAAACTCGATTGGGGTGCAAGGAGGAAATTTGAATATGACACAGAGTCAGTACACTAATCTCAGATTACAATACTGATCGGAGAAACTAAAACTTTTATTTTGATTACACATTTTCCACATGGGTGTAAGTGATCACGGTGAAAGTGTTCTCACGTGGCTGTGTGTCTCACAGTGTACTTTCGTTACATTGTAACAAATTGGATGCAAGTTCTGTTTCATGAATTTCATCGCTTTAAAAACTTTGTGTGGTTTTATCGAAATAGTCTATTATTATGTACACCTAGGTTTGGTTAAGTAAATACAGTCGGCTCTCGTTAATTCGAACTCGTCGGGACCACAAGAAATGTTTGAATTATTTGAAGAACGAATTATGGAAAATATGAAATAAAAACATGTTTAATATGGTACTATTACAAAGAAATTAATGTTATAGTGATTTTTAAATATATTTCCTCTGTTATCATTAGAATATGACTTAATATTAAATTAGAATGAATAAATACATAAACTAATTAAAATATTAGAAGCAAGCACAATGGAAGAAAAAATTAAAGCGTCAGTGATGGACAGATGGGGCACTAAGAAAGTGTATATCAAATGCATGGGATTATATGTATACTTGTTTGGAACAATTTTCACCAAAAGCAAAGAAAGAAAGTCATTCAAATGATCTGAAATCCGTGAGAAAGAAGAGAAAAATGAATAAATCAGAATTTTTGTAAGATCGAATTAAACAAAGTCAAGAGAAAATTAATTCGAATTAATGAAAAATTTTAACGTTATTCTGCCATTGAAAATTTCGGGACTCCATATTGAGTTCGAATTAAGCGAAGATTCGAGTTATCTGATTTCGAATGAACAATAGTCGATGGCATTGTAAAGTAAATAATCTCTAAAATAAATGTTTAAGTAACTTTAATCATTATAAAATTACGAATTCTTTATTTATTTTTTGAATAAATAATCGAAATGCAGAAACTGCATCCACGTCTTGCATTAGATAAGCTGGTTTTGTGCTAGTGATAACTAGGAGGAAAAAGTCACAACTATACGTCAAAGAGTGACTACTGTCTCAGTGTGTGATCTCCCATATATGTCAAATAATGTATACATTTTACAAATACTCTCAGAAAAAAATTATGCATTGCAAGCTGGAACGAACATCATATATCCATAATTATCGAAAAACACTATAAATGTTGTTAGTATATTTCAGAGACAATCATGATCAATTATCAACATTAACAGTAAAATTGACTTTCTTTTCTTGCTCTCTCGTGTACAATTTCAGCCACGCTGATGATAATGTTTAATTGGTAATTTGTAGCATCCTCACTAAAAAACGATTACTAAATTGGATTAATACATTCTAAAAGAAGTCCGGGAAAGTTTCTCAAAATCCTTAGCAGTAAAAGAAAACACTGATGCTATAAATACTTTTTAAAATAATACAGTAGTTTATAATAGTGAAACGAAAGCATTTTAGATTCATAGTTATCTCGTAACAGGTTTTTGTATATTTCCATACGTAGTGATATAGAGTTTGATATTTTCGTAGATTGCGAATACTTGGATATTTTGTAACAGCGTACGTCACATCAATAACTTTAAATAAGCTGTAATTTTTGCACAAACAACCTTAATTAATTCGTGTATTATATAAAATGCCTGTTCAAAAACATTACTAAAATCATTATTTGTCGTTTTCTGTTTTCTATGAGTGCCAAAGAGGGAATTTGTGCCTCACAACTGATATACCTGGATAAAGAAAAATAATGTTTTACGCATAGCTGTAATATATTCACAAAAGCCACAAAATTAAATATCCGAAAAACTGGTCTAAATTAAATTTTAGGTCCTTTTGTATCTCTCTATAAGATAAAGAAAGCATTTTAGAATCATAGGTATCCCGAACAAAAAAAATAATAGACATTTTTGTACCCGATTATATTCTATTTTTCCAAAATACGAGATTACTCTGTTTTTTACATTGCATGTTATTTAATTAATTTTAAATTAGCTGTAATGTTTGTTAAAGAAACCTGATATAAACACATGCCATTTTACTATAAGAAAAGAATGTTTTAAAACTTTTCTTATGACACATAACTCGTCATTTTCATTTTTATAAACGCTTCTACAAAGGATGTCCACATCAGACTAAATATACAGGATCACACTAAACATTCAGTATTACTATATTATATATGCTTTCTTTATAATAATGTATAAAGTAAAATTACTACCCTACAAACTTAATTCATTATTTTATCATTTATTCATAGAACACTTGCATTGTTATAAAAATTCATTTTAAATTTATAGTCATACATCTTCCGATCAGTGTTGCTACCATCGTAATAAAAACTTCCTCAAATTTTTTAATAATAAAAAAAAAATAATAATAATAACACGCCAGTTTTTTCATTTATGTAGAAAGTTTATCTAAAGAAAATATAAATCATATATTTTTTTTTCTTGAAAGAGCCTGATATAAGTGTTAAAAAATTGTGTTGATCTGTGCTACATATCTTTAACTTTAATAAATCTCATATGCCGTAAAACAATAAAAATATCCTTGTTATATAAATCCAGCTTCTTTATTTTCAGCTAGCGCTGAATAAATGCAAAATAATATTAAAGTGTACTTGGATATTGTTACAACATAGTTATAAATGTTAAGAAAGTAAATATAAAACAATCAAGTTTAAATTAAATTATGGGTTCCTAATAAATTCTATTTATCGTATAGAATTTCCCCTCGCAGAACAAACACAACAATTCAATACATTACAATACAAAAATTAATTCAATTAAAAGTATTTCGTAAACTAATTAAACATAAACTAAATGCTGAAAACATCCTAACACTCTTAAAGTAATATTTAGAAAGTTAAAACTTTTCACGGAAAATAAAGTCTCATATATTTCATTTCTAGAATAAAATAATCGAGCTGTACAAGAAGATGAGAAAATTGAATTTAGGAAAACTGAAATGAAAGTTTAGATGTAAATGTTAAACTATGATTGTAGTTTCATGCACTATAAAGGCATTTGGATATGATAATAAAAGAAGAAAATTATCTTTGGAGAAATTCCGAAATCTTGATCAGAATTACTTGACAGAATAAATTTATAGTTTCACTTACATAAAATAAAGTTTTGTATACAATATTTTTTTTTAATTCGTACATTTTTTTTTATTTAAAGTATGTATTTTTATGCAAATTTTTTTGCTATGTATGTATTTTACAGATACCCTAGAAAAAATCAATGCATTGTAACCTAGAACGAATATGATATCTTCAAAAGTATACACAGCTGCTATAAATTCTGGGAAAATGTGTAAATTTAAAAAAGTTCCTATGCATTACATTTTTTTGTTTTTTGTAAGAGAAATTTTATTAGTAATAGCAATTAATTATTTCCATTCTTTCAAATAATGGTCTGAGTGTTAAAAATAGAAAGGAGGACATGTAATTTGTTGCCACATAATTTCTTAAACATTCTCAATAAGTATGATAAAAAAAATATTTTCAATATAAGAAGATTATAGTAAAGACAGGTCCTTAAATATTTAGAATAATTTAGTGAATAAAAATGGCATTATCTAAACATTCATTTAAAATCGTAAAACTGCTACATTTTTGTGCAAGATTAAGATTCCTCATTTTTATTTTACAGTCAGAATAAGACGAAATCTTATCTATTAGACAATCTACAATCAATTCTTATAATTACATAGAAATTATAAACATCCAAATTGTTATTTTGAAAACATTATATATATATATGTATATATATATATATATATATATATATATATATATATATATATATATATATATATATATATATATATATATATTGCAAAAATTTGACTAACACTAATAATGGACTAGATTACTAATATGCTCATAACTGAGCAGCAACTTTTAATTTAAGATGCACAATAACTTTTCTTTCCGCAATATACAAAATTCTTGAAGTTCTTTTTTTTTTGTAGGAATCACTGAAATTGATATATTTCCAATATAAAAAACTTTTATTAAAACAAATTTTCCATTGTTGTCACTAATTTTCCGAAATATCTTTTTTTTAAAAACTTTTAATTAGTTTTCATAAAATGGCATATAAGACTAACAATTATCAAGACTTTTTCATTTTCATGTTTAACAAATATACAAGTTGGCCATAAATAAACTTTGCCGATATACGGAGCTCTAGCGGCCAGTCCGCTCAACCGATCGAAATGAAATTTCAGATATAGCTATTCAGAGGCATGAGCTCGAGATTCTGTGAACGACAACAAAATGGCGCTCACGGTTACGGTTATAGTTACAGAAACTCGAAAATTTTCAATGGCAACACTCATTTTTTTCATCGCAAAATGCTCAGCGCATGCGAAAACCCTAAAGAGCGTTGGAACCGTACGTGTATCGCAAGAAACGCACATGTTATGCACGCACAAAAACTGTTCTGCGAATCCTTCCCCCCCCCATAAAAAAAACTCGATTGGGGCGCAAGGAGGAAATTTGCATATGACACAGAGTCAGTACACTAATCTCTGATTACAATACAGATCGGAGAAACTGAAACTTTTATTTTGATTACACATTTTCCACTTGGGTGTCATCCCAGGCAATTAATGGTAATGGCACCCATGTGGAAAAAGTGTAATCAAAATAAAAGTTTTACTTTCACCGATCTGTATTGTCATCACAGATTAGTGTACTGACTCTGTGTCATTTGCATATTTTCTCCTTGCGCCCAAATCGAGTTTTTTCTAGTTTTTTTTTGGGGGGGGGGGGATTCGCAGAACGGTTTTTTGTGAGTGCATAACATGTGCGTTTCTTGCGATACACGTACGGTTCCAACGCCCTTTAGGGTTTTCACATGCGCTGAGTATTTTGCGATGAAAAAAAATAGGTGTTGCCATTGGAAATTTTCGAGTTTCTGTAACTATAACCGTAACCGTGAGCTTCATTTTGTTGTCGTTCACAGAATCTCGAGCTCATACCTCTGAATAGCTATATCTGAAATTTCATCTCGATCGGTTGAGCGAACTGACCACTAGAGCTCCATATATAGGCAAAGTTTTTTTATGACCACCCTGTATTTTAAAGACAAGCATACAAAAAACTAGTTAATGAAGCAATATAATAAAATTTCTTCTGTTAAATCTTCATTTATAAATGTATCACACAGCTTTATACACTATATTGCCATTGATTATGGGACACTTGCAATTTTAGACATTTTACTAAATATCTAGAAAAATACATGAGGAATCATCTCGAAACTCTTAGTGTATAAATATAATAGTATAAGTCATACATCTCCGTGAAGATTTTTTCCCGAAACTCCAAAGGGGGCCGTCAACAAATTAAAAAAGATTGAATATCTTTTGAATAACCCTGTCAAAACTAATGTAGCAAAAGAGCTCAAACTCTAGATTGTAATTGAATGCCTTATTGTAATAGGCCTTGTTCATTTTTATGCAAATAGCATGCATACTCGCAGAGTAATTAAGGTTTTTATAAAAATGATCCCAAATTTTTCCAAGTTTTTTCCTTATAATTTTCAGAGTTCTTAATATAAAATATTATTTTTTTCAGAAAATATGACAAACAACATTGCACACAGTACCCAGTAATCTGAATTAAAAAATCATGAAAATTGTATAAAAAATGAGTTGGTTTACTAAATAATTTTTTACTGCGCATGCGTCAACGATATCAAAATTTCATTTGCATATTATGTTAGCTAAATGTATAGAGCAACTTTTGTGAAAGTCACAAAATCATAACTTGAAAATTCTGACAATAATCGTCAATTGAATAAGTCGAAAATCCGTTATTCTCAAAATGAAGCAAAAACAAGAGGGGTTGTATCCATATATTCATTGGTTAGTGTCAATATAGAATACACAATATGGGATGTACTACTGCATTTGGATAAAATCCCTCATTTTTTTGCTTCATTTTGGAAACAACGGATTTTGTCCTTTTTCTATAGACGATTACTTTCAGAATTTTCAAGCTATGATTTTGAGACTTTTACAAAAGTTTCTCTATACATTTAGCTAACATAATATGCAAATGAAATTTTGATATCTTTGACGCATGCGCAGTAAAAAATTATATAGTAAACCTACTCATTTTTCATACAATTTTTATTATTTTTTAATTCTGATTACAGGATACTGTGTGCAATGTTGTTTGTCATATTTTCAGAAAAAAATATTATTTTATATTAAGAACTCTGAAAATTATAATGGAAAAACTTGGAAAAATTTGGGACCATTTTTATAAAAACCTTAATTACTTTGCGAGTGTGCATGCTATTTGCATAAAAATGAACACAGTGTATTACAATAAGGCATTCAATCATAATCTAGAGTTTGAGCGCTTTTGCTACATTAGTTTTGACAGGGTTTTTCAAAAGATATTCATTCTTTTTTAATTTGTTGACGGTCCCCTATGGCGTTTCGGTAAAAAATCTTCACGGAGATGTATGACGTATACTATTATATTTATACACTAAGAGTTTCGAGATGATTCTTCATGTATTTTTCTAGATATTTAGTAAAATGTCTAAAATCGCAAGTGTCCCATAATCAATGGCAATATAGTGTATATTTCATTGAGAGTATATACATATAGCATCGTAAAAACCGATGTTTCAAAACAAATGTCAACAAATGAAAAATAAAGTCTCCGATTGCGAAAACAAATATATACACTACAGAATCTGTTCAGAACTTTTTCCAAAAATCACTGATATTAAACAAGAAAATGGTAATATATAAATTGTTTTTTAAAACATTATAAAATATTATTCTTAAGAATAATATTATTTATAAAAAATAAAATATTAATAAAATATTATTTATAAGAACACAAAGAATAAATATATGTGTATATATGTAATAATATATGTAATAATATATATGTGTATATATATATATATATATATATATATATATATATATATATATATATATATATATACACTGTCTGTCATATCGAAAAAATACAACATTTGTTAATTTTGTGAAAACAACTTTATTTAACGATTTGCGAGTGTACAATTCGAAAAACCTGAGTGTGTTATTAAAATTGAGGTGACGAGAGCGTTATACATTGTACCAACCAAAAACATACGATCTTGATTTACAAATTGGTACAAAATATTCGGAAATATAACAAAACAAAATGCTTGAAAGTTGAGTTTAAATTAAAATTTTAAATCTTAGTAAATCGTATTTATCTTATAGAATTCACTCTGGTTAAACAAACACAATTTAGTGATATCAATTGAAAACAGCTCGTGTTAACTTAAACAGAAAATGAGCTTAAAGATTGGAAGCAATCATAAAGGTATACATAGAAATTTATAACTTTTAATGGAAAACAGCATTTAATGTACTTTTAAGTTAAAAGCAAATAATCGCAAACTAAATAAGGATGAGAGAACTAATATTAGGGAAAAACTAATTTAAAGTTTAAATGTAAATGCGAAAGTTTGTTTGTATTTTCCTAAACTATAAAATTGTTCGGAATGTAAAAGATAAAGAGGAAATCAGTTTTAGAGAAATTTAGAAATCTTCATTGGATCAATATCGACAGCATATTCTTACAGCTTCGCATTCTGGAAATACAGTATTGAATACAATCTTTTTATTTGCATCAGTAGAATATACAATTCTAGCATATATTTTTATGTATCAGAGGGTTGTACATAGTGAATCGAAAAATATTATTTTCTAACGTATGGCTATTATTTGAAATTAATTTTGCTACATTTTAAAGCAAAATAAGAACGATACACATCAATGTGTAATCTGTTCAAAAGTATTTAATGAAATATGGAAACATGATAAATGTATGTCTTACTGTTTACGACAGTGTAATTACGACAAACATTTTTATAAAAACGCCATCGTCTAAACATTTATTTCAATTTGTGAAACCGCGACATTTTTATGCAAATGTGTTAAAGTTTCATCATTTTTATTTCACAGACACAGTAAGACGAAATCATTTTCTATTAGACAATCAACAATTAGTTCTTATAATTACGTCCAAACCACACACCTCTAAATTGTTATTGTCATAATATTATAAATATTTTTCTCTTTATTGTAAGATCTTGCTAAAATTAATATTACACTAAATGGCTAGTGTCCCATAAGTGGACAGAAACTTTTAATTACTTCGTAATGTTGTAACAAAATGAATACCAGATCTGTTTCATCACTTTAAAAACTTAATCATTCTAAAAAGTTTCTTAAAAGTCCATTATTGGATAAATTTGGATTTCGTTAAGTAATTATATACCTTAGTGAATTAAATATTGTCTAAAATATATATTTATGTAACTTTAGCTGAAGTAAAATAAAGAATTATTTCAATTTTATCGCATGAATAAGCAAAGTGGGGAAACCACAAAGACGTGTAGCATAAGATGATGTGCTTAAGTGTTAGTAACAGCTAAGAGAAAAAGTTTTGGTTTTATGTCAAAGTGATTGGTAACTCACTCCGTACTACGACTCAATCAATGCTTAGTACTCGTCCCTAAATGTCGAATTACGTATGAATTTTACAAATACACTCAGAGAATACGATGCATTGTAAGCTGGAACAAATATGATAACATAATATGTATAGAAATATGCTAAACATGTTGGGGGAAAAGTGAATTTAGTTTAAATTCTAAGCTGTTAATTTTTCTTTTTTTAAGAAAACTTCTTTTAGTAGTAATTAAGTAATATCATTATTTGAAATAAAAATAACGATGTGACGTTTCAACAAAAGTTGAGGGGCTGAGCCTGATTTATTGGTGTATGAATTCTTAACCAAATACTCTTAATAAATTAAAAATTAAAAAATATTTTCAGTATAAAATCACTACTTTAACGACAAGTACATCATTCCTGAAATTAAAATAATTAAAGGGGCAAAAGTGGAAACGCCCAATCTGGTAAAAATTCGACATCTTTATTTCAGTACATTAAAGTTACTTCATTTTATACTTTACAGACATGGCAAAACGAAACATTTTCCTATTAAATAATCTGCATTCAATTCCTATATTTATTTCTTTATCATGTACTTTTAAATTTTTATTTTCATAATATTACAATCTTGACTGTATCTTTTTTACAGGAAAATATCTAACATTAATGTTGTAATAGCTGGATAATATATTAGTAACTAACCAACAACTATTAATTTAAAATGTATAACAGCATCTTACGGATATTCCCACCATTCTCGAAAACCCTTTAACCTTTAGGAATCACACAAATACATATATTTTTAAGTTATAAAGACAAAGAAAATGATATACAGGTCTATTGCAAGTTCTAGCTCGCATATTCACATTAAACAAATACAGTCCAGTCTCTATATAACGAAATCCACCATTCCAGTAAAAAATCCGTTATATAGAGAAATTCGATGTATAGAGAATGATGTTAAAAATCGTATTTAATGTGTGAAATTTGAACAAACATTATTTTTGATCATTTGAATTAAGAATTTGAAATGTTTAAAAGTAAATATTAATCTAACATTTTATTTCTTAATTATTTAAGCTGTTTCAAAAAAGAGAACAGACATTTATTTGAAAGCTTAATGAAAATAAAATAAGGAAGACTTGTTGTTTTGATTTTAAAATTGTTACGCTCTAAATAACAGCTCAAATTTTAGCAAGGAATGAAAATTGTAGTTAATATTTTACTCCATTTGAAATCCTCTCTTATGTGCCTCTCATTGATTCCTCTCTTACATGTGCATCAATCCAATTGACTCTGTTTTGAAAAGGATGTGGAAAGGTGTGTGGGAGATGGGATGAATTCATTGGATTTAACAAAGAGAGAAGTAATAAAAAAAAAAAAAAAAAAAAAAAAAAAAAAAAAACTCGGCACTGACGATAAATCAAAAATAAGTGATGTAAAATTGATTCCATATGTTTTCGAAGCCTTTTAAAACTGAGTCCAATTTATGAATAAAATCGTTATATGGAGATCGATATTTCGCTATATAGAGACTGCTTTTTCTGTTGTTTGACTGTTTAAAGGGAACCGTTCCTACTAAAAATTCGTTATATAGAGAAATTCGATGTATGCAGTTTCGTCATAGAGAGACTCGACTGTATACTTCAGAGACAATCATCATAAATTATCCACATTAACATTAAAATTAATTTTTTTTTTGTTAATATTACTGGTATAATTTCAGTCACTTGGCGAAAATGCTTGATTGCAAATTTATAGCATCCTAATGAACGATATTCTAGATTGCAAAATCAGATTAATACACTGTAAGAGCGGCTCAAAAATGCTTTCCAAAATCATCGATAGTCAAAGAAAACTTTTTTATAAATACTCTGACTTTTTTGTTTTATATTTTTTATTTTAAAAATAATTTTTTAAATAATATACTAGTTTCTAATGGGCCAACGAACGCATTTTAATTAATAGTTACTTTATAAGAGTTTATTGTGCATTTCCATAGGTGGTTAAAATTTATCTTGTTGAATAAAAAAATATATCCCCTTTTTACATCGCACGTGATATTCATAATTTTTAATTAGATGTAAATTTTTGCAAGCAAGTTTATTTAAGAAATTCGTGTGAATTATAAGAAAAGCCAGTACAGAAACCTGTTTCGCATTTGCACTGAAAAAGGATGTTGAGGACAAAGTCAGTATACATTGTATTAACAGAAAATATAAAAACTTAATTTACGAACTGTTACAAAATATTCAAAAATGGGACACAGTTTAATATTCATTCCTAAATAGGAATGATATTTCCTTATAATAAAACAAACTAAGTTAAGGAAAGAAATAACAGCAATAAAATACCTTTATTCAGACTGACGTACGTTTTTTTAAATAAATCTGTAAAAATATTTCTATCATGAATGTTTAAATGTCGCCGTTTTGCAATGAAACGTACGTGAATCTAAATATTGATATTTTATCATTTTTATAAAATTTTCTAACTTCTAAATTTCCATTAATCTTAATGAATTCCCTCAGGCAAAAGAAGGACAATAAAATTAGTTCATATGACAACATTTCGTATACTACTTAGAAACTAAAAAATAAATATTGGATGCACTGTAAGAATCATAAAGATATATTTAGAAACTTAAAACTTAAAGCTCTTCACGGAAATCAGGATTTTATGTGCTTTATTTCTTAAACCAAATAACCGTTATTACATAATGATAAGAGTACTGAAATTAGGAAAACTTTAAGGAAAGTTTAGATGAAAATGCAAAGCTGTGTTTGTATGTATTTTAACTATAAAGGTGTTCGGATAATATAAATAAAAGTGTAAATTAGCTTCATAGAAATTTGGAATTCTTTAGAAGATCAAAATTTGTCAAATGAATAATTTTACTGATTCACGTTCTGTAAATATATTATGGAATAGAATATTTTTTCGCATGTATAGAGCATTACTCATTTAAATCAAATATGCTTTTCATGTCTCAATTTATGTATACGCTTTACAAGTACTACTACAGACTACGATGCATTGCAAGGAAGTATCGAAAAAATCTATAAATGATGGAAAATGTTGAAAATTTAAATTTAAATTATAGGGCATTTCTTTTTTTTTAACTTTCTTTAGTAATAGTAAGTAGGTAATTTGCCTCCCAGAAACGAAAATAATGGTAAGAAGCATTGCAATATAGGGGACATCTGATTCGTTGCTATATAGTTTCTTAAAAGAAGATGATCGTTAAATTTAAAAATGACAAATATTATCAATATAAAAACGTGACATTAAGGACATGTAGACGGTCCTTAAAATTGGAACAAGGTTTACATGTACTTTACTTAAAAAAATAAACATGAAGGCCATTATAATGAGAGAACGTTAAGGCAAAAATTAGAGGTAAACGCAAAGCTGTGTTTGTACTATCTTAAACTGTAAAGGTGTTAGGTTAATGTCAAATAAAGAGTATAGTATTATATTTAGAAAAAATTGAAATTCTTCAGAGGATTCAAATTAATTATCAGAGTAAATTTATAGATCCATATTATGAAAATACTTTATTAAATGTAATATTTCTACTTGTATATGCTGAATGCTAATTTCATTGTATATGTTAATTTCAATTTATGTATACATTTTATAAATATTCTCAAAGAATATAATCCTTTGTAGGCTAGAATAAACACAATAACATCCTAAGTATCGAAAAATGTTATAAATGCTGAAAAAGAAAAGTTGTAAATTCGATTTAAAATCTAAGTTATATCTTAAAAATTTTTTTAGTGGTGATAAAAAAATTCCTTCATTTGAAATGAATATAAGAATGAGTAGATTAAAAATAGTGGTAGAGTATACATGCATTGTTGTTACACAATTTCTTAACCAAAGCTTTAATTTGTAAATAAAAAATACAGTTTAATCTCTATATAACTACATCCACCATTCCTGTAAAAAATTCGTTATATAGAGAAATTCGATGTATAGAGAATGGTGTTAAAAAACGTATTTAATGTGTGAAATTTGAATAAATATTACTTTTGAATTAAGAATTTGAAATTTTTAAAAGTAAATATTAACCTAACATTTTATTACTTAATTATTTAAGCTGTTTCAAAAAAGAGAACAGACATTTATTTAAAAGCTTAATGAAAATCAAATAAGGAAGACTTGCATTAATTTCAGACGATGAAATCTGTAATTTTTTGTTGTTTTGATTTTAAAGTTGTTACGCTCTCAAAAAAATGCTCAAATTTTAGCAAGGAATGAAAAATTGTATTTAACATTTCCCTCCATTTGCAGGCCTCTCCTAAGTGCCTCTCTTTGATTCCTCTGTTACAGGTGTATCAATCCAATTGACACTGTTTTGAGAAGGATGTGGAAAGGTGTGTGGGCGATGGGATGAATTCGTTGGATTTAAAGAACAAGGAGAGAAGCAATAAAAAAACTCAGCACTGACGATAAATCAAATATAAGTGACGGTAAATCGATTCCATATGATTTCGTAACTTTTTAGAACTGAGCAAATTAAGACTAATTTATGAAAAAATTCGTTATATGGAGATCGATATTTCGTTATATAGAGACTGTTTTTAATGTAATCATGCGAAAAGGGGACCGTTCTTACTAAAAATTCGTTACATAGAGAAAGTCGATGTATGAAGTTTCGTTATAGAGAGTCTCGACTGTACTTTCGATATAAAATGAAATATTAAAGACACGTAAACTGTTTGAAAAATTCAAATTACTCAGCGGGAGAAAGTGCATTAGCCTATTTATGTGTTTTCATTCGAAAACTACATTTTTTGTGTCAATACGTTAAAGTTTTTTCATTTTTACTTAACATACACAGCAAGACGAAACAATTTTCTTTTAAATAATCTATAATCAAAGGCTTCATTTATGTAGGAATGTTATTACTATTGTTATACTTTTTTGGTTGATTACCATATATGTTTTTTATACCACGCGTCATATCAATAATCAGTTGACAATTATATACACTCATTTTATTTTAGCATTTAAAAAAAAATTAATAATTTTAAGATGAGAACGAATAGATTTTAGAATCATAGATATATCGTAGAGTTACGTGTATATTCCCATATGTAGCTACATTATTTTTGGTAGATAACCATGTTTGTCTTTTGTTTACACCATAGGTCATATCAATAATTGTAAATTAGCTGTAAATCTTGTGCATACAGCATGATTTAACTACCTGCGTGCGTACTATAAGAAAAGCCTATTTATAAACATGTTTAGTATCTACACGAATAAAAGATGTCGAGATCAGAAAGAATATACATTGTATCAGCATAAAATATGGAAACTTAATTTACTAACTACTACAAAATATTCACAAATGGGACAAAATTAAATATTTGACTGTCGACATCAAATTAAATCTTAAGTTCATAGTAATTTCTGTTTACCTTACAAAATTCCCTCCGGCAAAACAAACAGAAAATAATTAGTTCAATTGAAAGCATTTCGTATATTAAACAGAAAGTAAAACTAAACATAGAAAGCATTCTAACTAACGTAAATGTAAATTTAGGAATTCAAAACTTTTCACGGAAAATAGGGTTTCATGTATTTTACTTCTAAAAGAAAATAACTTTTATGCAAATAATGATGAGAGTGCTAGGTTAAGGAAAACTTTAATGCAAAGTTTAGGTGTAAATGCAAAACTGCGTTTGCACTTCTTTAATGTATAAAGGTGTTATGATACTACTATAAACAAGAATATTAATTTTGTAAGATTTTAGAATTCTTCAGAGAAACAAAATTCGTCGACAAAATAGTTTTGTAGATTTAGTTTGTAATAAAGCATTATTAAGTATAATCTTCACGCTTTCTTCTATAACATATAATTAATTTAATTCATATACATTTTTAAGAAAATATGAATTTATGTACATATTTTACAAATATTCATCAGAATATATGAGAAAGCTGAATTGAGTATGAATTTTTCAGATCTAATTAAAAATACTATAAATACTCTCAGAAGTTATAAATTAAAATTAGATTTTAGTGTATTACGTTTTATTCTGTTTTTAGAGATATTTTTTTTAAGTAGTGGTAATTAAAATAATACCTCTTTTTGAATGAATAATAGTTTATGAGAAGGGTAAGTTGACGATTCACTAAAATAGAATAATTTATCGGCTTAAAATGAGACATCCAAAACAGGTATTTTCCTTTGTAGAACTGTGATATTTTTCTGATAAATTGCTTGAAATGCATCCAATTTATGGTCGCCCCAGTGGAATGATCAGTAGCGGCAGCTACTGCCACGCCGATGGGTCCCGGTTCGAATCCGGCTAAGACATGGATGGTGTGTTGTTACTTTATAGTGTAATAATTAGGTTATGGATATGCGAAATAAAAATAGTTTTGTATTTTCGTTGTCTCTGTGTAATGAATCATTCGAGGCGAAAGCTATAACTGCTGTAGGCCTCAAAGTACTGTCAAATGAAACCAAACCACCGAATTTATGCAGTACTAAAATGCTACTTTTAATTATATATAAGTAAAAGACAAATCACTGTTTAAAACAGGTCTTGTTGGAATTTTCACCTTGCAATAATTAAATTAAAAATTACATTTACTTTCTTAAAAGGTGAAGATAAAAAGATTAAAAACAACAGATGTTAAATGTCCCGAGATCTTTCGGACATACACATGTCCATTCTCAAGTGTAGTCATGAACTGGATGAGGAAACTAGAACTGACGGATATACAAAGCAAAACATTAACACGCATGTGCAAGAATTGAGCCGGTCTATTTTCTAGAAAGGGGGGGGGGAATTCATATAGAACTTTCAGCTGTTACTCTTCTATAAATGCCCAGGATATTGTGCCATATTGCAGGAATATTATAAGAAAGGCTGTCGTTACATTTATTATAATTATTATTAAAATTTCTATTGATTCCCGGATTATTGAAAGATAGTAGTCGGAATCTTGAAAAATAACTTTTGCTTTTTCGAAATTTATTATTATGTTTTCTTTTTGATTCAATCTAGATAATGCTGTACTTGGTTTATTGAATTTGATGCCTGATAAATGTTCTCTCAATCTCTCACTAAATCTCCGGGTCGTCATGCCAATGTAAAACAAATTTTCAATATGCTCATTACTGAATGGGATTATATATACACCTGATTTGTCAGAATTCTGTATTGGATCAATTTTCCTGTGAATTAAATCCTTTAACATAGTTGGAGGTTTAGCTATTAAACTTACATTATATTTCATCAATCGTATTTTAATCTTTCTTATAGTTGTGGAATATAATCAAATTTACAATATATAACCTTATCTGAGTAAGCTGTTTTCCTTTGCTTAGGTCTTTTAATTTGCTTAAGTAATTTATTAATATAATCGGAAGGGAAACCATTATCATAAGTAGTGCGTCTAATTATATTATTTTATTTTGTAGGAATTTGACCGATCAAATTTCAAAGGCACGTTTTAGGTAAAATCTGTAGGCAGCAATTTTGTATGAGAAAGGTGAGTTGCTATCAAATGAAATGGTATTGTTGGGTCTAATTTCTTTCCTATAAACAGTACGTTCTATTTTGTTTTCAGATTTGTTTTTCATTAACTTCACATCAAGAAAATTCAACGTCTCCTCTTTCTCAATTTCTAATGTAAACTTAATCCTTGAATCCATTTCATTAATTTTCTGCAAAAAATCATTTAGTGATTGTAATCCATGATCCCAAACTATAAAGATGTCATCTACATACCTTATCCAGATTGATGGCTTAACCTCAAAATTATCCATAATTTGCTTTTCCATAGGTCTACACTGTTAAAAGTGAAGGTGACAAACCGGTGCCATTTGGGATCCGGAGGTGAAAAGGCCCTAGGTTCCATTGGAACCCGGGGCATTTGGAACCCTAGGGTGCCATAGGGGCTTGGATATGTGGTTGCAGTGCCGAGAGGTCTCTTACCGGGTTATTGGAGATAAATAAGGTGCCATGCACTTCGTATTGGCAGCAATGTGGCACCTCATCGGGTGACTGGAACCTTGCGCATGCGCAGTGACGTGTGTCTTTCTGTTTTCTGTGACGACAAGTAAAATCTATGGCTATGAGTGAATGAAGGTGAGTTCGATGGCTGAGCAGTTAGAACGCTGAGCTTGTAATCAGACGTTGTGAGTTCGAATCCTTTGACGGCAAAAGTCGGTTTGTATGTTTTTTAATTTTTTATTATTGGACACTCTAGATTAAGGGTGCCATCTTTTCACCCTAATTAAAGGTGCCATTCTGACTCCTTTAGGGGTGTCACCAGAGAGACAAGCCTTTCACCCCTAAAAGGTGCAATGTGTCACCATTAGTTTTAACAGTGTAAGTTTTAATTCTGCCATGTATCCGCTAATTTGAGACCCCATAGGTGCTCCGTTAATTTGCTTATAGTATTTATTGTCAAAATCAAATACATTATTCTGTGTATTAGATTAATAGCTGTGTATAATGTGTATTAGATTAATAGTTGATTTTAATGTAGTACGGATATTTTGATGAAAATTTGAGTTACTATCAATTGAGGTTTCAATTATTTTGACAATTTCTTTAACACCTGGGTCATTCCATGTCAACTGGCCTAGAGGCTCCCACTCGACCCCCTTCGATTTTTATGAAATTGATACAGAATATACATGTGGGTATATGATGAACATTTGGGAACTGTTTCGTGCAAAAAATTGTATAGTTGGAGCACCAGGGGTCCATTTGTACCAATCACTATTTCATGGTTGTAGAAAAAACGGCCAAATCATGAAGTTTGGCATCATATTGCTCATGATATATAAAACCTTACTCATTGAAAAGAGGTGATCTAGTACAACTTTTTGTGCTAAAAAATGTAATTGCAGTATTAAAAATCACAAATCAAAACTATCGTGATTACTAGGCCTCAAAGTAGGCCGTACGGCCAATCTGGTTGAATTTTACCCTTACTTTAACATGCTGTAACTACTGAAAATATTTTTTAAAAAATTTCTCGCTTTACAAACTAATTACCTATGCATATATCGTAAAGCCGCTGTAGTTGTTTTCTGATTGCTTAAATATTAATTAAATTATTGATGTTCAAAATCTAATAAAAAATTAAAATCGTCGATTTTGCCCCATATTCAAAAGCGTATATCTCAAAAGGGACACTTCTGATTTAGTTACAATTAGTACCACTGGAAAGAGCATATCTTAATTTATAAAAAAAACCTTATTTCATTTTGGGCCTTTGAGATATACAAGGAAAATAATAAAATTCAAAAACCTGTTGTACGAGATAATCCAGATACTTACAAGAAAGGTATAAATTACGACAGGTTCTTTCAACATATTCTGCACCATTTTTTTTATTACAACGATTAATGCATATAATAATTATCACTTTTCCTGGTCACAGTTTCTTCTCCTTTACCATTATGAATGATTTGTAACCGCATTCCCAATGACTTATATCCAATAACCAGGCAAGACTAGCTCCTGGTTGGGTATTGCATGTTTTAAATTTTGAATGCGGGTACCTAACAGGATCCATAGATTATTATAGACTAAATGTTTTGATTATTCCAAGCTCCCATTATATTGATTCCTGATCCCCAATCTATAAATAACATTACTCATTGGTTCAGTTTGTCAAATTTCTTATTGATTGCGATTGCAACAGCTTTCGGTAAATTGTATTGCTGAGTAATTTTTGTTTTTATTGGAAATGGAACAGTAATTATATGCTCTTCCGGAATCCAACAGAGGTCTTGTCTAGTGGGCAAATAAAATGTTTTTGAAGGTCCATGAGGGTGCATAAAATTTATTAAGACATCGTTGCTGAGATTTTCAATACCAATACTTCAATAAAATCTTCAATTGTCATCTGCTTCATTTTTAACGGGTCATGATCTTTGTGAACCTACTGTTTAAATTCAGTGGCGTCTTCTGGATCACTATCTTCGAAAATACTTTCCAAAAACAATTAAATCATCTGTTCCAGGACATTCTTCGCAGCGATGAAGCATACAATCTTTAGAATTCAAGTCACAAGCTGTTCGACTTATAAGGAATTTATAATCTACATCAGTTGGGAAGCTTGCTAGCATCAACTTCAGAATTTGATTCATTTTACATACATATTGGGAATGTGAACCTGCTGCAACGACAGTCACACACCATTTTGGTTTTAACTCGCAAAATTTGGAGAATCCGATTTCCGGTCCATTACTACTTTGATAGACTGCAAACATTTCTTTCAAATTGCTTAGTAATAGATGCTTCTGCATCTGAACTTTCTTTCCATCTATCGGAGCAGAAATGAAATCTTTTATTCCTGGACATATTGATTAAATTCTTCATCTTGAAAAAAATTTAATACTCTTTCTTTTATGTTTTCTGGCAACTTCTTATCAAACTTTGCTCTGGGTAAAGCCAATATCCCGATGTCTACTTTTAATTTTCGTGCTGCTTTTACCATTCTTTTTGAAACTTCAAACTCTTCCATAACTTCTTTTATTGTCCAACTTTGAGGTGCCATTGTTAATATTTGTATTTGTTCTGGACGTTTTGACAACTGTAACTTCTCCTTCAATTCTTTAATTAACTGTTTGTAATCTAAACAGTCGAGGCACTGGTTGCATGTAGTAGGATGTCTTAATTTGCATGGATCTATACCAGCAACAATAGCTATTTTCTTTGAAATCACATCTTCAGTTTCACTTATCTTTCGCTTTGCATAGCTTTTTATATCTCTTGTTGATGTTCGCTGACATTTTAAAGGAGATAAATCAAAAACTGTTAGACTTTTGTTCAGCGTTTCTGTTACACATATTTCATCTTGCTCCAATTCGCTTGAAGAAGAGGACCATGTTGTTCTTGTTTCTTCGAATTCTTTTCTGCATGATCTACATATTTTTTGGTCTGGTTTGGCATTCTTCTTAGTTTCTTAGTTTCTCAGTCTGTCAAATGATTAGAACTTTCTAAATTGGTGGACCGCAAAGATTTTCGTACGCAATGATTGTCTTTAGTGAAAGGATTACAGAATGTTTGCTTCGCTGAAGAAACTCAAATTTATGCAAAATCAATGTTTCGTGATGAAAGTATATTTGAAAATTTTCTTCAAGATGCAATATACTTCGGTGATTAATTAATTCCTGTTCTTCAGAGGAAAATTCTTTAAAAAGCTTAAAACATTCATGTGCACAATAAGTTGTCAAATGGCACTGAGAATTATCAGCACAGCTAATGCTGCATTAACTCTGATTATAATCATGAGAATTCATAGAGCTAAAATCTTAATACAGAATGTTTTAACAGTAATGTAAAGCATAAACTGAAAGAGAAAAGGAATATTTTTGTACAAATCTTGTTAAACATGCAATACCCAACCAGGAGCTAGTCTTGCCTGGTTATTGGATATAATGCATTGGCAATGCAGTTACAAATCACTCATAATGCTAAAGGGGAAGTAACTGTGACCAGGAAAAGTGATAATTATTATATGCATTAATTGTTGTAATAAAAAAGAATGGTGCAGAATATGTTGAAACAACCTGTCGTAATTTATACCTTTTTTGTATGTATCTGAATTATCTCGTAAAACAGGTTTTTGAATTTTATTATTTTCCTTCTGTATCTAAGAGGCCCAAAATGAAATAAGGTTTATTTTATAAATTAAGATATGCTCTTTCCAGTGGTACTAATTATAACCAAATCAGAAGTCTCCCTTTTGAGATATATGCTTTTGAATATAGGGCAAAATCGACGATTTTAACTTTTTATTAGATTTTGAACATCAATAATTTAATGAATATTTAAGCAATCAGAAAACAACTACAGTGGCTTTACGATATATGCATAGGTAATTAGTTTGTAAAGCGAGAAATTTTTAAAATAATATTTTCAGTAGTTACAGCATGTTAAAGTAAGGGTAAAATTCAACCAGATTGGCCGTACGGCCTACTTTGAGGCCTAGTAATCACGATAGTTTTGATTTGTGATTTTTAATACTGCAATTACATTTTTTAGCACAAAAAGTTGTACTAGATCACCTCTTTTCAATAAGTAAGGTTTCATTTATCATGAGCAATATGATGACAAACTTCATGATTTGGCCGTTTTTTCTACAACCATGAAATAGTGATAGGTACAAATGGACTCCTGGTGCTCCAACTATACAACTTTTTGCACTAAACAGTTTCCAAATGTTCATCATATACCTACAGGTATATTCTGTATCAATTTCATAAAAATCGAAGGGGGTCGAGCGGGAACCATGCCAAAATTTAGGACACTTGACATGGAATGACCCACCTATAGAGGGATAAAGAGATACAATGTCCAGGCTGGCAAGAATACTGTTATGATTAATGGAAACTGCTTTAATCCTGTTAACAAATTCGGTTGTAGAATTAATAACAAATTCAGATCCCGGGAGAATGTCTTTTAAATATGGAACGAAGGCTTTTTCAATATAATATGTAGGTGCAGAATGCTTAGTCACTATAGGGTGGAGGTAGGGGATTTTCCTTATGGTCCTTAAGCCGACCTATTAATCTTGGTGTAACTGCGGTTTCTTTAACTTGCAATTTATGCTTCATTTCACTAGGTCAATTTCCGTTAGTAATCAAAGTTTTTGCTTTCCTAGAGATGTTACACTGTTAAAACTAATGGTGACACATTGCACCTTTTACGGGTGAAAGGCTTGTCTCACTGGTGACACCCCTAAAGGAGCCAGAATGGCACCTTTAATTAGGGTGTAAAGATGGCACCCAAAATCCAGAGTGTCCAGTAATAAAAAATTTAAAAATATACAAACCGACTTTTGTCCGTCGAAGGATTCGAACTCACAACGTCTGATTACAAGCTCAGCGTTCTAACCGCTCGGCCATCGAGCTCACCTTCATTCACGCATAGCCATAGATTTTACTTGCCGTCACAGAAAACACAAAAACACACGTCCCAGCGCATGCGCAAGGTTCCAGTCACCCGATGAGGTGCCACATTGCTGCGAATACGAAGTGCATGGCACCTTATTTAGCTCCAATCACCCGGTAAGTGACCTGTCGGCACTGCAACCACGTATCCAAGCCCCTATGGCACCCTAGGGTTCCAAATGCCCCGGGTTCCAATGGACCCTAGGGCCTTTTCACCTCCGGGTCCCAAATGGCACCGGTTTGTCACCTTCACTTTTAACAGTGTATCATTGGGATCTTTTTTTAACATAATGCAATCCATGTCATCAATACAAGCTTCCATTTTCTTTACATAATGTTTAGTATTCAGAACTGCTAATTTGTTCGTTTTATCTGTTTGTATAATTATAGTTTCCTTGTTTGTCCGCAAGCTCTTGATAATTCTAAAGTTGGGATGCTTTTGATTAAAAGGTTTCCTCAAATAATTACTAACATTATTATATAAGATACTTCTAATTTCTTCTTTCTTAGTGATTGTGCAATTCTTTCACAATTCGTAACAACAGATTTCAAGTCAATTTTATTCCTAAACATATATTTTGGACCATGCTGTAAAACAAAATCTTCCCTCTCGTTAAATACTGTATCAGATAAGTTTATATACGGGACTTGTTTCTTGACTATATTATAAGGAGTCACTGAGTTTTTTAATCTATCCAATTTATGATGAAGAGTCCTTTCCTTACCATGCCTTTGAATACTTCTAAATAAGTTCAAAACCCGTAGAAATATGTCAAACTCGCAGTTATCCATTAAACTCGATAGTTTACCATAAATGTCCAATGGACATTTATGGTAATTTGTTTCATTATGGACATTATTATTTCATGGACATTATTTCATTATATATATATACATATACATATACATACATTATATATGTATATATACATATATATACATTATATATATATATATATATATATACATATATATATACATATATATGTATATATACTTTTGTAAATATAAGATTTATTTATGGAAGAAACACATTATTCTGAAAGGACAACTCGACATTAATAAAGTGCATTCTACGTATACATTCCGTGTATATTGCTTCAAAAAATTTTTATAAGGCTATACATATAGAATGTAGTCTAAAAATTGATTCAATTTTTTTTTCTGTAACAAATTGTATATTGAAACTAGAATTACGCAGCGATAGATAGCCTTGTTTCGTTTTAATTTCATAATTTGATAAACATTCTTTATTTTGAGTAATAATTTGTCTTCAGTGCGTAACTTCAAAATTTAATAAGCGGATTAGCCTAGCATAGTTCACTACAGATTAATATCGACTTCTAGGTTATCGAATATATATTTATACCTTAATGTAGAAGTTTCGGATCAAATGAATGACAAATTTCTTCTTATTTCTATTTCTAACTGCCACTTTATAAATTCGTATTTCCAATGAAAGAAAATCAATATAAATTGCTCCACATTCAGGCTTTGTATCTGTTTCATGTGCTTATGTAAAACGGATATAAATGAGATTGAAACAGATAGATCTCTGTTCTCGTAATTGCTTTGCAGAACGAATATTTGTTGAATCTCCTTTGTGTTACAATGCTTAATTTTATATCATTACAGCCTTAGTTTGCAAATCTGCGATAAATTGGAGCTAATAAGGAGAATTCTAGAATTCTAATTTTGTTACATGTCGCTTATTACAGGATATCGTGTCTGTTTGAACATACTTAAAACAATTTATTTTCAATATGTTGAATGTAATGTATATTTCAAAATAAATGTAATAAAATATAAATTGGGAAATATAAGTCAGTTCAGTCTTTTTTAAACTAAAAAATTACATCTATATTTTTTCTGCTACATAATGAATATTGCTTTATATGATTTTTATAGATTTTTAAAAGCAGTTTTATTATTAATTTATATTTTTAAATTCTTCTTACCAAACAATAATCTTCATGAATTGCTATAAGGTATTCATAGAAAACAGTTAAACTGTACACAAGTTTTTATAACATATATTCTACATGTGACGTCCGCGTTGTCTTTATCAAGACCAGTGAGAATATTCTACAATACATTTGCGCGACAGTATACTGCTATTATAGAAAACAGTTGTACTCTAAAGATATTCTTATTTGTTTTGGTAAAGTCTTCCCCGACGCCGAAACTTGTAGACAGCATATACAAGGCGCGGCAATTAATATTCCTACTGACATAACTATAAGAGAAATGGAAATCTTCAAAATGCGGTAGTGATTGCATTTGGAAGGTCGACGTTTATCTGCGCAGGACTAATGAACCATGAACGACCAAATGTCGGTACCCCTCAGAAGAAACTAGTTGTTCTTGAAATACGAATTACAACGTGTCTGTTTAAATTTATGTTGTTCGAAGTCGATATCGAGCAGACAAAAAATATTAAATTCTGTTAAAAATTAGCAAAACGGCTGCAAAAAACAGGAAAAGTTGAAAAAAAGTTTATAGAGACGAAGTATTATCCCATTCACGCATTTTTTAATGGTCCAGCCATTTTGAGATTACCCCCGAAAGTCTCGAAGATGAATCGCACACTGGACGGATGTATTCCGTGTGCTACTTAGAAACAATTGATGAATTCGTGAGCTTGTGATTACGCATCAACAATTGCCTGTTTGAATACTCACTAAGTAACTTTGAAGGTGTTAGTTAATCAAATTTTGTCGCAAGATCTAAGGGAACGAGGTATCATGTTGTCAAAGCCATGAAGAAAACGTTACCGTTCACATTAAAGATAATTTCGGAAAAGGATTAAAAAAAAATGTTTCTTAAACTTTGAATGCGGATCACTTAAGTTGTGATCCGCAAGTGTGAGGCAAGTGGGAATGTTTAGTAAAAATGTTTAGTGTGAGGCAGTTTAGTAAAATTTGGACTCAAGATCTAAGGGAACGAGGTATCAGGATGTCTAAGCCATGAAGAAAACGTTACCGTTCACATTAAAGAGCATTCGGAAAGTAGATTTAATAAAATGTTTCCTAAATTTTTAGAGTCGATCACAAAAGTGTATTACGGCAGGTGAGAATTGCTTTGAAACATGTTAAATGGATATTTATTTCATACATTATTTTTTTTAGTATTAGATCAGTCCTGAAAATTCATGGCCATACCTTGTATATAGGAATCAACTTATTGCTATTCTTATTTGGCTTGATAAAAACACCAGTTTAAGTCGAAATATGTACACAGTTTATTCATAGGAAACAAAAATCGTTTATATGCTGTTTATTGAATTTAATAAAACGCTATTCAATTTAACGATGTTTTATATAATTACACAATTATTTGTATTATAATTTGTACAATTGACACACTGAAATACACAATGACAGACGCAATGATAAGTACAGGATATAAATAAAATAATCCAAATTTTGGAATTGTTTCTGTTTGTTTCTCTATTTCATAAAATGCAATAATTGGTTTCATTCCATAAAATATGGATCGCCCATTATTCGTTGTTTGTTAGACGCCAAAATAAACTGCATAAATTTTAAATTACATTAGTTCATTCAATCATTTCACGGACTGCTCCTTTGTTGAAATAACAGTTTCCTTGTATAATGCATATACATATCTCTTTGACTATACGAGACAAACAGAGAATTAAATTAGAAATGTTCTAAAGTAGTTATATTAAATTTCATCTATCACATTTGAATTGTTGTAATATGCTCTGTATTGGTTAAAATGAAAGAAAATATAGGCTCTAAAGTGTTTGTTGGATTTATGTGTGTGTAATGTTTTTTCTCTGACTGAAGAATAAAAAATGTGACAATGACATTTCTTTTCGCTACGTTGTTGACCCTATCGGCAAGGAATAATGCAATAATATTGAAATATTTAAAATATGAAAGAAATGTTTAGGAATTATTTTGTCTGTAATTTCTAATATTCTGAATATACAAAAGAAACCTGCTCCAGCAATATTTGCGTTTAAAAAAATATTTGAAGTGTAAAATAACATTTGTTCAAATTACTTCAGTAATATCTTATCGTAACTCAGTACGTAATAAATATTTTAGTATAGATAGACGTATTCTCTAGAATGAAATTATATGCACAATATTGGCAATGTTAGATTCTTAATGCAGTCTGTCTAAAAATTAATATATAAAGTGTGCACACTGTAAAAATAAAGTCAAATGTTTCTAACCCACAAGAATATCAGCATAATTGAGCATGAAATAAACAAATAATCTCATCCGAGATTCCAACCATAATTTCAAATTTCCAAATATTCTTTATTATTAAAAACATATTATTTAATTTATTTATTTAAGGGAGCATATATAAAAATAGCGTTTTTTTAACTGCCATTGATTTTTGAAAGACTTTTAGAAAAGTTCCTATAGTTTTTTTTAAGCTTAAATAATTGAATAAAGAAAATCATAAGACAAAATATAATATTTTACATTGTTTGAAACATAACATGTACAGTATGAACTAAAACAACTTACTGTTTTACTTAAAAGGCGACTAAAATAATAGAAAAGATATTAACAAGTTAAAAAGTTATTTAAATCTACTTAGCACTTTGGGGCTTTCTCAAGCCCTTCATCAGAGAATATTTTATTAAATAAATGGCCGTTCCATTTGTTTCTACTATAATGTAATTTCCTTTTAAAATGAGTTAGCCATTGAACATTAAAGTTGACGGTAAAAGTAACAGTTCCTAAGATTGAATTTAAAGAGTGAAAATATTCCTTAACTTTTGATTGACGACAAAATTTTGTATCCGTTTTATTATATATTCAATTTTAAGACACAGAGAGAAATAATTTTTACAAGATTTTGTCGTCAAATACAAATTAATAATAAATATATTCCTGGTTAGCGGAATGATTTGAAATTTAATATGTAAAACGATTGCAAAATTTTATCGAGTGTGTCAAAACTCAAAATAATCTAACATAAAATAAAGACACAGAAATGTGCCGCTAAACTGCAATGGCGTGCTTGCAGGGCGGCTAAAAAACTCACCAAAAGAATAATAAATAAACAAAACTCAACTTCAAGTTGAAAACCAAAAACAACTTATTAAATCTTAATTTTATGGGATATTTAATTACAAAACTATCTTAAAAAATTACACACAGATTTAAGTTGGAATATAATCCAAATTTTTGAACTATTTACAAAAATTAAATTTAGATAGACACTGAATTATATTTACATTATTTACAAATAAAATATATATATATGCATACAGAATAAATGAGAAATAATCATACTAGAACTCAAAATTAAACTCACTTAACATATGTGAAGCCAAATATTCTTTTTTCGCAACTCTTTTGACTAACAAAATACCTGTTGGCACAGCGAATCTCAGGACTTCGAAGTGTTGAAGAACAAAACTCAAAACTTTAGATCGTAAACGCAGCTGGACACTTTGTTTTGTATTCTTAACTAAAAACTCATTATATATAAATTTAATATATAATTAAGGATAAAATTATCCTCATCTCAGCGGAAGATGGCCCAGAAATTTAAAATCTGAGCCTATTTCTTTCTTTCTCAAAATGTAATTCGCAAAAATATTACCGAAGAACTTTTACCTCCCATGTCGCTGAAAAACCAACAATCGTCTGCTCCCGCTCCAACATCTACTCTCTGACGTCACAACGTCAGGTGACAAAAAGCAGAGAGCGATTTTCATAGCGTCAGCTGAAAAAAGGCGCGAATTCTTAAAAGCCCCGTTTTCTAACAGAGTGATTTGAAAATCGAATTAAAACTTATCAATAAAATTTTGCTTCAACTTATTAAATCCTATCACACGGAATTAATACATTGACATCTCACGATAAAAAATGAATCTCACTTGCCATGTTTATGTCAAAATTAAGATAGGACCTTATTATTTCCATATTCTGAATTCATTATACAAAATCGGATTAAAATTTTTATACATCTCTTTTAGCATAAGAGTTCAAAAGCACCAAACTCGGGATATTTAAAACAGTAGTTAAGTACTAACGCACCTCCTTGCGACATTTCATATAAACTTCAAACTTTTTTAAAGTGTCGATACATGCAAAAGAAAAAGCACATGTAAAGAAAAATGTTTTTTTTTATATTTTTTACTTTCAACATCTAAAGATGAAATGTGTATAAAATGTCTCTATGCTGAAACATGTTAGCAATTAGAAAAATATTTTTTGTAATATTTAATATTTCACTGAAAAAAAGTCTCCCATTTCATTTATTGCAATATTATTCCAATTGTTTGTCTGTGAAAAAGAAACATTTTCTAGTTTATGAATTGCACTGATTGAAAATTCTCTAGAAAAATATATCACATAGAATTCCGTCTGACAGTTCAATTTCACGCTGTGATTTTAAACAAACATTGCGACAGATAACAATTAAGAGTATCTTCTTTTGTTATGATAGTAATGACATGATTGATTACAGATTTACATTTTGAAAATAATGTAATTGTTATATTATTATTAAAATTGGGAAATAAAAAATTACTATAACAGTAATTAATTAAATTTCATTTTGATAATTTATTGGATCACTCAACATATTAATCTCTTTTGTAGTAACTAGTATAAATTGCACTGTCACACATTTTTAGTGGCATATCAGAGCTTTTTTGAAATGCTTATTCGTTTAATTTGCATTTGTTTAATTTATACACGCATTGCTGTAATTGATAAAATTTCTACAATTTGTTATATCTATAATTAGATTCTAGATTTTATTTTAATTTGATTTAGTTTTCGTTTAGAATTGGATATAGTTTGATTCTGTTTCGCTAATAAAATGTTTAATGTACGACTGTTTTAGAGTTTAATTATGCGCACAGCACTGAATAATTATATTTCACGAATTAAGGAGACGAAGTTTAGAAATTAAGATTTATTTTTGAAAATCTAACAAATGAAATTTTACAAAAAAATAGAAATTTTACAATGACAAATAAAACGTTTTATTAATATTAACAGATAAATTAAAAAAAGATGGTATATATTGCTTTTTTTTACTTTTCATCCCCTCCCCGAGTATCATATTCGTAAACCAGCCTTTCCCAGATTTCAGAGGATATAAAATTTTTAAGTATATAGATTGTATCAGAGCTCAGGATTGTATTCGTATAGTATCAAATATTTCAAACTATATCAAAGACTTTTATATGTGATTAGATAAAGATTTCTTGATGCCATAAATGCGAAACGTTAAATAACACTTAAAAACTGTGATATCTCTACTGTAAATAACACTGTTGGTGTGTCAATGCAAAGATAATTAACATTGTATGCAATAAACGTATTATGTGTGCATATGCATTTACAATTTAACGTCTGCTCAGAAACAGTATGCATAATAAACACAAAAACATGATATTTGATCAGATATCAACGCCTATCTATTAAATGTAAAAAAGAAAAATATAACTTCCAGTTACCGATTTCGAGTGTAATGTTAAGGGGTAATGTGGAGACATTTAGGTATTAAATGTTATCAATTTTCATATTAAGCTGGATTTACAGAAAGAAAAATGGAAACTCATATGTCGTGCTAATTTTCAAAAAGATACAGATAACAAAATGTTTTTTAAATGAAATTTGAGATATAAAGGTAAATAATAACCGTTATCGTGATAATAATCGTTATTTTAATTTTGAACTCTTAACAAGTTTGGTATATTTTAAAGCATTATTTGTTCAAATATATTTGGAAAACATAAATTATTCCATTCGGATACTAGTCATCTTTGACATTAAATTACAAAAAAAACGCAAACAAAAAAAGAAAAAGAAAACAACATTTCGATTCATCGATTTCTGATACAACGCAGGAGCATAATGGAGAAGATAAAGACTGTTTTTTGAAGTCAGTTTCTGCGACAGAAAATACCGTTAGCTTTGCTTCAAAGGGAGAAAATGACATGAAATGTAATAGAATCGTAAGCAATTGTTCCAATGCTTGGCATTCTGAAATATTTCTGAATTAGTAATTTTATAACACTTAATTTAAAATGAATTTGAATAAAATTCAAATCTCGAATACTTTCGCTTGAATGTTTCTAAAATTTTATATATTTTATGATTCTGAAAATATTTCTTTTTATTTGGTTATTTGATTGAGTTTTCTCAATTAAATATAAAAATAGTTTTCGTATAGTTATATTAATGTAGTAACTTCATTCAAAGAAAAAATAAATAATAAATAAATAAATACAAACTATTCATGTTTGGTAGTAAAGAAATCCTATTAATGCCAGTTACGTCTGGAATTATTAAATCAATTAAGAAAAATCACTATCCATGTGATTAAAAAAAATCTTGAATATATTTGTATGCAAAATTTTTTGCAAAGGTAATTGAAAATAAAATATTAATACGCAAATTGGTGCAGAATAATAGAAATATAGAGACAATGTTAAAAATGCAAGAATATGCAGATTTTGAGGAGAATTCTTTTGCTAGCTTTTACCGTACCGCGCAGAGTGCAAAGACTAATAGAAACTTTCTCAATTATGTAGCAGGGAGAAGCGGATTCATATAAATATTTATGGACCAATATAAAAATGTGAAATAAGCCAAAAGGAAGATAGAATAGATAATGTAACCAAAAGAAAGAAAAGAAATTCTAGCGGTAATTGAGTAAAGGAGGATTTGGTGTAATATTTCTTACAATCCGATAAAAAGATTGATAGCGAATACAAAATTAATAATATTGTCCAAATTTGCATAAAAGTGAAAAATTTCAAGAATGTTCAATTCATTTACAGAAGTGAATTTAGAAAGGATTTTATATGAATTAAAATCAAATAAGGGTGCATCTCACAGAAATGTTTAGCATTGGAGGATTTATTATTTTCCCGTTTTTGAATGTACTATGTCATCTACCAGTGCGGTTTTTCCTACATTGGATACACCAAATGGGGCTTAAAATGTGGTATTAAAGATCACCGACAATACATTTAAAAACAGTAAACCACAAAACCTTATAACTCTAAACATATTTGAGATATAAAACAATGTTTTAAAAATTTAAAACTGAAAATTAATGTTATACTGGGATGCAGGCTTGCTATTTCTTTACTAACAGAGAGGTACAGCAAATGGCTATTTGCTTGTAATATTAAAGTAAGTCCGAATTTTATTATGCTTATCAATTCAAAAAACAAATAATTATATAATTAAACATTTGAAATTAAAATAAAGTAAATGAAAAGTAATTTTAGAAAGTGAGTTTGTTTTAAATTAAGATTTTTTGTGGTATATTCATACACATTTTCTTTTCATTTTGAATATTTTATATGGTGCTAAGGATTATCGATCGACATTTAACCTTATGTAGCTTATGTGCATAGATTATAAATGGTATAAGAAAAAACACAACAAAATTAGAGCCACAAATACGTAGTCCATTTTTGAATATTGGTATTTGAATATAAACTTCATTACGTAATAAAAATGTGATGAATAACAAAATAACATTCTTGTTTCTCAGATATATACTTTTGAAATAGTTAGATGCGTCTTAGTCAAAGTACAAGTTTATTATAGTTATTTTTCATTGACCCTTTGCAGTTTTATATTATTAAATTTACAGAATAAGAAATGCAATTTTTTAATTCTTTATTAAACCACAAATATATATTTGTATTAATCATATCACCTGATAAACCGAAAATGTGAAAAAAGTAAAATATTTGAAAGTCGTTAGTATCCTTTGTTTTTATAAAGCTACTTCATTTTTCCGAGATTTATTTTAAAAGATTAGTGATGCAAATTTCATAAATTAACAATACAGTAAATTAAAAATTGTATTGTGACTTTAATGATTTTCTACGGTAACCAATGTGCACTGTCAGCAAGAATGTGAAAAAATACCTTTTTTTTATTTACGCAATTAAGCATTCTTTTCACTTGTAAAGTAAGTATTTAAAAATATGAAAAATAAAAACTTATTTCTTGCAAATGTTTTATATAATTTGTGCCTCATCATTTGTCAAAAAACAAATTAGAGTTACTAAATAACTATTGTATAGATATTTAATTTAAATAATAAATTTTTAATAATGCGAAAAAAAAAACAATTTTACACTTAAAAAAATCATTCTTAATTGTTTGGAAAATTTTGTTTTCATCAATTAACATAAAAATAGTACTTAATTTTTTTTCATATATTTCTATTAGTATCAATATTTATCGTCTGTCAGAAAAAAAAATATATTTCTTACCAGGAAAATGTCATGAAAGATTTAACTTCAACAGTAATTCTTTAAACGTAGAAGACATGCCGATAGGTAGCATCATGCAGCAGATGTTACGAAAGTCTTTTCCCTAAAGTTTTTAATTAAGAAGGCACTGTGTTTACAAACACAAGTCTTTTTTCTATAGATATTGCGTTTCCAAGTCTATAAATAATATTCTAGATGTTTCTAGTCAGTTTGAAAGTATATTTGTTGAAAAGAAAACAAATAACTTTTTTGGATATATAGGATTTTATTAAATGTAAGTTTATTCTGAGAAAAGTTACTCACGCCAAATTGTATTCCAGTATAAATTTATATATATATATATGTACGTACATATATGTGTGTGAATTCATACAATATTTTTTATATATTATTATTATTATTATTTTTATATTATTATTATTAAAATTTATACAATATTAATTTATATATATATATATATATATATATATATATATATATATATATATATATATATATATATATACTTAGAGTATTTTATGCACAACTAAACTTCCATAGTTTTTATATGCTTTCATTATATAAATCACACACACACACATATATATATACATATATATATGTTATATTAGTAATTTTTCCTTCATTGTAATTTCTTTTATTATGCTAAATTACCGGCATATTCACCAATTTCCAATTAAATCATACATTCTTTAGACTATCTATAATTAATACAATTATTGTTGTTAACTTGTGCCCAGGAAGGTGGAAGTCAGACTTCCGTTAATGATGATATTCTGCAAAGCCTCGATATAGGTTAGCATTAAACAACGCCACTTCCTGAATTTCGATATGTCTGTGTAAAGGAGAAAAGGTTTCTCCAGAGATCTTTACTCATGGTAACTGCTACGACTGACCATAGGACTTTCAGAACCCCTTATTTAACGAGCGCGTTCACTAAAGAACGCGTTCACTAAAGAACGCGTACTGTAATTAAATAAATAAAAAACTTTTCCTTAAATAAGTTAAAATCTTACTCAATTTAGTTAAATATAAAACATTTAATTTATTCTTGAATTATAACATTACTTCATACCAATTCTATTACATAATGTGAATTAGAATATTTTTAAAAGAGCCATTTTTTTTTTTACTTATTTCATTACGAGATTTTTATTTGTTACTCTCAATATTATTACGCTGACAAATGACAGACTCTTTACAGAATTACTCTCATCGGATGTTACGTGGGCTTCGCATATGCCGATACTACTCTTCATTGGCCAAAACCAGTGCAACGTCATATGAGTTGTGTTAATGCGAGGTTTCAGTGAGTGAAGATCCATATTTGTGTGATTTTTCCACTTTTTAGCATCCATGCTAGGTTTGGTAGTTTAATGATAACCATAGCCTTCTGATTCTAATTTCTTCTAAATTAATGATGGCTTCTTGATATCAAAAACCTAAGTTTTTTAGTGAGTGATGGAAACTGTTTAGATGATATGCTGTTAAAAAATTTCGAAGGTATAAAATAATTCTTTCTTTTGTTATATAGATACTTATACAGAGGTTTCGAACGGTAAATATTTTGAAAAGTTTGTGTTCTAATTGCAAAGAATGCTTGATTAGACATGCTTCTTATTTTAGATTGCTTGTAGAGAACGAATTTTTCAGTTTACAGTGCCACATTTTCGATCTAATTATTTCGAACGTTGAAATTTCAGAATTCAAATTCCTAAAAATTCTTAAATATGGCACTGTAAGCCAAAACACTCGATCTCTGCAAGCAATGAAAAACAGGGAAAATGTCAAATCAAGCATTATTTGCAATCAGAACACAAACTTTATAAAATGTAATGTATAAGTTAATGTATAAGATTCCCCCTTCTGTATAAGATTTTCAAACTCAAAATCAAACCTTGTACTACATAATTCTATCGATCTTTGTTTTTGAGTAATTTAATTTTAAAATCGGGGTCTTATTTGCTGGATACCCTGTAAATTGTATAAAAAAATAACATAGGAATTTTTTTGTAATTGGCCACCATTTGTTAATATTTAAACCATTAGCATTGTATCTTCTAATTTCAAAATCTACTTGAAACGTTGGCTTCATCACATAAATAGTCTATTTACGCAAAAGAAATATGCATTTTTGATCAAAAAACCGCCAAAATACAAATATCATGACTGGTAAGTTTTGATTGTAAAAAAAAAAAAAAAAAAAAAAAAAAAAAAAAAAAAAAAAAAAAAAAAATATTGAATTACTGCGTTACTGTTGAGAATATGTAAAATGATTTTCTAAATATACCTAATACGTCCTCATTTAAATAAAAACATTTTTACATTGCCTAAAAATGATTATTTTGACATATACACATTTTGTTATGCTGAAGAAGGACATATATAACGTATGTTCATTGTGAATTACACTTTTCAAACTAACACTTTGGTATTATCTGTTGATCGATAATAATAAGGTACACCTTGTAAAATTATTTAAATAAACATTTGTTGTAATATAACATGAAATTTCACTTACAAATTTATCATTTAATCTCATGTATAAAAAACAATGTAAAGAAAATGACACAAAATAGAAATTCGAATTGTAATATAATACAAAAATTAAATATCTCTTGCAATTTCTTTCCTTAAAAATACCCGAAAATATTATGTAGCTGTTTTCCAAATATTCCTATGCTTACTGACAATTCTTTAACAGTGAAGCACATATTAATAATATTTGTGGAGGATTTAGCTTAATAAATAGCTTTCAAAATTTATTTAAATTCCCTCTTATTATTTCAATACCCCCTTATTATTAAAAATGAAACCTTGCCGATTTTTGTCAATACTAAAAAATCCTCCATCACATAAAATTTTACTTTTTACTAAGTAGTGTTGTCACATGTTAAAAAAAAATAGTGTGCTAAATGGTTTGCATTGATAAAAAAGTAAAATGTTTTTTTTAAATAAATATATATAATAATAACTAACAATAACCCAGTTCGAGGTAAAATAAGAGAATCCATCGAAATCATAGCACGAGAATATAAACCATGTAATGATAATTTATCCTACAATATACCAAAAATATGGCATCACATCATAAAATCTTAAAATTTTTATTTCCTTGCAATATTTTAATTTTTACTCACGTGTAAATGGCAACATTTTTTAAAATTTTAATTCATTTAGATTTTAATTTAGTAGAAATATTATCTCTCGATCAAGATGCAAACGTAGTCCTTCCATTATCATATTTTCCTGATGACGCCCGCAGAAGACGGCGCGAAACGTTGAAAGTTTTATTTTATTTTAATATGTACAAATGTATATTAAAATTCCTGTTTTGTGCACCACTGAGCAATGTGTTATTATTTGTTTTTTTTTAATTATTCATCATTTGTTGTTCAAAACGTGGCTCAAAGACTAAATACTGCTCAATGCATTTTTTTATGTTGTAGTGTTTTGGTTCTTCAAGAACACATTCTGTCGAATGATACAGATAAGAATCAACTATAGAAAATATATGTGATTTGATTATTTTAATAACATATTTTTTTAAATTGTGCAAGTTTATTAACTGGGAAGTACATTTAGAATCTTTGAAATGTACATATTTTTATAATATTTTTTTGGGTTGTATACAATTATCTCGTATTCTCAAATAACGAAAGTAATAATTAAGTATGGATTTTTTATTAAAAAAACAATAGCGTGAATAAAGAAATACAAGTGAATTGACTCAAAACAGCAATTACAACATTTCTGTAATTAGGATTTTAAATAGATGCTGAATTTTCTTTCTTTATTTATTTATGCCAGAAAAAAAAATTACGCAGCTGTTTTTCGAATATTTGTGTGCTCAAAGGGGTGCAAATTTATTAGCGGAGAAAGACTTATAGAATCTTCTCTATAATTCATATAATTACATTTATGAACTATTTTTTTAATATTATGTAAAAAAAAACAATTATTCATTCAAAAATATAAAAATAAAAAATAGGAAAATAGATGAAAAGTTGAAAAGTTGAAAACCAAAAAGAAAAAAATCTACATCAAAGCTGCTGTCAGATTACCTTTTTTCATCTCACAAAGATAAATTCAGTGATGCAGAATGTCATTTTCAATAACAAGTATAGGGGAGAGTGGGGATACTTGAGCATAGGGGATACTTGAGCCACCCCTATTATCTCTACAGTTGGTTAATTTTTCTTTCTAAAACTGCCAATATGATAACATATTTATAGTTCTGAACATGTAAAAAAGAAATCACACATCTTGGTACCATTTTGAAAGTATAGTAATTAATAGTTGTCTTTTCCCTATCTGAAGTAAATATTTGGGTGCATGGTTTTTTTGTTTTTTTGTAATCAAAGTTTTGTTTAAAGTTGGAACTATATACATACATTCAATAAGCATAACTTCAATTGTATTTTGAGTCTAAAATAGTTCTAATTGCTGCATGCTTTATTTAGTAAAACTCTGGGAAACAAAAATAGTGATAGTGGGGATACTTGAGCCATGTCTTAACCATCCCACTAGAAATAAAACATGGGTGAAACAAACAAAAAATAAAATTACATCCTTATATTCACTAGTAGATATTTTTCTGGAGAAAAGGGAGAATAATTTTTCATTTTATTTTTTTTTCTTAAAAAAATAACGACCTAAAAATGTTTAAAAATGTATATTTTTTAAATGAAAATGTCTATTTTATTTTTCGATTTGACTAACAAAATAGCCTGTCTAGATAAATGTAAACATAGTTTTCAATTTAACTTTCATTAAATGAAAATAACTTTTTAAAACGATTTTACAGGCTATAATGTCTAATACTTTAATTAGTTAGGTCCAACATATTAAAATATTTATTTTTAATATAACATATTAAGATTAGTATTTTATATTGAAATCGTAACCTCTGTTGCTGTAACTTTTTTTTTTAACTAAGAAAATTGTAGAAAAATTGGTAAAAAGAGCGCACAAAAACATGAAAAGCAACAAAAATCCCAGTTCAAACTTACATGCATGGAGCCAGAGGAAGACAAAATCTTTTCCTGTGAAATCAAAAAAGTGTTTGAAATAGTAGAGTGATACATCTGGCTTAAATTCCGACAGCTACTAAACTAAAAGCATGAGTTCGACAATATCATTAGAGGAAAATTCTGTCAATGATGGTGATGATGTGAAAGAAAACCTTCTATGGATGGTTGGTTACTAATAAAATATGCCAGAAAGAAAACTGTAAAAATATTTGTTGGATAAGTGCTTAATATTTTGGAAATGAAATTTGCCCGAAGAATTGCAGATTCCAAATTTAAATGGCTCTGAACTGAGAATGTTTCTACCGTCGTTATAACTCAAATTCAAATTATCCTTCGACAACCAGTTTTAACGACAAAAAATGATCGTATTACTAGCTTTGTTTTCTCAATTGGTTTTGAAAGACTTTAAGTTTCATAATTTATCATTCTGTAAAATGTTTGTGCAAAAATAAAGCGAAAAAAATTACTTTTGTAGGTATTTTTACATAATTATTATACATAAAAAAAATAGTTCAAAATTTATTGAAAATGGTTTTTAGTTGAAGGAAAAATATCAAATTTTCATTTTCAATATTTTATTTTATTCTAAAAAAATATAAAAAATTAAAAAAAATTAAAATTCAAAAAATGGCTCAAGTATCCCCATCTTCCCCTACTGTTTGTCACGGAGTTTGAATTTCTTCCAAGATTCTTTTTCATATCTGAAAATAAAAATCGATGTAAATAAAAGGATCTTTTGTGACAAAATACAGCTGTATGAAATATATCCTACGCTAAGAGAAAAAGAGAGAAAGAACCACATCAACATCAAAAAGGTTTCGATTCATAGAACATTTTAAAATTGCATTCTTTAGTAGAAGCTTCACTATATGTATGGAATGTGTATTTCTTGTATAAAAGGTTTTCTAATTACTGATGCATCTATTTATAAATATTTACATATGTAAAATTCTTCTTTAACTCAGGTATGAACATTTCAAAAAGAAAAAAATAATCAAATTATTCTCTATGAAGGGGATACCTTTATAACTTCGAAATTTTCTAACGTTTCTTTATACATATTTGTACATGCCTCTTGAAGGATACAAATATGAACCTGTATTAAAAAATAAACGTGATTTGATTATTTCAATAACAAAAATTTTTAAAGCCTTGTAGATTAATTAACTGGGAAGTACTTTTAGAATATTGGAAGTGTAATTTATATGAATATTTTAAGTACATATATTTATTTATTTTCTGAAATAACGAAAGTGATAATACAGTATAAATTTTGAATTTTAAAATTCAATGGCGTGTATTAAAATTATTTCAAATATATTGACAAAAATGAGCAATTTCAATTTTCATTTAATACAAATTTTAAATAGAAATAGAAATTTATTTCTTTTTTAAAAGTATCAGAAAAAATTACGTAGCTGTTCTTCAAGTTTGTTTAAAATTATGTAAATTTACTGAACGCGAAACACTTTTAAAATGTTAGAAATATAGAATAATTTATATAATATAGTTGAACTACAGCTCATATTCAAAATATTAGAATAATTACCTTTTTTTTAGAAATTGAAAATATCGTTTGGTAATTTAATGTCTTTTAATGAAAATATGAAAACGATTAAAATTCCTTCAATCTCAAGATATCTAATTCAAATATCCAAGTCGAATGTGTAATTCAAATTGAATATGCAAATTCGAACAACTTTAATATTTGATGAATTAAAAATAATAGTAAAAGTTCCTTTTCTTAACTCCATAGAGGAAGAACTAATTTAGTATCTATCTTCAATTTAATTAAAAAATTTGTATAAATAATTTTTCATAAATCAGCTTCAGTCATAACTGAAATCAGTATATTTTTGTTTGATTTTTATATACTCATGGTTCAATAAAGATTTTACGTAGCAATACACTAAATTAAAACGCCAACACAAGAATTACGAAAATGTCACGAACTTCCTATGATATTTAGTTTTAAAATGCAGTTAAACTATTGCCTCATTAAAAGTTCTTTTAATTTTGTTTGATATCAAATGACTAATAAATTATTCTAAACTTTTATCTAGCATAATAGTTTAAAGTAGCGTAATACTTTTATAATTTTTTATTTTCTGTCAAGTAATGCCACTTTTTAATATAATAGCAAAATAAAATGAAATAAAAATATGTATAACATTGTGAAATTATTATCTATATATTATAATACAATTTTTCAATTATTTAATTAACAATAATCTCATTTTAATTTTATGTTCAATCAAAAAGAAAAATCTTTGTTTTGCTTTACTAATTTAGACTACAGTAAAGCGCCAATCATCCGGACCGGTCGAGACCGAGGCCGATCCGGTTAATGAAAGATCCGGGTAACTGTAGAACTTAAAAAATGACTATGAAAATGACTGTTTTCTGGTAATTTCCTTTTACACTTTTTTCTAAGTTTAGTACTACCAGTTTTAGTAGCGCACATGTTAGCACAAATGGCAAGTTTAGAATTTATTATTTTTAATTGTTTTAAAATTTCATTTACTACAAAATTGGTATAAAGTTATACGTAGACAGATACAAATTATACATGTGTGTATACACTGTACAATCGTGGACAGGACGGAGACAGTGGGAGAGGGTTTCTCTGACCGAGGGCACCAGAGGATGAAAGAAGCAGTTTCTTGTCATCCTTCAGAGAAAATGACGATAAAGGGGGATTTTCCTGGGTGAAAAAAAACATACAGTGGCGATCAAAAGTTCCCGGTCACAAATATTTTTTAAGTTAATTTTTAAGTATACACATACGAAGAGGAATCTCAAAGTGATACTTGTACATTTTATTGACATAATAGTTAGGAACTTATTTATGGAATAACATATAAATTTCAATATATTTAATTGACAAAATTAAATGCAAAGGAAAAACAATGTTCTCAAACGTTTCCGGCAACCTTCACAAGTTTGGAAATAAATGGTATGGTAATAGAAAATAACAAGGATCGACAACATATAAATTTGTATCTTATCACTATACCTATAGTAATAAGTACTGTGGCGCAGCAACGTGACATTGATACAATCAACGGTTGAAGATCATCTGCGGTACGTTTTTCCACACTTCTTGCAATTTTTTAAGATAATTCGGATGAATTGGATAATTTATAGTTCCCCACATGTTTGCCAACTTATTTCCAAACATTTTCTATGGGATTCATGTCAAGCGTTTGGGCTGGCCATTTCAAAACGGCATTTATTTGCGCGAAAGCCATTACTTTTTCAACTGGCATACATTCATTAAGTCGTTATCATGTTAGAACAAGTACTTGAGACCACAATGTTTCCTCTAATAAGGCAGAAAAAATATTTCAAGATATCCTTATGCATTGCATCATTCATCTTGTTGCGGATTTCAAGTAACGGACCAACACTTTTTGTTCCCCACAACATAACTTGTCCTCTGCCATGCTACATTGTAGTAAAACATAACTCGAATCATATCTTTTGTTGTTAGGCCATCGGACGTGATGTCTGCCATCACTCCCAAAATGATTGAAATGATTGAACAAATTGAATGAATAGAATTTTTGCCAGTTTTCATTAGACCAGACATTGTGCTCCTTGGAATAGGGCAGGTAGGTAATTTGAGTTTTATTTCACTTAAGAATTATTTTGAACACCGACTCTTCCATAAAGTTCTTCATCACATCAGCATCTTGACACGGTCAACTGATTTATTTCAGCTATATTTTCCTTTTCGCAACGGCATTTTTATGTGGGTCATCAACAGTTTTTCTTCTGATCATTCCCTCCGCAAGAATAGCCATTTTCCGGTAATACCCGGACCTCAGAACATCCTGAAGACCATAGCCACATTTATATAATTTTTAAATATCGTTCGCATTCGCTTTTTCCGATCGAGAACTTTGCCAAACTTCCAGGAGAATATTTGTACTTTAGTGACAAACAAATCACTCATTTACAAAAAATAATTGTTGAACTTTTCATTTTTGAATTTTAACTATGCTATTTACATTGATTCATTCACAAGCATGGCCAAAAATCACTTTACCGATAGAAAAAACTAAGGAATAATTAGTGGCCGGAAACTTTTGCGCGTGCGAAATTCGAATTCTGGCCCTTTGCATTAAGTGACTTCAGTATTCAATCAAAATGATCACATAGTCAGACGCCATTCACGTATTCATAACTTTAGAGGCATTTGTGCTTCTTCTTCACTGAAACCTTCTGCTAAATATATCGAAGAAACTAACTGGCGGGAAACATTTGACCGTCATTATATATTAGTTTGGTCTCCCTTAAATGCATAAAATGCATTAAATTATAATGCTTTTATTCATAATCTATTTTAACTGCTCATTTTTTTGCCAAATTAGAAGTTTGTGCTAAAGAATTAGACACAGATGTCATATGCGCATCCCATTGGCGAAATTGCAACAAAATGGCAATTATATGCCTCACACGATAACCCAGCTATTGTTAATTATTCTTCAGTAAACTGTTTATTTTCTTTTATTTTCTTTTATAAAATGAAATTAATTGTTTTGTTCCATTATTACTAACTGAACTTTTTTTATTTATTGTTATTTCCTTTTTAAAATAATAGTAAATAGTTAAAGAATATATATGTAACTGGTATAGAAAATGATGTTTTCGCCAAATTGTCACTAGAAGAAATCGCACCAATGTGGTGTGTATGTGACATGTGTGCCGATAAATCAAGAACTCGATATTTTTATGCTAATCTGGCTCGACAAATATTGTACCCGTGGCATTTTTTTTGTATTTCATTAATTTCATTTAAAATATAATAATATAATCCTTCATTCATTTCATTTATAAAACATAACTTCAATTTGACGCTTAAACGTTTAAAATTCACGATTTTTATTTATTTTTTAAGCCAAAATAATAGTAAAATAAATAAAAGAAAATAACGTAATTTTGGTAGTTGATGGGGCTCTGAAACCTGTTGCAATAGGGCTGTTGTTTCGTATGATCCAAGACATAACGATATTTTGAAGCTCCATAATTGCAGCGAAAGAACAAAAGATAATAATCACAATTTACCTCGACCTAAATCCTGCCAAAGGATTTTTACACAATAAACAGCAAGATGCGTTTTAATTGGGCGTTGCCAGTGAACAATTAACAAATACCTGTGATTTTTGCACCGCATACGTTAACATTATATATATATATATATATATATATATATATATATATATATATATATATATATATATATATTGTAATATCAATAAAATGCACACGGAATTATTTTTTCTCGTTGACTGTAATGTAATGGAATACTTTTGATTTTCCCTGTAATTAAACGTTTCATCAGATATTCATTGAAATGACTTCTGCAAAAAATACATATTTAAAATTTTAAGCGATTCGTTTGAGTAGATTTTACTCTGCTGTAGTCGGACAGTCGGACGGACTCAACGACTCTAAAGGTATAATGTATTTAAACAACTACGAACGCACCTAAAATTAGTAATAACAACAATATGCTACTAATTTTTTGAGTAAATTATACACAATATTCTAGAAATATTATTAATTTTAATCTAATATTTATTTTTTTGTTTATATTTTTGTGAATTATTTACTCTACATTGCATCGATTTTAAAAGCAATCATTTTAAAATTAGATTCATTAAAATAACTTAATGACCATTGACAAAAGAATATCCGCCTTAATCATGTGTTCAACTGTCAGGTCATTAAAAGAATTAATTATTCCGTGACAAATCGTAACGGCATCCCAAGAATTTGAGAAATTTAAGAAAGAAGTGTATTACAGTTCCTCCTGTCTAACTTTTAATTAAATAAAGTAAATGTTCACACATTTTTATACAGTTATAATATGAATCTGTATAATCTACACTGTAAAAAACGGACGATTTTAAGGAACTTTTACTGGTAAGCTGGATGCCAGAACTATTTACTGTTTTTTACGGAAAATTTTCTGTAAATTCTGGGGAAAACTCGGAAAAAACGGAATATTTATGGAAATTTTTCCGTTAAAAAACAGTAAATTATACTGGCGACCAGATTACCAGTAATTCTTCCGTAAAATGGTCCGTTTTTTTACAGTGTATAGTCGTTGTCTGTTCCGCCCATCTGTCTGTCCATCTGTCTTCCCAACAGCAAAAAAAAATCCAATCGAATTCTTTGAATTTTAAATATCAATTTGTTGATGAATTTTGTTAAGTTATTTAAAATTTTAACAAAATGGGACACATTGTTAAAATTAATTGACAAGGAAAAATATTTCGTTACATTACAGCCAATGGGATAAAATAGTTTCAGGTTCTTTTTAATGACACCCGTCAAAACATAATGTAACTGATATGCATTTATGAAGTGTACTATAATATACATTTTGCACAATACCCGTAAAGCATGGTGACGTCACTGCAACGTCGTTGTGAAGTCACATTGTGACTTTGTGACCATCGATTGTAGATGTGAAGTTACAGTGACTAAAATGTGAAGTCGTTATGGCCGTTTAAGAGCTCTTTTGTGACGTTCCACAAAGTGGTCACAATGTGACAAATTTGTAAAAAATGTGTCACTTGTGACTAATTTAACATTAACATTGTGACGAAACTGTGACAAAAGCGACGATATTTAAATTGCCAGAAACATGTTTTTTAAAGTAAATAACATGTTTTAAAGGATATTTATAAATTTCTAAAGATTGTTAGGAAAGTCACATCTCAGTCACAATGTGACGTCACTGAGTGGTGGCATTTTGGTCACAGATGTGATGTGACCAAAGTGACTCACAGTGACGTCACTGTGACTATGCATGCTATTAGGGTATGCTTCACAAAGTATGTTATTCAATTTCACCGCCACACAAAACAATTCCCATTATATAATAGTTATAGGGGGGACATTATTTGCGGCATATTTTAATTATCTTTTTTAACTATTTTACGTATAATAAAATTTATGTACGTTGCTTAAGTTTATTACAAGTTACTTCCTGTGCAACTGAAAAAGCGTTTTCTTATTGTTGAATTAGATATAGAATATTAACTTATTAAAAAATGCAGCTTTGGTATTTTGAATGTATCGGAAAATGTTTCCGAATCTATGCTTGACGCCTGGTATTTTTCTTTCTTTATGCCGTCTCCCATCTCATTCATTCTCATTGCATTGGGTAAATATAAGTGACGTTACTCAATAGAATAGTGGTAGCCTTGCTGTCTCAATTTTGTTGAATAATTTTAATTGATATAATTCATGTTATTTTACATTAATGTTTAATATTAAACCAGTGATGTAAGTTAAATTACTTCATAAAATTGGATCCAGAATGTTGCTGTAAATTTTAGGGAATAACGTTTTATTTATATATATTTACATTGTGACTACATAAATAAAATGTATTAAACTATTACATATTTTAAAATATGTATTCGCTTAGTGCCCTTTGGGGTAAAATGGTTGCATATCCTATAATTATTTAAATAATCAAATATAAGCATTTTCATATAGTGTTTTAGGTTATAATATACTAATGTACAAATTTTAATATGCGTCAGATACGTCATTTTTGAGAAATGAGTTTGGGGGTTTAATTATAAATCCAAGTCAATTGAGCATATTGATTGCATAAGAAATGTTATTAGGTTTTTTTTCGTTATAATGTTCATTACAATATTATGTAATACGCTTTAAATACAATTTGTTTAAGTAAATTTAATTTTTATATGAAGCTAAAATTCTTAATTTAAATTGTTGTGCATGTTCTTTAAATAGTTTTCCTTGTAAAATTTTGTAAACAGATCTTCATTATAAACGTTTTCTTTTTTATATAAGTTTTTGAGAAAAATTAGTTATCTGGTATACACATATTTTTTTCACAAAAATATTTAATTACTGCCTTACCTTAGAGTAAAAAATATATTCAAATATTAGCTGAGCACACAAAATCTTAATTAAACTTTAACCTTGAACACAAGTATTAACAACATAATTAAAAATAAGCAGAAAAAATCCGGGTAATTAAGTTGCTTTGACCTTTTTATAGAATGAATGTTTTTAAGTTAATTAAAGAACTCTTAGTTGAATTTCTTTTGAACTGGAAAGTATCTAGTTTTTGCAAGCATTTTATGAAAATATTCCTTACAATTATTTTTCAAGGGAAATTGGAAAATTTAATATTTAAATGATAGACACAATATTATTTGTCATAAAAACGATGCATACAGATAAGAAATGTATATTTTTTATTAGTACTTCACCAGAAGCATATGTCAATTAAATTAATAAACTCATATAACTTTTTATACATTGACGTTACTCATTGATAAAAACGAAAAGTATTCCAATAGTTTATTTCACTATAACAATAATTTTGACAAGAACTGAGTTGAAAGTCATCTCCTTTAACACACTCTTTAAAATTTCCAGAATACTAACTTCAGTATTAATATGCATGGAAACAATATAATAATAATACATATAATCTTAATTTACACATTGCCACAAAATATTTAAAAGAGGAAAAAGAGTAAATACGAAATTTGAGTTTTATTTGTATTTTCAGTTTTTCTTTTCATCTCTTAATATACTGATTTCCAATAAGGTAGAAAAAGCATTAAAGAATACAGTATCTCGGAAGACGTTGTTGTAATTTGTATACTTTATTATGTTATATTTTCGTAGATGATTATGGTATGCTCGTAGATTGTGGTTGCGTTATATTTCCGAAGAAATATTTGTGTTTTTTATGGTTCTAAGTAATTATTTGTTGCATATAATTTGCTTTTCAATTTATTGAAATTTTTGTGTAAATAACCTGACTTAACGATCAGCGAGCTTACTGCGAGAAAGTATTTTTAAAAAAGATTTCTTATGATATAGTCGTAGTGTTCTATTTTTTGTGGTCATAAAAAAGTTATGTGAAAATCAGAAATATTATTTATGGTAGCAATATAAAACATGCAATCTTAAATTAAAGATAGCTACAAAATATTCACTAAGGAAAAAAAGAAATAAATATTTACATTTTGAGTCTAAATTATATTTTTAATCTGACATTCCTGAAATCTCATTATATTTTAGCTAATAAAATATAGAAAGCATTTTAAAATCATGTATCTCAGACGACATCATTGTATATTTTTAGACTTTGTTATATTATATTTTCTTAAATTACGAAACATTTGTTTTTTGTACAGTGCACAAATTTAAATAAATTTAAATAATCTGTAATGTTTGTTCAAGTAAATAGATTTAATCATCTGTGAGTATACTATGACAAAACTCTATTTAAAATATATTACTTTTAAAACATTATTCGTCGTTTTTTACGTGCATTTGGAAAACGAATGTCGACATCAGTCTCAATATATATGATACTAAAACAAAACGTACAATATTAATGTTAGTTACAATAACATATTAATTAAAATTACCGCGCTACACTCGCCATTTCTCGCTATAACCTAAAGTCAATGCAATTATCATATAAAAAACGCATTTAAAAATTATAGTCATGTAATTTCCCATCAGAATATCTGTCATCGTAATGATAATTGCTACATATATTTTTAAAAAATGAATGTGCCTATTGTTACACTTGTGCTCAAATTTTGTTAAAAGAAAACGTAATTGAAATTTGCTTAAATTTATTTACTATTTTACCTGAAAAAGAACGATTTAAGCGCGAAAAAACATAGTGTTCAATCTGTGCTACGTATTTTTTACTTCAGTGTTTCTGGCATGCGATAAAACAATAAAAAATCCAATTTATTTAAATTCTAATTTCTTATTTTTCACCAGGGATGGAAAATGCAAAATACTATTGTTTTCTATTTCAACAATATAAAAAAATACTCACAAATGAGACAAAAATAATCGGCGAAAGTAAAACATAAATTAAATTTTAAGTTCTTCGTAATTTCTATTTATCCAAAAGAATTCTCTCAGGCGAAACAAACATAACATAATTAGTTTAATTGAAAGTATATTGCTCAAACAGAAAGTAAAACTAAGCAGCGAGAGTATACAAACAATCGCAAAATAATATTTAGAAATTTAAAACTTCACAGAGAACGAGTTCCATGTAATTCATGTCTGAAAGCAAATAACCGAAATGTAAACAAAGATCAGAGAATTAAATTTAGGAAAACTTTAATGCAAAGCTCAAATGTAAATTCAAAATTGTGTTCGAACTTTAATAATTTTTAAATGTGTTTGGATGCTACCAAATAAAGATCAAATTAGTTTTGAAGAAATTCGAAATGCTTCAGATGATTGAAATTAGTCGACAGGAAAATTTTTCATTTCACTTTCTTATAATTTGTTATTAAATTCAATTTTTTAGTTTACATGTGTTGAATAATATCCAAATATTTTACATAATTTTATGCAAATCTCTATTTGTGTATGCATTTTACAAATATTTTCAGAATATGACGCATTGAAAGCAAAAACGAGCATAATATTTACTCGAGTATCCAAACAGGAAAGAAGTACTGGCAAAATTTGTAATTTTAAAATAAATTCTAGAGCATTCCATTTTCTTTCTTTATAAAATTTCCTTTATTGGTGGCAGTTAAGCAATTCCTTTCTTTGAAATGAAATAATGATTGGAAGGTTAACAATAGGCAAGAGGGTACATGTTATTTATTGCCGTAAATAATATTTTAAATGAAGTTTCACACCAAATTAAAAAAATAAAGATTATATTATAGGCATTTGACGGTTGTTAAAACTAGAATAATTAACTGGGTAAAAATCGCTTCAGCTAAATATGTATTTTTTTTCTATGTATTACTTTTGTAAAAATGCGACATTTTTGTATGAGTTTGTTAATAGTTATAATTTTTTTTTTGACACAGCAAGGTAAACGCGCTTTATATTAAATAAACTGCAAGAAACTTGCTTTAATTACATTTTTATCATGCATTTTTATTTTAATATTATTATATTTTACTTTTATGAATGCTGTTTTTCCTTTTTTAATGAGTAAGTGCCGAACTATAGCGTTTTACTTTTTAGCAAGTATGGTAATAACTAACCATCAACTTTTAACTTAAAATACATTATAATGTCGACAGATATATTCGCGATACCGGAAAACCCCTTTTGTCATTATAATTTCAAGAAATAAAGATATTTTTAAGATATATTGAAGAATTAAAAAAAATAGGTATATTGTTTTATTTCTAACAATTTTTAGAAACTTCTTTTATTTTTTTTTTAAACCTGATATTATATTAGTCATGAAGAGACAAAGGACGTATTTTAGAATCATGGATGCATCGCAAAAAATAAGGTTAAATTTCCATACGCGTTTATATTATACTACCTTTGACAATAAAGTTAGGTGAATAGTCCTGTAACATTAATTTAGATGAAATATTAACAAAAATTACCATACGATCCTTCAAAATAGTCTTCTCCCATAACTATGCACCGCTTCGATTTGCTATACATGTCTTGAGAAATTTGCAAGAAGTCTTCTTTTGGGATGGAGTTCAAAAGCTTCGTCACGTTTCGTTGGATGTCAGCAACATGGCCAAATCTCTTTCAAAGAGAGTTTGAATGGTGAAAATAGTAAGAAATCTGGAGGATTGAGATCTTGCGAGTATGGTGGATGTTGAGTTTGCATCACCCCTCATGAATTTTTTTTTTGTGTTTTGCAAAGCTTAAAACCAAACCTTAAACTGTTCTTTTGTTCGTTCATTTTCCTGTTCACAGTTAAGAACCAAGACACTGAACAAGCACTTAGTAAAGCATGTGTTACACAGAACATAAATGACGCTCAACTAAACAACGATGGGGAAAGATGGTCAACACTTGCCTCTATGCAGGTGCAGCGTTTTGTTTCCCCAGTGTTGCCAGATCGGTCGTTCTGAATTCATTCACCGAACTTTATTGTCAGAGGTAGTATTTTGGGAAATAGCAAATTATTTGTCTTTTCTTTGGAGCGTACTTAAAATTGACAATTTTAAATTAGCTGTAAATTTTATGGAAACAAGTTAAAATAACAAAATGCGAGTGTAAAATGAAAAATTACCATTTAAAAACATCTTTCTCATCTACATTAAAAAGGGGTGTAAAGAACGGAATATATGCACATTGTGCAAAGAAAAATATAAGATCGTAATTTAGAAATTGCTACAAAATATTCGAAAATGCAACAAAGTTAAATGCTTGAAAGATAACCTCAAATTAAATTTTAGATTCTTAGTAATTTCTATTTCCCTTAAAGAATTCCCTCAGGTAAAACAAACACAACATAATATATTTAATTGAAACGATTTCATACAATGTTTTAACAGAAGCTAAAGCTAAACATTGGGAGCATCCGGACAATCATAAGGATATGTTTAGAAATTTAAAACTTTTCATGGAAAACAGGATTTTATGTACTTCACGGCTAAGTGCAAATAATCGCAATGCACATAATGATCAGGGAACTAAATTTAGGAAAACAGTAAAGCAGATTATAGATGTAAATGCTAAAATGTGATTTCACTTTCTAAAACTATAAAGGTGTTCGGATAGTAAAAAAATAATAAATTAATTTTAGAGAAATTCACATTCTGAAAACACATTATTGAGTAAAATCTTCTTTTTTTGCATCTGCAAAATATTCAGTTAAATCATATATTTTTATGTAGTGGAGGATAGTATACTATAAGATGAAAAATATTATTTCTTAACTTATATCGACAATTTTTATTCTTTTTAAAACATTTTGCTACAAATTAAATCAACACAAATATGCTACACATTAATGTATAAATAGTTTTTAAAAATATATTTAAGGAAGCATAGAAGAATGATAATGGAGTAGCAGAAATCGTTTCTCTGCGTACCACAGTGAAAAAAAATATAAAATTACAAAAAAATTTTCTAGGAAATTTGGATTTCTAGAACTTATGTAACGGTAGCAACAAAAATTAATGTAGCCGATTCCCTTACATAAATTATTGCTTTTACCGTTATATGTAAGTTCCAGGAATCGCAGTTTCCTACATTGTTAAAAATCTGCAGCATTTTATCCAGTCATTTGACCGTTTTCTACAAAAAAAAGTAAAACAACAGTATTTTTACGGTATTCTGAACATATTATTACCAATTTTATGGTCAAAATAGAGATTACGGTTATGTTACTGGTTTATCAGAAAACGGTGAAATGGCTGGACAAAATGCTGCAAGATTTTTAATAGTGTAGAAAAAAAAATGATAATTTTTACAGTGAATTAGTGGTACACAGTGAAATAATGTACATATTTTTCATAAATCTTACCTTTTTAAGACTTTGAATCGTTATTTATGAATTCTTATTATTTAATGTTTCTATATTTTCAATCATAAAACTTATGAAGCTGAAGTGCACAGTTTCAGTTCTTGGGCTACCTTTCAGCCGAGTTTATTAAATTTCCCTAGGCATCTCATGTACGCACACACAGAAAGAAAAAAAGAGTGAAACTTTTTTATACATAAATAATATCTTTAAAAAACTTTACAACATAGTAGGTACACAAAGAGACACTTCTCACGGTATACCACGGCTGTGTGTCTCACTGTGTATTTTCGATACATTCTAACAAAATTGATGCAAGATCAGTTTAATTAATTTCATCGCTTTAAAAAGTTTGTGCCTTTTTGTCATAATAGTCTTTTTTTAGATACACCTAGATTTGGTTAACTAAATATATGGCATAGTGAAGTATACAGGGTGATTCCAAATTTTTTTTACAATAAAAGAGGGGTGATAGTACACATCAAGACAAACAATATTAAATAGGAGACTAAGGGTCCAAAACGTTTTCCTAAGGAGATAACCGCCATTAAAGTTTAGGGACCAAAATTTCAAATAAACATAAAAAACAGATAAATAGGTCGATTGATTTGCGGTTTTCGCTAAAATTATTCTTTATGTCGGCATTTTCTTGAAATTAAATTATAAAGATAAATTTCAAAAACTGCCGATAGAGGGCGCTTTAGACTTTGGAGTAACGAACAACTATTTTTTGCCGGTATTTTTTGCATCTCATTAAATGTTTTCGTAAGCTTAGACTCAAACTTAAATTTTGAGCTCAAAATCTGTAGTTGGGAGTGGTTAAGTAACACAAACTGAGCTGTGTTCCGATGATTCAAATTTCAAATGATTATAAAAAACGGAAAAATTGGTCGATTGATTTGCTGTTTTCACAAAAACTATTCTCTATGTTCGTATTTTCTTGAAAATAAATTATAAAGATGAATTTCAAAAAATGCCGATAGAGGGCGCTTTAGACTTTGGAGTAACAAACAACTATTTTTTGCCGTTATTGTTTGCATCTCTTTAAATGATTTCGGAAGCTTAGACTTAATCTTAAATTTTGAGCTCAAAATCTGAATAGTAGGGAGTGGTTAAGTAGCACAAACTGAACTGTGTTCAAAGGGGAAGGGGAGGTCCAAATTTAAAGTAATTATAGAAAATGGAAAAATTGGTCGGTTCGTTTGCGGTTTAAAATAAAACTATTCTTTAAGTCAGTATCTTCTTGAAAATAATTTTTAAAGCTAAATCTCAAAAAATTCCGTCAGAGGGCGCCTTAAACTTCAGAGTAGCCAACAATTCATTTTAACCATTATTTTTTGGTTCTAATTAAATGCTTTCAGAAGCATTTTAAATGTTCTCGGAAGCTTAGATTTAAACTTAAATTTTGAGCTCAAATCCTGAATCGTTATGAGGAGTTAAGAAGCGCAAACTGAAGTGTGTTCAGGAGTTGAAATTTAACCCTCTTTCCTCCTCCAACACAATTCAATTGTTCGCTACTTAAACACTCCCAACGATTCAGAATTTCAGCCCAAAATTTAAGTCTATGCATTTGAAAGCATTTAATGAGATTAAAAAAAATAACAGTTAAAAATAGTTACTCCAAAGTCTAAGGCGCCCTCTATCGGCATTTTGTGAAATTTATCCTTAAAAATTATTTTCAAGAAAACACTGATTGATCAAGAAAACTGCTGATTTAAAAATTAGTTTTAGCAAAAACAGCAAACGAATCGACCAATTTTTCCGTTCTTTACAATTATTTGAAATTTAAATCCTCTTAAAACTGCTAAGTTTGTATACTTAACCACTCCCAGCTATTCAGATTTTGAGCTCAAAATTTAAGTTCAAGTCTAAGCTTACGAAAGCATTTAATAAGATGCAAAAAATAACGCCAAAAAGAGTGTTTCGTTACTCCAAAGACTAAAGCGCCTTCTATCGGCATTTCTTGAAATTTATCTTTATAATTTATTTTCACGAAAATACCTAAATAAAGAATAGTTTTAGTGAAAACCGTAAATCAATCGACCAATTTTTACGTTTTTTATAATCATTTGAAATTTGAACCCTCTGAACACAGCTCACTTTGTGTTACTTAACCACTCCCAACTACAGATTTTGAGCTCAAAATTTAAGTTTGAGTCTAAGCTTACGAAAACATTTAATGAGATGCAAAAAATACCGGCAAAAAATAGTTGTTCGTTACTCCAAAGTCTAAAGCGCCCTCTATCGGCATTTTTTGAAATTTATCTTTATAATTTAATTTCAAGAAAATGCCGACATAAAGAATAATTTTAGTGAAAACCGCAAATCAATCGACCTATTTTTCCGTTTTTTATGTTTATTAGAAATTTTGGTCCCTAAACTTTAATGGCGGCTATCTCCCTAGGAAAACGTTTTGGACCCTTAGTCTCCTATTTAATGTTGTTTGTCTTGATGTGTACTATCACCCCTCTTTTATTGTAAAGAAAATTTGGAATCACCCTGTATATTCTCTAACATAGATATTTATGTAACTTTATTCTCTATAAAATAAAGAGTTATTTATTCTTGTTCGTATAAATAACCGAAATGTAGAAACTGCACCCACGTCTTGTGTAAGATAAGGTGATTTTGTGTTAGTCATAACTAGGAGGAAAAAGTCACAACTATATGTCAAAGTAACTACTGTATCACAGTCTCCCATCTATGTCAAATTACGTATGCATTTTACAGATACTCTCAGATAAACTGACGCATTGCAAGCTGGAACGAACATATTCATAATTATCAAAATATGCTATAAATTTTGGGAGTATATTTTAGAGAAAATCATGATCAATTATCAACATTAACATCAAAATTAACTTTTTTTTCTTAATCTCTTACATAAAGTTTAAGTCACGCAGTTGATAATATTTAATTGGTAATTTATAGCATCCTAGAAAACGATTGCGGAATTGGATTAATACATTCTAAAAGTACTCTGGGAAAGTTTCCCAAAATCATTAACAGTTAAAGAAAACACTGATTCTATAAATTCTTTTTAAAATGAAATAGTAGATTCTAATGGTGAAACGAATGAATTTTAGATTCATAGTGGTCTTCTAACAGATTTTTTGTATATTTCCATACGCGGTTTATAATATAATTTCGTAGATTATGAAGACTTTTTTTGTAACAGTGTACGTCATATCAACAACTTTAAATTAGCTGTAAATTTTGAGCATAGGACCTTAATTAATGCATGCATTATATGAAATGCCTGTTCAAAACATTACTAAAATCCTTATTGGTGGTTTTTTGTTTTCTATAAGTGCTGAAAAGGGAATTTTGGCCTCACAATTAATACACATGGATCAAGAAAAAAAAATTATTTTTCGCATAGCTGTAATATATTCACAAAAGCGACAAAAATAAATACCCGAAAAACTAGTCTAAATTATATTTTAGGTCCTTTTTAAATCTCGATAAGATAAAGAAAGCATTTTAGAATCATATATATCCCGAAAAAATGATTTTTGTACCTGATTATATTCTATTTTCCCGAAATACGAAATAACTGTGTTTTTTTATGTTGAATGTTATTTGAATAATTTTAAATTATCTGTAATTTTTGTTAATGAAACCTGATATAAACACTTGCCATTTTACTATAAGAAAAGAATGTTTCAAAACCTTTCTTATGAAACATAATTCGTCATTTTCTGTTTTATAAATGCATATGCAAAGATGCTATGATCACACCAGATTTAATATACATGATAGCACAAAACATTCAATATTACTATGTTACATTATTCCTGTCCTTTATAATAAGATATAAAATAAAATTACTGCCATACACGCTTAATTCGTTCTTTTATCATTTATTCATGGAACACTTGCGTTGTCATAAAAATTCACTTTAAATTTATAGTCATGCATCTTCCGATCAGTGTTGCTACCAACTTAATAAAAACTACCTCATATGTATTTTAATCAAAAAATAAGTTTGAACACACCGGGTGTTTCACTTATGCTGAAGGTTTAGAAAAAGAAAATATAAATCAATTTTATTTAAATTTATTAAGCGAGTTTCTTGAAAGAGCACGATATAAGTGCAAAAACAATCGTGTTGATTTGTGCTACATATCTTTAACTTTAATAAGTCTGACATGCCGTAAAACAATAAAAACATCTTCGTTTCCTAAACATCCTAACAGAAAATAGAGTTTCATATACTTCACTTCTAGAATCAAATAACCGTTATGCAGACAAAGATGGATGAATTGAATTTAGGAAAACTTTAATGAAAGTTTAGATGTAAAAATTAAACTATGTTTGTACTTTCATTCACTGTAAAGATGTTCGGATATTATGATAATAGTAAATTAGGTTTGGGGAAATTTAAAAATATTGAAATGATCAAAGTTACTTGACATAATAAATTTATAATATTTATAATTTAAACACAATCTATTTTTTAATTCACAGAGTGTTATATATTTAAAGCACGTATATTTATGCAAATCTCAATTTATGTAAGCTGTATGTATGTTTTTCCAAGTAACCGATGCATTGTAACCTAGAAAAAATATGAATATTCAAAAGTATACGATGATGTTATTAAAGTCAGGAAAATATGCAACTATAAATAAATTCTAAGGTTATTTTTTTTCTTTTTTGTAAGAAATTTTTTTAGTAGCGGTAATTAATTATTTCCATTATTTGAAATAATGGTGAGATTGTTAGAAATAGAGGGGAGAATAAGTCATTTGTTACCCCATAGTTTCTTAAACATTTTTATTAGGTTTTTAAAAAATATTCTCAATAGAAAAATATAACAATAAACATTTTTGTGCAAGTGTGTTAAAGGTTCCTCATTTTCATTTCACAGGCACAGTAATACGAAATCGATTTCTATTAGAAAATCTACAATCGATTCCTATAGTTACATCAAAATTACACGCTTCCGAATTGTCATTTTGATTACATTAGAAAAAAGATTTTTCTATTTTTTGCAAATACTTGCCTATTATTAATAATGCACTAGATAACTAATATGCTCATAACTACAAAGGAACTTTTAATTTAAGATATGCAATAACTTTTATTGCCAAAATATACGAAAACCTGGAAGGTCTCCTATTTGTAGGAATCTTAGAAATTGATATATTTCCAATATGAGATACTTTTATTTAATAAATTTCCTTTGTAGTCACTAATTTTCAGAAACAACTTTTTTAAAGTGCTTCAATTAGTTTCCAGAAAGACATTTTCAATTCACAATATCTCAATTGTATGTTTAACAAATATATATTTTAAAGGCAAACATAAAAAAATCTAACTACTGAAACATTATAATTAAATTTCTTCTGTTACATCTTCATGTATATGTTAGTCACGCAGCTGTATATGTTTCATTGCGAGTATATACCATTCAGAAAACAAATGTCTCCGATTGCAAAAACAAATATATACACTACAGAAGCAGTTCGGAATTGTTTCCGAAAATCAATGATAGTAAACAAAAAAACCTGTTATTATATAAATTATTTTTTAAACCATTATAAAACATTATTTTTAAGAGCACAAAGAATAAACTTTAGAATCATAGATGAGGTAAAAGGTAAGTGTATATTTTAATACGTGTTTAAATGTTCTGTTTTGTTAAATTACGATGTATATATATATATATATATATATATGTATATATGTTACAGTCTCTGTCATATCAAAAAATTTAGAATATCTGTTAATTTTGTGCAAACAACTTTATTTAACGGTTTGCGAGTGTACAATTAGAAAAACCTCAGGGTGTTAGTAAAATTGAGGTATCGAAGGAGAAATTAATATACATTTTACCAACCAAAAACATACGATTTTGTTATACAAATTAGTTGAAAATATTCAGAAATATAACAAAATTAAATGTTCAAAAGTTCAGATTAAATTAAAGTTTTAAATCTTAGTAACTTGTATTTATCAATGATTTGTATCAAAAATATTACTAGATTTTCAAAATATAAAAATTATGAGACTCAGTTTTACAATGGCAGACCTTCGGCTACTTCAATACACGTTTACAGCCTTATACGTTTAGTATATTGCCCTATTCATCGTATGTGCACAAACACACAAGCACAAAGGGAGAAAAAAAGTTTCTTTCTTTTATCAATAAATAACTTTTTTCATAACTGCATATTAAAACTATGGGTAGGTGTTCGCGACCACAACTGATCTTCACACCGTTAACTGCATAGTAAGTACACAATGAGACACGTCAATGATAAATGTATAACCACTGTATACCACGACTGTGTGTCTCATTGTATATTTTTGTATTGTTGTAACAGAATGGATACCAGATCTGTTTAATCAATTTAGAAACTTAATCATTTAAAAAAAGTTTCGGTAGTTTTGTTAAAATAGTCTATTATTAGATAAATTTTGGTTTCGTTAAGTAGTTATATACCATTGTGAATTAATTATTCTCTAAAATACACATTATGTAACTTTAACTGCGGTAAAACAAAGAATTATTCACACTTTTATCGGATGTGTAACCAAAGTGCGGAAACCACAACAACTTGTTGCATAAGATGGCGTAAATTTTTTTTCCGAGCACCTTCGTCGTTCCAAGCCCAAGCTCGCACTCTGATTGGTTGTTGCTCTAGCCACTACTTTCACGTAACTTGGCGATAACCATAGCGAAAAATATTTCGCTCGTAAGTGAACGAGTAAACCTAAAACCTGACCTACTCATTCTTATTCTTACTTCATTCTTATCCCCTTGATCGTGTGCTCTTGTGTGTAAAAACTTTAAAAGAGTATAGCTTTCAGTAAAACACGTTCCATCCAATCCAATGCTGCAAGAGAAAAGTTACTTTGTATTCGGTTCGGAAGGAAATCAAACTCGACGGAAGCATCTATCGCTACGCCAAGTATATTTATCGCCAAGTTATATGAAAACAGCGCCGAGAGCAACAACCAATCTGAGTGCGAGCTTGGGCTTGGAACGGCGAAGGTGCTCGGAAAAAAAATTTACGCCATCTTATGCAACAAGTTGTTGTGGTTCTCATTGTGCACAGGTCTCAATGTGCACATTAAGAATATCACTGTCTGCCACGTCCTGGCAGCCAGTTATATTCTTAACGTGCACATTGAGACCTACATTTTGAAGTATGTCGGGTCCTTGTACTCGATATATAGGCAAACACTCAAAATTGACGTCATAAATGTGCGGCTGCCACCGGGTACCGGCAGAATAGGACCTGGCAGCCAGTTATATTCTTAATGTGCACATTGAGACCTACATTTTGATGTATGTCGGGTCCTTGTACTTGATACATAGGTAAACACTCAAAATTCACGTTATAAATGTGCCGCTGCCACCGGGTTCCGGCAGGATAGGACCTGGCAGCCAGTGATATTCTTAATATGCACATTGAGACCTACATTTTGATGTATGTCTGGTCCTTGTATTCGATACATAGGTAAGCACACAAAATTGACGTCATAAAAGTGCGGCTGCCACCGGGTTCCGGCAGGATAGGACCTGGCAGCCAGTAATATTCTTAATGTGCACATTGAGACCTACATTTTGATGTATGTCTGGTCCTTGTACTCGATACATAGGCAGACACTCAAACTTGACGTCATAAAAGTGCGGCTGCCACCGGGTTCTGGCAGGATAGGACCTGGCAGCCAGTGATATTCTTAATGTGCACATTGAAACCTACATTTTGATGTATGTGGCAGCCAGTTATATTCTTAATGTGCACGTTGAGACCTACGTTTTGATGTATGTCTGGTCCTTGTACTCGATACATAGGTAAACACTCAAAATTGACATCATAAAAGTGTGGCTGCCTTGCGTTCCGGCAGGATAGGACCTGGCAGCCAGTGATATTCTTAATGTGCACATTGAGACTTACATTTTGATGTAAGTCTTGTCCTTTTAGTCGATACATAGGTAAATCGACGGTCGGCTCCCGGACTATTTATTCAGAGTTTTAAAAATGTCGCCGTTCTGCAATGAAACGTACGTGAGTTTGAATAACGGTATTTTATCACTTTTATAGAATTTTCGAACTTCTCCGTGTTAAAATTAAATTTTAAGTTCTTAGTTGTCACTTCAATTTATCATAATGAATTCCCTCCAGCAAAACAACGGCAATAAAATTAGCTCAATTGACAGCATTTTCTGTATTACTTAAAAAGAAACTAAATAAAAATAAACCTTGGATGCATTCTTACAATCATAAAGGTATATTTAGAAACTTAAAACTTAAAACTCTTCGCAAAAATCAGGATTTTATGTGCTTTACTTCTTAAGCCAAATAACTATTATTACGTAATTATGAGAGAACTGAAATTAGGAAACATTTAAGGAAAGTTTAGATGAAAATGCAAAGCTGTGTTTGTATACATTTTAACTACAAAGGTGTTCGGATAATATAAATAAAAGTGTAAATTAGTTTCTTAGAAATTTGGAATTCTTTAGAAGATCAAAATTAGTCGAATGAATAATTTTACTGATTCACGTTCTGAAAATATGAGTTTAAAAAGAATATTTTTTTCGCATGCATAAAATATTACTCATTTAAATCAAATATGTTTCTGTGTGTGTCAATTTATGTATGCGTTTTACAAACACTCCTACAAACTACAATGCCGTGTAAAGAAGTATCAAAAGATGCTATAAATGCTAGAAAAAGTTGAAAATTTAAATTTAAATACATGTCTTTTTTTCCTTTTCTTTTCTTTTTAACTTTCTTTAGTAATGGTATGTAGGTAATTCGCTTCTTAGAAACGAAAATAATTGTGCTAAGTATAACAATATAGGAGACATGTGATTTGTTGCTATAAAATTTATTAAATGAAGATGCTCACTAAATCTGAAAACAATAAATATTTTCAATATAAGAACGTGAAGTTAAGGACATGTGGACGGTCCTTAAAATTGGAATCAGGGTTTCATGTACTTTACTTCAAAAATCATATAACCCTGATGTACATTATAATGAAAGAACTTTAATGCAAAGTTTTGATGTAAGTGCTGTGTTTCTACTTTCTTAAACTATAAAGTTCTTAGGTGAATGTCAAATAAAGAGTATATTAATTTTAGAAAAAAATGGAATTCTTCAGAGGATTAAAATTAGTCGTCAGAGTAATTTTTTAGATTCATGATTTGAAAATACGCTATTGAATACAATATTTTTATTAGAATATAATGAATATTATTCATTTAAATAATTTATTTTTATGTAAATCCCAATTTATGTATACATTCTATATATTCTCAAAGAATACAATCCTTTGTAGGCCAGAATACACACAATAGCTTTCAAAGTATCGAAAACTGTTATGAATGCTGAGAAAGAAAAGTTGTAAGTTTGATTTCAACTCTAGGTTATACCTTAAAAAAAATCTTTAGTAGTGATAATAAATAAATGCCTTCATTGAAATGAATATAAGAATGGTTAGATTAAAAATAGTGAGAAAGTATACCTGCATTGTTGCGACATAATTTCATCATCGAAGTTTAATTTTGAAAATAAAAATATATTTTTGATACGAAATGAAGATATTAAAGACACGTAGACTGTTTGGAAAATTAAATTATTTAGCGGGAAAAGATACAATAGCCTAATTATTTATTTTCATCCAAAAGCTTTGACATATCTGTGTATGCTAAATACGCTAAGGGTTCTTCAATTTTATTTCACATGCACAGCAAGACGAAACAATTTTGTTTGAAATAATCTATAATCAATTGTTATTTTTATTTAAAAATCACACACTTTTGAATTTTAATTTGATTTTTCTTTTTATGAGAAAATACTTAACATTAATATTATACTAGCTGGGTAATATTTTAGGAACTAACCAACAACTATTCATTTAAGATGTATACTAACACTTTGCAGGATAGCCATCATTCTGGAAAGGCCTTTAATCATTCCGAATCACAAAAAAAAAAAAAAAAAAAAAAAATCTTTGAAATTTAAAGTAGATTTTTTTTAAAGTTTTCTTTTGTTTCCAAGAAGTATCAGAAACGTTCTTTTTTAAAGGGCATTAGTTGGGTTTCACAACATGTTATGTAGCTTTCAATACAAACTATTAATCTTTAAGCTAGTTATCTTCTTTTACTATTTTATGTATTAATTCAGTCACCTAGCTCAAAATGTTTGCTAGTATCGTAAAAACCAAGATTCTAGATTTCAAAAATGGACAAATGCAATGTTAAATAGTCTTGAATCTGTTCCCAAAATTAGTGATAATTAGAAAAACATTGATTTTATTTATTATTCATTTATTTATTTAAATCTGATATTACAAACGTTTTCAAGAACATAACGAACATACTTTAGAATCATAAATATATCGTAAGAGATAAGTGCATATTATTTTACGTGGTTATAATAACTTTTGATAGATTACCTTATTTGTTTTTATTTACACTGCACATCATATTAATAATCTTAAATTAGCTGACAATTATATACGACCATTTTACTTGAGCAATTATTATTATATTTTTAATTTGATAATTTTAAAAGAAGAACGAAAGCATTTTAGAATCATAGATACATCGTAAGAGTTAAGTGTATATTTCCTTATGTAGTTATATTATTTTTCGTAGATAACTATATTTGTCTTTTTTTACAATGTAAGTCATGTTAATAATTTTGAATTAGCTGTACATTTTGTGCATATAACATGATTTAACGAACTTTGAATGTACTATAAGAAAACATGATTAGTATTTACACGAATAAATTATGTCGAGATCGGAATCAAAATACAATATATCGGCATTAAATATGCTATCTTAATTTACAAACTAATAAAATTATTCACAAATGGGACAAAATTAAATATTTGTCGAGTATAAAGTGGAGTTCAAATTAAATTTTAAGTCCATAGTAATTTCTATTTATCACACAAAATTCTCTCAGGTAAAACAAGCAGAGTAAAATTAGTTCAGTTGTATGCATTTCGTATATTAAAGAGAAACTGAAACGAAACATTGCAAGCATTTTAACAAACGTAAAGGTATATTTAGAAATTCAAAACTTTTCACGGAAAATAGGGTATTTTTGTATTTTAGTTCTGAAAGAAAATAACTGTTATGCAAATAATGATGAGAGTACTAAATTTAAAGAAAACTTTAATGCAAAGTTTAGGTGTAAATGCGAAGCTATGTTTATACTTAATTAATGTATAAAGGTTTTCCGATGGTATTATAAAAAAGAAAAATAATTTTGGAAAATTTTGGAGTTCTTCAGAGAAGCAAAGCTAGTCAACAGCATAGTTTTGCAGAGTTACTTTGTAATAAAACGTTATTAAATATAATCTTCATGCTACCTTCTATAAGATATAATTAATTTAATTCATATATATTTTTGTGAAACATGAATTGATGTATGTATTTTACAAATATTCATCAGAATATTAGTATGTGAGTAAGCTGAATCGAGTATGCATTTTTCAGAAAAATTACGAAGGTATTATACAAAAATTAAAAGATACTATAAATTGTCTCAGAAATTGTGACTCTAAATTAGATTCTGCTGTATTACTTTTTATTGTGTTTTTAGAGACATTTTGTAAGTAGTGGTAATTAAATAACTCCTCTCTCTGGATGAAAAAGAGTGTTGAGAAGGGTAAGTTGGCGATTCATAAAACTAGAATAATTTATCGGATGAAAATGACATCTCCTAAACAGGTATTTTTCTTCGTTAAACGTTGATATTTTTCTGACATATTGCTAGGTTTGCGTCGAATTAATGTTCGCCTCAGTGGCGTGATCAGTAGTGGCAGCTATGCCCACGCCGAAGGGTCCTAGATAAAATCCGGGTAAGACATGAATGGTGTGTTTTCTCTTTGCAGTGTAATAAATAGGTAGTGTATAGGGTGCGTCATAAATGCGTTCAAATTTTAAAAAGCCATAATAAAATAAGTAATGCTCGGAAAAATTTTTTGGTTGCGCAAGTATGATTAGACGGATTTTTGATTTTTTTTTCCATGCGTAATAAAAATGAATCCAAAAATAACCAATAGAGGGCACTCACACGCAATATTGGGACGTTTTATGCAAATCAGGCAAACAAAAAAAAAACAATGAAACAATCACAATAACATGACATTGTGCATTTATTATAAGATAGTAAAAGATGCTCAAACATGCGAAATTTTCACGATACAATATTTGTGGATTTACCATTCTTATAGAAAAGTTTAACCACCAGTGCTCGATTTGGTAACGATAACATGCTGCCGATATAGAATGACGAATCCATCTCCAACTAGGTGTTTTATTGCTAGCCTGATTTGCATAAAACGTCACAGAATGACGTGTGAACGCCCTCTATGATCTCCTTGCTTTTGGAATCATTTTTTATTATACATGGAAAAAATCCAAAATCCGTCTGATCATGCTCGCGCAATACAAAAATTTTTTCGAGCATTAATTTTTTTATTATGGATTTTTAAAGTTTGCACGAATTTATGACTCCCCCGGTAGCATATTTCAGATGTGTATATTGCTGGGACGATTACTGTTTCTAAACCAATAGGAGAGCGTCATTATCACGGTCATGTACGCGCCCATACAGTTTGATTGACAGGAACTCGTGGACAATTGACGGTGCTAATTATAACGATAATCTGTTGCGGATGAAAGTGAGTTGACTGGCTGAATGGTTAGAGCGTCGAGCTTGAAACAGGAGGATATGGGTTCGAGTCCATCGCGGGCCGAGAGTCCGTTGGTGATTTTTTTTTTTTAATTATTGGAGGCTGTCTTTTATTAATAAATAAGACATTTAAAAAAAAAATATTTCAAACCCTTTTAATATTCTAAATATCGTTCCAAAATGATTTATATATACATTAAACAAATGGGAAAAAAAGTATTCTGCGAAAATATCCGTATAAGCAAAATTCTTACTTTAATTTTTATTTATTTATTTCAGGATCAGAGGAAGTATAATTTCTAATTGAAGTAAATAAAATTCAGTCATTTTGAAAAAAAAAATTCTTTCGTACCTTTAATTTTTAATTACCGAGTACAAATTCAAACAATCCGAGTACAAATAAATAATAAACACACACGATCAATTGTCCACCAGTTCCTGTCAATCAAACTGTGTGGGCGTGTACTTGACCGTGATAATGACGGTCTCCTATTGGTTTAGAAACAGTAATCGTCCCAGCAATATACACATCTGAAATATGCCCCCCGGTATATGAGAAATAAAAATATTTATGTATTGTCGTTGTCTCTGTTTAAATTATCATTCAAGGCGAAAGCCATAACTGCTCAATGCACTATCAAATCAAACGGCACTAAACCAGACCATCGGATTTATGCAGTACTATAAGGCTACTTTCATAAAATTATAAATAAGGTGTCTACTTTTTCCAAGAAATTTCTTAAATTTATTATTATGATAGGGGGGGGTTTGATCCGATCTTCCAATGTTTATATTTTAAAAGTACTAGAATGCATTAATAGGGTAAACGTATAACTCGCGTATTTATTAGCGTTGTTTAAATAATAAGGTCAATATTTTTGCAATAGATGCAAAATAAATCTAAAAATTGGCAAAAAACAATAAAATACAAACGGTTTGTTGATTAAAAAAATTATTACAGTATTTTATCACAAAGTTTTTGCATTTTTGCATCTTATCTTGTTTCTATAGTGATGTGATTCTTCTAAATGATTTCTTATAGAGTATCAATTTTTATCCAAAATGACACTTTTTTGGAAATATTCGTCAACAATGGAATCTAATAGCATAAAACATTGGTTTACTGCTCGGGAAAAATTAATAAATATTCATATTATATATGGCAGTAATGGTCGCTTTTTAAATTGGATAATTTATGGTGTTAAAGAAAATATTAAAAAAAACTGTTATTGGGAAATAAATGTAAATGCGCATTTAGCTTTCAGAGTAAAATTATTCATATGATACTTTATTTTACGCTTATTTTAATAACTGTCTGTGGTTTTTTTAAGAGCAAGTTTATAAGTAAAGTTAAGCAATTAAAGTTAAACAAATGAAGTATAGCAAGCCCCGTATATATATTGTAATTAAAAAAACAGATGTAACAATTTCTGATTAATGCAATCCATAAAAAACACTAAGTTCATTTATCTCATGTTAGTTTTTTTTGTAATGAGTCATATTTAAAAAGTCCTTCCGACAATGCCGGGAAGAAGAGGTAGCTTTCATATACTGATTTATTTATTTATTTGTTTTAAATTAAGTTATATTATTCAAACATACGAAGCTTAGATTAGTGGAACCCGATTATATAAGATTGAATACTAGTTTTTGTCAATACTGAATATTAATAGGAATTTTTAGAAATTGGTCATCTTATATTCAACCTGGTTTTATTTTAAGCGATTTAGAGAGTCTTTAAATTCCGCGATATTATGAAGTGTATGCCATTTTAAAGCAATATGATGGATAAAACAAACCAATGAGCTTAGTCGAAATCTTAATTCATAAGCACATGCACACTCATTTTGAAATCGATTAATATATACGAGTGTTATCGCGGGCAAATTGATTTTAAAAAAAATGTCACCCATATTAGAAATATTAACTGCTATATCTCAGGCATTCTTTAAGGTAAAGACCAAGCAAAAAATATTCTGGAATTCATTATTAACATCAAACACATTAGAAAGAACTATTTTTTCAATTTCTAATTTTTTGTTTGTACATCATTATACATTTAAAACATTTTTGACAAACTCAAATCGCCGCCATTTTGAAACAATATGCCGGATAAAGTTGGCCTGTAAACTCGGTCAAGATATTGGTATGTACTATGTACACACGGAGTTATATCCAAATCAGTTTATGCGTATTGTCACGTGACAAATTTCAGTCCGTTTCAAAATGTCAACCACACTGCAAATTTAAAGTTCTTTAGCTCATCCATTTTTTAAGATATAGATGAAACAATAAACGCTCTGGAATCTTTGTATCAAGGTCAAACACGCAAAAGAAAACTGTTTTTCAATTTCTAACTTTTTAACACCTAATTTTAAATTTTAATTAAAAAAAATTGAATGGCTGCCATTTTGAAACAAGATGGCGTATGGAACTGTCTAACGAACATGGTTCAGCCCTTATTATGTACTATGTACACACAAAGTTACATCCAAATCGATTCATAAATCCGCATGTTATCACGTGACATAAATCAGATCGTTTGAAAATGAGCCATAGTAGAAATTCAAAGTCTATAACTTAGTCATATTTTAAGATATAGACAAAACAAAAAGTGTTCTGGAATCGTTGTTTTAAGTTCTAACACATAAAAGAAAAATATTTTTCAACTTGTAATTTTTTCACATTTAATTTTAAATTTTAAATAAAAAAAATTTAAATGGCCGCCATTTTGAAACAGGATGGCGTATGATGCTGGCCAACGAACTTGGTCGAGACATTTGTATTTACTATGTACATACCAAGTTTCATTCGAATCGGTTCATTTATACGATAGATATCGCATGACAAAAATCAGATATATATATATATATATATATATATATATATATATATATATATACATATATGTGGAGATATACATATATATATATGTCAACATTTGAACGGAGGGGGGTTTTGGGGTCTGGGGGTCATGATCGGTGAAAATATATCAAAATTTTCCAGAAGTGCTTACCTCCGGATGGCTGCAATAGGTAGCTTTTTACTTTTTGTAATAAAAGCTACTTAAAAGAAATACATAAAACTTCTTACAATATATATGGATAAAATTTTGAACAGGTGTTTTATGTTACGTTTTTAATTAATCGTCTTCATGATATTTAGTTGCTTCTATCTTTACAAGAAAAAAAGTATTAGATTCGTGAAAATTTTCGAATTCCGGTTTTTGACGGATATATGCGTTTTAGAGGTCAAAGATTCCAAAAAAGCTTCTTTTTAGGATATTACTGTCTATGAGTCTGTGAATCTGTGACTCTGTCTTTCTTTCTATATGTGACATAAATTTCGCGGATGCCCTATTTGAAGAAATAATGCACGGAATTTAATACAAGTTTATATTCAGATAATCCCGGATATAAATTGATGCTGATTACCTTTTCAATTAAATCGCTACACAATGGCGCTGATATGGCGTATTTTTTTTTACGATTTACTATCAAATGTACCTCAATAACTAATAAAAGGATATCTAATGAACTTTTGATTCAATGAGAAGATGGGATGGATTAATGCTGTTTAGATTATGCTGCAAACCGCTAAAAGTTACCGGAGGCGTTACTATGCTGCACGTTCCACGATTTCCGCAATAGCTCCATCTCAAGAATTAATGCACGGATTTTCTTCAAACTTCAGATTCAGATAATCCGTGATATGAGTTAGTTCTTATTGCGTTTTGGTGTCAATCGCCCATTAAGCATCGCTGCTGTATTAATTTCCTCCCATAGATCTATCCTAAGAATTATTTCGCGAATTTTTATCAAACTTCAGATTCAGGAATTTATTGATAAATAATATTACTGTTTATGTTTTAGTATAAATTGCGGAATATGTGGCACTTTTATGTCGCAATTTTCTCGATATCCACACTAATCCTATTTCAAGAACTAATTCATGGGATTTCATACATTTAGAATTCTCAAGACGAGCATGGGTTGGTATTTAATTTGCATTGTGGTGGCAAATTTTAGAATATTAACATGTATGAGATTGATAATAGTTTTGGGATTGCCACATCCGACTAGTTTACTGCATCTAAAAATTTTAAAAATATATTCCTCGAAATAATTATCTTTCTCAAAATTCGTCATTTTAAAATTTATAATATATTATAAATATTGTAGAGATAATTTTATAAGCTCTGGAAACAAATTAACAAGTGACATTTTCTGGATACAAGTATTGGAATCGCAAAACAAATTTATAAATTTAAATTTAATTTTTTAAACACAATTTGAAAAACTTATTTCTGAAAAGTATTTCTTAATGTAAAATACATTTCAATGAAATTAAATTATCTTTAAAAAAAAGTTCTAAGAAAAGAAAAAATTGACCACCGGAATCAAGAAAGAAATACATGACTTATAAAAATAAGCAGCTTACTAAAAAATCTTTTAAGAACGCAAAAAAAAGGTTAAAGAATCAAAAATTTTAATAAATGATACATAAAAATGATTTTAAATGACACCCGATATGAAATATCCATAAAAAATATTATTGTTATTATTATTATTATTGTTATTATTATTGCATAAGCAATAATATTAACATCCTTGCATTACAAAAAATTTGAATCATCATCGCAGACATTCTGGGTAAGTTTTTGGTAGATTTTAAAATAAAGATTTTATTTTTGTTTTATATCGTTTGTAATATTAAAATTATACTCTGCTTTTTAAAGTGAAAATATTTAAATAAAACACGTTTTTAATATGATGTATAACACTTTTTAATGATCCTAACAAAACTCTGTTTAATGCTACGTTTTTTGCACTGCAAAAAACAAATAAATACGTAAAGTAAGCATAAAAAGTTTTCATACATATATATTTCAGAGCTGTTAATTGATGAATCGTAAATACTTCTGCACGACGCTTAAGATATCCATCTAACTTTCAAGTTTCATTTCGAGGAAAATTGTAGTATGTATGTATAGATAGTTTTTATTCATTTACATATGTATTATAACATTAACAAATAACATTATTACAGTTTAAAGTTATCCGTTCTTCTTAATGAAGTATTGAGTTTTTTTAAGAATGTATTTTACAATATATATATATATATATATATATATATATATATATATATATATATATATATATATATATATACACATATATAATTATATTATTTTGTTTTTTAAATATAAGATTTTTTTATGGAAGAAATACATTATTCTTAAAGGACAACTCTGCATCAATATAGTAAATTCTACGTATATGTGCCCTGTATATTATTTCAAAATCATTTTATAAGGCTATACATTTGGAATGTAATCGAAAAATTGATTCAATTTTTTCTGTAACAATCTGCATATTAAAGCTCAAATAAAGCATCGATAGATCGCTTGTTTCGTATTAATTTCATAAATTGAGAAACATTCTTTAATTTGAGTAATAATTTGTCTTCACTGCGTAACTTCAAAATTTAATAAGCGGTATAGCCTAGCATAATTCTCCATAGTTTAATATCGACATCTAAGTTGTCGAATACATATTTATACCTTAATGTAGAAGCAAGAAATTAAATGAATGAAAAATTACTTCTTATTTCTAACTGCCACTTTATAAATTCGTATTTGCTATGAAAGGAAGTCAATATAAAATGTTCCACATTCAGGCTTATTCAAACATCTGTCTCATGTACTTTGGTAAAGCGGATATAAATGGAACAGATAAATCTCTGTTCTCGTAATTGCTTTGCAGAACGAATATTTGTTGAATGTCCTTTGTGATACAATGCTTAATTTTATCTCATTACAGCTTTAGTTTCCAAATCTGCGATAAATTGGAGATAATAAGGGGAATTCTGGAATTCTAATTTTGTTATATGTCGCTTATTACAGGATATAGTATCTGTTTTAACATACTTAAAACAAATGTCTTTTTAATATGTTGAATGATAATGTATATTTCAAAACATATTTAACAAAATATAAATTGGGAAAAATATTTAAGAACCGTTTTCTTTTTAAGTCAAAAATTACATCTACATTTTTTTTCTGCTACATAATGAACATTGCTTTATCTGATTTTTATAGATTACGAAAATTTATTTGTATTATTATTTTTTTTTAATTTCTTCTTAATATACAACAATCTTCATGATTTGCTAAAAGGTGTTCATAAAAACCATTTAAACTGTACACAAGTATTTTATAATATATTGTCTTCATGTGACGTCAACATTGTCTTTATCATGAGCAGCGAGAATATTCTATATTTGCGCTACACTATACTGCTATTATAGAAACAGCTGTACTCTAAAGATATTCATATTTGTTTCGGTAAAGTCTTCACTGGTACCAAAATCTGTAGACAGCTTACACCAGGCGCGGCCATTAATTTGCCTATTGATATAACTATACGAGAATCGGAAATAGTCATAATGCGGTAATGATTGTATTTGGAAGGTCGTTTATCTGTGCATGACCAATGGGCCATGATCGATCAAATGTCGACACCCTTCATAAAAAACTGGTTGTTCTTGAAATACGAATTAGCACGTGGCTCTTTACATATATGTTGTCGAAATCACTATAAAGCATATACTTAACATTAGATTCAGGTCCATATTGGTTAAAACGACTGCAGAAAACCAAAAAATGTTGAAACAAGTTTACAAAGACGAAAAATTATCACATTCTCGCATTTCAGAATGGTTCAGCCGTTTTCGAGATAGACCGTGAAGGTGTCGAAAATGACTCTCACACTGGACGGATGCATTCCGTTTGCACGTCAGAAACAATTGATAAAGTTCGTGAGCTTGTGACTTCGAATCCGCGATTGATTGCTTGAGAGCTCACTAAGGAACTGACCATTTAGAAGGAGGTAGTTTAGTAAAATTTGGACTCAAGATCTAAAGGAACGAGTTATCAGGATGTCAAAGTCATGAAGAAAACGTTACCGTTCACATTAAAGAGCATTCGGAAAGTAGATTTAATAAAATGTTTCCTAAACTTTTAATGCCGATCACAAAAGTGTATTACGGCAGGTGAGAATTGCTTTGAAACATGTTAAATGAATTTTTATTTCATAGATGTTTTTCTTGAGTATTAAATCTGTCCTGAAAATTTATGACCACACCTTGTACATAGGGATGCATCTATTGCTATTCTTATTTGTCTTTAAAAAAGCACCAGTTTAAGTCAAAATATGTACACAGTTTAGGAATAGAAAACTAAGATCGTTTATTTGCGATTTATTGAATTTAATAAAACGCTATTCAATTTAAGGATGTTTTACATAATTACACACTTATTTGTATTATAATTTGTTCAATTGGCACACTTAAATATATTCAATGATAAATACAGGATATAAGTAAAAGAATCCAAATTTTAGAATTGTTGCTATTTGTTTCTCTGTTTCATAAAATGCAATAATTAGTTTCATTCAATAGAATATGGATCTCCCATTATTCATTATTTGTTAAACGCCAAAATAAACTGCAGAAATTTGAAATTATATCAGTTCATTTAATCATATCAAGTAACAATTTCCTTATATAATGCTCATAAACATCGCTTTGAGAATACGAGACAAAGAATGAATTAAATTAGAAATATACTGAAGTAGTTATATTAAATTTCATCTATCACATTTGAATTGTTGTAATATGCTCTGTATTGACAAAAATAAAACAAAGTGTTGGTTCTAAAGTGTTTGTAAAATTTCTATGTGCGTAGTATTTTATCTCTAACTTAAAAAATAAACATTTGTTTTCGCTATGTCGTTGTTCCTTTTGAAATGGAATAGTGCAATAATATTGAAATATTTAAACTTTGAAAAAAAAAATGTTTAAGAATTATTCCATTCTGTAATTTCCATTATTTTTAATATACTAAAACAAAAACAAACACCTGTTACTGCAATATTTCTGTTTTGCTTTAAAGTGTAAAGTAAACATTTGTACAAATTACTTCAATAATTTCGATTGATAATTAAATATCTAATACATATTTTTGTATGAATTAATGTGTTTCTTATAATGCAATAATTGCGCAATATTGGACTCTTAATGTAGACAATCTAAAAATGAATATAATGAAAATGCATACAGTAAAAATAAAGTCAAAGTTTTTTCACCTACAAAAATATTACAATAATCGAGCACAAAATGAAGCAATAATCTCTCAGAAACTCCAACCATTTCGAAAAGCATTCATTATTATTAAAAACACATTTTTTTATTTATTAACTTAAGGATTCATATATAAAAACAACGTTTTATTGTGCATGCCATTGATTTTTGAAAGACTTTCAGAATAGTTATTACAGTGTTTTCTGAAACTGAAGTAACTTAATAAAAAAAAAAACATAAAACAAAGCGTAATATTTTAAGTTGTTGCAAACTTAACATATACAGTGTGAACTACAACAACTTACTGTTTTACTAAAAAGCCAACTAAAATAACAGAAAAATATTAATAAGTTAATATATATATATATATATATATATATATATATATATATATTAATCTTATTAGTACTTTCAGGCTTTCACAAACACTTCGTCAGAGAATATTTTATTAACTAATTGGCCGTTCCGTTTATTTCTACAATAACGTCACTGTTTTAAAATGAGAGAGACAATAATTATTAAAGTTAAATGTAGACGTAACAGCACCTTGGATTGAATTTAAGAAGTGAAAATATTCATTAACAGCAGATTGACGAAAAAATTTAATATCCGTTTTATTATATATTTAATTTTACGAAACAAAGGGCATAAAGCAGGTACAAGATTTTGTCGCCAGTCACAATTTAATAATAAATATAATCCGGGTAACGGGAAAGATTTGTAATTTAATATGTAAAATGACTGCAACATTTTATCGAGTGATCTGAAATTTTATGAAAGTCGAATCAAAACTTAAAACTATATTAATAAAAATTTTGTTTCAGCTTATTAAGTCCTACCATACGTAATTATATACTGGCATCTCACGATAAGAAATTATTCTGACATGCCATGTTTATTAAGTCAAAATTATGATGGAGTTCAATTATTTCCATATTCTCAATTCGTTATATAAAATCGTATTAAAATTTATATACATCCTCTTTTGTATAAGAATGCAAAAGCTATAGCACCAAAGTCGGGATATTTACAAAACTAGTTAGGTACGAACGCAACTCTTTACTACGATTTTGGTAAATTTCCGACTTTTTTTAAGTGTAAATACACACAAAAGAAAAAGAACATGTAAAGAAAAATGTTTTGTTTTATATTTTTGGTCTTCAACAGCAAAAGATTAAACGTATATAAAATGTATATGTGCTAAAACATTATAGTAATAAGAAAATTACTTTTTGTAATATTTAATATTTCACCGAAATAATTTTTTTTAATTTCATTCATTTCAACAATATTCCAATTGTTTTTCCGGGAAACAGAAACATTTTCTAGTTTATGAATTGCACTGATTGAAATTTATCTAGAAAAATATATCATGTGGAATTCCGCCTGACAGTTCAATTTCACGCTGTGATTTTACACAAACTTAGTGAGAGATATCACTTAAGAACTTCTTCTTTTGTTATGACAGCAACGACACGATTGATTACAGATTTATAATTTGAAAGTAATAAATTTGTTATATTATTATCAAAATTGGGAAATAAATGAAAAAAATTTACAAAAATAATTAATTGAATTTTGTTTGTGTAATTTATTGGATCATTCAACATATTCTTCTTATACGTAATAAATTGCATTGTCACACATTTTTCAGTGGCATATCAGAAAATTTTCTGAAATGCTAATACATTTAATTTGTATTCGTTTTATTTACTCACGTGTTACGGTAATTGAAAAAACTTCTGCAGTTTGTTATCTCTAAATTAGATTCTACATTTTATTTTAATTTAGATTTGGTTTTAATGTTAGACGTAGATACTCTTTGATTATGTTTCGTTAATTAAATATTTCATGTATGAATAGTTTTGAGTTTAAACATGTGCACAGCACTTGATAATTATATTTCACGAATTAGTGAGATGAAGTTTTAGATTTAAAATTTATTTTTGAAAATCTAACAAATGAAATCCTTCAAAGAAATGAAAAATCTACAATGGCAAACAAAACGTTTTATTAATATTAACAGATAATAAAAAAGGTGGTACATATTGCTTTTTTTGACTTTTCATCCCACCCCCAACTGTCCTATCCTTATTCGTAAACCAGCCTTTGCTAGATTGTAGGGGATGCAAAATTTCGTAAGATTATATCGTAAGATCGTAATTATCGTAAGATATCGTAAGATATTCTATCAGAACTCAGGATTGTATCCGTTTTGTATCAAAAATTTCAAAATATATCTGTGGTTAGATAAAGGTTTCTGGATGCCATAAATGCGAAACGGTAAATAACACTTAAAAATTATGATATCTTTACTATATCTAACACCGTTGCGTCTTAATGCAAAAAGAATTCACATTCTGTGCAATAAATGTATTACGTGTGCATAGGTAATTAAAATTTAAAGCCTGCTTAGAAAAACTATATATTATAAACAGAGAAACATGATATTTGATATCCACACTTATCTATTAAATGTAAAAAGGAAAAATTTATTTTTAATTATCCATTTCAAGGTGTGACAAAAACAAATCTATGTGAAGACATTTATGCATTAAATATTATCAATTTTCATGTAAAGTTCAAATTACAGAAAGAAAAATGAGAGCTCATATTTTGTGTTAATACTCAAAAAGATACAGAAAACAAGATTTTTTTCAAATGAAATTTTAAATATAAAGGATTAAATTGTTCTTTTAAATTTGAACTCTTAAAAAAATTCATATATTTTAAAGTATTATTTTGGCAAAAAATATTTAGAAAACGTATTTTTTTTATTAGGATACTAGTCATGCTTTGACATTAAAAAAAAAATATCGCAAAAGAGAAAGAAAGTTTCGATTAATCGATTTCCGATACAGAGCTACAACATAATGGAGCCGATAAAGACTGTTTCTTGAAGTCAGTTTCTGCGACAGAAAATACCGATAACTTTACTTCAAAGAGAGAAAATGACATAAAATGTAACAGAATCGTAAATAATATTCCCTGGGCTTTACATTCTGAAATATTACTGAATTTGTAATTTTGTTAAAGTAAAATGTCATTTAAAATGTACTTTAATAAAATAAAAAAGGTCGAATACTTTCGCATGAATGTTCCTTAAATTTTAAATATTTTATAATTCTGAAACTATTTTTTTTTGTTTGTTTATTCGATTGCGTCTTCTCAATTAAATACAAAAATATTTTTCGTATAGTTAATGTAGTAATTTCTTAAAAAAGTAAACAAATAAATTCGTTTGGAATATGTTGTTATACTATTTTATCGAAATCATACAAATTGTTTCTGTTTGGTTTTAAAGAAATCCTATTAATGTCAGTTATATTTGAAATCATTAAACCATTTAAAAAAATCACCATCCATGTGAAATAAAAATCTTGAACAGATTTCTATGTAATGTTTTTTACAAAGGTAATAGAAACTTAATTATTAATATGGAACTCGGTGCAGAATAATATAAATTTAGAAACAATGATAAAAACGCCAGAATGGGTAGGCTTTGAGTAGAATAGTTTTGGTGTATTTTTACTTACAGCCTTGAGTGCAAATAATAATGGAAACTTGCTTAATTATGTAGGAGCGAAAAGCCTATTCTTATAAGAAGTTTATGGACTAATATTGAAATAGTATAATAAAGGAATCAGCCAAAAGGAAGATAAAATAAGCACTGTACCCAAAAGTAAGGATAGAAATTTTGGCGGTAATTATGTGAATTAGGACTCCATGTAATATTTCCTACAATCTGATAAAGCGGGGATAGGGAGTACACAATTAATAATATTGTCCTAAATTTCATAAATATGAAATGCTTCAAGAATGTCCATTTCATTTATAGAAGTGGGTTTAGAAATGATTTTATAAGAATTAAAATAAAATAATTGGTGCATCTCACAGGAATGTTCAGCAATGGAGGATTTATTGGTTCTTCTTTTTGAATATAATATGTCATCTACCAGTACGGATTTTCCTACATTGGATATACCAAATTGGCTTTTAAATGTCGGATGAAAGAACACCGACAATACATTCAAAAACGGGAAAACACTAAATCTTACAAGGCTAAACATATCTGGGAGATAATGCAATTTTAGATTTTTTTATATGACAGAACTGAAAATTAATATTACACTGGAAAGCACTTGCCATTTTTTTACTAACAGATGTTTCTTCTTATTTTTCGCATTTAACAAGTTACCCCACTAGAAATTATCTTAAGATTATCTGTAGAAATATCCACTTTCTTCAGAAATTCAACAGAAACCTGGAAAATTTCGGAGACTTAGATTTACCTTAAAAATATCTGCAGAATTTTTAAAGACATTCTTTAAAATATCTGCAGAATGGCCCAATTACCTACGAATTTCCCTCAGAATTTTGGCCCATTTCCCTATATATTTTCTATAGAATTTTTTTAGTGGGGTACTGTCTGTAACAGATGGTTGCTTGACTAGTTACTTGTAATATTCAAGTAAGTCCGAATTCCATTATGCATATCAATTCAACAAACGAATAATTATATTAACTTAAAATATGACCTTTAAAATATGCAAATTAATTATATAATTAAACATTTGAAGTTAAAGTAAAGTAAATTAAAAGTAATTTTAGAAATTAATTTTGTGTTTAAATAAAGATATTCTCTTGTTTATTCGTACAAATTTTCTTATATTTTCATTTTAAATATTTTATATAGTGCTAAGGATTATCTATCATTATTTCGCCTTACGTTGCATATGTGCATAGATTATTAACGTATAAGGGGAAAAACGCAAAAAACTTAGAGCATCAAATTCATAGTCGCATTTATAAATTTCGTGAATCGAATATAAATTTTATTATGAAATAAATATGTAATGAATTACAAAATAGCATATTTGCTTCTGAGATATACATTTTTTAAATACGTAGATGACAAAACTACAAGCTTATTTTTTATTGATCTTTTGCAGCTTCATATTATTAAATTCACAAAATTAAGAAAATCATTTTTTTAATCGAAGATATATATATACATATACATATATATATATATATATATATATATATATATATAAATTATATCACCTTATAAACTGAAAATGGGAAAAAGTAAATTATTTGAAAGTCATTAAAGTCTTCGGCTTCAAAAAATCTACTTCATATTTCTGAGATACCTGTTAAACATTATTGATTCCAATTGCATAAATTAATAATACAGTACATTAAAAATTGTGGCTTTAATGATTTTCTGCAGTAACAAAAAGCGCATTGCCAGATAGAATGTGAAAAACTTATTTTATATTGTACGAAAAAAAATTCATATTCACGCAATTAAACATTCTTTCACTTGAAAAGAGAATGAAAATAAATAAATATATAAATAATAAAAACCTTTTTTTGTTCTAATAATTATTGTGCACAACAAATTTGTGTTTACAAATATTTATATTTCTTGTGCCTCACCGTTTGTCAAAATTACTAAACAACTATTGTGTATATAATTATTTAATAACTTTTATAATGCCATCTTATTTATTAAAAATAATTATTTTCATCAATTAATGAAAAAATTATACTTAAAAAAATATTTTCGTATATTTCTATTAGTATCAATGTTTGTCTGCTTCTTCTTACCTGGAAAATATCATGAAAAATTTATTTTCAATTGTAATTCTCTAACAATAGAAGTCATGTCGGAAGTAGCATCGTGTCACAGATGTTACGAAAATATTTTCCCTAAAGTTTTTAATTAAGAAGATACTGTGTTTACAAACACTAGTTCTTATTCTATATATATTGTGTTTCTAAATCTAAGAATAATATAGTAGATGATTCTAGTCAGTTTGAAATGCATATTTTTTGAAAGAAAAAGAAATATCTGTTTTTGGAAAAAGAGGTTTTTATAAAATGTAAGTTTATTTTAAAGACTATAATTTTTTTCACAATTGCATTTTTCAAACGTAAGTTTATTATGAAGAAAGTTACTCGTTTTATTCAAAATTGTGTTCCACAATTGGTTTAAATATAAATATATTTATATATTTACTTGAATATGCTCCCATGGACGCCAACTCCCATCAATGATTTTGAAGAACGACTTATTTAGTGACAGAACTTATGGCATTTGTGATTTAAAACATTCAGGGAAATATTTTAAATACTATAAAAAATGTTTGAAAATAAAAACATTTTTGGAATATATGTGGTATGTTAGAATTGTTTTAGAGTCTAAAGGTAAGTTTCACTGCATTCAAATGTGTTTCTGATGTGTTATTTTAGTCAGATTAAAAAAAATCATTACCACTAGTTTACACTAAAAAGAAATTTGAGATATAAATTTATCCTGCATTTTATGATTCCTTCTTCACAAGTTCTTGTAAATGACTAGAACAAAACAGAACTTAATATTTGTATTTTTACATTGCTAAGCGTTCTTTGAAAATAATCGGAAAACCAGCTGAGAATTTAAGCCTCTCTAGCTCTGACATTTCAGTGGTTTAAACTTTAATTATTAAATTTCTCTCTTATAATGCAGCTTGAGAATCTTAAAAATACTACCGTTTACCTTTTTATATACATTTTTATATTTGTGCTACTTAATGGTGTGCATTCTTTATTAATATATCGGCACAATGTATTTTTTTTTTCATTTTTAGTATTAATAATTTATTGTCCTAAAATAAATTTGAAATAAAATATAAGTCCTATAAAGTGTCCATTAAAAATATCTATAAATTAATAAATATTATGATATAAACTATTAGATTTCAATTAATGAAACAAAAATAAGTTTTCCAAACGCTTAAATATTTTCATTAGGATGATTTCCATTTAATCGAGTTTATTATGAAGAAAGAATTGTAAAATTTAAATGTATTAAATGACTAGTGTTTTCATTTTATTCGTAGTATTTAATCTTTTTTTTTTTTTTTTTTTTTTTTTTTTTTTTATCTTAAAAAAAATACTCGAACTTAAAAAAAATTGTAGCGATTAGCTATATAAAAGTAAGATATTGTCATTTAAGGTTTAATATAATGCTTCTTTTTTGTCTTTAAATACTCACATAGGAATTAGGTGCCATAAAATAAATCAGACACTTAAAGTAAAGTTCAAGAACATTTCCTTTTTTTTATCAGAAAGAAAGTGAAGGAAAAAGAAAAGAAATCTCAAACACCGTTAAATGATCAAATTACCGTCGATATCTTTAAATAGCAAAGCAGTAAAAATTTTACGAAAAAAATTTTTTTTAAGTCTTACAATCGGTACAAAAAAACTATTTTAAGCTGTCGGGTTTTTTAAAAGATATCTTTTATAAACTAGTGAAAACGAATATAACGCTCAATTGAAATGTTCTAAAATTGCTGGCAGGTGAATGCACATAATATAAAGTCCTTTCGGCCAGTATCGGGAAGAAAAGATAGCTTTCATATTTCTAAATTAAAAAAATCAAGTTCTATTATTAAATCATACAAAGCTGAAATTAGTGGAAGATGATAACAGAAGATTCAGTACTAGTTTTCTTTTTACAGTAATGGATATGAATGGGAATTTCAAAAAATTAATCAACTTTATAGAAACTGGTTTTATTTAAAGTGATTTATATCTGATCGCAAAATTCGACGATATAATGAAGTTCCTGCCATTAAAAAAAAAAAAAACATGATGGATGAAATTAACCAATGAGGCTGATCGACAACTTAATAAGCCCAGTGCCCATGCTCACTTACATCGAAAGCGGTTGATATATGGTTGATATATGCGAGTGCTATCGCAGGCAAATAGATTTTAGAAAATGTCACACACTTTAGAAATTCAAACTGTTACATATAAGCCATTTTTTAAGATAAAAAGAAACAAAAAATGCTCTGCAATCCTGGTATTGAGATCAAACACTTCAGAAATTTTTTTCTTTCAATTTTTTTCTTTTTCTTTCTTTTATTATAATGGTTCTTTTTTTTGTCTTTAAATACTCACATGGGAATTAAATGGCATGAAATAAATCAGCCGCTTAAAGTAAAGTTCAAGAACTTTTCCTTTTTGCCTTAAAATAAGTGAAGGAAAAAGAGAAGAAGTCTCAAACACCGTTAAATGATCAAATTACCGTTGATAACTTTAAATAGTATTGAAGTAAACAACTTACAAATAAAAGTTTTAATGTCTATCAATTAGTACGAATAAGATATTTTATGTTGACTGCTTTATAAAGATATCTTTAACTAAAATAATTAAAACACATGTAACGTACAAATAACATGTGCTAAAGTTGCTTGTAGATGCTTGCATATAACATATAATTATTTAAAATACATTAAAGGACTATTCAAAATACACTAAAGTAGCATTAAATTTCTAAAACGTTTCAACCAATCATACAGGGTCATCCTCAGTTTTTGAATTTTGCACTAAAATTTTAAAATTCCTTTATTAAAATGATGAAATCTACGGCTATGGTTTTTTATATTCTTTAATTTTTTTCTTTCTTATGGGAATGTAAGGATGATGAAGCAAAAAGATTATATTTAGATCCGAGTTATTATCAGTTATTTTGCTTTAACTGAGTGAGCATGAACACCCCTACCTTACTAAGCATCCGCTTATCTTAAAGAATGTTTTGAAATGATTATCTTTAATTTCTTCACGAAATTTAATTCCTTTCATTCTTATGAAATGAGCATTTTTTTAATCATATACTTTCATTATGCCTGTGATCGCATAATATTTTTCTACAATATTTTTTTTAAATTTTTTTCGAAAAGAGATCGTTATCAATATTGACTTTGGTATAGTTGCCAGTTGTGTGCAAGGAACATATAAATCTGTTTAATAAAAGTTAATTAGAAGGCAATAAATTTACTTTTTTTCAGTTATAGTATTTTATAGCTTTAGGAAAATATAATGTTTTAATTAATTTTGGGTATAAACGTCGTGGTAACCGTGAATATGACAAAAAGTAACTATTTTTCCATAATCTTTTTGTTCTCACTTATGTTCCTAGCTACATTTTTGGAACTGATTTCGCTCCAGGTTTGTAAATTAAAGATTTAGTGTGTTTATAATGACGCTTGTAAAGTTAAATTCAAACAAGTAATTAAAATTTATCTTCTATCTGCAGTTGACATTTTTATGAATGAGTTTTATCTGAATCCGCTTTTTTATGATAATTACTTACATAATATAGTATTTGAAATTGAAATCTAAATTTTGCTGCATAATATTAATTTTGTATAAAAACAATTACGAAATTTTGACAAAGCACGTTGAAATTGAAGAATTATTTGCAGAAAATTTTTCTTATGAATACGAACAAACACTAAAATTCATGTAATGAATAATAAAATACCCTTTTAAAGGAGAACTTTTTAATTATAGACATTTAATTACACTGTTAAACAAAATTTTTGAACATGAAGCATTTACATGAGCTATACTGACGCTTTTAAAGCTGAAATTAAACATGTTTCTAAAATGCTTTTACTCGTGCACTTTTTATGCATAGTTATATCGTAAACTCAATTTATTTATAATTTCGTATTTAAATGAATAATTTAAACTGAAGCCCAAAAATCTCCTACTAGAAATGTATTTCTGTATTTTTGACAACACAGAATGAATGAGATGACTAATATGTGCAACTACTATGCAAGTAAATAGGACGAAGGCAAAAATCGCAGGTCTTGTTTAACAAATTACGCCTTTTTATCATGATATGTAGTTTAGATGAATGTAGACAAAGATTAATTCTTTCTGAGATGACTCAAATGTATCTTAAAACCTTGAAATTGTTAATTTTTTTATAGTTATATTTATCCATAATATCTCAAAACAATGATTAACATTAAGTGTAATAAAATGAAGAGATCTGTATATTTGATGATAATTATCGTCGATGATTATAGATAATTATATACGATAATTATTATATAATATTTATTACTTAAGAAGGAATCTTTTTCGACAAAATTTAAACAATATATTCTGAAAATCTTAAAAATTAAAATATTATAAATGGGTAATTACGTATTATAAAAGTTTCCGACTTCTTGTTTTTGTGAGTTTTAAAAATATTTCTTTTCATTACAAAGTATTTTATTAGCATTTTTCTTTTAGGAAAATAAAGTTTAAAAAAAGTCCTTGCATTGTCTTAACTTATTTAAATACTTAAAATCTTTAAATATGAAAGAGTGTATAATACAATGATAAAGGTTTCAAAAATTACTTCTTCCTTTTTTTATTGGGGAAGTGCTAAAATCATGAGAAATTCCTATCCAAAAAAGCTAGAAAATATTTTCTCCGAAACAAGAAATAATGTTCGAAAAGAATTACATTTTATTTCTTCTTTATAACAAAATGAAATGTTAAATTGACGTAAAGGGGATTTTATTTAAGATTTTAAGTTGCTTTATTTGATGAAAGTGATTTTAAAGACAGGTACTTGAGACATGTTTTTACAAGATGACATACTTGCGGAAATGGAACGTTCTCGGAAGGACCTTTTAGAGATTCACACAATTTCCTATTACATGTCGAAAATGAAATATTTTCATTTTTCCTTTAACCCTTTAATGTCTAAAAAAAATTAAAAATGTTTTTCGACCTTCGTTTCTTAAATAAATCATAAGAAATATACATAAAAAGTCGTATTTTATTTTAAGTATGGTTTAAGAGTAAAAATCAGTTTGTTATTAATCAGCAATACTGATCTATATGTAAAAAAGGCATACATTCTTTAAACACACCTGAAATTTAGGAACTGTGATAATTAATAAATTTTACTTGTTCACTGTATTCTAAAATATCGTATTTTACAAGCTTCCAAACAAAGGAAAAATCACACGTAGAAACAGTTGAGAAAAATATATCTACCTTTATTTTTAAACAGTACAAGTATTGCTATCTTCATTTCAAAAACTGGTTTAATAACATTTTTAAAATCTATTTTATTGGCAATATTGGCCATTAAGCTTCAATATTACTCTAATATTAATTTAAAAATTCTAAATTGGGTACATTACCAAAAGACAACGCATTGCATTTAAGGGATAAATTATGCTATGCGAAAACATAACAGCTGTTGCTAAATATAATATTTCCACACGTTCACGCAATATATGTTTTAAAGGTTTCCTTCACTTATATTAAATTTGTAGCGTTATAAACAAATGCTATTTTCAAATGTTCTCATGATGAAATATTTTTTCATTTACTATCATGGAAGACGGTAGTATTCCTGTGACGCAGCCTTAAGCCTAAAATCGTATCGTAGAATTGTCTAAGGGTAGAATTGTCTAAACTCATATATACAGCTAGTTTCAGATCAAAGTAAATGCGGAAAGCCGCCTTTTAATAACTCAGCAAATATAGTTCACATTGTTCTGATTTTTTAAAAAGTCTTATATCTGCAGTCTAATTCTATTTAGAATTTTTTACATTTCTACTTTCTTTATGTTTTACGATCTCTATACCCATTTTAAAACCGAAATCGATGGGGTTTGTTCCTAATAATGAAATCTAGAAAACGGCCTGGGCGATTTTATTAAAACTTACACTGTTAAAAATCTGCTGCATTTTGCTGCAACGCACTCCCTTGCTTGTATAGAAAACGGTTACTTGGCCGTGAAATGGAGCTGTCTCATTGGTTGGAATAGAGATATTATATACAAGAGGTGGAGTGCGTTGCAGCAAAATGCAGCAGATTTTTAACAGTGTATATAAAATATGAATCTGTTTAAGACAGAGGGAATAAGACATGCCTTGTGTCTAAGAAAAATATTGGTCTGGTTGTAAAATTGGACTATATTTTTCGCATTTCTGTGGGAATCTCAATGCAAATGCTCGATAAACCATTTACTGTATTCATACGCGTATTTCCTTTTTCTTTACCTACCTTTTTCTCCGCACTACTGCGTACTTGCTTGCTCAGTCTGTATGTCGTTGGGATTGATATCTGAACATCGCGTGTTCTGTCCCGTTTGAGGCATTACGTTTTATTTTTGTTTTGATCTTTTTTAAGTCAGTTAATAAAATAAAGTTGACTTTTATTATCCGTCCCTTTGTATTTTTTTGTTGTCAATGAGACCATTAAATGAAATTTTAATTAAAAAAATTGTAATAAGTTAAATAAAATTACATTACAATTACAACTAATTTAAATGAAATGAAACTTCATTTTAAATAATTTTCAATAATTCAATTTTAAAATTAAATTTAAGTAAGATATATTTTTTATTATTAAAATGGACATTTATTATTATAAATTATAAAATTAAATGAATACTTACTTATACAAAATCAAATATTTTATTATGAATGCGTCTAACGAAGCATAAATTTCTGGATTTTGTCGGCACTCAGATTAGAACTTCAAGCGTACCAATCTTCCGATACAAAATTTTAGCTGACAAACATCGATTTTGGGACCACATTCATCAATAATGTATGGTTCAAAAATATTTTTAAAATACAAAATATGAATGCGAAAGTATGCGACATTATAAATGACACTGTTTTTAGATTTTGTTGGGGGGAAAATATGATTATGTCCAGTAGCAGAGTTTAATTTTTTATTACGTAATCCAAAAACTTCATAACTTCTATTCCAAATTGCATGTCATTAAGATTCAATGTACTGGAAAAAAATGTAATTTTTATTGTAGTTTAAGCCTTTTTTATCTTACAGATATTATGTCGAAATTCCATATAGATTTTTTTTCAAATGAATTGATAGTAAATAAGGAAATACTTAGTAGGTCTTTAAGCCCATAGATGGCAGCACTAAAGTTCTGTGTGAGAGGGAGTTTTGAATTTTGATTGCAGTCATTCGTTGTTGCATTTCATTCCTAGATGGATCCCTTGCTGAAGTTGAATCATGCATTGTCAGAATTGAGATTTGTTTTCAAATTTTTTTCTAGGCGAAATTTATTTTCGATCTTACTGCCAATATCCCTGTGACGCATCGTACGCATGTTGTTGTCGATAGATTGTAATTGCAAAATGGCAGAAGATTTGAAAATGTTAGAAATTTTAATTTTTCTATTATTATTTGAATTGTAGAAAAAAAATGTTTGAATAAAAAATGCAAAGATTTTAGTTTTAAAAATTAAAATGGAAAAATCCCTTTAATAATAAAAAAAAGCATTGTAATTTAAAAATATTCTTTATAATCGTTGAGCATTCACAATAGTAACAAACATGATTTACAATTTGAATAAACATTTTTTTCACTTGCAAAGAATAACTTGAATAAACAAATACAAAGTTTGTATGTTTTAAATTTTAATTTAGTTTAAAAAATCATTTTAGTGATTAAAATTTTTAAAAATCATTGTACAATTATAATAATTTTTCATAAGTCACTTTTTTAAGTTGCAAAAAATAAATTCAAGAAAAAGAGAGAGAGAGAGAGACCTTGAAGATTTTATTTAAAAATATCTGTTAAAAAAAGACATTTTAATTTTTAAAAATATTTAAAAAAGAAAACTAGGTGCAGAAGTATCGTGTACCTCCTAGCAATATGATCCGAAGATTTGGATGAGCGAGGAACTTTGTTGCAGATGATATGTTTTTTTTTTTTATCAATTCCTATTAACAAACGAAATAATCTAATGCATAATTTCTGTTCAAAGAAATATATGTGTGAGAAAAGATGTATATGTGTTCCAATATTTATGCTAGAATCATATTTTGTAATGATTTAAAATATAAATGAAAGATACAAAATTATTTTTTAATAATAATAATAATTCAAGTATAAACATTAATACCAAAACTTTATCCTGTGATTTAAAAGCATAAAAAATAAATGAAAAGTACAAAATTATTTTTTTAAATATAGCCTTTTGATTCCAATTATTATATGGCGTTAAAAATTGAATTTAATAGAATAATTTAGTAAGTTCTTATAAAATAATAGGCAAAAATAATGAATTCTGTAAAAAGATATCTCCACTTCTGCACATCACCCCAATTAAAAACTGAACTTTTTCACTTTTCGTCTATCCATAGGGATCCATCTAGAAATGAGGTGCTAATTTGTGACTAGGGAAGAGTATTAAGGGAAGGGACATCTGCAATAATTCTTAAAATATGTTTTATTTTTAATTTATGACTTTTCCACCACATGGAATAATTATTGTACTATACTTGTTGCTATAAGTCTTTTTACAGTTAACTATTAGTTTGTGAGTTAAAAACGCCATTTTACAATACCTAAAAATAAGAATTACTCGAATGTTCAATGGACTTTTTCAATTTCATTTTTGTTGCTAACTTAATTGTTTTTAGTATTTTGTAAATTCAACAATATGACTTTTATAAATAAACAGTTAAGTTAAATATAAAAATCCTATGCTTGTTGAAAAAACTAATTATTTTAATGTTGCTCTAAGGTAAGGACGACACTGTGACTCAGTTGGGATGGGTCATGTCGCATCCGTACCAAATGATATCTCTATTAAAATAATTATGCTTAATAACATACAGGTTTTTGGTATTTTATATTTATATTTTATGTTTAGGATACAAATGTTTCTAATTATGTTATATAAAGAATGCTACATTTGTTTTCCGAAGTAAAGCCTTTTTTTGTTTTGTATCTTTAAAGCAAATATAAAATGAACTAAAATACATAATTTAAAAAAAATAAATAAAAATTGAAATAAACTAATATTTATAGCTTTAAATAATCAATTTTTATGCATTTAGATCTTAAATAACTTTCAAATTTTAAATTAATTACTTTGTTGATATCTTCGCCTCATACTTATAAATCAGAAACTTCAAATTTTGCTTTTAGTATCCATATCAATGTACATTTTCAGAATATGGTGTAATTTTTTTATCTTTAATTTATATATATATATATATGTGTGTGTGTGTGTGTTTAAAAAGAAAAGATTAACTCATATTTATTTTAAGGATAAGTTTCAAAAATAAGAAATATAGAAAAATTAAATTTATTACACTATTACATTCGCCGACTAGAAATGTGGTTCAAAACGCTAACTTTCAGAACATTTTCTGGAAAATCTTTTTTTTCTGAAAAAGCTTTTACGAAATAATGGAACACATTTTTCGATTGCGCAATTTCTGCATTAAAACACTTGACAATTTTTGCGAATAAAATGAATTAAAAAATGTGTCATAAAGTTGGTAACTTAGGATATGAAATAGACTTTAAAGTAAAGTTGTATTTAGATTAATAAATAAGGAAAATTTTTGTTGCAATTGCTTCAGAGTAGCATCCTTTTCTTTTCTTTTTAATTTCATCTGTTTTGGGATTAAAAATTGACAAATAAAGGATATTTCTTATTCAAAAAATGTAAAGAAAACACTAATTTTTCGGTTTTATTTTCTTAAATTCTGCATTAAATCTCATAAATGTATATTCTACTAATCAAATGATCTCTAACCTAAAAAAGCAATGGTACCAATACAAAAACCCTTAATGGGTTAAAAGTTTTGACGCAGCTGTTTATTTTTGGCTCTAAGAATTTTGAATATGAATTTTAAAAATAATGATATCAAATTTTGAGTGACGCCATGCTATTAATTGAAAAATGCATTTTGGTAGTATTTCATTAATCATTTTATTTTTTCTATTTATAATAGCATGTGCAAAAGTCATTTTCAACATGAAAAGATATATACAACTTTAATCACCTATGCTTTTTCATACACATCTCCCATAAATTCAAAATATGTGTTTTAAAAGATATTATATAAAATTTAAGTGACGCCTTTATGTGCCTTTAAAAAGTTTGTTTTAAAATTCAATTTTTTTTTCATTTTGATTTGGTAAAATATATTTACACATCTAAAAAACTGTTTTAAATTTACATTTCGTTGTTAAATATATAATTTTCATTGAATCTATACTATGCATTGGATTGCATTTATCTCGATAAACTGATTTATCATTTGTGTCACGTTATTCAAAATTGTAAGCAATATTTATGTAAATGGTTTCTTTGCGCTAAATTATCCAAACTAAGTGAAACGCTAGTAAATGGATAATAACTTTTTTCGCAAATAGAAATCAGATCCCAGATCTGGGAGTTGGTGTATGAGTACACGCACTTTTGACCTATTTGTAGAAAAAATTGTGTAAGGTTGACAGTCTTGTTGAACAATTACAGAGCAGGTTACAATAGTTTGGCAGTATTGTTTTCACATATTGTCCATGTCATGTCTCAGCTTGTACTCAAATCTCCTTCTTGAATTTTTTTGTACATAACACTCCTACGCAATACTATCAAAGGCCAGAATTTCAGATTTTTATCTCGTGCCCCACCAGAAATATAAAAGCCTAAAAAGTGCGATTTTTGAAATTTTTGACGAATTTCGGAATTTTTTTCGCAAAAACAAATCAACTCCCAGATCTGGGACTTGGTGTGTGAGTACACGCACTTTTGACCTATTTGTAGAAAAAATTGTGTAAGGTTGACAGTTTTCCTTACATGAAAAATTTCCTCTTGCAAACGGATAGATTTTGGAAAAAATCTTAAATTTTGTGCTAAAATTTCACCCACAAAAATTTATTTTTCAACCTTTTTCTACCTCTGTATATTTAGCCTATTTATTCTGAACAAAATGCTGCAAACCCCATTTCAATTGGGAAAATAAAAGACGAGATATTTACAATTTTGGTATCCTAGCAATTGAGAAAATCGCTGAACACTATGAAACAAAGATGGCCGCCAAGCACAAACAAAAAAAAAGTAAAATTAAAATAACAGTCATTTTCAACTTCCATCATGTTAGGGTTGTTGTATAAAAAAATTCATATTTTTTAAAAATAGTCGAACGACCAGTGCTGGACCACTTGAAATGGATTGACCCGAATACAGTTTTGAGTAATTCTTACCCACAAGCTACCTGAGCTGCGGAGTCTATCCATATCTCGTCCAAGTCTCCGTACTTAGAATGGAATAATAATTCGTGAAAAAAATAAAAGTGTTCTCGAGGAAGTTAAACAAGAGGAAGAAATGTATGTACCTATATGTACTTTTCACTTATATAACCTTTTCGAGTCCGATTTTTTTTTTTTTTTTTTTTTTTTTTTTTACATATTGAGAACAAAATTAGTTTTATCTTAATAACATAATTGTAGCAATCCAAATAGATTTACTAAATTTTAAGGTTATCTCACCGTCTGAAATTTAACGAATGTACTTATTTTGCGTGATATTTAATTAAAATTTTTATGAAAATAGACTAAGGCAGAAATTTTGGAGACGATTAGAACATAACGTATTACAAAAGTATTTGAGAGGGTATTACAATTTCCTAATGCTTTTCGTGTTTTGAGAGGGTATGATGATTTTTTTCAACAAAGTAACTTATATTTTAAATCCAAAGACTGAAAGATATGCATAAAATAAAGAATCGCCATCGGTGTAAAGAAAATTAAGCAAACTTTCTTTATTATTGTTATTGCTAAATGTCAAAATTTAAATAATGTCATAATGTGAAAGGCGCAGCCATATACTATATTTCCTTTATGTAAAACGTAGCTAAGTAATTGTTAAGACAAATTAATACTCTTTGAAAAGTCATGTACAATTAATAGTACACGAGACCCAAAAGGGTTAAATCAAAAATTTTCTTCTTCATTAAATTGTTTTGGAAATGCGTAGCCTGTTATCGATCCAAGAGTTTATTTTTCTAAAATTTACAAAAATCTGCCCACATATTAAAAGTTGGATCGAAATTAAATCTTATTTCAATATTCTTGGAAAAAAAGTAAGTAAAAACAAGATACTTAAATTAAATCAGACCTCAAGTAAATTAAAAGAAAAAAATAGACTTGAAAATTAGACTCACTAAATTCATTTATTTAAAGACATTAACAAATTAGAAAAGATTTTTCACCCAAGGATAATTATGCAACTAGATTTTTTTTATGCGTTATAGTTAATTTAAAAAAAAGGGAAATATTTAGATCAGCACAACTTATAGAAAACTAGACATTTTGTTTTCACAAATTTATGTTGCATTACTATTATCTGAATACGCTTTAACTTCTATTTTAATAATTAATAACATTTAATTAATAATTTTTATTTTGAGTTCATATAAAAAAGTAAATTATGTTATCATCTTAGTAAAAAAAAGATTCCATTTGTTTTTTAAAATATTTATTTTTTTTTAAGTTTAATTTTCTAAATTAAAATGTTTGTTATCTATTATGCTTCAATGACATATAGAAACAAACTGCGAATTTCAATTTACTTTTAAGATTTCTTTTAAAGAAATATTCGAAAGTACTTCATAGATTATTAAAATATTTACAATTCAAAATTAATCATATATTAATTCAAGCAAATCTTTATTTAATTTAAATGCATGAATAAACAATTAATATATGAATCTTATTATTTTGTTTAAGAAATTTTGCTTGTAATTTCTTTTTGGGAAAGATTAAAAATTGTGCTCTTTAAAAAAAATTAAATATATAAATAATAATTAGAGACTTTTTATTTAATATAATAAATTCAACCTTAATATATTCATAAAATAAGTTTTGATGTTGTATGAGATTGTTCTAAACGAGGTTTGCTTTAATATGATGTAATCTTCAGATATACTGGAAAATTTAAACGAACTGTAAGAATTTTTTTGTTGATCTCTTTCAAACCAATTGAATATTATTTAAGAGTGTGCTTTGTTTTATATAAAGTCCTTTGTCAATTTTAATCCCTAAAAGATGAACGAGGTAGTTTTTCTATTTAAATTTTTAATGTATATTTTTTTGTGAGAAGTAATAGAGGCGTATTCCCTAAATGTTACATTATGTAAATAAACCTTCCATTAGTTAAAAAATAAATTATTTTTGCATAGTGTATCCAATGAAAAAAATCTCTAGTTTTTTGGGAAGATAAAGATTTACAGTATTTCAAATTGTAGCCTATTCTTATATAATTCGTACGCAAAATATTTATATCTATTAAATTTGACTTAATTAACTGTTAACATTACCAGTATATATATATGTATATATATATATATATATATATATATATATATATATATATATATATATATATATATATATATATATATATATCATGCGCGTAGCCAGGAGGGGTGCCCTGGGTGCCTGAGCACCCCCCCCCCCCCTCCGCTCACGCAGACACAAGAAGGATTTTGAAACAAAAGTAAAATAATCAGCACAGAAGTGATATATGAAAAAGGTATGAGGACCCCAGAAGCCAAGGGGTTCAAGTGATAAAATTTCGATTTGGAGTAAATTGAGTTTAAAGATAATTGATGTTAGATTGGAACATCAATAACAATTGAGTGAATTGAAATAGGAAATTTCTGCTTGTTGCATTCTGGTCTTTGAACTCTTATTTCAATAATTGTTAAAAAATAAAGTACAATTTTCTTTCAATGTATAATTAATCAATATTGTTTGTTTTTCGAAAAAAGTGGTTTATCTCTATAACTTCCCAAATAATAAGAAAATCACTTATATTTCTTTACCTGAAATGAAAAAAGCATATTTTTAGGTCGTCTGTGTATTTAGTTTATTTTTTTTTCAATTTTGTCACTTATACCCCTTGGCTTCTGGGGTTCTCATATATGAACAGGATATGACAGGATATATGAAAAATAAAAATAGTTAGTTGTTTTTTCTTACTTTGTTTTCAAGTATTCTTTTTTTAAAATGAATGCTGATTATTTTACAATTATTTTACAATTATTTTACAATTATTATTTAATTAAAAAAAATGAATAACAATATACAGTGGTTTGAAATACGAAAGAATGTTTTGCTACATTCGATGTATCAAATTTTATTTTATTATATCTATTTTATTACAAATAATTATTCATTTTTAACCATATTAAAGTACAAATTACATAAATTATTCTATTTACAACTAATACAAAATATATAAGAAAATACTTCATCATAACTTTTAACCTCTTCACACCTCATGACCTCATTAAAAGATAAATAAATTGTGAATACATAAAACTAAAAATTAAATTAAAATCGTTAAATTAAGAAACGCTTATGTGTCGTTGATGAATTAATTACGTTATGTTTTATTTGAAAGTAAGAAGTTTCTAAGGCTTTGACCACAAACTTAGGACATACATATAACTAAATTATAATTATGTATATTTGGAAAATATATATAATTAATTAATAACTATGCTTTTTTCTTAATACATATAATTAATTAATAATCGCGTATATTTATATACTTATTAATTAATTATGCATTAATTAACATATTAAGAAAATTTGGGGTTTTTTTCGTTTTCTTTTCCTTTCGAAATTAGGAAGATCATCAAAATTCGGGGATGGATTAAGCTTTAAAAATCCGTTTTAGTCGATCCTTTGTAATAATTTTTAAATAATATCGTAATTTTTTGGATACACCCTATGTTTTACCATTTCCGTACATAAAAAATAATGAGAATGCAGCGATTATTGTATTTTGGTACAATTTGATACATTGATTTGAGCAGCACAGTTAACAATAATACATAGAACTAGAAAGTGTGGTAATAGAATTACTGACTTCACATATAATCGTTTGCAAAAGTAATTTGATTATATACAATAATTTACTTCATTTTAATTTACTGAATAGAAAAAAACTTTCTCTTTGTGGAATTGAAAGTATTGAAATATACTATTATTTTAACACAATCTAACTGATTGGTAAAGTTATCATACGAATTGAATACTTCCAACTGAGCGAAAAATTGCCCAGGCCGGGAATCGAACCCGGATACTTGGCTTACAAGGCCAAGGCTTTACCTGTTAAGCAAACCGGGCGATAACCGGTTGGGATTTTTCGCTCAGATAACCTTATTGGCAATAACATCTGGTCTGTCATTTAGACAGCTCGGCAGAATAAGCCGCAGGTAATGGAACTCCATAGAACGATGGATACGTAGATATACTATTATTTTAACACAATCTAACTGATTGGTAAAGTTATCATACGAATTGAATATTTCCATACGAATATACGAATTTTAATTTTTTCGCTCAGTTGGAAATATTCAATTCGTATGATAACTTTACCAATCAGTTAGAATAAATGTGTTAAAATAATAGTATAGCTACGTATCCATCATTCTATGGAGTTCCATTACCTGCGGCTTATTCTGCCGATCTGTCTAAATGACAGACCAGATGTTATTGCCAATAAGGTTATCTGAGCGAAAAATCCCAGCAGGTTATAGCCCTGTTAGCTTAACAGGTAAAGCACTGGCCTTGTAAGCCAAGTATCCGGTTTCGATTGCCGGCCTGGGCAATTTTTCGCTCAGTTGGAAATATTAAATTCGTATTGAATATACTGCGATAAATTATAGAAGACAACATTTTAAGTTTATGTTATTGTTGATATAACTTGATAACGCATAATTTTATAACATGCAATTTGGCTGGGTTTTGAAAATCTTATTAAGCATACTTAGAATAAAGTATACTTAAAACTATTAGCCTGAAATCAAATTTTGATGATTATCATTAATTTCAAACCACGAAAATATTTCCGAATTTTAAAGTTCTATAATAGTGAATTATTTCAGTATTGAAAATTTATATTCTAAAACTAGAGACCTGGACGTATTATTATACAAACTAAGACAAATAGAAATTATTATAATTTTGATTACTCTTTAAGCCATTATAAATTAAATGCCAAACTAAACTGCAGAAATTTGGAATTATGATAGTTCGTTTAATTAAATCACGCGGATTGATCCTTTGTTTAGGTAACAATTTCCTTAAAATCTACATATAAATCTCTCTTTCATTTTACAATTAAAACAGTCTGTAATGTAATGTGAAAATATACTCAAGCAACTAGTATAACGAACTTCGGCTATTAAATTTTAATTGTTACAGTATGCTCTGGTAAATTAGATAAAATATAAGTTTATTAAGTGCTGGTACAATAAGCAAATGTGTGCTTCTTTGAATAAGAACAACAGGAGTAATAATCTTTTTGTTATGTAACAGTAATACATTTAATATATATACATATATATATATATATATCTTTGCTAGTGCTGTCATATATTAGTCAAAGTGTGTAGGGGAAAGTGGTGTACCTTTGTCCATGTTGTATCTTTGGCCACTTGGGCTGTAGCGCCATCTAGAAGCATTTTATGACTTTTGGTGTGTATAGTGCATAGGTTTTTCATTAGATTTTTGTGAATATTTATAATCCATTTCCATAATGTAAATTTAAGTATTTATTTTTTTTTTTAATTTTGCCTGAAAATACTTTTTGTGCTACGTTTTTCTTGATAGAAATAATTTAATATGTTATCTATAGACCTTTAAAAATATAATCGGACTTGTGGCGAACTTTGTAATTTCAATAGCAAGGTGTTGTATTTCTGATCATGATTAGTTGTTTTCCTTTTCCATGATTAGTTGTTTTCCAAACAGTAATTTGAATGTAATAATGCAATCAAAATTATAATGAATGCATGGATAATATAAAATAACAAACTAAAATCCTAAAAAGTAAGATAATTTTTAAAAGTGTTTAATTTATTAAACAATGACAAGTAAATTCATAATGTATAATTAAATTTTCGTAACAAAAAAGATATACATTTTCCTTTAAATTATTGAATGAAACTTTACTCATAAAGGTACCCTATTCATTCACATAAACAATATAAAAAGAGGAAGTTTTATTTTTCATTTAGCCAGTCTTAATAACCAAAAAATCTTGATTAATGAATAAATATATTTGGTAAAAGATTGTGTTTATCAGTGATATCAGCAATATCTTGATTATTTTTATAAATAAAGGGCAATGGAGACATACCTTTCAAATATAAATTCGGGTTTAAATTTAACTTGGAACCTAAAATTTAATGTGTTTTAACGCTGCTTTTCGTTAGATTAATTGCTTTGTTCTAGGTACAAACACCCATGATCAAAGGTAAAACATGGTGGTGTACTTTTAACGACAGAGTTATTATTTTTTAAAAATTACATTAAACATAATAAAAGTGAAACTAGAGTCTTGAAAAAATTAAACATGATAAAAACTGAATACGAAAACAAAAAAGAAATTGAATTTAATCTTAATAATTAAGCTAAGAAAACTTAATTTTTCCAAAGTGGTCAAAGCTAAAAAATCTTCCTCTACATTTTAATGACATATGCGAGATATCATATCTTTTCTATTTTCCAATGTAATAAATCTATTTCTGTAATACCAGCGTTTTATTGCATATATTTCAAGTGTAAATTTATGATATTTGAAATTTGTTCAAAATATTTCCTATCAAAGCAAAATTGTGAATAAATATTATAGTATTAATGGAAATCAACCATATACTACATATAGTAGACAATATTAGGCTATTATATAGTAAATGTGAATATTCACATATTCAAACTGCAATAGATTGTTCTTTTCATACAAATCTTTTGTTAGTCGTTCTTTTTAAGGGGTCTCAAGACTGTTAAAATTAAACAAAATAATAATAATACGATTTCTACAAATATTTTCTTACTCCACCTAAAATTGCAGGGACCCAATATAATAACCTTAAACAAACTCACGTTTGTATGATTTCACATCTTTCAAAATCATTTTAAATGAAACTAATTTCGGAAGTTCTAATGCCTTATACACTGTCTAGTGAGCTCCGAACAATCTTCTTTGGTAACGGACCTGGGTGCCAGCTAAAGCAGTTCTGTTCCGCACGTGCCGGAGGCATTCAGAAACCAAGCTGAGTGTGCCTTAGCCTCGTAGCCCTCAAGTCCATGAAACGTGAATAAAGAATGCGCTATTATTGATCGATAATTCTTTTGACTGAAATCTAAGATAAAATTCAAAGAATGAGTTGCAAAATGACTGATTTCAGACATAATTGTTTGCTAAAGAAACTTGATTATATGTAATATTTTAATTGTTGAATTTAATAAGAAAAAAAAAGGTTCACTTTGTTGGATTGAAACCATTGAAATCTATTGACTATACTTCGTATAAATGATAGAAGTCAACTTTTCTACCATTGGTGATGTTTTTATTTTATAACACACTATATTTGGCTGAATTTAGAAAATCTTAATAATCACAGTTTAGAATAAAATATATTTTAATTTCCATGTTGCAAGCAAATGTTTATTATTATGGTTAATTTCATTCTATGAAAATATTTCAGACTTTTATATTTCTGTAATAGTGAAATATTTAATTATTGAACATTTTTTTCTATAATTAAAGACCTGAACGTATAAATATAGAAACTAAGATGAGGGGAAATTATTATCATTTTGATTACTCTTTAAGCCACAATAAATTAAATGCCAAAGTAAACTGTAGAAATTCAGAATTATATTAGTTCACTTAATTAAATTACGCGGATTGCTCCTTTGTTAAGTTAACAATTTCCGTAAAATCTACATATAAATCTCTCTTTCGCTATACAGCTAAAGCAGTGTGTAATGTAATTTGAAAATATATTCAAGCAACTAGTATAACGAACTTTGTGTATTACATTTTATTGTTTCAATAAGCTCTAATAAATTAGATGAAACATAAGTTTATTAAGTGCTCGTACCTTCAGTAAATAAGCGCTTCTTCGGATAAAAACAACAGAACCTAAAAAATAGAACCTTAGAACCCGAGATATGATTGCTTCTCCAAGCGGTGGAACGTGCTCCCTCCTTTAAATCTGGACAATTTCTCTATTAAATATTCACACGGTATTTAATACGCGGATAAAATAACTTAACTAAAGTTACCTTTAAATTAACTTTCTTTTTAATTTTTGTTTGCAGTGATTAAAAGTAAGGTTTTTTGTAAAAAAGGGAGATTATTATTTGGAAAAAAATTCGGCTGTAATTTAAAAAAAAAAAAAAAAAAAAAAAAGGGGCCACGATGATATCTGAAATGTACTTGTTAATTTTAAAGTTGCTAGAGGTCGATAAAACTATGATAATCGTCAAAAAATCGAATCGTTTTTAATGAAGCTGCAAGAAAAGCTATAAGAAGGAGGTTAATGTTTAAAATCGGTTACAACTGAAGCCTCACATTTTCTTTTTTTTCATTAATGCAGTAACTGGAGAACATCAGTAATTGTTAGAAAGAAAAACTAGAGAATCGAATTATTTTTTAGAATGGTACAACAAAGGAAATCTAAAACCTAAAATGGATCAATTGATAGTTAAAAATAGGGCGCTTACATGAACACATGTTAAATGTCCTTCATTCATAGCCCTTTAGATGCGCAATTTGTCAAAATTAAACACAAATATAAATTAATCGTAATAATGAAATTAAAACAAAATGTAAAAAAAAGAGAATATTGTTTGAAAAAAGGTTTTTAGGTTCCTAGCAAAAATATGGGGGTGCTGGTCCCGGTTGAGAAATATAAAAAGGAACTGTGGACTTTTGTAAAGGAGATAAAAAAAAGGAGATAAAAAAATCGTTCCTCAGGAAAAGTTTAAGAAACTCCGGATTGGGCCCTGTGTGATCTAATCTGCCTCAGGATTTTAAATAGAATCTAGAAATTTCAGAATAAATAAATGGAAAAAAAAGATTCAACAAAGAAAGTTCGCTGTAAGAGGGGGTCATTTATGAACAACTTATGTTATACTAGGCCCCAATAGGCCAGAGTAGTTACTGTTATGTGGTTGGATTTTTTTTTTTTTTTAGTTTTTAAAATAATCGGCGGACGCTTGAATATGTTAAAGAAAATTGCATGAAATTCAGATTATTTTTAAGCAAGGAGCACCAAAGGTCCGAAGAATAGTGATTAATATTCAAAATTAGTAGTAGCTGAAGTCTTATTTATTTAGTTAATATCGTTCATGTAATAGCTACGCTGCTAGACTTTTTCAGCATTCTGTCCAGTCAACCGTTTTTATAGAAAACGGTTACACACCAATCATTTTACTCTGTTTTGACCATATAATTTCCTATTTTATGGTCAGAATGGAATTAAACTATGGTTATGTAACAATTTCTTCAAAAAACGGTCGAATTACTGCACAGAATACTGCAAATTTTTAACAGCGTGGAGGACCTAAGGAATTGTTGAAAAAAAACCTAGTTAATCGGACCATTTTTCAGAAAGCTGTAACAAAAGGCACAAAAAAGATCATCTGACAGTTGAAAACAGAGTCCTAACATGAAAACATGTTGTTAAGATGTCATAGTATTTAACGATTTAAATCGACAATTAATCAAAATTAAGCATAGGGTATGAATTATTCATTAAAATATTTGTCAAAAAAGCTAAAAAAATTAAGTAATTGCTTTAAAAATTTATTTTAATTCAAGTATTTAAATAAAAGTTTCTTATGCCTATATATAAAAAAAATCTCGTTTGTTTTAAGGAAAAGCCATAAATCGTACATTATTTTAAATATGATGCCACACTCATCTGCTTTTTATTCTTAATCATAGTCTTCCTTTATTAACATCAATTATTCGAAGATATTCCTTACAATTCCCGCATTACGTGAAATTCATTTTTTTATTATTTCAATGAAGAAATATTTACCAAGTATCTGTGCTTTCTGATATTCATATTCCTTTCTATCATTGTTAAATATTTGAAAACGAATACTCTTTGCTGTATTGTTTCTTTCTCTAAATTTTCATATTATTGCACTTTTTTCTTCAAAATTTAACAAAACTTTCATGCGGATAAAAAAAAAAAAATGTATAAATTCGGATGTAAAAAAAAAAAACTATAAATTTACTCCAAAAATTACCAATCGTATTTTGATTACTTTTCTTAATTTAATCCAAATCTTAATTTAATCCATTTTTATAGTCTCATATCACTTGTTGCAAACGTGAAATGAGAAAATAATTCTTTTTCGCCGCCCGTATTTTAGCATTTTATGCATATAGGTTTTTAACAAATAAATTAATTTTTTGTTTCATTCATCTTAACACTTGAAATATTCTGTCCCCGAAAAAGAAATGTTTTCCAGTTTCTAAATTGCAGTCATTGTAAACGTTTTAAGAAAATTATGATTTTGAAATTACATCTGACAGTTCAATTTCACGCTTAGATTTTGCACAAACTTTGAGACACATAATGTTTTTTGTTTTAACGGCAGTAACATGATTGATTACGAATATTGTTATGTGAAAGTTATAAAACTATTATAGAGTCTTAGAAATGAAAAAAAGTAAAAGAGAATATAATAATAATACAAGGTGACCAGAAATAACGTAAGGATATAATTTAACTCATTTAAAGAAATAAACACGTGAACTTTTGCACAAACAAATGCTTTATTTATTAACGGCAATGTATAAGGGGAAAAAATTACATTTATTCAAAGTGTCCTTAATTTATTTTGATGCAGCGATACAAATATTTCAGCAATAAGACGCAGCTCTGCTGGAGAGATAAGTTTTCATTTTTTAATAAACGAATGCTTCAGAAATTCCAAACTGTTGTGAGGTAATCCAATGAATCAAAGTTACAAGAGTATTGGATGCCCTTCTTGAACGGAAATGAAGTCAGAAAAATTCGGCCGATACCAGTCAAATAAAGTTGTTTAGACCTCACTCGATGGAAAAGAGTAAAATCTTGTTGAAAAGTTTAAATGAAGTTTCCGAATTGTTTTGGAGTGTGTCGCATTTTCAAGGATCTCTTTTCGATATGCATTTTCATTCAAGAATTCAACACCAGAATCAATAAAAATGGAAGGAATTTTTCAGGTTACGCAAATTCCTGCCAACACAAGGACATATTTAGGACTTTGACGATGTTGAATCAAAGAAGATTTATCTAGGGAAGTTGCTGATCTAATGCAATCATTTTGATGACTCTACGATTGCTCTACCGAGAATAGCTTTTCATCAGAAAACAGAATATGCTCCAAGCGTAGAATTGCAGCTCGCTTCAGTAGCTTGCTGTATGTTTCGAGCCGTACTCGTTTGTTTCGTTTGGTGAGAAATTGTTAATGTTTGAGATGTTGAAGATTCAGCTCCTTTTTGAACAAAATCGAACCGATTCCCGGCCATTACCAGTTTCTCTTGCTATTTTTATAATCGAAACCTGAGGATTTCAGGATGCTCTTTGTTTTAACAATTATCGGTATCTGAAGGCGTTTACAGTTCTTTTCTTGCGTTTTCCTCATAGAACTCCTTCATGGCCAAGATCCTTTATTCTTTGGATTACCTTGAAAACAGTTGTATGTGGCACTTGAAGGAATCGAGCAATCTCACATACACTCTTTTCTTGACGATGAAGTTCGAAAATCACGTTTCGTTTGTTTATCATCCTATTAAAAAAATTAAAATTGGAAAAAAGATTAGTAAGTGGGAAAAAATTCCCACAATCGCGTAAAAATAAAATTATCAATGACTTATTTCTAGTCTTTTCTTTTTTTTTGTTATTTTGTAATTAATGAAACTATGTTTTCTTAATGTATTTTTGATTTAGTGAGTTTACCGTATTCAAATACTTTGTATTACTTCGTATACTATAAATCTTCATACTTTTTTCAGTTACATATTAAAAAAATTTGAAATGATTAAGTAGGTAATTTGTATTTGCGACATTTATAATTGTAGACTATTTGAATTTGTAGACTACGATATAATGTATAGTAGATACACTATATTGCCAAAGGTGACCCAAAACTTGCGATTTTTAGACATTTTGTTTAATATCTAGAAAAATAGATGAGAAATTATCCTGAAACTTTTATTTCCATAGTGAAGGAAGATGAAGAGGGGCTATATCAATTTATCCATTGATTAGTGTCAATATAGAATACACAATACTGGTACATAATTAAAACACTTTAATACTATGTTTGGATGCAACCCTTAATTTTTGTGCTTCATTTTGGGAGCAACGGATTTTTTGCTTATTCTATCGACGATCTGTTTCAGTATTTTCAATCTATGATTTGAGATTTTCACAAAAGTTACTCCATACATTCAGCTAATACAATATGCAAATGAAATTTTGATAGGCTTCACGCATGCGCAATGAAACATTATTTAATGAAGCTGCTCAATTTTCATACATTTTTTATTATTTTTTAATTATGATTAGAGGCTATTGTGTACAGTGTTCTTTGTTAAATATTCGAGAAATAATATTATTTTATAATAAATACTCTGCAAATTATAAGCAAAAAATTTGGAACAAAATTTTACTTAAAAAAAAATAAAAATCCCAATTTTTCTAGCAGTATACCTGCTATCCCCATAAAAATAGACACAATTTATTACAATAAACCACTAATAATTAGTAATATACAGTTTGAAAGCTTTTTCTACATTAGGTTTCACAGGATAATCCAAACTATATTTATGATTTTTCAATTTGTTGGTGGTCACCCTTCACGTTTCGGGAAAAAAACTTCACGGAAATTTATGACCTGTACTATTGTGTTTGCACACTTCGAGTTTCAGGATAATTCTTCATGTATGTTTTTTGATATTTAACAAAATATCTAAAATCGCAAGTGGTTGGTCATCTTTGGCCATATAGTGTATATTAGGGACTCACCGTTGGGCCAACCTTAAAGAGGACAAAGAATCTAGGGCCAATTTGGAGGTAGATGAGGTATGAGGTACATAATATGAAAAAAAAATGTCAAACTACTTTCCAATGGTCTAACACAAGATGCTGTCAGGAAAAGTTTGAAGATTACCACCTGGGAAAGAAATTGGAGTAGGACGGATGGCGTTCAAAATATAAAGTACATATCAAAGGATCTCCCAGTGATATACGAGGAGTTCAGAAGTGAATCCGACTAACTCTTTTTTTTAGAAATTTTGATATTGACATGATTGCTTTGAAATTTTTTGATGGAATTAATCAGGAACTATTAAAGCTGTCATACCTATTTGAATTATTTATATTAAACAAAGGCAATTGTTTGCGTATTCCAATAGCTTTGGTTGACACCCATTGATAAAAATCTGAAATCGTTTTAATCAAAAAAACTGACGGGCGAGTCAAGACTCCTCTGTGATCATCAATTCCTAGTCTTCCCTATCTTATTTATTCATTTATTTAGTTCATTTATTCATTTATCAGAAATTCTATATTTTTTTATTTACAAGACACATATATAATGTGTCTTGTAAATAACTTACTTTAATGCTTTTAATGTAAATTTCATGAATAATCAGTTATTGTTCCAATCCATCAATTCCAAAAGACCATAAGTTAGTTGATGGTATAAGGAAACACCGTTGGTGCAACGTTCAAGAAAAAAAATCTAGGGTTAATTAGGGGAGAGACGAGATGAGGTATGAAGTGCATAATATGAAAGAAATGTCAAACTGCTTTCCAATGGTATAACACAAGATGGTGTCAGAAAAAGTTTGAAGATTGCCACCTGGGAGAGAAAATAAAAGGATCTCCCATTGATATACGAGGAGTTCAGAAGTGAATCCTGCTAACTCTATTTTTTAGAAATTCAGATACTGACATGATTGCTTTGAAATTTTTTTATGGAGTTAATCGTAAACTATTAACACTTTCATACTTGTTTCAATTAGTTGTATTAAACAAAGGTAATTGTTTGAACATTCCAATAGCTTTGATTGACATCTATTGAAAAGACTATGAAATCGTTTTAATCATACAAATTGACGGGCGAGTCAAATCTCATCTATGATCAACCCTACCTAGTCTTCCCTAACTTATTTATTCATTTATTTAGACCATTTATTCATTTACCGAAACTTCTTTATTTTTTTATTTACAACACACATATATGCTTTAATCCTACTTTAGTGTTTTTAATGTAAATTTCACGAGTAATCAGTTATAGTTCCAATCCATCAATTCCGAAAAATATGATTGAACTAGAAAACAGCATTCTGTATGGATAACATAATAAACTTCATTAATAATGTGCTATTTTAAATAAATATGCATTTTAACTTCTCTTTCTTTGACGTTATATTTCTTCTTTTAACCATTTTATACATGTTCTACTTAAATAAATTTTTAATATACTGTATGCTACAGTACAAAATATACTGTTCTTATAAGCTTTTTTATATAAATATCGATACATTAAAATAAAAATATCAAAATTACACCTAGATAATTCATAACGTAAACCTCAGTAGCTAATTTGTGTTTTATGATGAAGTATTTTTAAATATTATTTTTATACAGTTATTTCAAAAGTTAACATTTTAATGGTATTTTTTTTTCGAGAAAGTCACTGAAGAAGAATATAAAAAATTGCGATTAATGCAATGTTAGTTATGATGTAAGTTTAGTAAAATACTAATAATAACATACTAATAATAAAATACTAATAATAACTTCATAAATGCAAATTATTTGCATTAATTTCATGTAGCTGACCGTTTTCTCTTCGACAGACTAAAATATGAAAAAAAAAAAAATGCAACGTTTTGAAAATTTGAAATTATCATTTTATATATCAGATTTTTTAAATTATTTTTTGAATAAACATAAGTTAAATAACTTGGCTTATACAATATTTTAATCATGTTAATGTGTTTATCTGTTCATTTTATATATGTTTGTTGAAATATATTTGTGTTAAACTTTTTCTATCGCAGCATAGAAATTTCTTAATTGACTTGAATTTAATTAGCTATTTCATCATGTTTTAATAAGTAGTCAAGGAAAAACATCAAATTAATTAAAAGAACGAATTTAATACAATATTTTTAATGCTAATTACCTAATCGTCATCTTTAAATGTAAAAATAACGGTATGCTAATTGAATACTTACAAAATAAATCCAATTATCTGCTGCTACGATGTTAGCAGTATAGAAAATAATTATCAGATTATCTATATTGAAAGAATTATGTTTCCGAAATATATCTTTAAATTCTAAGAGGTAAGTGAAGATACAATGATTAAAATATTATAACTGAATAACATCAGATTTGCGAAAGAGACAAGACATTAATGAAAAGCTCGTATTGTTTATATATTTTAAATTTCAAAATAATAAAAAGTGTACTTTTATATTTCTTTCTCTTAATTTAAAATGTTAACTCTAGGATTTTTTAGGCCATTTGAAATATATTTTTATTCTAAAGCATATTTTATTTCGCCCTTATATTTTATTAAATTTTATTTATTTATTTATTTTGACAAAATGGAAAGATGCTAATTAAAATTTAAATAATGAAAGTGAAAGGTTGAACTCTTGGAGTCTGTAAAAGGCAATCCACTTAAAATTCACCTTTTGTATAGTAGGGTCAATTTTACTTGATATCTTTGAAAGAGTTCATGAGAAATGAAAAAATAATAAAAAATGGTCAAGTGTGAGTATTAATCGCGCTTATTGGGTTCCGTACAATAAATTATCAATTATTAGCTGTATTTTTAAAAATAGTCGTTGCTAAAACAATAATAAAACTTTATAAAAAAACTATACAATATATCTGTTTATACTAAGACAATATGAATGGTTGTCACAGAAAATTTCAAATAAATATGAAGCCTAAATAATATCAAATATTGTTATTTTGTATAACTCATTTTTTAATCTTACTCTAATTTGTTTTTTATAAATTAATTAAATACTAACAATAAGAATATTTTAAACTTTATTTGGAATTTCATGAAACTAAATTCGGCGTTGCAACAACCCTTCATTAATTTGTAGCAAAATAAAATTCTTTAAATTTTAAACCTGAAAATTGTGCTAAACGCGCTTTGAAAGGATATCGCGAATTTTCAACGCTACCTTTGTTTGGGACACGTTTTTACAGGTACTCTCTTAATTAACATTAAAAGTCACAGGAGGCGTATAAAGCGATCCACTTTGCAAACTAGACGCGAATAATATAGTATTTATGTGCTTAATTGTAATTAAATAAATATTTTTCACAATTTGATATTTTTTACTTATATTGCCACCGGGTGTTGCATTATACAGATATATAATTAAAAATTGCTATATAAGCTTTATAAGCCGATGGAACATATAATATGCCGACTCTGACATAATGTAATGTTTAAATTGCCCGTATCTTCAAGAGTTAATAACCTTGTATAATTATCAACGATTTTTGCGAAAATCATTATCAACAATGATTTTATACTTCCGCTAAAATAGACATCTCCGATGCTCATAAACACCTTTGCTGAATGTTCACAAATAGAAAATTATATGTAATGATAAAATGCGTTTTCCTTAAAATCTATATGACCTTGAATAATCGATATAGTATTCCTGAAGGATTTAAATCAACATCTACTACCTCTAATTTTTTTCATAATTTTATATTCAATAGATTCTTAAATAGAATGGATATCAAGATATTTTTGCATTACATATTTGAAAATTTCTCTAACAATATATTACTTAAAATTAAAAGAAATGTTTTATTGCGATCAGTGTTACGAAATCTATCACAAAAGATTTCTTTTCTTTCAAGTAGCTCAATTAACCCATATACATTTTCCCTAAATATGTTTGAGAATTTTTAATAATCTCTAACTATGTAGGATAATCGTCTTTATTTCTCCCCGAATTTGAATTTTCCATTATACAATAATTTACGAGTAATATGACTGTGACAAACAAATAGACACGGGAGTGATCTTATAATGTTCCATCTTCACTTTTTAAGTACGGAAACATAAAAGCAAACAGTAAAACAAAATATCTTATTTAATGAAGAACAGCATTCTGGCTTGTTACTAGTCGTAATTGTTTTAATTTACTTATAGTTATTATTATTATAATTATTTTGTGATCAGCTGTGGCCACATGTTATGAACGGACGACAGTAATTACATGACAAAACTTTCAGACAACTGTTTTTACTTAATTTATTCTGTGTATTCTAAAAATATCTTCACAAAAATATAGAGGCAAGACTAATTTTTTAAAAATGAGTATTTACCATTTTTCAAACAATTCTTACTATGCCATTAATTTTCAAGATCATGATAAAAACAGACGAGTAAACTACCATAAATTACCATTATTAAATTGTTATAATTTATTTCACAACTTATTAAACATTTTAATTAGTCAGTCGCTTTAGAAAAAAAAACGAAGAAAGTCAGTTAATGTATAGATAAATGTTTTTAAGAATATTCTAAACAAAAAATTCATAGAAAGAACTCGCTATATAGAAATTTCAATTAATCTTCAATATTAATATTAAAAATAGAGCTTCCATGCTAACGCCCACATGTGATTTCATAGTTTGATTTTATAGTAAATTTTAAAATCTTTGTATATCAAATTTGAAATATCTTCTACAAAAATGTAAGGCTCTACCACCTGATATACATTAATTAGATTCCATTCTTAACTTAAAGAATAATTATATTTATCACGCTAAATAGTTCTTTTTTAATAATTAGCCATTCCAAGCATTTAAAAAATAATAAAATAATGTTCTGTGAAATTTGAAATAAAAACTTAATATTCGAAAATTTTATAAATTGCATCCCATGATTTTTTACTAGAAAGTGAATTTCAGAAACTTTTAAAATAGGTATACATAAGTCTCAGATGATTGTGAAAAGTCGATTTTTATCTATGATTAAAAACGAGTTATCCCAATAGTTCGAAGATGATATAATTTTTTAAAGAAAAACAAATAACCTAGCAAAAATATATACTAATATTATAAAGATGGAACACGTGTTTATGCATATAGAAAGAGTATTCCCTGGAACTACCGAAATGATTTTAAAAGTAATAGTGGCAGGTTTACGATGACCATACTTCATTGAAATGTACTTATAAAATGGGTATTAATTTAGATTTAAGATTAAGTTTCAAGCAACATTTTTCCCTTTTGTGACGACTGTCCGAAAATCAATTTTCACTTTAAAGCTCAATCTTATTTATTAGATCCAATTTTAGAAATTTCATAAAAAAAAATTGCTGCACACAATTAAGCGTCAGATTTGTAATCTCCTGTGAAAATAGCCATTTAAATTGATATTTTGAAAGCTTATCGTTGTTTAAATATGGAGACGCACCATTATATGCATTTTGCAATGTAAAATATTATTTCTTTGAGACAATTTGTGATAAAATTATTTAAGATCTTATAAATTTCTTTTTCTTTTCATTTTTTTGTCCTAGTGTATGTATATAATATGAATTATATTGTTTATTGTTTGTATTTTCCTTTTTTAAAGGCATTACTTAACATATTTCCTATTCTAACAATACTAATAATAAATATTTCTAATAACGTGAAACATTTTCTTATAAAGGGCTGAAAGTAGTTATAGTATTATCATTCTTTATCATTTTTATGTAAAATGTCTGTTTGACATTGTATAATGGTCTTTAAAATATTGACTATAAAAATATTTTTGAAAAGAAAAACACCAACCCTTTGTAGAGTCTTATTATAGTTTCTATACTAAGTGTAGTTTTCATTTTTTATGTTAAATTTTACCACATATACATGGACAAAACTTTTATAACTGAATTTGGAAAATTCTCTTTCTTAAGTATCGATCTTCGTAAAATATATCATTGTTGAATTGCAATAATAACTCCATGTGTATTAAAACATTCCATTAAAATTTAAATCTTTCTATAATGCATAAAACTGTGTTATTTAAATTTTCATGGAATTGAAATTAATTTCAGGGAGCTTAATAGGGTATGTTTCTTAAACAATGAAATTGCTGTTGTACGTATTTCTATATAATGAGTAAAAGTATAAAATGTTTTTAAAAATGCCTCGTGGTGTAGGTTTTACATGTGTCTTTTGAAAATGAAACATCGGTAATGTTTATCTTAATAGATATATAGAAAGGTTATTCCACACTTTATGTACAGTCGTAGAAATAAAAAGTAAACAATCCTTGCTATATCCTTAACAAATTATCGTCTAAGAAAGTTACTGGTACTGAATGATTCGAAATTAAATATACTTTTATATGATGTATATAAAATTTGATTAGGGAGGCATCTTCATACTAAAACGGATCCAAAATTTGATTTTTTTTTCAATCAAAATATCAATTTGAACAAGATATTTGAAGTATTTGCTTCAAACTATTCCTTAACATCAAATTTTAAGTCATTTCAATGATGAGTTTTGAAATATAAACATTTAAAATTTTGTGCTTCTTATGCTAAGTTACATTTTCACATTTTTATTAATATCTGCTGAAATTATATTCTTTATGCGCTATTTTATGTGTACATTTTTATGTGTCAATAATACTAAAATAAAAAAAAAAAAACGTAAGTATATTGAATTTGTAGTTTTATAATTTTATGATATGAATTAGGAAATTAATATTCCAAAAAAATTATGAATTGTAATCTACACCATTTTTGATGAATTTAGATGTATTAAGACTTTTTTATAAAAAAAAAAATAATTTTTTTCTTCCAAGTAGAGTTCAAATTACGCTTTAAAATCGGCAAAATGTTAGTTTAGGGAACTGTCTACGATGGAAGTGATTGAATATTTTAAATTTCATATGCCATCCCCTAATCTCACAAGGGAGGTCTCCATACGGGCATAGACAGAAAAATCTGAAAAAAATTACAGAATGTTCTTCTCATATAATTATATATGTTTATAAAAAAATATCGGCGGAACCTCCTTATAATGTCCGTAAAAAATAATAAAAATTTCGTTTATTTGGCGATTTACCTCCGGTTGGCGAAATTTTGAAAAATACGCTTTTACGCTTCGAATACTTTTTAAAGAAAAAACTTTCTATGTTCAATTTATTTAAATAAGTTTAGTTTAAGTAATTTTAGTTTTGCATTTTTACTTTACTTTAAGAACTAGAGATTCTATATAATGAGATCATAGTTCTTTCTCATAGTTTTTTCTCTCTCTTTTTCATAGAATCTTTCCTTCACTAACAGAATTAGTGAAGGAAAGATTTTTTGTGTTCTCATATCCACGTTTTGTATTCTAAACTCCACGATTACTAAATCACTGTGTTTCACACTGAGAATGTAATACGTATTCGCTTGGGGAATGTTAAAAAATTCATTTCCATACTTTATTCGTAGTGTTTTAAACTGTTTACAGCAAAGTAGCAAGTATGTCTAAGACTTTTCATGACTGTTCCATACTTGCTGTCTCCATTCAAGTTCATCATCCCGAATACAAAGAAGGTAATACAAAAACGTCTCTTTTCAAATATTGTTTAAAGAGTTTTAGATCCTGATGTAGATATAACAGTGGATGTATATTTATTTTAATAAGGATGTCACCTTATTACCATTTGCAATGATTTCTGTAATTGTAATCTTTGTTAAAATATGTCCTTGAGTCAACAACGTTGAGTCCTTCATGAATCGATAGCCCTTGAAAAGAAATTTTCAAAGAAATTTTCTCCTCAGTTTCAAGTTTATATCTCAAGTTCATGGGGGGTTATGACACTTAATGCCCAGATTCAAAAAGGGTGCATTGTGCCAAAACTATTGTCGGATTTCAACGAAAAAAAAGGATGTATAATATAATTATACGAATACAGGATAAATTTTTCAGAATTTGTTCAACAAAAGTGCAAGTTCTATAATTTTTTTCGGCTTTTTAATTAAACATTTTAATTAAGAATCACTTAAGCCATTTGAGTTCCTACCTTAACTTTTTTGCCTAAAATACTAAGATCCTTATTTTCTACGTGTGGTGCAACATATAATAAAAAATTAAAAACATATTCCGTGGAAGGGAGGAGGAGTTTGTCTCACATCAATCTCATATTTATTTATAAATCAAGTGCATTTGGTACTAATTTCAAGTCATTGCAGTGTTTATAGAATATTGCAGAACATATTAATCATTGAATCCATAGCTGCTTATTATCGTTAACTAAAAAGAAAAAAAAGTTAAAAAGCAATAATACTGATTGTTTTCACTGTTTTTAGAAAACAATTAGCAATCTATCTTCCTCGCTGTAAAGAAAGATGTGTGTTTAATGAAATTTTCAATTTTCTACGCTGGATTGATAAACCATACAAAAAGGTACCAACGTATTCTAAGGAGAGGGATGTATGTTGCGAGTTACGTTTGTTACTGCACGTGAATACGCGATATTATGTACAGCTTACGTATGAAGCAATGCTGTTGGAGTTAATCATTTGAAACTTAGAAAATAAACTGTAATACGACATCACTACACGCTACCAACAAACCTAATGCTTAAAATCCCTTCTATAAATCATGAACAGAAAGATTCTAATTTCCTCAGAACATTTCTAATTTAAAAATTATATTTTTTTAATCTAAATTAATGATATTGGTTATCTGTAAAAATTTAATAATTGGAAAAAGTACTTTAAGTTAGACGAAAACATTAAATAAAATGCATTTATTACTAGTTCCAAATCAACATATGTGCACAGAATTGGTGTGAGACACCCCTTCTCCTATATGTTTTTAATCTTTTATATGTTACACCACATGTAGGAAGTTGAAACCGATACAAAACTAGTCGTTGGGGCCACCATAATACTTTCCCATCATATATATGCATATATAATATATGAAAATAATACATTTGAAAACTATTTATAAAATGGTTTGCAATTCCAAAACAAAATTTAAACGTGTATTTATATTCTTATTGTGCATAGTAATGCTGCATTAATGAGTTGCTGATGAATCTCTTTCGAAAAATTATACAACACGCCTAACTATTCAAGTAGTACTGAATTGAGAAAAAGATACATCCTTATAACTCCAAAAATAACAATCTTATTAACTAACAGTTTATTGCGTCGGATTAAGCGTCTCATTTCCAATGAAAATATATTTTTGAATTGAAATTTGAATGAAATATAGGGTCATGAAAAATCGAAGAATGTGGAAAACAGGATTACAGATATCTCGGCAACTAATAATTCGATCGACTTCGTTCTTTATGCAAAATTTGTGTCATTTTATTGCCTTTTACGATCACTCCTTAAAATAAAAAATTTCGAAAATTTTTACATACCTTTCATCAGAACGAATTTTTCGAAGGTCCGAAAAATATAGTTCCGGATAATCGAGGCTACTGATATTACATAGGCTTCGTTCCATTCTTACATACTAAGTACATGCAAAATTTCAAGTCTCTATATCAATTCGTTCGGGAGATAGAACGTTTACAGACAGACTGACAGAGAGACAGACAGACAGACTGACAGACGGACGGACGGCAAATTTTTTTTTTAAAAATATGTTTTTCGGAATCTCCAGTGTCGAAAACGTGTAAATCCGTCAAAAAAATTTTCTATTTTCAAAACGATTGCAAGACTTACCCTATACTACGTATGATGGGTAAGTAATATGATCATATCTCGTAGTATTTTAGACAAAAAAATTAAGGAGTTCACTGAAATATTTTAATCGATTCTTAGTTAAAATGTTCAATTAAAAAGAAGAAAAAAATATAAAACACGTACTTTTGTTGAAAAAAATATTCAGTATTCGTATAATAATATTATACATGCCTTTTTATTGTTGAAATCCGACAAGTAGTTTCGGCACAATGCGCACTTTTTCAATGTGGAGATTATGGGTCATAACTCTCCGCATGGTCTTTAAGTATAAGCTTGAAACTGGGGAGAAATACATTTCTTTTTAAGGGCTATCGATTCATGGAGGACTCGACGTGGCTGATTGAAGGGCATATTTTACAAAGAAACCCGGATATACCCTTTCTTCGGAGTCGGGGATCGAAAGTGGTATAAAGCTAGAAAAAACAAGCTTCCAACTACTGCAAAAACATTGTATTGCTACGAAACGATAAGAAATTATCTAACATCTATTTCTAAACAAAAACGAATATTGCTCAGAATTCATTGTATAATATAAAATAAAGATTTATAGAAAACATATTCAGGGATACACAAACTGTAATTCATCAATGTTTCATGTAAAAATAAAAAGTAAGCTATACCAAATCTGAGTTTTATTGTTTTCAATTTCGTTTTCATGTTTATTTTGTTTAATAATAACATTTTATTGCCTAAAAATGCATGAATAGCTTTAAATTTATTAAAAAGAGAAATTTCTAAAAACGTATTTTTTATAACTCCAGTTATCGCGACCTTCCGCTTATGACGAAATTTTTTTTTTCTAGTCCTGAGATTGTCGGGATAACGAGGTTCGACTGTAGTTAATTACTCGGAAACTTGTGCGAATTGCATGAAACTTTTTATTCAGCTAATTGAAGGATGAAGAGTCTTTGATGAAGAGAATTTAGGCTGTCAAAATTGGGTATAACTATAGGGGAAAAAGTTATGATTGGATTTAATATGTAGATGGATACCTAAGCAAATTTTATAGACATCAAGTAAAAGTAGATTTTATTTCCAGTCATTTGTCACTAACAAACTTCTTCAACGATAATGCAGAGTTTACTTTTTTTACGACTGTACATTCGATGTATTGTTATAACCAATTAATTAAAAATATCTTTTCATTAAAAAATTTCTAACACTTTTTAAAGAAATGAAGTAAAAATAGGGCAGATTCGTTTTTCAGAATCTCAAAATTAAAATATTTACTATTATCACATACCCCCTTTCAAAAACAATGATCTGGTAATGCAAGAACAAAATTATTTTTAATGCTTTATCGCAAGAAATATTTCCATTATTATTATTTTTATACAAATTAAAAAATAATTTTTTCAGCATGGTTAATATTTATTTTAGTAATTAACATGCATGTTCATCGTAAGATAAATAAAAATAAAAAAAAATATGTGTGCCACTCGGGGACTGCCGCGGTAAAGCTATTGCATAGCATTTTTTATCAACTTATGCAAAAATACCGCGTCAATGTCTGCTGAAGTCTATCGAAGGATACCTTCCCGAAGTCTGCCAAACTGAAACTTCGTTAGCCGGATTGTTACGAATTTTTCTCGTTGCGGAATTCTTAAATTTGGTCGCCGCGCTCAAAGCCAGCGATAAAAGCTATGCAATAGCTTAATAAATTACCAAACAAAATTTGGTCGCGCTACGAAAATTAGATCGCGAGTTATAAGCATTTTAAATTTTTCGACCCTCACGGTGGGGGGGGGGTCCCTGTCACCAAAAATTAACACTGTCTCATAAAAAATTACCACACAAAATTTGGCCGCGCTACGAAAATTAGATCGCGAGTTATAAACATTTTAAATTTTTCGACCCTCACCGTGGGGGTCTCCTGTCACCAAAAATTAACAAAATCTCATAATAAATTACCAAACAAAATTTGGCCGCGCTACGAAAATTAGATCGCGAGTTATAAGCATTTTAAATTTTTCGACTCTCACCGTGGTGGGGGTCTCCTGTCACCAAAAATTAACACTGTCTTATAATAAATTACCAAACAATATTTTGCCAAGCTACCAAAATTAGATCGCGAGTTATAAGCATTTTTAATTTTTCGACCCTCGCCGTGGGGTGTCTTCTGTCACCAACAATTAACAATGTCTCATAATAAATTACCAAACAAAATTTAGCCGCGCTACGAAAATTAGATGGCGAGTTATAAGCATTTTAAATTTTCCGACCCTCACCGTGGGGGGGGGGGTCTCCTGTCACCAAAAATTAACAGTCTCAAAATAAATTACCAAACAAAATTTGGCCGCGCTACGAAAATTAGATCGCGAGTTATAAGCATTTTAAATTTTTCGACCCTCACCGTGAGGGTCTCCTGTTACCAAAACTTAACACTGACTCATAATAAATGAATAAATAAAATTTGGCCGCGCTACGAAAATTAGATCGTGAGTTATAAGCATTTTAATTTTTTCCACCCTCACCGTGGGGGGTCTCCTTTCACCAAAAATTAACAGTCTCAAAAAAAATTACCAAACAAAATTTGGCCGCGCTACGAAAATTAGATCGCGAGTTATAAGCATTTTAAATTTTTCGACCCTCACCGTGAGGGTCTCCTGTCACCAAAACTTAACACTGACTCATAATAAATGAATAAACAAAATTTGGCCGCGCTACGAAAATTAGATCGTGAGTTATAAGCATTTTAAATTTTTCGACCTTCACCGTGGGGGGGTCTCCTGTCACCAAAAATTAACAGTCTCAAAATAAATTACCAAACAAAATTTGGCCGCGCTACGAAAATTAGATCGTGAGTTATAAGCATTTTAAATTTTTCGACCCTCACCGTGGGGGTCTCCTGTCACCAAAAATTAACAGTCTCAAAATAAATTACCAAACAAAATTTGGCCGCGCTACGAAAATTACATCGCGAGTTATAAGCATTTTAAATTTTTCGACCCTCATTGTGAGGGTCTCCTGTCACCAAAACTTAACACTGACTCATAATAAATGAATAAACAAAATTTGGCCGCGCTACGAAAATTAGATCGTGAGTTATAAGCATTTTAAATTTTTCGACCTTCACCGTGGGGGGGGGGGGTCTCCTGTCACCAAAAATTAACAGTCTCAAAATAAATTACCAAACAAAATTTGGCCGCGCTACGAAAATTAGATCGCGAGTTATAAGCATTTTAAATTTTTCGACCTTCACCGTGGGGGGGGGTCTCCTGTCACCAAAAATTAACAGTCTCAAAATAAATTACCAAACAAAATTTGGCCGCGCTACGAAAATTAGATCGTGAGTTATAAGCATTTTAAATTTTTCGACCTTCACCGTGGGGGGGGGGGTCTCCTGTCACCAAAAATTAACAGTCTCAAAATAAATTACCAAACAAAATTTGGCCGCGCTACGAAAATTAGATCGCGAGTTATAAGCATTTTAAATTTTTCCACCCTCACCGTGGAGGGTCTCCTGTCACCAAAAATTAACAGTCTCAAAATAAATTACCAAACAAAATTTGGCCGCGCTACGAAAATTAGATCGCGAGTTATAAGCATTTTAAATTTTTCGACCCTCACCGTGAGGGTCTCCTGTCACCAAAACTTAACACTGACTCATAATAAATGAATAAACAAAATTTGGCCCCGCTACGAAAATTAGATCGCGAGTTATAAACATTTTAAGTTTTTCTACCCTCATTGTGGGGGGTCTAATGTCTCCAAAAATTAACACTGTCTCATAATAAATTACCAAACAAAATTTGGGCCCGCTACGAAAATTAGATCGCGAGTTATAAGCATTATAAATTTTTCGACCCTCACCGTGGGGGGCCTCCTGTCACCAAAAATTAACACTGCCTTATAATAAATTACCAAACAATATTTTCCCAAGCTACCAAAATTAGATCGCGAGTTATAAGCATTTTTAATTTTTCGACCCTCACCGTAGGGTGTCTTCTGTCACCAACAATTAACAATGTCTCATAATAAATTACCAAACAAAATTTGGCCACGCTACGAAAATTAGATCGCGAGTTATAAGTATTTTAAATTTTTCGACCCTCACCATGGGGGGGGGGGGGCTTCTGTCACCAACAATTAACAATGTCTCATAAAAAATTACCAAACAAAATTTGGCCGCGCTACGAAAATTAGATCGCGAGTTATAAGCATTATAAATTTTTCGACCCTCACCGTGGGGGGCCTCCTGTCACCAAAAATTAACACTGCCTTATAATAAATTACCAAACAATATTTTCCCAAGCTACCAAAATTAGATCGCGAGTTATAAGCATTTTAAATTTTTCGAACCTCACCGTGAGGGTCTCCTGTTACCAAAACTTAACACTGACTCATAATAAATGAATAAACAAAATTTGGCCGCGCTACGAAAATTAGATCGTGAGTTATAAGCATTTTAAATTTTTCGACCCTCACCATGGGGGGTCTCCTGTCACCAAAAATTAACACTGTCTCATAATAAATTACCAAACAAAATTTGGCCGCGCTACGAAAATTAGATCGTGAGTTACAACCATTTTAAATTTTTCGACCCTCACCGTGGGGGCTCTCCTGTCACCAAAAATTAACAGTCTCATATTAAATTACCAAACAAAATTTGGCCGCGCTACGAAAATTAGATCGTGAGTTATAAGCATTTAAAATTTTTCGACCCTCATCGTGGGGGGTCTAATGTCCCCAAAAATTAACACTGCCTCATAATAAATTACCAAACAAAATTTGGCCGCGCTACAAAAATTAGATCGCGAGTTATAAGCATTTTAAATTTTTCGACCCTCACCGTGGAGGATCTTCTGTCACCAAAAATCAAGACTGTCCCATAATAAATTACCAAACAATATTTTGCCAAGCTACCAAAATTAGATCGCGAGTTATAAGCATTTTTAATTTTTCGACCCTCACCGTGGGGTGTCTTCTGTCACCAACAATCAACACTGTCCCATAATAAATAACCAAACAAAATTTGGCCGCGCTACGAAAATTAGATCGCGAGTTATGAGCATTTAAAATTTTTCGATCCTCACCGTCTGGGGTCTCCTGTCGCCAAAAATTAACACTGTCTCCTAATAAATTACCAAATAAGTTTGGCCGCGCTACGAAGATTAGATCGCGAGTTATAAGCATTTTAAATTTTTCGACCCTCACGGTGGGGGGGTCTCTTGTCACCAAAATAAATAAGACCACCAAAATAAACACTGTCTCATAATAAATTACCAAACAAAATTTGGCCGCGCTATGAAAATTAGATCATAAGAAACATAAGTTTGAGACTTGATATTCTAATATCTGAAAAATACTGCGTCAATGTCTGCCGAAGTCTACCGAAGGATACCGTTCCGAAGTTTTCCGAAAGGAAACGACGTTAGCCGAGTGTTAGGTTTTTTCGTTACCGATGTGTTAGGATTTTTCGCGATACGGAATTTTTGGATTCGGTCACCGCGCTCAAAGCCCGCGATAAAAGCTATGCAATAGCTTAATAATAACCATCGAAAAACACGGAATTGTTTATTGAAATCAAATTAATTTTTTGAGTTAAATTAATTTTTTCACGAAATTCCTTTTTCGTCGTGTTTAGGATTATTGCTTCCTGAATCCAGTATGATAAAAAATCGTGAAGCATGCGGGCAAACATTAAAAGAAAAATTAAATTCTTTAATTACTACATGATCCTTCTTCTATATATTTCTGGCATTGTATTTAATATTTTAAAGGCAGGTGAAGAAATTCTGTATTACGGAAGTAAAACTTAAGTATGAAAGTTAAAATAAAAAAATAAATTTGAAACGTTTGTTTGTCAAAGATTTACAAGTATTAAGGAATTTTCGATAAGGCAATTTTGACTAAAGCTAAAAATGATGGTATTTCATAAAAGCCCCCTCCCCCCTCATATATATATATACACACTATATGGCTAAAGGTGACCGGGAACTTTCAATTTTTGTTAAAAATCTAGAAAATTACATAAGGAATTATCTGAAACTACAAGAGTGTAAACTAAATAGTATAGGACATCTCTTGTGAATATAAAAAAGTAGCATAAAGATTTTGCGCTAAACATCATTCAAAATATTATGGCAATCTGTAATAGAGGTCTTCATTGGTCGAAATATCTGATTCCGGTCCGGAATTCACCCATAGAGAAAAGTTCGGCTCCGTTTAGCAAAAGTTAATACATCGCCTTAACTGAATTTCTACGTACACTACGATATTGTTAAAAAAATTTTTCGTATGGGTGAGTTCTAAGTTCTAACCAACAATATTTACTATAACTTTTTCTTTTTTTAAATGTTTATAATTTTTAGTTTTAAAGAAGCGCAAAAAGCTGCGATATATTTGTTTATAATGTTTTTAGACTACTTAAATTTTAATTATTTTTGCAGGGCTAAGTCAGTCACAGACAAAGATTTTAATATGGGTTGTGCAGATACCGGAACTTAAAATTTACCCCGTGCGGATTAGGATGAAGGAAGCCTGTCCCGATTCGGAATGAAAAACTCGTTAAAACTCTTTGAGTCTTCAGAAGAAAAGTAAGATTCCGGGTCCGATCTGGATGGGATCCAGAATACAGTATTTTTTTAATAACCTCGCTAGAACGATAAAAAGCCTGAAATTTTAAGGGCTAAAGCTATGAAAAAACTTTAGAAAAAACGCTTTAGAAAAAGCGTTCTTTTAAATAACTGATGAATATTTAAATAATACAGAAATGAGGTGTAAACGGCAAAAATGCAAATAAATTAGAGGTTTTAGCAACAGAAAGAAGTTATTTTTTTCGCGTGCAATTCAAAAAAAAAAAAAAAAAAAAAAACATTTATACATTTTATTAGGAGCAAATCTTTCTTTAAAAGTTTAAATACGTTTTTCTGCGTGATTCTTACCCTTCATTTTTCGTTTTTAAATTATTAACTCAAGAATAGTTGAAAAAAAATAAGGTGAAATCTTGGAACTTATCTTTTTTTACATTAATTTTGTTTTCGCAAATAATATATATATATATATATATATATATTTACTTTTAAACATACGATTTTTGGCAAATAATAAATGCTGTTAATATTTTTAAAACTAATATATATAAAAAAAAATCCTGAAACAAAACTAAAATTACATTTTCTTCTTTAGAAAAAAGAAGGAAAAAAGATTAAATCCGATAGATAATGTTTCGTGTTATAACGATTTTAAATTACTACACTTAAAAAAATACACGATGTTTTAAATTTTAAATTTTTAAATGTTAAAAAATTCAGGAATGTATAATGAAAATTTTCATAATGGAAATTTTTACCTTACGGAGGCTGCATAAAAATTTAATTTGGTATTTTTACACATAGAACCCCCATGGAGTTGCAACATATGACATATGTAGCACCATTTTTTGAAAGAATTTTTGCAATTCGAAGTATGCGTCTAAGTGCATAATTTTAGGAGATAGCCTATTGTTTCGATAATTATGACTCATCCTGTATACATATACAACAGAAAATTGCTACATAAAAATACGATAGTGTCATCATTTAAGTTTATTACGTTGTTTTTTCCCCCTTCAATAGTCGCTTAGAAATAGATTTCATGAAATAAATCAACCATTTAAAAGAAATATTAAAAACATTTCCTTTCTATTGGAAAATAAGAAAATGGAAAAGAGTAGAAGTCTCAAAAACCATTCATCCAAAAAGGACTTTAAAACTCTGACATTTGTTAACAACGAACAGTTTAGTACATTTGTCTGATGCATTAAAGGATTCTTTAAAATAGTACTGAAACAATGTGTCCTGAAGCTTTATTTATTAACATATTATTTAAAATATTTTGACAAATGGTTTTTTTCAATCACCTATACAGGTTGCAAACGGAAATGCGCAATTTTTAAAGCATTCTTAAATAAAAAAAAATACCCGTTAGCAGTTTCATTCTGTGTATGAACGCTGCCAAATATAATGTTAAAAGCAATATGAAATCACTCCTTTAATACCTTATATGTTTTATGATATAAAACCTGTTTTTTTCTTATAAATATTGTCGATGTTCTTATACAATGTAACAGAGTACATAAATTAATTTACTTAAGAAGAGGCACTGTGTGTAATGGAATTAATAGCTGTATGCTAAACAATTCATTATTTTCAAGTGTAAAGATTATTTTAAAAATATTTTTCTTTAGTTAAATTTTTAATAAAAATTAAATACTCGCAATAGAATTACAATTAGATATATAAACAAATAAAATTTGTTCAAGTTGATAACAGTAAAATAATTTTTGTGCTGTTTTCAATTTTGTATCACCGAAACGTGTAAGCAGTTATTCAACGAATTAAAAAAAAGTTCATATGTATATTTTTGGTTATAAGCATCGAATCTCAAATGAATATAAAAATATTCTACTGGAATGGAGCAGAATCTTTAGTCATCATGTCTACCATCTTCAATATTGCATTATTCAAAAGTGTAAGAACTTATGTATATTCTTGAACAAAATTTCAAATTATATATATTGTTGGCTCTGTACATGAAATCTCAGCTCAAAAAGGGGTTTTAACCTCGGAAAGAGTCAGTGTGATAGCGATTTTTTTCGATTAACCATAACTATGCCGCACATCATATATTCAAGAATTGATGGGGAATTCATATGTACTCAAGAAACTCACATATAACAATTTAACAACAACAACAAAAAAAAAAATATTGATTATTTAAGGGGATAGCGGGCATGGATTTTATTTATTGAGTTAAGATTCTGCTTTTTTTGTAAACAGAATCACATGGTAAAACTCTTTCATGGTAAAATAATATATATAAATAAGGTACCCTGGGGTAATAACGCCAGGCGGGGTAATAACGCCAAGTGCTTATATTTTGCATAATTGTGAAATAATCAGGTAAATGACACCCATGTGCTCTGCGCAAAAGGGTTTTGAGTCATATAAATCGCAAAAAACAGCTTCAAGTTAATTTGTTTCATTTTTAGGTCTTATTGTTTTTACAAACAACTAAAATTAACGCTTGATCTAAAATTTGCAAGATACGTTTTGTGATGTGAAGACTATCTTTTTATCCGGAAATGCTTTGTTAATTACATAAATTTGCAGTGCATTTCATGTACTTTTAAAATGTTGTTGAAGATTTTGGATATCTTCTCGAGATAATTTGTAATTTAAAATGTACTGCGCAATAACTATATCGGGGTAATAACGCCAATCCTTGCCATTAATAACCAGGTTGATTCCATACAGTGGCCGAGCTACATCCTAAATACTGATTCAAATAAACACAGTTAAAACTCTGCAATGTTTCTCATATTTCTATTTAAGAGGTCAATTTTAAGCAAAAAGAAGCTCACGATCTGATATTCTTTTACCTCATCCCCCCCTCTCACACCACACCTTTATTTTTCTTACACTTTCACAAAAAATTGAACATTTTCAATAGCTTAGAATGCAATTTGTCAATTTCTAAGTTTGTAGAGTTTGTATTTTTAGAATTGGGCTATCTACATGCAATTATTTCATCTTATTTCATAGTTTTGTTTGCATGGCGTTATTACCCATATAGGTGGGTAATAACGCCAAATAGCATTGGTCAAGAAAAAACGCCATTACATTTTATGAATACATAGCTGTTAAATTATTTTATTTTATATAGATAGTCAATGAGTTGCTGTATCAGATTCTATATTTGTTTGAAAAATACAATCTAAAACTAAGCCGTGAAAATTGGTAGAACCTTAACGTGGCGTTATTACCCCAGGGTACCTTATATATAAAGTAAAAAAAAATGCAATGTAACGGTTTTTAGAAAATTTATATTTTTAAAAGTAATTTTTTTCAAATTTGTAGAATCTAAATTAAGGTAAAGCAATTGAAAAAAAAAATTATTCAAATTTGAATCAGTTAACTTTAACAGTTCATGACTTACAGTAATTTATGTATGATAAAATGAAGAAAAACGCTTTTTCACACGTTGTCCAGACTTTGAAATCAATTCAAAACGAAAAAAAAAGAATAATATTTCCTGTTCGAATTAAGAGAGAACCATGCGCATTGAATGCAATAATTAAATAAATAAAAATAAAAATAAAAATAAAAATAAAAATAAAAATAAAAATAAAAATAAAAATAAATTGAGGGCTGAGTTTCAATTCTTATTCTATCTTATCCCAAAATTTTAAAAATCGAGTTTTCTCTGTTAATTTGTGCTATTGGGGAATATGAAGAGAGAAAATACTACAATACGCAGAAAACGCTAATTTTATGGTGCATTTCTGGCACTACTTATCTTGGTTTACAATGAAAACCAATATAGTCCAGATTAGTTCAAAACAATTCGCATTATTATTAATATTCCGTTTTAAAGTACTTCTTGCACTCAGTTAATTCCCCTAGAATAAAAATTATTATTATAATTAAATATTATTAATTTCTTTAAATGTTTTATTATAAAAAATATTTCTATCACAATGAAAAATGCTTACAGTTTTTTTTTTTTTTTTTTTTTTTTTTTTTTGTTAATTATTACTTTGAAAACTTAATATACACGAAGTCTTGAATGCTAAAAATTATTTAGTTCAAAATAAGAATTAAAAACATAGAAGAAATGCATTTTATTCATTCTTCACAAGAAAATGAAATGTTTAGATTTGACATGAAAGGTTGAATTGACCTAAAGAGAATTTTATTGAAAATGTTAAGTTGTTTTATTTGACGAAATTGATTTTTAAAGCCATGCACTTGGGACCAGATTTTACACGATGACATACTTGCGGAAATGAATCTTTATAAAACAAACCTGTTTGAGAATCACACACTTTTCCATCATATGCCAAAAATGAAATTTAATTTTCATTCCCTTATATAGTGGCATGTGACAATATAACAGCGAATGCTAGATATATTTCTTTTTGTATGTTTATTAATTTTAATAAATTTTATGTCGTTATAAAGAATGTTATTTGGAGAGATTCCCATGATAAAATAACTTTTTGGCTTAAAAAAAAATAAACTACATAAATTTTTAAGATCAGATTCTAACTGATTATACAATTTCACTAAAAATATTTAAAAAAAAAAATCATAAGATTAAATTTTTAATTTTACAAATATTTCATATTCAGTCGCAGAATAACAAGAACTGAATATCAAATATTTTTTATGATATTTTACATTCTTATATACGCAGTTTTTCGGAATTTGTCTGCATATATTTATTTCCAAATGAATGTATAGTTATGCATAAAATGTAAATATAATGAAATGTATATTTATTTAGTTTATCTGCAACTGTTTATGACAAAAATGAACTTCTGTATCGTTATTTAAATGCTTTTTAGTTACACTTTCTCATTATATGTTATTTAGTATTTCCTTATAGTTTTACATTTCTCAGACATGTAATGCTTGTTGGATTTAATTTACTTTATATATAAATTATGTATCCTTTATATATGTATACATATGCTCGGTTGCTTTTGAAATCGCAATATCAAGGAGGCCGCAGCCTGATTTTCCCTAGTTATTTCTGTATTTTCTTGTTCATATTTTATTTTTTTTAAAAACAGTTACATTCTTCTTTCATGTTTTTGAGGGCGCGCTTTTCCTGATTCTATGCTTCAATGCCATTCAATTAATTTATTTGGAAAAGTTTATTTTTATCAAACTTTTATTGCCATGAAAAAAAATTCAAACATATTTCAAAGACTTGTTCTTAGTAATAATTTGTTTAAAAATATTTTAAAGTATTTCATAGATTATTCAAAGATTTGTAATTCAAAATTATTTTTTATAGTTACTCATGCATAACTTTAATTTACATGCACGAATAATTATTAAATGAATGCAATTTATTTTGTTCAAAATATTTTGCTTGTGTTTATATTATTCTGGAAGAATAAAAATGTTGGCATATGTTTAAAAAAGAAACAAAAAGATGAACCGATTGATTTTTATATAATACCATTCAAAAGAATCAGGAATTTTAGTCAAGTTTAATCAAAATAGTTCAAACTGGAATAATGATTTAAAACAGATAAATTTTTTCTATTTTAACAGTTTTAAGCTTTGCAACTTTTAAATATTTTTTTTATGAAATTTATGGTTTGCACCGAAATACATTCATATGCTAATAGTAAAAATAAACGGGGAGGGCTGTTCTTCTGTTAAACATAACTTTAATGCATTCATTAAAATAACACAATCCAATCATGTTTTGCTTTAATACGTTGTGATCTTTGCAGGAAATTAGAAAATCAATATAAGATTATATATTTTATCCTAGCAAACTAAACGTGCTATATTAAGCTGCTGCGTTGATATCTATCATGATTTACATGTACAGTGCAATTCATATCAACGGAAACAATAACCTACAATGTGGCGATAACTGATGGCAATCAGAGTGTTCTGTGGCGTGAATTAATTGCGATAATGGCACCAGATTTCGCAGGAAGATTTTAAAGAAGACGGGGACGAAGGGTTCCACGAAAAAAATAGTTCCAAAAGTCACCGCCATGGGAATATGCAGCGCTGTGCATTCGAAAAAGAGAGTTTCAATAAATGAATAATCAATAGTGAAATAAAATTACCGTTTCTGTAAGGAATATAGCAATTTAATGCAAGCTCAATGTGTTAACATTTTATAAAAAAAACTATTAACTTACATAAACACTACTATAGTTTCTTTATCTGCAATTTTACTTACAGAGCCCCAAATAAAGCAACAACTGAAGAAGAGGTTATTTATTCAAATTTCACGTTACATCTTTTGGCCCAGTGCCAGCTTGTTCGGCTTTAAAAGGGAATGTGCTACTGTTAGAATCAATTTCATTGAAAGTTGTATTTCATAATGTCTCCTTCTTTAGTCGAGCGAACTCTACTAGTGAATTTTTTTTACCTCAACCAGTGCAATTCGGTATTCATTAACTTGTTTACAGAAGTTTCTGTTTTACCGAATTGTTTTCGCGATGATCAGAATTTCAAACATAATTCAATGAATTGTTTTTAAAAATAATTTCTTTAAAAGAAATATTTTAAAGAATTTCATAGTTAATTAAAAACTTTTTAAATTCAAAATTAAGTAATTATATTTTTTCTCATACAAAACTTTATTTAATTTACATGCATGGATAAATATTATGTAGATGAAAATATTGTTTAAAATATTTTGCTTGTATTTACATTATTCTGTAAAAATAAAAAAAATGCGGTAATTGTGTTAAAAAAAAGAAATCCTGTTATAAATTCTGTACTAACCAAAGCTTAATATTCAAAGGAACTAAAAGTCTCTAAAAGCAGGTTTGTAAAATTAAGTCAATGTTACTTAAACAGAAAAAGTAATAAATTTCCAAAAATAAAGACTTTAAATTCGTTTACTAAAAGTCATTAATGAATGAAAAAAAATTAGCTGAAAGATAATTAGATGCGTAATAATTAATATAAAACAATAACGAGATAAAATATTAAGCAGGGGAAAGGAAGTAATAGTAAATATATTTTATTTGCAATAACACATATTGCATTGCTAGTATTTAAACCAAAGTTAACATTTATTATAATAATTAGAAACGCATTAATCTGAATTCATGTAACCAAATTAAATTATTTTATACATTAGTGAACAACATGTTGTTACATTTAAATGTATTCTAAAAATAGTAATTCAAGATTCGTTTTATAAGTTGATACGTTTTCTTACTTTTATGTAGAGTTGCAAAAAGTCGGTTTATTCCCGAGTTTATTTCCAATAGATCAGGTTTATTCCCAGGTTTATTCCCAAAAAACCGAATTATTCCAAAAAATCCCGGGTTTTTTCCAGGTTTATTCCTAAAAACCCGGTTTTTTCCCGGGTTTAAACCGGGTTTTTTCTAACCTTTGCAACGCTACTTTTATGCTTCAATAATATTCAATTAACTTTTTTTAAAAAGTTTCATTTTTATCATTATTTTATTTGAATGAAAATATTGCAATTTTCAATAATTTTGGAATTATTTTTTTGTAATAATTTTATTTGAAAGAAAAAAATAAGTATTTCATAGATAATTCAAAGATTTCTAATCCAAAAGTAATTTTAAATTTACTCATGCAAAAGTTTATTTAATTAACTTACATGAAAAATATTCAGTAAATCAAACTTATTATTCTGTCGAAAATATTTTACTAGTAATTACATTTTTCTGGAAGATTAAAATCTTAAAATTTTATAAACGCAATGGTTTTTTTCAAATTCAGTAAATTTAACTTTAATGTATTAATTAAAATAACATAAATAAGACAAACGTTGTTTAATAATTTGTAATTTGGTGATAAACAGTAAATTTTAAATAAATTATAAGACATATTAATTATCCTATGAAACAAAATATGTTATATTGAGAATATGCGTACAAGTCTTAAAGAGTTTATATGTATATTTAAAAAAAAAATGAAAATACTTTATTTTTGAATCGTGTAACACAGGAAGGAAATTGCTCTATTTTAGAATTATAATAAAAATTGAAATAATTTTAATACATATGCTTAACCTGTTCCCATGTGAATTGTTCGCAAAATAGTTATAGTTCAAATTTGAGTTATGTATTAATATTATTTGCATAAAAATACTTGGTAAAGATGTGAAAGATTTGGTAAAGATTTATTTAACTGTTTTTTTATTTATTCTCCTTTTATTTCTTATTAAAATATGCTATCGTAAGTATGAATTAAAAAAATTGTACATACTTATAATCCACATAATACTGAACTTATAATAACAATATTATATAAATCTATTAAATTGTGAAACCTATTTCAGAGGCACACAGTTTTATACAAAATTTCTATATTATCTTAGATGTCAGGTATTCTAGAATGTATAAATATTAATTGTGTAAAAATACTTTTTTCTTAATTTAAAAAATAAATATATTAAGAGGTAATATAAAGTAAATTCCTGCACAATCAGTTTGAGTTATTTTAAACATATGAAAATTTCAATTTAATAAATCGTCGTATTTACAACTCATACGATTGTCTATTAGTATTTTTAAAAATTTTAAACTGAATATGATATCCAAGAAAACAATATTGTTACTCTTTCTTTAATCATTGTAACTTTATGAAGATACATAAAGAATCACATTTAATATTTGCAATGTTCTTTATTAAGGATAAAAAGTCAGGTGTTTAACGGCAAAAAAAATAAAATAAAAATAAAAATAAATAAAAATAAATACATCAAGCGAAGGGAAAACATTCTGCCTTATGTTTTCATATATTGCAATTGCTACAAAACTTGTCGTTGTACGAGGGAAGATTATATTATTAATATCACCTAGGGGTAAATAACCCAACAGTTTAAATTCTGTTAGTAAATTATTAGCTAGTAGAATCATTCTGAAGTTAGAATCATGTCATAGATATTGCGATAAAATTTTTAGTGTTTTTAATTAAAAATCCAATGTATTCACAAATAATAATTTCTAATCTGTAATTATTTGGTTATGTAAAGCTGCTTTTAATAATAGTTTGATAAATATCGTACTAAATGTTTTTTTTTTTTTTTTTTTTTTTTTTTTTTTTTTTTTTTTTTTTTTAATTTGAGAAATCGAACTTATCGAGAAGGTAACTAATAATGACAATAGATATGTTTCATTAATTATAAATAATATTTTAAAAGACAATTTTAGCTTATTTAATTTTATCACAGATTAGTAAGCAATCGTATTTTTTTTTGTATTTCATATTTTTTTTTTTTTCTTTGAATGTATTTTAATGTTACGATTTTAAAATGTTAAATACACATTAAAATTAATATATCTATATTTAGAATTTAGTACTCAAAATAATTAACTATGTATAGATTTTTATTTTTTCGTATTTAAGGTTTTTATGACATGGTGTATATTAAATATTCCTATGCCGAGAGAAAATTCTATTGAGTAACAAATAGAAAAATGGAGCCTGCTTTTTTGGAAATCCTATTGAAATTCTGTACTCTCTGTAAAAGTTAAGACCATAGAAAAAACATAGAAACTGTACATAAGTCCAAGACGGAAATGTAATCTTTAAAAATAAAGCAAAATATTTCCATGGAAAAATATATACATTTGGCACAGCAACCAATGAATCCAACATTGAAAATCAGATTTCAGATTTTACATTTCAGTATAGCATATACGTTTACTTTTTAAAAATTAACCACAATAAATTCGAAAAATAAAGTGTTTTTATACTTTTTTAACCTATTTCCAAAATTAATATGACGGAGATATTTATTTACACTAATAAAATAACTAGGAAAATCATATAATCTAAACGTTTTACACATTTTAACGGACTTGGTTAGTTATTTCATGAAATATGTAGGTATTGTATGAAATAACGGATTATACGCTTTAACGGTAACATATAAATAAGCTTTTTCACAGGTGGTAGTTTTAGGATCTATGGGTCATAATCGCTGTAAATCTGCAAATGTTTTTTAGAAATTCCGTCATAGTAGCCACCGCAATAGGTAGTGTATTTTACACGAAATCTACCTTATATATATATATATCTATATCTATCTATCTATCTATCTATCTATCTATCTATCTATCTATCTATATATATATATATATATAAATACAATGTTGTCATCATTTAAATTTTATTAAGTTTTTTCTCCACTTCAATAATCACATAGGAATAGATTGCGTGAAATAAATCAAACCCTTAAAAACACTTTCGTTCTATTGGAAAATAAGAGAAGGAAAAGGGATAGAAATCTAAAGCAGCATTAAATGTTCAAATTACTTTCGATATCTCAAAAGGGTATGACAATAAAAAATTATAAAAAGGACTTTAAATCTCTGACAAATGTTAGCAGTGAACAATTTAGAGATGTCTGGTGCATTAAAGACTTCTTTAAAGAAAATACTGGAGCATTCTGTACTGAAACTTTGAATTAACTAAAAAAATTATTTATTATTATAACTTTTTAATGTTTAAAAATGTTTTTATCATAATGAGAAATATTCACACTTTTTTTGTTATTATGCACTTTGAAAACTTCAAAAAACCCCACTTTTCTACCAAAAATGCTAAAAAGTCATTTAGTTCAAAATAAAAATTAATAACAGAAAAGAAATGCATTTTATTTCCTTCTGTACAAGAAAATGAAATGTCAGATTGACGTAAAAGAGAATTTTATTGAAAATGTTAAGTTATATTATTTCATGAAAGTGATTTTGAAACACATGTATTTGGGACCAGATTTGACACGATGGCATATTTGCGGAAATGAATCTTTCTAAAAAAGAGCTGTTTGAAAATAATACAAGTTTCCATCACATGCCGAAAATGAAATACTATAAATATAAAATATACACTGTAAAAAAAAGGTCGATTTACTAAAAAAAATTTAGTAATCCTTGTAATTACTAAAACATTTTTAGTAATCTTACTCGGTTACAAGGAATCTGTAAGAATTACTAGAAAAAAAAGCTAGCAACGAATAGAGTTAATAGTTTTACATTTTTAATAGCTATTACTAAAACTCACATGGTGTGGCCGCAATAAGCACAAAACTCCAGGCTGAAAGTACCTGGGTTCGATGCTGGCCGCCGCCAAATATGCACCGAATGTAAATAAAGGGATTATGAAAATCCTGTCGTAGCAGTTACCATGGGTAATGATCTCTAAACTTTCCCTCCCCTTTAGAAACATGTCAAAATAGAGTAGGTAGCAATGTTTGGTGCTGCGATCTGTTGCGGCTTTACCGAAAATCTTCCGTTTCAGAAGTCTGTATTTTTACCCACTGGATGCAACTCGAAGAAAGCTCCTGCCCTTCGGGCACACGTAATCGTTACTAAAAATAATTTTGGAGCTATTACTAAAATTTGCTTGGCGGCTCAAACTAAAAAAATTAAGTTAGTTATACAAAAAATTCTTTTGTTCAGTTTACAAAAGAAATGTTTGTTTCACTTGTAAAAAAAAAAAAAAGTTTGTAATGGTTACTAAGAAATTCTGTGGAATACAAATTTACTAAGAAATTTTTAGTAACCTCTTGAATTTTTTTTTACAGTGTCTGACTGAAAGAAATTTTCGACTTGTTTTTAACATATAACTTTTAATTTATGGTGCAACAATTAAATTATTCTTTTTATCGTTCACCTAAAATACTACTAATTTTATCTTCAAGCCAACAGTCTCGTTCATTTTCAAAACGAAATCATTTGTATAAATAAAGAAAATATTCTCTACACTATAAAAAAGGGTCGATCTACTAAAAAAACTTTAGTGATCCTTGTAATTACTAAAAATTTTTTAGTAATCTTTGTCGGTTACTAAAAAATCTGTAAGAATTACTAGAAAAAAGTTAGCAACGAATAGAGTTAATAGTTTTATATTTTTAATAGCTCTTACTAAAGCTCAGTTGGTGTGGCATTGATAGCATAGTGGTTATAGTAACGGACTCCAGGCTAAAAGGTCCCGGGTTCGAAACTTGCCACCGCCAAATACGCCCCGAATGTATGTAGTGTCTCGTTAATAAAGGGATTATGAAAATCGTGTCGGAGCAGGTAGGAATGTTTGGTGCTGCCATCTATTGCGGTTTTGCCGAAAATCTTCCGCTTCAGATGTCTGGATGCAGCTCGAAGGAACCTTCGGTCGCACGTATAATGGTTATTAAAAATAATTTTGGAGCTATTACTAAAATTTGCTTGGTGGCTCATACTAAAAATTTTTAAATTAGTTATACAAAAAATTCTTTTGTTCAGTTTACAAAAGAAATGCTCGTTTCACTTGCAAAAAAAAAAGTTTGTAATAGTTACTAAAAAATTCTGTGGAATACAAATTTACTAAGAAATTTTTAGTAACCTCTTGATTTTTTTTTACAGTGTATGGAGGAGACTGATTAAAGGTTTGAAAGCACTAAGGTGTTTTTAAATAAAATTAACTATTAACATCTATAGTTGAATATTTTATTTGAATTTTAAGTAAACCTGAACATTTTAAAGCTCATATTATATACTTTGAAATATTAAAATTTTCATTTCCTTAAATACTGGGGTGTAACCAGTGTTCTCGCTGTCGCTCGCCAATGCGCCAAACACTGCGACTAAATTCTTCATTTGGCGAGTAAACAAGAGATTAGATTCGCCAAATTGCTAGTGCTCAATTTTTGTTTTTGCTTTTTTTCATTTTCGTTTTTGATACATATGCATACATATTTAATATATACATATTTTTTAGCGGATTTTGTAGCGGATAGTTGAAATTAGATTAATAACAATCGCTGTCACAGTTATGTAACTTGGGTTATTTCAAAACATATTGAAAAAAAGAGAATACATTAAAAAATAATTGATTTTTATTTTTATTTTTATTTTATTTTATTTTATTTTATTTTATTTTTTTTTTTTTGTGCTTCACGGCGAATCTATTTTGCTAATACTTTTTTCATTTGGCGAATGTTTTTTATTTTAATTAGCCAAATTACTAACGTTGGTCAAATCTCAGCGAGAACACTGAGTGTAACAATATAACAGTTATTGCTAGTTACATTATTTCTACAAATTTTTTGAATAGATTTTTCAAGATTTTTTTATTCAATTAAATTAATTTTATGTCGTTAAAAATCGTTATTTACATAGATTATCCTGATGAAAATAAATTTTTGGGCAATGAAAAAAGGAAATCATATAAAAAATTCCGATCAGCTTCAAATGGATTACATATTTTCAATAAGACTATGTCTAAAGAAAGAAGCTAGAAAATTAAGACTCAGTTTTTAAAATCGCAAAGAATAACGCAATTTTAATATCAAATGAAATTCTTTATGCTATTCTATATTCTTACATATGGAATTTTTAGGAATTTGTCTACACCTATTTATTTACGAATTAAAGTATAAGTATGGATATAATGTAATTATAATGGCGTATAAATTTATTTAATTTATGTGTAATTGTTCACTGAAAAAAAAGGCCGCAAGTTATTATCTATATCATAATTAAATGCTTTTGTTCCTATTTCACAAAGTTTGTCATTATATTTTTAAATTTTGAGGGCATTTAACATTTGGTAGTCTTAGTTTATTTTATATATAAGTTGGGAAATTATGTATATTTATGTATATTTAATTGTAATATTTTAATCTTTTTTAAAGTATTACATTTTTAGGGGGAGGTTTTCTTAATTACATGCTTCAATGGCATTCAATTAATTTGTTTGCAAAAGTTAATTTTAACCGAAATACCATTGCGATGAAAATAAAACTTCAACTATAATTTGATGCTTTGCTTTTAAGAATAGTTTCTTTAAAAGAAATAATTTAATATATTTCTTAGTTATTCAAAGATTGAAAAATTCGAAATTAATTTTATATTTATTGAGGCAAAACTTTATTTAATTTACATGCATGAATAATTATTCAATAAATGCAGTTTATTTTGCTGAAAATACTTTGCTTGTATTTACATTATTCTGCAAAAATTAAAAAATGCGACATTTTTTTAAAGATAAACGGATTGCATTTTATTTAATCTATTAACACTACAATGGCCAGGAATTTTAGATAAGCTTTATCAAAATATTTCACACTAGAATTATGATATAAAATAGTTTATTTTTGTATTTTAAAATTTTCCTCTTCGTTTTCTTCATTCGCAACTTTTAAACTAATTTTATAATGAAATTTTCGGTTCATATGTTCATATGGTCAATATGTTCATATGGTAACGGTCATACTGACTGCCGCTGATGGCCGTTGTAGTGTTAAATGTATCTATAATGTATTCATTAAAATAACAATATCCAGCCATATTATATTTTAATAAATTATGTTACCCATGCAATTAGAAAAAAAAGCATAAGATTATATATCAACGATAGAATAAGGTCTAAATCCGCTGCTCCCAAAAAGAAGCAAAAAGTTGAGGGGATGTACTCATATACTCATTGATTACCCAACTTCTCATCATTTTGCTTCCTTTCGGGAACAACAGATTTCGAGCTTATTCTATCGACGATAATTTTCAGAATATTCAAACTATGTTTTTGAGACTTTCACGAATGTAGCTCTATAGATTTAGCTAACTCATTATGCAAAATTATATTTTGAAAGATTTCACGCATACGCAGAGCAAAATTATTTAGTAAACCTGTTTATTATTCATACAATTGTTATTCATTTCTAATTCTGACTGCAGAGTATTTTGCACAGTGTTGTTTATCGTAATTTTCTAAAGAACATTTTTTTATATTAAAAACTCTGCAAAATATAAGTAGAAAACTTTGCAAAATTTGGAACTGTTTCTATTAAAATCTTAATTTCTGTACAAGTATACATGCTATCTTAATAAAAACGTTCACAATTTATTAAAATAAACTATTTAATCATAATCTGCAGTTTGAATGCCTTTGATACATTAGTTTTGACAGGGTTATCCAAAATATATTCATTCTTATTTTTTTAGAGGGTTTTTTTTTTTTTTTTTTTTTTTTTTTTGAGGTTTTAGGAAAACAAAATTGCAGAAATATATGACCATCACTATTTTGTTCACACACATGGAGTTTCAGGATAATTCCACGCGTATTTTTCTATTATTTAACAAAACTTCAGAAATCGCAAATGGCTGGTAACCTTTGGTCATATAGTGTACGTACATGCAGCTTGGAAGTTATAAATTTTTATGACATATGCAACTCTATAATGGGTGAAAATATTAAAAAAAAACTAAATTTTTATAATTCTCCTTATGAAGTAAGAATGCATTTCTAAATCCTTATATATCTTTATTGCCTGAACATTATATACTGCTCTTAAGTCAAATAATGTAAAGCAAAGTTTTATGTAGTTTTGAATTAAATTTTATTTCAGGTATATCTCTCTTACATTTACGATCTACATGATGCAAAAAACGTTATTTTAGAAAGAATATTATTTATCAATTATAATTATCATATAATAATTAGTAAAAAAAATCGTGAGCGATAATGTTTCTACAAGAAGAAACGTAATAAAAATCTTCCATAGATTCTTTTTTTTCTCTCTTTGTAAAATTTGAACTTTTCTTCTACGAAAAACCATTTTGAAAGTTTATATATTTTTACATCTTTGTAGCTAGATTTTTTATAACTTATAAAAAATTAAAGGAAAAGTTATAAATATTTTTGAAACTAAATCTTAATATTCAAGAAAAGTAAAATTTGCTAAAGTAAAAACAGGTTAGTTAATTTAAGTCAAAGTAACTTAAGACAAAAAAGAATATGTTTATCGCTTAAAGATAATTATATGCGTAATAATTAATTAAAAATCCGATGAAATGTTTAATATAGCAAATGAAGTCACAGTAAATATACTCCATTAGTAATAATACATGTTGCGTTATTTTAAATAAAATTTAACATTTATTATAATAATTAGAAAAGCATTAATCTACATTCATGCAATCGAAATAAAGGATTTTACTCCTTAGTGAACAAAATGTTATCGCATTTAAATGCTACATTATATTCTAAAAATTGTAAATTCAAGATCTTGTTTTTATAAATTTATACTTTTTCTTACTTTTATGCTTCAATGTTATTCAATGTATTTATTACCAACGTTACATTTTACTTACCCATCATACGTAGTATAGGGTAAGTCTTGCAATCGTTTTGAAAATCGAAATTTTTTTTTTGACGGATTTACACGTTTCAGATACTGGAGATTCCGAAAAACATATTTTTAGAAAAAAAATTTTGCCGTCCGTCCGTCTGTGTGTCTGTCTGTCTGTCTGTCTGTCTGTCTGTCTGTAACCGCTCTATCTCCCGAACAAATTGAGATAGAGAATTGAAATTTTGTATGTACTTAGTATGTAAGAATGGGACGAAGCCTATTTAATATCAGTAACCTCGATTATCCGGAACTATTTTTTCCGGACTCTCGAAAAATTCGTTCTGATGAAAGGTATATAAAAATTTTCGAATTTTTTTATTTTAGGGAGTGAACATAAAAGGCAATAAAATAACACAAATTTTGTATAAAGAACGAAGTCGATCGGATTATTAGTTGCCGAGATATCTATAATCCTGTTTTCCACATTCTTCGATTTTTCATGACCCTGTATTTTACTCAAATTTCAATACAAAGATACATTTTAATTGGAAATGAAACGCTTAATTTGACGCAGTAAATTGTTAGTTAATATGATTATTATTTTTGGAGTTATAAGGATGTTTCTTTTACGCAATGCAGTACTATTTGAGTTTTTTGGCATTTTATATAATTTGTCGAAATGGGTTCATCAGCCATTCTTTATAGAGCATTACTATGTATATTAAAAGTATTTAAATGCATGTTAAAGTTTCGTTTTGGAATTGCAATGCATGTTATAAATAATTTACACATGTTTTATTTTCATATTATATATTATGCATATCTATGATGGGTAAGTGTTACGGTGGCCCCCAACGACTAGTTTACTATTATTTTATTTCTGTGAAAAATGGCAATGTATATAACTTAATGAGTTTTTTTTTTATAATAGTTTATTAAAAAGAACATTTTAAAGTATTGCATAGGTAACTCAATGATTTCTAATTCAAAAGTAATTTTAAATTTAGTCATTCAAATGTTTATTTGATTTACATGCATGAAAAATTATTTAATTTACATACATTAAAAATGTTCAGTAAATGTAACTTATTATTCTGTTGAAAATATTTTTCTTGAAATTACATTCTTCTTGAAGATTAAAATATTATAAATGGATTTTTTTTAATCTAATAAATTTAACTTTAATGTATTCATTAAAATAATACAAAACAAACAAGTTTTGTTTTAATAATTTGCAATCTTCAGATATACTGGAAAATTTTAATAAATTAAAACACATTATATTTCAAATTTAAGTTAATCTGGTATGTATTGATATTATTTGCGTAAAAGTACTTTTTTCATAATGTAATATATACTTCGAGTAGATTGGGCGAAGTTTCCGCAGTTTTTGACAAAACTGCCTTTTTTATTTGTTCTTCATTACTTTCTTGTTAAATTTTGCACTTTTGTGCATGAATAAAAAAACCTAGCACATGTGTAAAGCTTATATAGTGTTTAACCTACAATAATGCTGTTTTACATATAATCAACCTATTATAATGCTTAAACAATTTCATTTATACACATTTGTATACAAACTATCTATATTCGTTAAATTTCAATTATTATAGTATGTATAAATTTTATTTGCGTAAAAAATGCTTTTTTGCTAGCTTAAAAAATAAAGATGATGTAATATCAGATAAATTTCCTTAAAAATAGTTTGAGGCAATTTAAACATGTAAACATTTGCTATTTGGTAAAACGTCGTATTTACAACTCACACAATTTTCTATTTTAAATTTTAAATTGTAAATTTAATATGATATCGAGGAAAACAATATTTTTATACTTTCTTGAAACTCTCTTACTTTATAAATATTCATTGAGAATTACATTTAATTTTAGTCATGTTCTCTTTTTAAGGATAAAAGGCAGGATGTTTAACGAGAAAAATAAATGTTTATTACATAAACATAAGGTGAAATATTCAGCAATATGTTTTCATTTATTACAATTACTACAAACTTGTGTCTGTGCGAGGGAAGATTATTTTATTTATACCACCCAGATAGAAATACCACAAAAGATTAATTTTTTTAGTAAATTATTAGCTAATACAATCATTCTGAATGTAGAAGCATGTCACAGATATTGCGAACATGTTTTTAAAGCTTTTAACTAGAAATTCAACGTGTTCATATACACGGTATCCTACTATGAAACTATTTGGTTTTATAAAACTACTTTTTATAATAGATCGATGAATATTGTATCAAGTCTTTCTTTTCATTTAAGGGATTTAACTGGTTGAAAAAGAAACTTATAATAGCAGCAGGAAAAAATTTAATGTTTCAAAAAATATACTTTATCTTTTAAAAGACAATTTAGCCTATTTAACTTTATAATAGATTAGAATGCAATCGTCTTTTTTTTGGCATATTTTTTATTTTTGAATATGCTGTAATGTTAGGATTTTGAAACATTGAATACACATTAAAATTAATCTTAATATACATCTTTAGAGTTTTATTTTCAAAATAATTAACTATTTATAGATATTTTTTCTATCAATATTTATGTTGCACTTTGTTAAATAAAGTATCCTATGCCCATTAGAAGGGCCTGTAGATTAAGAAATGGAGAAATGAATTCTTCTCTTTGGAAATTCTCTTGAAACGGGATTATGTTATAAATTCTATGTCCTTATCTAAAAGATAAAACATAGAAATAATATATATGTCAATGTCGGACATGATCTTTAAAAATAAAACAAAATGTTGCCGTGAAATAATATATCTTTATAGTATAGTACTCGTTGCTTCCAACTATAAAATCAAATTTCAGACTTTAGTTTTCAGTATAGCATGTACTTGTCCTTTCCAAAAAAATTGAAAAGTCTATTTGTCTGTCCGTCTGTCCGCCCTCTCACTCTCGTAAATACATCCCGATTCCCTTGAAATTTTTGGAGGTTATTGACATTTACACTAGCACAAATCCTATTGAAAATGAAGTTTCTATCATGATTACTTTATCTACAAGTAAAGTCAAATTTTTTCTGTTACATTACACTCTATGGGAGAAAATCGTTTCAAATGAATTTTAAAGATGTTACACACAATCAAACATATTCAAATTTATATACATCTACTAAGTGCACAAAAATATGCAATCAGAAAAGTATGCAGTGAAAAGAATAGTTATTTTTTTTTTTTACAGGGCCACACAAAAGAATTTCATTACATACTAATAAAAGGAAGAAATTGTTTGTGGATGTTTTAATTATAACAAAAGATTTCACGTGTAATCAAATTGATATACGTCGTTGAGACTTAATATAAGTTATTTCACGCATAATACGATGTGCATATTAACAGGGACAATCAAAAGATTTGACATAGTATATTCTATGCAAAGTACTGTGTATTATGAATGATGGTGTTGGATGGATGAAATGTATTTATAATCATGATATGCGCTTTTACACAAAATCGCTCGGAAATGTTACTGAACATGAGCGTAACTTACTTAAATGGCGTTTTTAAATAAGTTATGCATTTTTACGTTTAACTACATACAATTTAGTAAGAAATGGTTGTAGAATATAGCTAAAATGATATACAGGGTCACGCAAAAGAACTGGATACAGGGTCACATATGGATGTTAATTTCTGGAAATGTGATTTAATTGGTTTAAAGATTATTTTTGTTTGAAATAAATTTTAGCAAAACAAATCGCTTAATGAAGGCGCTAGGTAAACTACAGGGCTAAATAAAAGTATTCAAGTATGTTTACATCTATTAGTATAAATTTCTAAAAGAAATATTTCAACTAGTTAGGCGTTGTCTTGCTAAACAAATTTCCCCATTTTGTTGTATATATATATTAACCAACGGATGGAACACAAGGCTGTTCAAAAGTATTGGAAAACATCTTTGGCTATGCACCGTAACATCTTATTTACCTGGATAACGAAGTTTCGTTAAGGATTTTAGGAAGTGTTGGAAAATGTTTCATAATCTATGCTTAACTTATGATTATTCTTACTTGTTTTGAATTAAGTACATTCAATTGGAAAAATAGAGATATTTTTGATACTAAATTTCCCCATTATATTGTATGCATATCAACCAACAGATGGAACACAAGGCTGTACAAAAGTATAGGAAAACATCTTTGGCTATGCACCGTAACACCTTATTTACCTGGATAACGAAGTTTCGTTAAAGATTTTAGGAAGTATTGGAAAATGTTTCATAATCTATGCTTAACATATGATTATTCTTTCTTGTTTTAAATTAAATACATTCAATTGGAAAAATAGAGATTTTTTGATACTTATATTTACTTGTTCCCAAAATAACATTCTCCGATATATTTATATTTAAGTACTATTTTCGTAAAATACACCTTAAAATACAGCATGATGATGTTCGAAACCTGTACTACAAAACTTGTGTGTTCGCGTTCTTTTAAAAATCTGCTAATAAATAGAATTTTCGGTTCAACATATCAAACTGTAATTATGCAAATTATCAAATATTCTTTTATATTTTAGATAAGAAATATTTATACGTTTAGTGTACATGGTAAATTTTGTCATGTCTTACGAAGCTTAGATCTAAACACAAGAATGAATCATTTATGTATACTTCATGTTATCAGACATCCTTTCCTATATGATACAATCTATATTTTTAAAACGATGAAATGAGAAAAAAAGACTGTAAATAAAAAAGACTAGGATTTTATAGATGCAAAAGGATGAAATTCGTAAATAAATAAATGAATAAAAAGTAGCATGTAGTCTATATTATTAAATTAAATATAAATTTAGTGGTGCGAATTTTAACATACATATAATTGTATTACAATAAACATGCAAAATATTATATTTTTTTAAATCAGAACAGAAAGTCCCATTATAGTAAACGTTGCGAAAACGAAATTACTTTGATTTATCTGATTCAAGAAAAATTCTTTCCCCATCTAATTTAATCTTAATTCTAAGATATAAATATACAAAGAATCACGCTGTTTAAAAATGAAATTGCTGTATATCCCAACAAGATTAATTTTGTTTCTTGGAAATTCCTTGCAATGCCTGATTTAATTATAATATTTTGCATGAAAGAGTGATGAAATTTCGAAAAGATTTTTTGGAAGTAACAACGAAACATGAATATAAAAGTATATAATGCATTTATCAATGTTATATGTTCATATTTTATCATAATTTAGTAAGGTACAAAAATTTTTTTAAATATTAACATAATGTTTTAGGTATAGTTGGAAAATATTTATAAAAATATTAAACATATCTCAATATAAATGCACTAATTATGCATCATTTCGCTGAAGTTTTTCAAATGGAAAGATTTTTCCCATCAATGACTCTATTTTGATTTAGAGATAAAATTTGAGAGTTTGAGATTTAAAACTCTTATCTAAAAATTAAAAAATCGTGTTTACTCTGTCAATCAGTTCTGTTGGTGAACCCCCCCCAAAAAGAAGCACTGAAATCTCCAAGAAAATTATATTTTTCTTGTATTTCTGACATTGCAAAAATATTTGTTTAAATTGAAAATCAATGGAAGTAGTCAGAATGTTGCGTTATATCTTAAAATTTGATTTTCTGGATAAGGCGAGTTTCGGAACTCCTTTAGCACGTTGCTTGGCAAGTCTATTTTGTCTCTGTTTTCGTTTTGGCCGCGAAATAAGATTCCCAATGCACAATCTATAGATATAAATGTGTGTGTCTGTGTAATAATAAAAAAAAATCGCCCTAATACTGAATTAATTATTTCCAAGTTATATGAACATAAACATTTTCCTTTTTTTTGTATAATATTAATATATTATCTATATTCCATACCTTTAATCTATGCTTTCTTTATTTTATTTTATTATAAAACAATCTGACAAAGTAACTCTTTCTTAAAAATCCCATTACTTAATTATATTCTTTTATCTGTTGCATAATATCTCTTTTTATTTTCGTTCTAAAAAATCATTCGATTACCCAAAATTCCCTTCTAGCGATGACACGGAACTGATTACATCATTTATTCCTTCGCCAGTCTGGGTGAACTCTTTTTATTTTTGCCCGTAAATTTTACACGTAGGTTAAATTCACTTTTTCTTATAAATTCATCGACAAATTAGATGTAGACATAAAATCCTGCAGTCTAGCATCTGGTCGGACATAATCTTGTTACATTGACTTTGGAGCGGACATTTCTACGTTTTTTTAGTGTTAACAAAACTTCTGTCACTTGGTGGAGTTAAAGTTTTTCATATGGTGGTGCTCTCTATTTTAGAAGATCATCGTTATGTTTTTTACGTTGATACTGAAATCAAACCATAAACTGGTGGAATTGCTTTGTTATCCTGCGAATAATAAATAAAGGTGTTTAATGGAAATCAGACGTCTTTGCGGAACTTTAATGGGAAATTCTCAACCATTGCATTCCATATCCTACCACCGTCTGCTACTTCTGACTGCAAATTAAATGTTCTACAATTTCGTGATGGTTAAAAATTGTACATGACATTGTAAAAAAAAAAAAAAAAAAAAAAAAAAAAAAAAAAAAAAAAAAAAAAAAAAAATTTCAAGAAGTTATTAAAAATTTCTTAGTAAATTTGTATTCCACAGAATTTTTTAGTAACCATTACGAACTTTTTTTTGCAAGTGAAACAAACATTTCTTTTGTAAACTGAACAAAAGAATTTTTTGTATAACTAACTTAAAACTTTTGAGTATGAGCCACCAAGCAAATTTTAGTAATAGCCCCAAAATTATTTTTAGTAACCATTACGTATGCCCGAAGGGCAAGAGCTTCCTTCGAGCTGCATCCAGTGGGTAAAAAGACAGACTTCTGAAACGGAAGATTTTCGGTAAAGCCGCAATAGATGGCAGCACCAAACATTGCTACCTACTCTATTTTGACATGCTTCTAAAGGGGATGGAAAGTTCAGAGCTCATTACCCATGGTAACTGCTACGACAGGGTTTTCATAATCTTGTTATTTACATTCGTTGCACATTTGGCGGTGGCCAGCATCGAACCCAGGTACTTTCAGTCTGGAGTTCGGTGCTATGACCACTAGGCTATTACGTCCACACCAAGTGAGTTTTAGTAATAGCTATTAAAAATGTAAAACTATTAACTCTATTCGTTGCTAGCTTTTTTCTAGTAATTCTTACAGATTCCTTGAAACCGAGTAAGATTACTAAAAATTTTTTAGTAATTACAAGGATTACTGAATTTTTTTTAGTAGATCGACCCTTTTTTTACAGTGTACGTACTGCCACTTGCATTATGCATTGTCATGCAGCAGAACATCTCCTATATATAAAACGGCATAAATCTTTAAAGTGAGATTGTACTGTAAACTATACTAAAAAAATAAATAAATGGGCACAGTTTGATGGCGGAATGGCTAGAAAATTAACTAAGCAAATTACCACTTTTTGTTATACCTGCGAAAGACAACCGTTTTTATGTTTACTGTGTTTTATTAAAACAATTAAAAAATTTTTGGTACCAATTATTTATTATATTTATGATAAAACACTGAAAATACTTGAAATTTAAATAGAATGCAACTTTTTAAATTTACGTCATATTTTATGCTGTCAGCTACCGATGACAGACGCGGCCTAAACGGAAAGTTCAGTGACGGTCACAGATGACGTGGTACAGAACATATTAAAGAAGTGGATTTTTAATAGAAATCACAATTTCCGTCTGGTTTATAGAATAGTAATTTTTTTCCTAGATAGCAGACAGCCATACTCATATCAGATTATACTGTAAAAAAGACTTTTGTTTAAATTCTGGGTAAATGTAATATAACCAAAAATGAAAATATGCAATAACATCGTGAAAATTGCACAATATTTCGAAAATTGCTATTTATCTTTTTCAGACTCAAAAACCAGTCAGTTTACAAGAACTGATATACAGATAATTTCTTATTCTAGAACTAATTATAGCAAAGATATTTTATATTTTTTCTTATGTATTTTTAATCGGTTTTAATAACGTGAAACGTAGGTTTTTAGGATATCAAATTAGGATGCTTATCCTTATTCATCAAATTTGATGATAATGCAGCATTGACAATAATATTTAAATTACTATAATAATTATTATTATTACTGTTGCCATTTGACAAAAAGATGACTTCGCACGCTCTTATAGAAGGCGCAGATTACTGGGAAAGCATGGATATTTTCAGATCTTGGCAGATGCATGTGTGATGGTGTAGGAGGATGTTTTACGACATAATTTTCACGATAAATGCCTCTGAACGATATGTCAATTTTTACAGCGGAAAATGTGGGTTCAAGCAAAATCTATCATTGAATGCAAAATGTTTGTTTGGCAGAATTCTTTCTTCCACTGCGAATATCTCTAAAATACCGGAATACTGATCTGCGAGACATAAATGTGCCATACACTTTTTGGATTTGACGATAGATTTCACTAGCACTTTTTTCGCTGTTAAATATGGCATCACTGCTCGTTCACATCGTTTGAGGATATCCAAGATGGAAACGATGTTTTTTAATAAGCTGTATACTGTTAAAAGTTCTGCTCTTGTTTGAACCAAATTTTGGTGCTCAGTAGCATCCAACATAAGATGGAGAAATCTCATACCAATATTTGGTGCTTGATATTTCAACTTCATTCGAACTATTGGAACAATACTAGCTCCAAATATTGATTCAAGATTTCTCTATCTTGAATCTTACTATTGAGCACTAAAATTTGGTTCATATTAGGACAATATTTTTCACAGTGTACCACGCTGTCACAGAGGCATTTGTGGGATCTGACGATACCGCATGCTTTCCCGGCACCCTGTATCACCTATTCGAACGTGCGCAGTCATCTTTCTCTTCAGATAGCGGAGTTCTTACAGCAATGTCACTTTTATTTGGGTGATCTATATAGTTATATTGCACTTTTATATATTATAAAACTTAAGATTTTTTACGGTAAGTATTGGTTGTTTTATGCACTCTAAAAATGATCTACGTTCGCAAGTTTATACAGTGTAACTTTTCAGAAATGTCCTTTTTAAATCTGAACTATCAAATCCAGTAAATATATACAAATTTGCAATGGTGGTATAATTTAAAAAGGAAAACATTTTATAATCCGTCCAATACCGATTATTTTACGAAATTCGACACTAATATCTGCTATGGGTTTTCCCCATAGCTGTATCATGATTATATATATATACTACCTCTGACAATAAAGTTCGGTGAATGAATTTAGAACGACCGAACTGGCAACACGGGGGAAACAGGAAAATGCACCTGCATAGAGGCAAATGTTGTCCATCTTTCCCCACCGTTGTTCAGTTGAGCGTCGTTTATATTCTGTGAAAGATGTGTTTTACTAATTGCTTGTTTAGTGTGTTGGTTCTTAACTGAGAACAGGAAAATGAACGAACAAAAGATGAGTTTAATGTTTGGTTTTAAGTTTTGCAAGACACCGAAAGAAATTCATAAGGAGTGGTTCAAATTGAACATCCACCATACTCGCCAGATCTCAATCCTCCAGACTTCTTCCTATTTTGTCGACTGAAACTCTGCTTGAAAGAGATTTGACCACATTGCTGACATCACACGAACCGTGACGAAGCTTTTGAACTCTGTCTCAAAAGAAGACTTATTTCCCAGGGCATGTACAGCAGATATGAGGGGTGCATAGTTATGGGAGATGATTGTTTTGAAGGATGGTACGGTAATTTTCATCAATATTTCATCTACATTAATGTTACAGAACTATTCACCGAACTTTATTGTCAGAAGTAGTATTTGTTTACTGTGGGTTGATGACACAACAATGGGAAAGTCACGACAAAAGATGATTTTTAGGCATCTTTTAATGAATCGAAGAATATGTAATATGATTTTCTGTAAGAATATTTTTAAATTAATGCTGCTGTGTCAATTGCAAGAAATACGTAAAAAAAATTAGTTTGAAATACAATAAAATATTGATATTTAAAAAGCTTTACTTTTCTTACTTTTCAATCTTTTCGACTAAATATTTAGCCTCTGTTAAATTTTCTGTGCGATTATGTGACAGGTTCCAGCTTGTTTTGAACTTAAGCATACAAAGAGAAAAAAAGCTTTGTTTTTTTAATTAAATGTTGTACTTTCAAATTTCTGAAAGATCTTCTTCTTTTTTTCGAAAAAATAAAAATTATAGACGTGTACTATATTGAAACTCTTTGAAAATCTTTATTTAGATATATCTACTACTTACTTGAAAAAAGCCATTTAAAAATAATTTTTTTTTCTATTTAGAATCATTGGTTTTCATTGGAACTTACTGTTCTAATATATAAATTTTTCTGTTACATAATTAGTTAACAATGGTTTGAAAATATGCTTATAATCTGTAATGTAAATGGATGTTTGCGATTAAATAAGACGAAGATATTTCATCAAAATAAATGATAGGAAAAACATAAATGTTTGATATCATAGATAAGTCCTGTGGAGAATGTATCTTCATTAATAACTATGCTTAAATAATCGTATAATAGTTACAATAATACTGACCAACTAGTCATATCATGTATTTAATAATACGTTACATAAAAAAAAACACGCCAGTTCTCGTCTACGTATTGAAAATTCAATAAATGTTAAAATTTTCCCTGTTAGTGAAAAACACGCTGTTTTGAACTCATATTTGAATTGTCTGATATTCAAATATGACTTCCAAACGAATCTGTTAAATAGGAGTTTTGAAATTTATGCAGATAAAATTCTAGTCTTAGCAAAACATACTGAAATGTTAGTTGACTTTTTATCTTAAAGGAACACCACATGGTGGATTGAGATGTGAAATCGGGATTGGATAAAATCTTTGTAGGTTAAAATAGATTTTTTTTTTCAGATATTAATTTCGAATGTCTCTTTCGAAGTTAAACAGATAATCTACTGTACTCTCGCTAATTTAAGTCGCGTTGTGCGGAACATCATTTATCAATACAATTCGGTAAAAAATAATTTGTTGAAATCTTTTTTTTTCTATTTTAGAAATGTCCCTTTACATAATCATAATTCATAAGAATACATAAGTACACATTTGCTTGCGAACAACATTTATCATAGAGCAAAATTAAAATATTAAACCATCTTTTGTGACAGAATAAAAGCAAAAACATTTTTAATACCTTAGTTAGGAGCGACCGGTATAAATGTATAATATTTAACAGTTCTCAACCTCTCTAAAATCTTTAAAAGAGAAAAAAATTAAAAAAAGCTCAAACATTTACAAAATCATGTTTACGTATAGCAGCTACGGAAAAATAAAGTATAGTGATCATTTAAAGTTTATTACCTTGTTTCTTTATCCATTTCAATACTAGCTTTGAAATAAATTGCATGATAGAAATCAACCACTTAAAGTAAACGTTACAAACGCTTCCTTTCTATTGGAAAATAGGGATAGAAAGTGTCGAAATCTCAAATACCATTAAATGTTCAAATTACTTTCGATATCTTAAAAGGGTAGAGCAATAAAAAAATTACAAAAAAAGACTTTAAAATTCTCACAATTGCTAGCAGTAAACTGTTAAAAGATGTCTCGTATTTTAAATATTTCTTTTAAAAAATAGTAAAACGTTTCGTACTAAAATGTTTTATTAAAATGTTATATAGAATGCATAAACTGATTTTTATTATGTAGCTACAATATCTAAAATCACGGATCTTATATTTTCTTCAAACATTCTTCAACAAAAATATTATCTGTTCGCATTTTAATTTTGTGTAGGAATAACATACTAACTTTTGTACTAAACATACTAAAACTAATAAGAAAACACCCGTTTAAAACATTTCTTTTGTTTTATAGTGAGAAACGGAATTTTATTTACATATACAGTTAGTTTTATTATTTAACGTATGTATATGAGTCTTTCTCTGTAAAAAATCTCGTTTAGAGTAATTCCAGATATTAAATTTTACTATAATGAGGCAAAACTGCTCAAATGACAATGTAATATGAAATATTTACACACTATCACTTCATTTGAGAATTTCAGAATTATTATATATTATTTGCAATTTGGGTGGCTAGAAGCAACAAACCAAATCATTTTTAAAAATCAACTGTATCAGTAACACTAATTTTTATTTTAAGATAGAAAACCAACGATTATAAATGCACAAACAGTGTATGAAAGGGTAGCAAACAGTTGTTTCAAATCTACTATCGAGATTCTTCATCAATGCAAAACTCAGCCAGAAGAAAAAGTAAAACTGAGCAAACAGACAGAGAAACGCAGGCTTATATACCCGCTACGGGGAAGCCTGCGTTTCTCTGACTCTTTGCTCAGCTGAGAAAACTGTAATTAATAACTCTAAAACTCTACACACTGCGAAAACTGTAATTAATAACTATACTCTAAATAGTTTTTTCCAGCAAATGTAAATATTAGCGTTACAATATTTTCTTCAATTTCATTTTTGAGAAAAATGACATAACAATACAAGAATCTATATTTGTAAAATACAAAGTATTTTTTTTTTTCAATACATATTTAAAATATGCAATATTTGGAAATAAATTTATTAAACCAAAAAAAAAAGCATGAAATAAACTTTTAAGGGTGGTTTATGTAGTGCGGTTAGCAATCTTTTTGTGAGTGGAACCTTCACATTATCAATAACGGTAATTTTAAATATGTATTGAAACATGTAAACAAAATGATTCTACAAACACTTTTTTTTGCATAGATTCTTGTGTACTTTTTTTTTTTTATCAAAATCTTAATTTTAAATTTCATCTTTCTAAAGAAAGAGGTATTGTAATCAATTTTTTTTCTCTTTTTGGTGGATTTACATGTATTAGATGTGTAGATCCTGAATCATAAGTGTTTAGGGAGTGGTGAGGGAAAACACAGTCAAACATGGTATTAAATTATAGCAGTTTGATAATAAAAATTCGACTTCTTTAATCTCTTTATATTATTCCAAGTATTTTCTATTAGAAAATGCACCTAGTTTCCCTTTTTTACTGCGTTTTTTTTTTCCTGAGTACTCGCCACCTTGAACACATGTTTATATAAAATACGTGTCTGATCGTATATACGCGAGCCCATATGTCTCTATATTCGCTCTATAGCATTGGAGCGTTTTCCTTAATATCAAAGAAAGTAAATGTTATTAAAAACAGGTTAGTTAAATTTACATGTTTTAAGTGTCAGAGATCCTGAATCACCCAGTGTGGCAAGTGTTAAGGAAGAAACACATTCAAAAATGGTTTTAAATACTAGCATTTTGTTAAAGAAAAATTCGACTTTTTTAATCTATTTATATTATTCCATGTATTTTCTGTTAGAAAATACTCCTAATTTCCACTTTTTTACTGCATTTTTTCCTGCGTACTCGCCACCTAAACACATTTTTATATAAAATACATATGTGTTCATATATCCGTGAGCTCATATGTCTGTATATTCGATCTATAGCATTAGGGAGTTTTTGTAAGAAAATCAAGGAAAATAAATGTAGGTAAAAATAGGTTAGTTATATTAACCGTGACATAAAATAACTTAAATAGAAAGGTAATAGACTTGAAATTAAACTCTCTAAATTCATTTATGATTAGTCATTAATGATTAAAACAAGCTTACTTTCTAATGATCATTATCTTACTTGGTATTTTATACATTATAATTAATTTAAACCCAGGAGCGTACTTAGTATATAAACATCTAAATAAATATAACATATAACATATAACATAACATACCAAATAAATCATAGACAATATAATATTACCTTTTTAGTAATACATGTAAGCATTTATAGTATGAAAATAAAAAATAACATATATTAAAATAATTAGCTACGCATTAATCTACGTTCATGCAATCAAAACAAATTACATTATTCCTTAATGAGCAAAATAGTTACATTTTATTCTATAAATATAAATTTTGTGATGTGTTTCACTAATTCATATGTTTTCCTATTCTTACGCTTCTATGATATTCAATCAGCTTGTTTTCAAAAATTCAGTTTTTCCGAAATTTATTGGGATGTAAAAACTTCGCTTTTTAATCATAATTTAATTATTTTTGTTTTACAATAATTAAATTAAAATAAATATTTGAAAGTATCTCATAGATAATTCAAAGATTTGCAATTCAAAATTAATTTTATAGTTACTCATGCAAAATGTTATTTAATTTACATGCATGGAAAAATAATAAATATATCAAACTTATTATTTTGTTCCAAGTATTTTCTTTGTAATTACATTTTTTCTTCAAGATTAAGTGCTGTGCCATTGGTAAAAAGACAAACGGAATGTTTTTACTTAGCGAATTTATCATATTATGTTAAATTAACTCATTAGAAACATGTTTTGTTTTAATGTGTTGTAGTTTTCAGCCGCTAAAGAAAATTTAAAAAGAAAAAAAAACTACCAGAGTTATATCCTTAAAAACAAGAAATGTTATACAAAGACGATACGTACATATCAACCATTGTTTTTATATATTTTGTTTACAAAAATATATAATTTTTGCATTGTGTTTGCATAAAGAAAAACTGTTCTTTTCTTGCGGGATGGTAAAAATATTGAAGATTTTAAAACATACATTTATGTCTTGCCTATTGCCATGTAAATTGTACTCAAAATACCTATTTTCTTTAAATTTCAGTTATACTAGTGTGTAATATTATTTGCGTTAAAAGTGCTAAAAGAACATATTAAGAAGCAATGCGTATACATTAATAATACGAAACAAAGTTTTGTTGTGTAAAGTGTAATTTATTTTACCATTTCATTACAAAAATTTAGAGAAATTTTAACCCTCTGATTGTTTGGAATATAATATTCCATTCACTAAGCTCAAGGATTTTTATGCAATATAAGCAATACTTAAGATAACATAACTTTATAGATTTAATGGATTTTCAAAGCAGTGAATAATGATTAATACTCTCAACGATTACATTCATATTTGTTATTCAATTTTTTTTTTTAAATGAAGTTCAAAGAATCATACTTTTTTAGTATTTAAAACAAAATGCAAAGAAAACAATATTACAATTTTAACCTTTTGCAAGACGCTCAGAGGGAAGCATTTTACAATTTCAACTTAGTTAAAACTTCGTATTTGAAACTGATACATTTTCTCTTCATAATTTCTTAAATTTGAAATTAAATTAATATACTCGGAAACAATGTTTCTCCCTTTTCTCTCTTTGGTTATGAATATACTTTAAGTACCACATGAAGTACGTATCATGTTCTTTTTAAAAGAGATAAGGGTGTTTAATGCTAAAACGAAATTTCCATGAAATCAAACGGTGACGTGTCGGTCAAATGAGAACATAGTTTACTGTCTTTGGGGAATGGGGAGTGAAGCCAAATTTCAATATTTCTGGCAACTAAACAAAATGCTATGAGATTAAACTGTAACTCATACTCAAATTTACGACTAAGACCGGCTCAGAACACTAACCCCGGCACTTCTTTTCAGGTCGCGAACTAATCTTAATTTAGCCTGTAAGAAAACAGCCCGTGGCTGCAAAAAATCTTTTATTCTCAAACACTCACTGTGCAAAATAACTCTTATCCGACTTGATCAAACATAAATCTTCATCTGTATGAACTAAAAAAGAAATAACAGCATCAAAACATAACATCCTCAGTAGCCAAACAATATTGGGCCATTATTGGCTACATCTTGGAGCAACATTGGTGTAATACTGGCATCAAATATTGCTCCAATATTGGAGTGTTTATATTTTGACCTTATTTAGCCAATATTTGCAGCCAAATTATACCAATTTTGAGGTTTCATTAGAAATATTGCCAATAAAACGCCAATATTGGTTAAATATTGGGCTTTCATTGGAAACATTTCCAATGTAGCACCAACTTTTGCACAATATTGGCATTTCATTGGAAATATTTCCAATGTAACGCCAACGTTTGTACAATATTTGGAATTCATTGGAAATATTTCCAATGAAATGCCAATATACAATCAATATTGGCGTTATTTTAGCAATATTTATAATAAATGAAATATTGGCGCAATGTTGGACCAATATTGGTTTGCTACTAGGGATAGGTATACTTCCCTGCAAGAAAATTACATTAACATTCAATTTGTAAACAATACAATTTCATATTAAGGTGTAACAAAAAAACTCGCAACTTGCGGAAACTACCCCGAACTAAAGTAAGAACGCAATGCATAAAACGCGAAAACTATAAAAAGGGAGTTAATTAATTAAATGTTAGCACAAGAGACAGAAACGCGTGTCAAAGACTTCTTGACCGCAAAACACGTGCTCGCCTAACCGCGGCGCGTGTACGTCCCATCCGTCGACCTGTGCGTTTATCTTAGCAATTGCTAGGAGGGGGGTACTGCAGCAGCTGCCACATATTGCATTGCCATATTGTATTGCCGTTACTGTATTGCCATAGCGAACTTTACCAGAACCAGTTACCTGTGTAGCTTCAGAGACTTGATCACTCACTTACCTGCCGACTCTTGTAACGATCGAGCGATCGATCTCGCTGTGCCGCGAATCATGTAGATTCATGACTGATTCTTTATTCAAACCTATTCATGTTTAATTTTCTATAAATATTTAGTTTAAATATAATATAATGTAAAGTTGATCTTAGTAACTTATTTTATTGTCACTACATTTAATTCACTTACGGATTAAGTGCGATAGAGGAGAGGCGTGCGAACCGCTTTTCCAAAGGTTTACATACAGGCCAGAGGCTGTTGCGCAGACAGTCAATTAGGTGGTTGTCTGGGCTGCTTTTTCGAATGAATGGTCATGTGATAATCATCATGAATTATTAAATGGATCCTAGCTGTTTTCAGACATATTAATAAGATAAAACACCCTTTTACCCTGCATTTAATGTATAAATATATCTTTATGAGATCGGAAGGCAGCAGCACAGACAATCACCTCGTCGAGTTCATGTCTAAAATTCCAGAAGAAGCTAAAACGGAATTCGCAATTATAACGAAATCAGTCTGCCAACAAATGTCTTGAATAAAAATGCCTAAAAACGCTATTTTTATGGTTAATTCGCAAGTTTATCACAGTCTTCTAAGTTTGCGTACTTTTGCGTGAAGGAAAACACAATGGTAAACTTACGAGTCATTCGCTAAAATTGGCTTTTTAGTTGCTTTCCACAGTGAAATGACTTCGCAAATCGACTGCGCTTTAATGTGTGAATTGCGTTTTGACTAATTCCAGAATTTCAGCCCCGAACTCGATGAGGTAATTTTCTGTGCTGCTGCATCCCTCAGTCTCATATAGATACATTTTTACATTCAATTATCTTATTAAATGTCATCTAAAACATCTAGAAACCATTTTATATAAATGATGATTAGATGACGTTAGATAAATATTCATATTTGGAGACGTCTGTAGCTTTAAGGCCCCACAATAGTCACTGAAAAAGACCTGAATGGTAATGTAAAGTCTATAGGGAGCCTACGCGGGAGCGTTCTTTTCAAATATTTCGCTCAAATTTTAATATTTTTGCATGATTTTTTTCGCATAGGATAGCTGAGGACGATCTACAACCGGCCTATTTTTCACTTTTTCGATTATGTATATTATGATAGTTTCAATTTCAGAACCAGTTTATACCGGTTTTGAAATATAATATTTAAAAAATCGCTCCCATAGATGTTACACTATCATCCGGGTCTTTTTCTGTGATTAGTCTTGCGCCTTAAATTAATAAATATAATAAAACTGTATGTGGTATTTATATATTTGAGAACATGAATTGTTCAAATTGGTAAATAAATAAATAAATAAAAATTAACAGATATACTACATGCTGAATTCACTATAAAATTTTTGTAAAACTTGCATCATACATAAATATTTAGTTGTATAAAATGAAAAAAAAAGTTTAAGTTTGTTTTTAACAATAAAAGCTCACAAAAGCGTATACATGACATTGTTTGAATATTTATTCTATTGTCAGGCGTCTGTAGCTGTAAAATAATAAATAACTATATATCATATACCGACATTTTAAGACACGAAAAGTTGTGTAAATAAACAAATTAGTTTATTAAAATCAAAAACAAAAATTCGATATGTTGAATTTTCTATAAATTTAGTGGCGCAGATTTAATCACACATAAAATTTTACTGAAGAAAGCTGAAAAAATAAAAAAAACTTTTTTTTTTAAGTTAAGAACAAAAATTCACAAAACAGAAATAGTCGCACAAACTAGATTGCTTTTTTTATTATATTAGACATTCAAAAAAATTCTTTATACATCTAATTTTACCTTAATCCTCACATAAGCTAGGGCAATACAATTTCGGAAAATATACAAAGTAAAAAGGCCGCGTAAAAATGAAATTCCTTGATATCTCAAGAGGATTATTTTTTCCTTCGAAATTGCTTGCAACACCTAATTTAATATTAATCTTTTTATGAATGGATGATGAAATTTCGAGAAGAATTTCAGGACATAAAAATGGATTGTGAATGTAAAAATTTAATAACAGTATAATTTTATTTCTTTGCCTTTTATGATGATTTAGTTAAAGAGAAATGAAAATATTTTTGTTAAAATCTGCAAACTAGAAAATGTTGTATAAATTTTGTTAAATGTGTAAAGATATCTGAAAATAAACTCAAAAACGTTAAACGTTAAACAAATTAAGTACGTTATTTTTTTTTTCAAGCGTAAAGGTATTTCCTTTGCATTAATCTATGTTGATGTTAGCTATAGTATTTAAAGGGATTCAATATTCTTCATTTGGCGAAAAATGTCAAAAATAATGATTTTGTAATTTTAATCTTTTTATGAATTATAATCTTTTTATGAACGGATGATGAAATTTCGCGAAGAACTTCAGGACATAAAAATGGATTGTGAATGTAAAAATTTAATAACAGTATAATTTTATTTCTTTGCCTTTTATGATGATATAGTTAGAGGCAAATGAAAATATTTTTGTTGTAATCTGCAAACTAGAAAATGTTGTATAAACTTTGTTAAATGTGTAAGAATATCTGAAAATAAATTCACAAATTAAATCCGTTTTATTTTTCAAGGTATTTTCTAGGCATTAATCTATGTTGATGTTACAGATATTACTTAAAGGGATTCAGCACCCGGGATTCAGTTCTTTTTTCCCTTAAAATTATATTTTATTATTAGTGCATTTTCATGAAGTTTTGGATACATCCGAGTACTATAAATACAATTTAAAGTGATTTTATTACATAGCTGTCCCTTTAAATCCCTCAATCCACATCAATTAAAAGTGAGTTTCCTTAGATTATTTTTCGTATACATGATCACTGTTAGATAATCTTCCCTATTGGGAGGCGTATATAATCGGGAGGCGTAAAGCAATAGATGTAGGAGAGACTGGGGTACAATGGTCCACTTTTGTAAATTTTGACTGTTTACTCTTAAAGTATTGATTTTCTTCTTTTGATCAAGTACATGCATTTTACCTATACATTAAAGTTTATATTGCATGCACTCAAAAATAAAAATTATGCATACTTTTATATATATATATTTTTTAAATAGTAAGTGACAAACTGGACCATTGTACCCCAATGCCGGGGTACAATGGTCCTCAGCATGGGGCTCTATGGACCAGACGTAATTTTAATAAAAATACATCAGTGTAGTTCATTTTTTAACAATAAGAAAGATAATCTATATCATAATTCGTTTATTCACATTTTATTATTCACTTTTAGCTCTAACTACAGTAATAAAAATAAAAAAAAAATCTTCAATTTTTTTTATCTTCCTTTTTTTTGCTTCTTCTTCAATTATATTTTCCACTGGTGTATCAATTATAATTCTTGATGCACCTTTCTTTCGTTTATTTGGCGTTTTGCGCAAGCAAGGTTTTGGTAAAGGACATATTTCAAAAGGTGATATTTTTAGTTTACCACTTTTAAGCTTATTACCACTTTTCAAAATATTTTGTTTACGAATTTTTGGTGTTCAGTTTGGGTTAATTTTTAAATTTGAAAGCATGTATTATGCAGATAAATATTTCAAAAATGCATTTCACAACATGAATCATTAATTAATTCACACACAGAAATAAAATAATTTATTAATTCTTAATTTGGGCTATTTTTTAAGTTTGAAAGCATATATTATACAGATACATACTTCAAAAATGCATTACGCAACATGAATCATTAACTAATTTACGCACAGAAGTAAAATAATTTATTAATTCTGAATTTCACTTATAATATTTAACTTTTAAAAACATGGGATATAAAACTGGGATACAATGGATCATGGTCCATTGTACCCCAGTTTCTGATGGTCCATTGTACCCCATATGGAAGTTTGACAAAAACTTGATGATAAAAAAAGAAATTTAGAATTCTATTATTTTAGCTACAATAAATATAATAATGTTTTTTCTTACCTTTTTATATTACCACGCAATGTCTTTCAAATTACAAATCTGTAATAAATAAATGAAGATATGTTTCACTGAAAATATTTACTCCTGCCTTACTCCTCCTGTGTCAAATCAACTATCAAGTATAAAACGGCTAAAAAGTCAGCTATGCACATGGTTTCAAAGTACTTTTTACTACTTCAGTACTGCAAACTATGTACTAAAATATGAAGCTTTCAAAAACAGAATTAATATCAAAAATAGGGGGTGGACCATTGTACCCCGTGGTCCATTGTACCCTAGTCTCCCCTCTATACTATATAACGACATTTCAAGACACGAAATGTGTAAATTAATTAATTAATTACTTTATTAAAAACAGCAAATATTTAGCGTGTTAAATTATCTAGGATTTTATCAAAATATTGAATAATATAAACTACTACAGATTTGAATAATTTTTTTAAAAATAAATATGATTTTTAAAAGTTTTTTTAAAAACATTAAAAAAAACAGTTCAAAATTACTCTTGTATTTTTAAATATTTCTTAGTGTTTTATTTTTTAAATAAAAATTATATTAATTTAAAAAAATGTATTCGAGTCTGTCTTAATTTATATCATTCAATCTTTTAATATATATATTTTTTAAATTCAGATGTTAAATGTATGTGTATTGAAAATATTTATAATTTTATTGTAACAAATTTTATCATAAATAACATTTTGCCGTAAAAAAGTAAAAAAAAAAAAACTTGTTATATTTAAGAACCAAAATTCCAAAAATCGAAATAATTGCATAAGCGAAATTCCTTTTTTTATTAGATTAAATTTAAAAAAATCAACATTTAATCTCACTTTAATCCTCACATAAGCTAGGAGAATACAATTTCGGTAAATATATATATATAATAAATTCCTGGATATCTCAACAAGAATGTCTTTTTTTTCTTCGAAAATCATTTAAACGCCTAATTCAATATTAATCTTTTACATGGATGGATGATGAAATTTCGAAAAGACTTTTAGGAAATAAAAATGAATTTTGAATATAAAAATTTAGCAACGAAATTCTATAATTTTACTTGTTTGCCTTTTATGATGATTGAGTTAGAAACAAAGGAAAATATTTTTGTTATAAACTACAAAATAATAAATTCTGTATAAACATTTGTAAAATGGGTAAAATTATCTATAAATGGATATTCTACATGCTGAATTAACTATAAATTCTTGATAAAACTTATACAATGCATAAATACTTATTTTGATAAAAAAATGAAAAAAATATAACCTTTTTAAAAATATTTAAGAATAAAAATTTACAAAATTGCATACAAGATTATCGTTAAATTATCTTTCTTTTTTGGTGACGTCTATAGCTGTAAAGAATAAATTTAATAAAGCTATGTTACAAATCAACATTTCAAAACACGAAAAGTTGTGTAAAAAATAAATTAATTACTGTATTAAAAGTAACAAATATTCTGACTGTTGAATTATCTATAAATTAGAAGTACAAAATATGTCATACATAATACTTCATCGTAAAAAGCTGAAAAAATAAAATTAACCTTTTTTTTTTGTTTAAGAACAAAAAATCACAAAAATAAAATAATTGCAAAAAAAAAATTGTTTTTTCTTGTTAGATTACATTTTCAAAATAATTTCTTTCTGCATCTAATTCAAACTTAATCCCCACATAAGCTAGGACAACACAGTTTTTGGAAATATACAAAAAAAAAAAAAAAAAAAAAAAAAAAAAAAAAAAAAAGCCATGTAACCATGAAATTTCTTGATATCTCAACAAGATTATTTTTCCCCTTCGAAGTTGCTTGCAACACCTCATTTAATATTAATCTTTTGCACGAATGGATGGTGAAATTTCGATAAGAATTTTATTAAATAAAAAAAAAATTCTGAATATAAAAAATTAATAATAGAATTATTACAATTTAAGAATAGAGTAACAGATAATTTTATTTGTTCGTCTTTTATATTGATTTAGTTAGAAACAAAGAAAATTATGTATAATAATTATTTTATGTATTTATACATTCGATGTATAGAGAAAAAGTTTAATCTCTCATCTGAAAACTGGCATAAACCATTTCCGTATACCCGATGATTAGTAGAAAATTATTCCTATTTTGAGACAATTATAGCTCTAAAATAACGAATTTAATAAAACTATAGGTCATTTTTAGACATTTAACACATTCGCTGCCTATCACGTGCCAGCGCGTATTATGACGCCAATTTTAAAGGGCTATTCACGCGCCAGCACGTGATGTGGGGTGATGTCTGAATACCCAGTAACGCGCTGGCGCGGGAAAATCTTTCACTGATTCTTTGTTATAAAAAAGTAAATCGGCTTCTGGCAAAAATCCACTTCTACAGTGCGGCATTAACTATCATCACATCTTCATGTAAGCGGCAGCGAACGTGTTAAAGACTAAAGATGTTTATACAAATAAATAAATATATATTCTACACGTTGAATCAACTATAAGTTTAATGAAAAAACATTTATCATACATAAAAATCTATTAAGAAAATAAAATACTTTTCTTATTTAATCCCTTCGCAACAAAAGCCTTTTACGAATTGTTTAATGTTTTTTCACCAATTTTTTAAAACAGATGTTTGTTTCTTATTAAATCGAGGAAATACTCCGATTAAGTTAGGCGAATTTTACAATAAAATTTTACTGATATGGTTAAACAACGATTTTTAAGCCTTTTTGCGACACGCATACGTGTCGCTCGTCTCCAAGGGGTAAAAACAATATTTCAGAAAATCATAAACATGATAAATACCATATAACCCATTCTGTTTGGAGACGTGTATAGCTCTAAAACAATGAATATAATAAAACTATTTGTTACATTTACACATATAAAGAAAGAAAGAGTTGATATTCTTAAATAAATAAGTAAATTGAAAGTAACAGATATTGTACACGAAAATTTAACTATAAATGTATCACACATAAAATTTTGCTGTAAAAAAACAAAAACAAAAACAAAAAAAAATAATAAACTTTTTTCATTTAAGAACAAATGTTCATCAAATGAAAAAATGCAAAAACAAAATAGCCTTTTTTATTATTATAAGATTACATTTTCAAAAAATGTCCTTCTACATCTAATTGAATATTAATCCTCACATAAACTAGAGTAATACAATTTCGGAAACTATACAAAGAAAAATGCCGTGTAAAAATGAAATTCCTGGATATCTCAACAAGATTTTTTTTAGCCTTGGAAATTGTTTGCTACATTTAATTTAATATTAATATTTTGCATGAATGGATGATGGAATATGGAAAATACTTTTAGGAAATAAAAGTGAATTTTGAATATAAAAATTCAATGATAGAATTGTATAATTTTATTTATTCATCCTTTATGATGATTTAGTTAGAAACAAAGGTAAATACCAATGTTGTAAACTTTTATAAAACTAAGTTATGTAATGATATTTCAAGACACGGAAAGTTGTATAAATTACTTTATTAGAAATAAAGATGTATTTAACATACAACATTGAATTATGTATAACATCAGTTGTACAAATATTATCATACATGAAATTTTGCCGAAAAATCTGAAAAAATAAAATTAATCTTATTTTATTTAAGAATAAAAATTCATAAAATCAAAATAATTCCAAAAAAGACATAGAATTTTTTTAGATTACATTTACAAAAAAAAAAAAAAACATTTTATATTTACTTTAACCTTAATTTCCACATAAACTAACACAATACAATTTCGAAAACCATACCAAAAAAATTTAAAAATGAAATTTCTTGATATCTCAACAAGATTATATTTTTTCCTTCGGAATTGCTTGCAACACCTAATTTGGTATTAATTTTTGGATGAAAGCACAATGAAATTTACTGAAGAATTTTAGGAAATAAAGTAAGCTGTAAAACAATAAATTTTGTATAAAATTTAAAATTTGTAAAGGTATCTTAAAATAAATCCGGAAATTAAATGCCATTAATTTTTTAAACGCAAAGATATTTTGTATGTATTAATCCATGTTATTGTTAGCGATAATATTTAAAAGTATTCAGAACCCTTTATTTGGCGAAAAATGTCGAAAATATCGATTTTGTAATATTTTCCTTCAATTAAACGTTATTATCCATCGTACATTCCCATCAAGGTTTCAATAGATCCAAGTACTATAAATACAATTTAAAGTAATTTTATCACATAGCTGTCCCTTTAAATGCCACAATCCATTTAAATTAAATGTGATTTTTCTTAGTTTATGTTTCTCGACTTCAAAGTTATAAAACGTATGTATATGTTTTTTAATTGACTCGAATATTTTTTGGTTGTTCTTTATGGTCTTTTTGATAGAGATCGAATATCGGATTTAGAATAAAGCAAATAAAAATATATATATATATTTTTTTTACTTATGCTGCGTTCTTTTAAAATACGTATATAAATATTTTATTTTAAGAAACACTAAAAAAACATCTGTATCGTTACTAAACTTTTTTAGAAAACTGGAAATCTTAGAGATTTTTATGTAACAGTGACAACAAAAATTCATCTAACCGATTCTGTTACATAAATTTTTGTGCATATCATCCTTTATTTTTCTAGTTAGCTTGACAAGTTTGTCCATTAAGTTTGAGTTTAAAATGTATTTAATCCGTTTTCTTTTTACTCTGTTCTATTTTAGAAGACATATGCATATTTTATATTAGTAAAAAAAATTATAAAAAAATATATAAATATTTATATTTATACCGATTTACATTAATTTATTAGTTCGTTTTATGTAACATGATATTTAGAAAATTTATGTGCACTAATAATGCTTTACAAGCACTAATAACCTGCAAACGAAGAACGCACTAAAGGTGCGAATAATTCCTCGATTTCTATAGCACGAACTTTAACATTAACTTCTACTTTATCTGATTACTGAATTTTAGTTATTACATGCCACAAAAAATATTATTTGAAAACATTTACTGAAAAAATTATTATTTGGATAATCATTGCAGAAAGAAGAATTATTAATGCGGGGATTTACATATCTTCATCACCGATTGTGACAAGTTTTCGTTCAGTTAAGCATGGTTTAAGAAAAATACATGTCATTTAAAATAATGTATGATTTAAAATGCTTAATATGAATTTATAAAGTTTGCCACATATATTAAAACGTTGTTTAAATATGGAATAAATAAAAATAAAAATTTCAACTGATACCATCTTAAAATGTGTATCATTTCGAAACATAATTTTAGTATGAAACATATAAATATTTTCTTTCAACTCATGAATTAAAATAATTACGAGATGCAAGATTGACATTTATAGGAAGCTTTTAATTGTCAGACATTTTTCAAGCAGAAAATTGATTTGACAGATTACGCAAGAATTACACGATTAATTTTGTTTAAATAATTTTGTTAAAATTAAAATTTTTGAAATTTTGAACATTTAAAGAATTTTGCGACACTTTCATTTTTTTGATTGATAAAAGTAATTTTGTGTCAATGCATAGTTTAATTTTTAAAATAATATAATGCATAAAATTTATTAAGCTGTCATCAAGTAAAATTCAGCAGAAAATATACTTATGTTGTTAAACAGAGCTTTTAAAATAACAAAATACTTCATCCCAGCTGACAATGACTTAATCCTTAGCATTATGCAATCTATCATACATAATTAATGAAAAAAAATAACAAATCATATTTTTATTTTGAATGTGCCAATTCAGTTCTTATAATTTATTCATTTTTACATGTTGGTAATTATTATTTACAAAAGAATTCTAATTAATTTGCATTACAAATTAATATTCTTTTTCCGTTGGTATGAAAAGGCATTAAGTAAGCTTTCAACCTTAACATAATATTTAAGCTGTATTCTTTTATTTGCTTTGAAAGGATTTAATACTAAATATTTTTATTTACTAACCATAAGGTAAACTGATGCAAAAATTATAGAATAATACTTTTCAAAATGATTTCCATAGTAGAAAAAATAATAAATATTATACAATATGCGTGAATGATGTACAATATTTGCTAATAATTTCATAGTAAAATATATTAATGAAATATAGAACTAGCACATTTTTCAACTATAATGTACAGCTTTCACAACTATTATTTAGTTAAAAAAAATAACTATTCGCTTCTTCAGGGAGTAAAATGTACGGACTAGCATTTAAGCGTGAGAGAAGAGATATTGTACACATTTTAGGTGCAATTAGATTTTTTTTAATATGTGTGGACTCTCGAAATAACTCAAACTTCTAAATAGTAGACCGTAGCTATGTTAGACTGGTGTATGTAGACAATGAGTAATAGTAAACCAGTTTACATTCATGATTATGAATAAGAAATCCTATATAATACCTAAAAAAAGGGTGTCTGAACAAATCGGAATCTCTAGTTAAATAAGATGTCCTGCGGTAGTTTGTCTTGTGGTAGATGTCCTGTTTTAGATATTTTCTAGATTTAGATATTTTTTAAATAAATGTAGGATTTGATATTGCAGCTTATCGACTATGCATACAAAAAGATTATTTTGAAGATATATCTTTAAAAAAACTAATAGCGTGATTTCATGAGTAATACTGTTTGGCATTTCTACTCACCTACACTGTAAAAAAAAGGGTCGATCTACTAGAAAAAAAATTGTGATCCTTGTAATTAATAAAAAAATTTTAGTAATCTTACTCAGTAGAAAGAAAATCTGTAAGAGTTACTAGAAAAAAGCTAGCAATGAATAAGTGTTAATAGTTTTATATTTTTAATAGCTATTACTAAAAATCGCTTGGTGTGGTCGTGATAGCCTAGTGGTCGTAGCACAGAGCTCCAGACTGAAAGGCCTAGGGTTCGAAGCTCGACTCTACCAAAGACGTACCGAGTGTATGCAGTGTAAGTATTCGTTATGTAAAAGGGTTATGAAATCAAAATTGCGCAGGTGGCAATGTTTGATGTTGCAATCTAGTGAGGCTTTGCTGGGAATCTACCACTGTAAAAATTGCGTTTGGCCTAGCTACTAAGAATCCGTGAGTAATGGTTACTAAAATAATTTTGGAGCTGTTACTAAAATTTGCTGGTTCGCTCATACTGAAAAGTTTTAAATTAGTTACACAAAAAATTCTTTTGTTCAGTTTACAAAAGAAAGATTTGTTTCACTTGCAAAAAAAAGTTTGGAATGGTTACTAAAAAATTCTGTGGAATGCAAAATTACTAAAAAATTTTTAGTAACCTCATGAATTTTTTTACAGTGTATGCAGTTAATATCAATGCAAACAAACTACAAAATAAGATGGAATAATGGCTTGTTGATTGTCCTATTCTAAATAAAATTACTCTAAAACCCTAGAAATTCAGAAATTTCTCCTACTTGTCGTTAATTGCGAGAGCAGGATGCAATAACGATCATTTGATATTCTATTCTTCTGACATGAAAAAATTAGCAGTACTGAGGGCATAAAAATTTCTCTATCTCCATTTTGGTCGTCAACGCTATTGTGCATAAAATATAAAATAAAACTTCGTTGAATGTATTTCCAGCACTGAAAAGAATTAACTGGAATAATTTGGAGTTATTACCCCGGTATACTTATTGCACAATCTCTCACTAGATTTTGAATGTATATGAAATACAGTACGGATTAATGTAGCAAACATAGTATTGCTTCAGATCACAGAACTTGCGCTCTCAAATTTTAGATAGGGCGTTGATTCTTACATGTTCCTTCCAGTAATGAGGTTTACAAATGGGACAAATTTACTTTTAGTTATTTTTTGTGATTTAGACAACTCGGAGCCCTTCTGCGCAGAAATCGTAGATGCCATTTCTTGGATCCCTTCATAATTACGCGTCTATTAGAACTTGGCGTTATTACACACCTGAAGATTTTACCGCAGTACGCTTTAACATAATTTTTCGCTTATTAACCTAAATTATTTTCATATTTATCCTTGACTATTGGTATGTGTATTAAGCATTTCTAAGTAAATAGTTTTTGATTGGTTATGTAATTTAGTTATTTACCTTGTAATGGACATGAAATAAAGGAATACAGATATTCATTAACAAATAATTATATAGATTTATATATATTTTTATTTTATGAATTTGTTATAGTTGAAATATGTTTTATGGCAAAAGTTTGAAATTAATTTTTGTTGATTAGTTTCTAAAATATTTGTGAACGAGTTAGCGTAAAGAATGTCATTTTGTTCCGTATTTTGACACTTTACTGCATTTGTGCCCCAGAGTTTTTCCTTACTTAAATATTGATCTATATTTGAATTATGAATTGATTATAAAATGCTAATATCTGAATAGAGGCAATATTTGATATAGTTGTATATGTTACTTTAATAATACTTAATATAAAGTAACGATAGTATTTATAACAAATCACTCCTATCTATATTTAAAGTGCACAACGCAATAGTTTTTAAATAGTATGAAAATATTCAGGAATTTATTTGCTAAATTCCATTTATGATTGAAGTGGCATAGTGGATGTTTTTTCAAAGAGAACGAAAAATATACAGAGAATTAATCTATTTCCTTCCTGCTAAATATCTTTTAAATATCATTTTTAATTATTAACTATAATGTCAAAAACAGCTGTTAAAAGGGTAAAGGACTTTAAAAAATCAATTTTCGGATTTTGTTTTAGTCTGAATTATTGAAAGTATCCCAACAATATGGAAAAAACACATCATTCAAAAATCTGCATTGTTTCATGAGCTACAACGAGTTATATATGATGATTGCAGTTGAAAGTTCATTGATTTGATTAATACAAATTATCCATTAAAATTATCGAAAGCATTTTCTCAGATTAGTAAATTTAGACATTGTGCACACAGTTATTTTTTTAAATGCATAAGCAACAGAATTAAAATAAAAGTATTCAAATATAACTTTTCTTACTAATAGCCAATAATAAGCTCCACGTAGAAGATCTCATTCGTGAACATCAGAGCCCCGAGGCCTCCCTTCACGCTTTATGGTGTATTTATTTATTTTTGCTTTTAAATCTGTCCGATATTATTATTTTTTATTTTTTTCCTGCATTTTAAAGTCCATGCATACGGGTTAGACGTCAGGCGGGAAAGGACCGCTCACCGAGGCAATTAAATATACAAATATTATTTAAAATGCAAATGTCTTCATGCCAAAAACCCCTCCAAAAATTCCATATTTTGGTTCCTTATTTTTTGCACGTAGATTTTTTTTTAATTTTATGTATTTTTAATTTTATTTTGTAGTAAAATTAAATTTTAATCAAGACTTTTTTATGATTTGGTTTTAATTTAGAAACACACGGAGTTTTAAATCCATCTAGTTGAAAAAGTGTTTGTTACAAATATTACATAGAGATTTTTTCTTTATTTATTTTTAAATAAGTTTTAAATATTAATTTTGTAAATGGAACATTTATTTTCCCAGATAATACAATGCCAGAAAAAAAAACTTTACAATTAGGACAAATTTGATGTTCGAATGTTTTTTTTTTCTTTTTAACTCCTCGTTTTAAATAGAAAAGAAGCATGTGAGTTTCTATCACGGCTTGGTTAAATGGCGTGGGGGATCGTACAGCTTAACTTGATTCTTCCTTTGTTGTTGTAGTTCTGGTAGTAATTTGAAAAGATAGATTTTTTAAAATAATTTTTTCTACTAAAAGAAACTTTTTGGTGTACATATTCGATGTAAACAGCTTATAATCACTGAGCAATCTCGTGCTTTGACTTTATTAGGACAAAATGTTCCTATATGATTTAAAGCTATAGATCTACAAGCATCAGGGCAAAATATCTATGTTCTAAAAAAGGCAAGACCGATTTAACGACATGGAAGTATGCCAAAACAAAAAATCAGTTCTAAAAGATCGAGAAAGACTTCAGCCAAGTCTTATATATTTTTTAAATGTGACGTACTATTAATACCAACTTACAGAAAACACAACTACAGAAAAAAAGAAAACATAAGTAATGAATTTATTAGTAAGGACCATTTCGAAACTAGCTTCGCATTTTTCATTGAATATCAAGATTTCATTTTTTGCTGACGCTGTGTAGCTGAAAATATATACTTTAAGATAAACGGGAAAAATATCATAATTGCATAGCATTTGTGATTTGGTGGTTTTAACAAGACGATGGTTTTTATCTTTTCGACAAATTGGAAGATCGCTGTTTAAAATGTACTATTTAAAGTTAAAAAACGAACTATTGGTTAATCCTGATTATGTGTATTTTAAAAGTACGTAGGGAAAAAATAATCAAAAATCATCATCCACATAAAGTATAATACCTGAACCAATTGCAGACCATATAACCGATATATGTTTTTTCAAAACAGCAAATACTCGAAGCAACTGAATACATAGTATAAATCAATTACTTAAGGATAAATTTTATAAACTCTTCCTATTTGATTGAAAGAGATAAGAAGTACTTTAAAAAGTGATTCAAAAACTGGCAATTGTTTAGATTGAGACGAATTTCTATAAAAGGATTGATAGAAATAGCTTCAAAAGTCAACAAAAAATCTCATGGTAGTGTTAAATGATATTTTTACGCGATTCCTTTAAAAACTTGAGTTTAAATTCTTTTTTTTAATATAAAGTCACTAGGAATAAAATATAAATAGAAATATTTTTCTTAAGATACATTTTAAATATACCATGACTTTAAATATAAATTAGAATATAATATTAAGGGATATATTTGCCTAATGAATTATTTTTTACTAAGCAATGTTACAACAAATACATTTTTTTAAAAATGACAAGTATATATGAGGAGCCCAGAAGCCAAGGGGTACAAGTGACAAAATGTCGATTTGGAGTAAATTGAGTTTAAAGATAATTGATGTTAAATTGGAACATCAATAACAATTCACTAAATTGAAATAGGAAACATCTGCTTGTTGCATTCTAATCTTTGAACTCTCATTTCAATAACTGTTAAAAAATAGAGTACAATTTTCTTTAAATGTATAATTAATGAATATTGTTTGTTTTTCGAAAAAAGTGGTTTATCTCTATAACTTCCCAAATAATCAGAAAATGACCTATATTTCTTTACCTGAAATGAAAAAAATATATATTTCCAGATACACTATGCACTTAACTCAATTTTTTTAATTTTGTCACTTATACTTCTTGGCTTCTGGGGTTCTCATATATTAGAAATCGTTTTACATATCAATATTAAAAAATATATAATTAAGAAACGTCTTGTACCATGTAAAGTTGAAACTTGTTGTTTTTTAAATCTAATGTGTTTCCTCATATTGTTTTTTAAATTCATTGGACTTAATCCTGGGTAATCCTGCCCTAGAGTTTACCAGTAAACTGACTGTAATAATATCAATCACAGACAGACACAGGTGTGATATTATTATTTTTCATTTATTTACGTTTTAATTACGGAATAAAAAATTAAATATTACAGCTGTATCCTTAGAAACGAAGTAGATTTTTTCGTTTTTAAATAGATTAAATACGTATGAAACATGAAATTTGGAAAATAGTTAAAACAACAAAATATAATAGAAAAGTTCCATAGTTCCGTATTTATTTTTTATGTACGTAATAATAGGTGTTAAATAATAAAAGTTAAATTAACCCATTAAAACCAAGCGGTAATATATGACACCAGGGCATGTTCAACCATATTTTTGTCTGAATGTTTGAATATTTTTTGAACGGAGATATCTCTATTTCATGATTTAAATTTGCGATAAAATCAAACAAAAAATGCTATTTAATAATAATAATAATAATAATAATAATAATAATAATAATAATAATAAAACGTGGTTTGAAATACAAGTTTTACAGATTAAAAAGGAAAATAATTACAATTGTAAAATGTTAAGGGGATAGTGTAAAAAAAGTAATAGTTGGCTATCTTTCTTTCTCGGAGTTTAAAACTTATAATGTATGAAATTTACTTTAGAACAGGAGACGAAATGATTTTATAAACAAAGTAATTAAAAAATATTCGCACAGATTATATGAATTGTGTATGTCATACATCATACCATTAAAAAAAAATATTTCCGTATATGTCTTATGCGAATAATGGTTTAATTTTTTTCGCAACATTGCGAATGGGCATTAGCTCAAAATAAAACAAAATACATAAGAAAAAATAATGTAATTACAGCCAAATGACTTAGCAGAATTGTACAAATGGTTTTATTTTGAGATTCTTTTTGGCTATTTTCCAGCTTACAACCATTTATAAATGAATAATATATATATATATATATATATATATTTGCTTATGAACAGTTGAACAAATGCCTTATGTTTGGATGTTTGTTCTGCAAAAATTGTGTACCTTAACCATTAAGGTGATAAATGGCTTCATTTATTTTATTGTTATTATTACATTGATTTCTTTTCTGCAAATAGTTTATTTTTTATTTATTTTTTATATTTTTATGTTTTGAAATGGCTTTTTATCTAAACCGCAATTTTAATACTATTTATCTCAAAACTTTCCGAAATACAAATAACTAGAATTCAGGTAGAGAAAATAAATTGAAGAGATGTTTAAATTTTTAAATGTCAATTTTAAAGTGAGCATCTTAAAATAAAATGATTATCATAAGAGTTTTTGTTTAACTAAAATGTTTTTATTTTGTTTATTATGTTAAAATAATAAAATGATTTTTGTATTTCTAATTTGCGTTTAATAGGCATGAATATTTTTTTCATCTATTTATAGAAGAAGATGTTTATTTGAAAAAGAAAAAAAAAAAACTAAGAAGAAATAATAATTTTTAAGAACACATACTCCTCCCCTTTTTTATTCTAATGAAAAATAAATTGAATAAAACTTGCAATTTCAAATCTGATTCTAGAACCCGCATTTAAATAAAATCTTATAATCCTTATTTTGTTTCGTGTTTCATTCCTGTCACATAAATTTCCCCTGAACGCAATGTTTAGGTTATAATTGTACGATTTCGGGTTTAAAACTAAATATTTACCTTACAATTTTAAAACAGAACTTAGTATTTTATTGGGGACATTTATATAAAGATGTAAGTAATGTTTTATGTATGTATAGATATATATGTACATATATAATTAAGATCTATATCATCATAACATCATCCCAAAAATGGCTTAAAGATGTAAGCGTGCTCCGGCCTCAATCTTTCTCTTTCGTGGCATTTATATACACTGTAAAAAAAATTCTGTAGAGGTACTAAACTTTTTCTAGGAAACTGGGATTCCAAGAACTTTTCCTGTAACGGTAACAGCAAAAATTCTAGTTTTAGAATCAGTTACATGGATTTTTCTTGTTATCGTTACATGAAAAGTTCTTGGAATCCCAGTTTCCTAGAAAATGTTTAGGACCTTTACAGAATTTTTTTACAGTGTATATCTTTTTTATTTAGGGTTATAATTAAAGCTTGCTTTGAGTATGCGACAGAATCCAAACTTTTCAAGTATTACTATCATTTCCTTCCGTAATTTTTTATATTGTTCAATATTAGCATAAGCCGAAGTTCTCATCTGATGCAATAGTTTATTATTTTGTCCATTATTGAACATCCTTCGATACTCTGCAAGAATTTCATGTTTGAGGATAGTATTTGTATTGCGTTTTTTTGTCAATTGTCCATGTTTCGATTTCGTTTAGTAAAGATAATATTGACATTATTCTAAAAAAAAACCTTACAATTGTGCTTTTTTGCATTTTGAGGATTACTTTTTATATTACTACATATGTAATAAAAATTATATAGATTATTTTGTTTATCGTTGTCATAGTCATAAGACATATCACATTCTAGACAATTAAAATGTGAAATAGAATATAGGCTGAATTATTCTCTATATTTACTCACAATATGAATCCGGATTATATGGAAAAAAATTCCCAAATATTTATATAAGTATGCTATAAAGTCTTTTAGCTAAGCAAAAATATGCACAAAAACTTTTAAAATAGGCATAAAATTATTCAAATAGGCAAAAATAAGCAGTAGAGAATTTTCTCTAACTGCACTGTAAAAAAAAAAAAAAAAATCTGTAAAGGTACTGAACATTTTCTAGGAAACTGGGATTCCAAGAACTTTTCATGTAACGGTAACAGGAAAAATCCATGTAACCGATTCTGAAACTTGAATTTCTGCTGTTACCATTACATGAAAAGTTCTTGGAATCCCAATTTCCTAGAAAATGTTTAGTACCTTTACATATATATTTTTTTTTTTTACAGTGTGGTAATTTCAAGTAAAAGTCACGTATTTTCACTATATAAAAATGCACGAGCACCTAAAATTTTTGACTTTCATAAGAAATTGCCCTTTTGTGGTATGTTTTTCAACTTGTTTAGTAAAATGCTTTGCAAGTATAACTCAAGATGAAATTCGAATCAGTTTATTTATTTTGAAAAAGTCTTAGTTACTGGTCTAATAAAAGGTAATTTTAATCATTTTTTTCAGTGGCTGTTGACAGATGACGATAATAATTTTTATATAATTAAAAAAAAATCAAAAAAATATTAGCTCTTTTAAAGTTAAAAGATGCAATTGGAAATGTTCAAGGTAACAAGTAAGATATGGACAATGTTTCATACAAACATCAGTTCATAATACCCATACACAGTTTAAGGAAAATATTTAGAATATTAATTTTATAATATTACCAGGTACTCCTTGAATGCAGAATGGAATTTTGTTAAACAAAATACAGGGAATAATTACATCTACAGAGAAGAAACAACATTACTTCATTTTTGAAATTTATTGATTCTGTATAGTTCAATATAAACATTAAAAACTTTGTCAAAAAACATTTCAAAGAGCGACAAAGGGAGTAATAAAAAACTAAGATGACATATATAGTATAAAAGAAAAAATATTTAATTATACTATTGAAGGTAACCAATGTCCTCTACAATCCTTTCTATTATAATTTGAAAAATTTAATTCTCACTGAGATTTTTATTGATAAAAGGAATATTTGACAATTAACACAAATACATACTTCGAGATAGATACAGCTATTTTTTTAAAATGATGATTGTGTTACATATTACATTTATCAGCTTAGCTCTTCTAAAATTTATCAAAAAACACTAAATGGTATGTGGAATAAAATTTTCAAGCAAGTATTTTACTTGAAATGTAAACAAAGAAATATGTTAAAATTGTTATATCGCCCGAGAAGCGAAGAAATTTAGAAAGTTATTTAAAGTTAACCTCACAAGCTATTGCTGTATTAGAGGTTAAAATTAAATGTAAATATAATTTTTTTTTAATTTACAGATTAAATAATTTGAAATAAGAAATCTATAAAAAATTTAATGTACTTATTAAAACTTATGACTGAACCTTTAGTTCTCAGATTCTTCTATTTTTCTGAAAAAAGTAATTGATATTATTTATCGGTATAATAATGTGAATAATAGAAAAGAAATTTAAAATATTCCATAAAATTTGATACATTATCGTGTATGCCATATGTACGCCACTAAAGTTTTAAACGATTATATTGCTATATTTTGTAACTAGATGAACATAAGTTATTTAATTTTGCCTGATTAATACTTTGCTTACTTTGTTTGCTATATTTTGTAACTAGATGAACTTAAGTTATTTAATTTTGCCTGATTAATGCTTATTTCACATTAATATTTCGAAGTATTCTGTAAAAATTATGAAAATAAATCTTACCTTCAAATTTTATTTTTTTCTGAAGAACGAATTATAATTTTTTTTATCTAGGATAGCAAACTGACATGGACAAAATAATTGTTTTGAAGATGTATTTTTTAAATGCTCTATCAAAATTCTTTTTATTGTTCCTGATTAGGTACACAGAACATATTGTTCAAATTCAAGTCACATAATGTAAATTAAAATGTTTTTAAGTAAGGTACCCTGGGGTAATAACGCCAGGCGGGGTAATAACGCCAAGTGCTTATATTTTGCATAATTATGAAATAATCAGGTAAGTGACACCCATGTGCTCTGCGCAGAAGGGTTTTGAGTCATATAAATCGCAAAAAACAGCTTCAAGTTAATTTGTTTCATTTTTAAGTCTTATTGTTTTTACAAACAACTAAAATTAACGCTTGATCTAAAATTTGCGAGATACGTTTTGTGATGTGAAGACTATCTTTTTATCCGGAAATACTTTGTTAATTACATAAATTTGTAGTGCATTTCATGTACTTTTAAAATGTTGTTGAAGATTTTAGATATCTTCTCGAGATAATTTGTAATTTAAAATGTACTGCGCAATAACTATACCGGGGTAATAACGCCAATCCTTGACTTTAGTATCCCGGTTGATTCCCTACAATGGCCGAGCTACATCCTAAATACTGATTCAAATAAACACAGTTAAAACTGTCCAATGTTTCTCATATTTCTATTTAAGCGGTCCTTTTTAAGCAAAAAGAAGCTCACGGTCTGATATTCTTTTGCCTCATCCCCTCCTCCCACACCACACCTTTATTTTTCTTACACTTTCACAAAAAATTGAACATTTTCAATAGCTTAGAATGCAATTTGTCAATTTCTAAGTTTGTAGAGTTTGTATTTTTAGAACTGGGCTATCTACATGCAATTATTCCATCTTATTTCATAGTTTTGTTTGCATGGCGTTATTGCCCATATAGGTGGGTAATAACGCCAAATAGCATTGGTCAAGAAAAAACGCCATTACATTTTATGAATACATATCTGTTAAATTATTTTATTTTATATAGATAGTCAATGAGTTGCTGTATCCGATCCTATATTTGTTTAAAAAATACAATCTAAAACTAAGCCGTGAAAATTGGTAGAACCTTAACGTGGCGTTATTACCCCAGGGTACCTTATTACCAGATATAGCACAGGGATTTAAAGATAAATGGATTGATACATGAAATGTTAAGAACCTAAATAAACTATCAATTTTTATAATATCATCTGGAACGCTGGTCATTTTCACTAAAACTACTAAAATACTATTACTGCTCTAAAATTGTACTTAATTAAAAAATATGTTTTTAAAGAAGTTTCTAAACTATAATTATAAACTAGCAGGATCTTCTGAGATAAAAAAAAATAATATATGGCTTTTTCTTAAACACTGGAAATTCAAATCAAAGAAGTAAGACAAGAGAAATATTCTGCTTATTCTTAAACTACATCTGTTTTATCATTTTTAGTTAATTTTATTATCGAAGCAGTTTTACATTTTTAGAAAATCCGAAGGAAAGTAAAAACAAAACATTCTAAGGTGTCATTCAAATATATTATTTAGTTATGAGCTTGTTTTGTAAATTACACTTACAAAACTAGGAAGAAATATTAAATAAAACACAAAGAGTTAGAAATTTCAGATGAGCAATCCATCATATTAAACTAAATTTTCTTTTTAGCATAAAAGAACATTTTTTACATATGTATGACTTTCTATAATGCTAACATGAAAGTACGATATTAAAAAAAGATTTTTTTCTAAATATATATATATATATATATATCTTCTTATGAAAAATTTGATAAATTAAGATTGATGACCGCACATTTATGCTTTTTTATAAATTAAAAAAAACCCACTTATTATGAATTGTTGCGTTTTTCTAGGATTTTAAAGAAGAGTTTTTTTAATAAATAGAAAGAAATTATGCATCATATAAACATATTAAAATCAAAAATACACTAACATAAAGAACAAGTAATTATTAAATGTTTTTAATAAATATTTCCATGAATGGATATTTTCCTATTATGAGATACAATATATATATATATATATACAGGGTGTCCCAAAAGGTTGTTTACAAACTTAACATGCTGGTCTGTCATATCATGATGAACAATATTAAATAGGAAACTAAGGGTCCCAAACGTCTTCCAAAGGAGATATGCGCCATTAAAGTTTAGGGTCCAAAAATTCAAATGATTATAAAAGATAGAAAAATTGGTCGATTCATTTGCGGTTTTCACTAAAACTATTCTTTATGTCAGTACTTTCTTGAAAATAAATTATAAAGATAAATTTCAAAAAATGTCGATAGAGGGCCGAAGATGTCGAAGATGTCGAAGAAAAATGTCGATAGAGTTTGGAGTAACGATAAACTAGTTTTACCATTATTTTTTGCATCTCATTAAATTTTTTTAGAAGCTTAGACATAAACTGAAATTTTGAGCTCAAAATCTAAATCGTTGGAAGTGGTTAAGTAGCGCAAACTGGATTGCGGGGGGGGGGAGGTTCAAATTTCAAATGACTATAAAAAACGAAAAAATTGGTCAATTGATTTGCGATTTTCACTAAAATTATTCTTTATGCCAGTATTATCTTGAAAATAATTTATAAAGATAAAATTTAAAAAATGCCTATAGAGGGTGCTTTAGATTTTGGAGTAACGTACAACTATTTTTTTTTTCGTTATTTTTTGCATCTCATAAATTTTTTTTAGAAGCTTAGACATAAACTTAAATTTTGAGATGAAAATCTGAATCGTTGGGAATGGTAAAGTAGCGCAAACTGAACTGTGTTCAATGAGGGTGGAGAGGTTCAAATTTCAAATGATTATAAAAAACGGAAAAATTGGTCGGTTTTCACTAAAATTATTCTTTATGTCAATATTTCCTTGAAAATAAATTTTTAAAGATAAATTTAAAAAAATCCGTTAGAGGGCACCTTAAACTTTAGAATAACCAATAATTATTTTAAACCTTTTTTTTTAATTAAATGCTTGCAAAACTTTAGACTTGAATTTTGTGCTCAAAATCTAAATCGATAGGAGGGATTAAGAAGCGCAAACTGAACTGTGTTCAGGAGTTGAAATGTTACCTTCCCCACCCCTCGAATGCAGTTCAATTTTTGGCCGCTTAATTACTCACAACGATGCAGATTTTGAGCACAAAATTTAAGTTTGAACTTTTACAAGCATTTTATTAGATATAAAAAATAACTGTTAAAAATAGTTGTTGGTTACTGTAAAGTTTACGGCGCCCTCTGACGGAATTTTTTGAAAGCTATCTGTAAAATTTATTTTCAAGAAAATATTGATATAAAGAATAGTTTTAGCGAAAACCGACCAATTTTTCCGTTTTTTATAATCATTTGAAATTTGAACCTCCCCATCCCCATTGAACACAGTTCAGTTTACGCTACTTAACCACTCCCAACGATTCAGATTTTTATCTCAAAATTTAAGTTTATGTCTAAGCTTCTAAAAAAATTTTATGAGATGCAAGAAATAACGGAAAATAATAGTTGTACGTTACTCCAAAGTCTAAAGCGCCCTCTATCGGCATTTTTAAAATTTTATCTTTATAAATTATTTTCAAGATAATACTGATATAAAGAATAATTTTAGTGAAAGTCGCAAATCAATTGACCAATTTTTCCGTTTTTATAATCATTTGAAATTTTGGACCCCAAACTTTGATGGCGCATATCTCCTTTAGAAGACGTTTGGGACCCTTAGTTTCCTATTTAATATTGTTCATCATGATATGACAGACCAGCATGTTAAGTTTGTAAACGACCTTTTGGGACACCCTGTATATATATATATATATATATATATATATATATATATATATATATATATATATATATATACAGGGTGTTTCTAAATTCATGGTACAAACTTTAAGGTGTGATAGTACACATCAAGACAAACAATATTAAATAGGAAACTTAGGGTCCCAAACGTCTTCCGAAGGAGATAGGCCCCATTAAAGTTTAGGGTCCAAAAATTCAAATGATTATAAAAAACAGAAAAATTGGTCGATTCGTTTGCGGTTTTCACTAAAACTTTTCTTTATGTCAGTATTGTCTTGAAAATAAATTATAAAAATAAATTTCAAAAAATGCCGATAGAGGGTGCTTTAGACTTTGGAGTAACGAACAACTATTTTTACCGTTATTTTTTGCATCTCATAAATTTTTTTTAGAAGCTGAGACATAAACTTAAATTTTGAGATGAAAATCTGAATCGTTGGGAGTGGTTAAGTAGTGCAAACTGAACTGTGTTGAATGGGGGTGGGGAGGTTCAAATTTCAAATGATTATAAAAAACGGAAAAATTGGTCGATTCGTTTGCCGTTTTCGATAAAACAATTCTTTATGTCAATATTTCCTTGAAAATAAATTTTAAAGATTAATTTAAAAAAATACCGTTAGAGGGCGCCTTAAACTTTAGAGTAAGCAAGAACTATTTTTAACCGTTATTTTTTGTACCTAATTAAATGTTTGCAAATGCTTAGATTTAAATTTTGAGCTCAAATTCTAAATCGATGAGAGGTGTTAAGAAGCGTAGACTTAACTGTGTTCAGGAGTTAAAATGTTACCCTCCCCACCCCTCGAACACATTTCAATTTTCCGCTACTTTATTACTCACAACGATGCAGATTTTGAGCTCAAAATTTAAGTTTGAACTTTTACAAGCATTTAATTAGATACAAAAAATAACGGTTAAAAATAGTTGTTGTTTACTCTAAAGTTTAAGGCGCCCTCTAACGGTATTTTTTGAAATTAATCTTTAAAATTTTTTCAAGGAAATATTGACATAAAGAATAGTTTTAGTGAAAACGGCAAACGAATCGACCAATTTTTCCGTTTTTTATAATCCTTTGAAATTTGAACCTCCCCCACCCCCATTGAACACAGTTCAGTTTGCGCTACTTAACCACTCCCACGATTCAGATTTTCATCTCAAAATTTAAGTTTATGTCTAAGCTACTAAAAAAATTTTAAGAGATGCATAAAATAATGGTAAAAAATAGTTGTACGTTACTCCAAAGTCTAAAGCGCCCTCTATCGGTATTTTTTGAGTTTTATCTTTATAATTTATTTTCACGATAATACTGACATAAAGAATAATTTTAGTGAAAACGGCAAACGAATCGACCAATTTTTCCGTTTTCTAAAATCATATGAAATTTGAACCTCCCCCACCCCCATTGAACACAGTTCAGTTTGCGCTACTTAACAACTCCCATGATTCAGATTTTCATCTCAAAATTTAAGTTTATGTCTAAGCTTCAAAAAAAAATTAATGAGATGCAAAAAATAACGGTAAAAATAGTTGTTCTTTACTCCAAAGTCTAAAGCACCCTCTATCGGCATTTTTTGAAATTTATTTTTATAATTTATTTTCAAGACAATACTGACATAAAGAAAAGTTTTAGTGAAAACCGCAAACGAATCGTACAATTTTTCTGTTTTTTAAAATCGTTTGAATTTTTGGACCCTAAACTTTAATGGCGCTTATCTCCTTCGGAAGACGTTTGGGACCCTTAGTTTCCCATTTAATATTGTTTGTCTTGATGTATACTATCACCCCTTAAAGTTTGTACCATGAATTTAGGAACACCCTGTATATATGTATATATATACATATATATATATATATACACTATATTGCCATTGATTATGGGACACTTGCGATTTTAGACATTTTACTAAATATCTAGAAAAATACATGAGGAATCATCTCGAAACTCTTAGTGTATAAATATAATAGTATACGTCATATATCTCCGTGAAGATTTTTTACCGAAACGTCATAGGGGACCGTCAACAAATTAAAAAACAATGAATATCTTTTGAATAACCCTGTCAAAACTAATGTAGCAAAAGCGCTCAAACTCTAGATTATGATTGAATGCCTTATTGTAATACACTGTGTTCATTTTTATGCAAATAGCATGCACACTCGGAGAGTAATTAAGGTTTTTATAAAAATGGTCCCAAATTTGTCCAGGTTTTTCCATTATAATTTTCAGAGTTCTTAATATAAAATAATATTTTTTTCAGAAAATATGACAAACAACATTGCACATAGTACACTGCAATCAGAATTAAAAAATAATAAAAATTGTATGAAAAATGAGTAGGTTTACTATATAATTTTTTACTGCGCATGCGTCAAAGATATCATAATTTCATTTGCATATTATGTTAGCTAAATGTATAGAGCAACTTTTGTAAAAGTCTCAAAATCATAGCTTGAAAATTCTGAAAGTAATCGTCTATAGAAAAAGGACAAAATCCGTTGTTTCCAAAATGAAGCAAAAAAATGAGGGATTTTATCCAAATGCAGTAGTACATCCCATATTGTGTATTCTATATTGACACTAATCAATGAATATATGGATACAACCCCTCTTGTTTTTGCTTCATTTTGAGAATAACGGATTTTCGACTTATTCAATTGACGATTATTGTCAGAATTTTCAAGTTATGATTTTGTGACTTTCACAAAAGTTGCTCTATACATTTAGCTAACATAATATGCAAATGAAATCATGATATCGTTGACGCATGCGCAGTAAAAAGTTATTTAGTAAACCAACTCATTTTTTATATAATTTTCATAATTTTTTAATTCTGATTACAGGGTACTGTGTGCAATGTTGTTTGTCATATTTTCTGAAAAAAATAATATTTTATATTAAGAACTCTGAAAATTATAAGGAAAAAACTTGGAAAAATTTGGGATCATTTTTATAAAAACCTTAATTATTCTGCGAGTATGCATGCTATTTGCATAAAAATGAACAAGGCTTATTACAATAAGGCATTCAATCACAATCTAGAATTTGAGCGCTTTTGCTACATTAGTTTTGACAGGGTTATTCAAAAGATATTCATTCTTTTTTAATTTGTTGACGGTCCCCTTTGGAGTTTCGGCAAAAAATTTTCACGGAGATGTATGACTTATACTATTATATTTATACACTAAGAGTTTCGAGATGATTCCTCATGTATTTTTCTAGATATTTAGTAAAATGTCTAAAATCGCAAGTGTCCCATAATCAATGGCAATATAGTGTATATATATATATATATATATGTATGTATATATATATATATATGTATATATATATATATATATATATATATATATGTATATATATATATATATGTATGTATATATATATATATATATATATATATATATATATATATATATATATATATATATATATATATATATATATATATATATATATGCATAGATATTATTATTGTATATTTCTTCAGCATTTCTTACTCTGTAAATTTACATAAATTTCATTGATTAATAAGAGTTTTAAATCATTAAAATTAAGAACGAATCTACTAAAATCATAAATATACAATATGAAAAACAAAAAACAAAAAAGAAAAAGAAAAATGTCATATCAATCGAACTTTTGAAGTAAATATATCTTTAGAATATCTGTAATCGTAAACTGTTAAAATCTTCGTATACCCATAATTATTCATCAGAAATTTGTGTTTTCAAATGACTCATGGTACAGATATTTACTCTAGATGGCATATTATAGTTTCTTACGAAGTTTAAAGAAAAACCTGTTGTAGAATCGATTTATTAAAAATTGTTAATATGATGTTCTTAATAGTAAAGAGCGACAGAAACAGGTTTTTAAAACCAACTTCGAATTTCGGTAATCTTCCTATTTCCACAAAAAAAAAAAAAAAAAAAAAAAAAAAAAAAAAAAAAATCTGAAAAAATTGTAGGTAATTAATATTAATATATAACACATGTTTATTAAATATGAATAATTACTAATTACGTGAATGCGTCGCACAAGTTGGCTCTCTGCGTATCTCATCACATCTTCTATTTTAATATGATATTAACTGTTATTAATTCATCAAAGATACAGGTAGGTTAAATAAAAAAATGTTCACGTTAAACTAGAATTTATCTATTATTTTTAAGAGTGCAGCATTTAATGAAAACGTGAAAAAAACATCTATATGCATTGTTTGCTTTATATTTTGCACTTTCGTTTTTAGTCAATGATAACTTATAATTGTAAACAGCGAAGTTCATAGCTATAAATAACGATTGTGTCTAAGAATATCTAAAGAGTAAAGAATAAAAAAAATATCTTTCTTCATTTGTATGCCTTACATTAACATTCGCATATTCGCAAGGGAATTGAGATTATTTCATCCCAAAATTTTGTTATGAATTCTCATTCTGTATAACTTTATTCGTCTATAGACTATTTTGTTTTGGTGCTTTTTCTTGTAAAACTACTTTATAAAACGGATTATTTCTTCCAAAACCTATGTTATGGACTCCCATTCTGTATAATTTTATTCGTCAATAAACTATGTGTTTTCGGTGTCTTTTTTTATAAAACGGTTTAGCCGGATAAGCAAAATGGTCCCCACGGCCGATGTTTGATATAACACGTACGGTGTTATAAGCATTTTACTTTTTTCAAAAACATTTTACTTTTTTCTTTGCATTTTACTTTGTAAAAAGCATTTTACTTTTTTCAGTTGATATGTGAAAATAAATTATTTAATTTTTTTAAATTATGATTGTAAAACATATTCAAGAAATGCTTCTTTAACTGAATTAAAATGTGTTAAAAGTTCTTTCCACAAATAATACTGTCTATTAGTTTTATCTTATTCTAATTTATCTTCATGATAACAGAAAAGAGCTTTTAGTTTAATGAACTTCTAATACTGATTTATATTTCGTTTTTCACGGGTGAATTAAATCCATGAAATGAACATAACTGTTTTTACAATTTACTATTAAATATTCCAAAATATTTAAAACCTAATTATTATAGATATGCTAACTAGAGTTATTCCACGAAATCTTGATGATCACAACTTGTAATATTGTATGAGTAAAAATGTATGATTATTATTTGTTCTAATACATGTAATAATACAGATATAATGCCTGAATTTCAATTTTTTTAAAATGCATTTTCACTAAATTTTGTAGAATCAATATTAAATATTAAAATTATTAAACACACTACAAAAGGCACACATAGAGATAAATGTTTATGATCAAGTCACTAAGTTCTCAAACTGTCCTCTGAAAATTTTAGAACTGAGCAACATAGAGCAACATACTATGTACTAAAAATTGTAATGAAACATTACTTAACCCCCTTCGTGACGAGTTTTTTTTTATAACCACTTTTATTTGTTTTGTGACCAGTGATAAAATATAGTTTATCACTGGTTTCCCAAAGCAGAAATTTTTGTCTAATTGAATCGGAAAAATGCTCAGATTAAATAAGTTAAAATTTACAGTAAAATTTTCCTAGTGAGAATAATCAAGGATTCGGAGCATCTTATGCGTCAAATATACCATCGCGCGTGCCCAAGTTTTTAACCCTTCGGAATCCGGGCTTATTACGCAAATTTTATTCTATTACCACGACTTATATATATAAAAAAACTTTCCTTGAAATAGACAATTTCAAAAATTCTGATTAAATAAGGGAAATTTTATTTTCTTTTATTACTGTTGCCAAAAACAAATTTTGGAAGGAAAAATGATGTCTCCGCAGCGAAGACAACGGGTGCCAAGGGTTAATACTGCAAGGGTCACCAAAATCTATCCAATAAAACTCAAGCTATAAGTAGTGCGATCGAAATTTTTGTTTGCATTATATATATATATTGACAGAGAGAGAGAGAGAGAGAGAGAGAGAGAAATTTATAGTGGAATATTTTTCTGACTGACACTAGGAAATTATCGTTCTAAGTTTTTGAGTTCTTACTGAGCACAGTTCTAATTCTTTTATCAATTAAAGAAAATACCAATTATTTACTTTTACTTTTATTAATGTGACTAACTAATTGTAACACCAGTAAGTGTCTTTCTTCTTATGAGTTTATATTATATTGAATCAACAAGGAAAGTTTTCCGCCAAAATAAATTTCTTGATAAAGTGTACGGCTAGTAACCAATCTGTGATTTTCTACAAAAATCTGGTAGTTTTTCTGTACTTTCGGCTCCGAAATATGGAGACCGAGAGTCCAAAAAAAAAGATAAACCTCATTTTCATTTCTGTGCAAAGTTAAAGATAGAACCATCAAGATAAAGCTACAGGTGCGGAATCTCGTAGAAGTCTGAAGGGGCGATTTCAGCGCTATATGGTGGGTGTGACTGTTGCGGTTACTCATTGCCACTGCCATATATTTATTCAATTTAATTTATCAAGTATTTTATTAATCTTTATTCATTTATTATTAAAATTCGCATTCTAAAATTTATTTTAATTCTCGCCTTTATTAAAATGCTTTCCCTGTAATGTTTTATTTCTTACGTAACTTTTCGTTTATTTCAAAATGATAAAATGATTTGGAATTTGTTACTTCCGGCAGAGGTTTGTTCTAGAACATTCTCCTATATTCCAAAGCGATGTCACTTCCGTATTTATAACCCCTCCCCCGACCAATCGGATTAAATTCTGCTGATACGTATTTTAAAATAAGTGAATGGTTGTCTAATTTATTGGCAGCGCATCTTTAAGGTGCTATAAAATTTTAATCTTGAAAATTCAGTTTTACTATCAGCATTTACTCGTTTGGCTTATCTCTTCATCGCCACTTCTCAAACCCTGCCAATTGGCGGATTATGGGATTATGGCTACCCCCTCCCTTCGCTGCTGCTTTTTTTTTTTTTTTTGCTCGGTATAGAATCAGAGAGCCCGTGTTTTGAGACAGCGATGATTGTTCTTTAAAAAGACGTAATGCAGTGTCTATTTAAAAACGAAAAATAATTTGAAATTAAAAAGAAAATTCTTAGAATAATGATGTTGTGGTGCGCGTCCCTCACTTCGCTTTTTTTATGACATGCTACATTAGTTATGTACAAAGAATACTTCAATGCTCCAAGCATGTCATTCCTAAATCCTCCAAGAGCATTTTTGTACATTTCAAGTATATTTTCAGTCAACAAAATTATATTTTAAAAAATATAATGATACTGAGATCAAACCATAATCTGATGCAATTGTTTCGTCCTCCTGCGAATAATAAATAAAGGTGTTTAATTGAAATCAGACGACTTTGCAAGGCTTTAATGGGGAATTCTCAACAATTTCATTCTAAGGTAGCCTGGGATAATAACGCCACGTTAAGCTTCTACCAATTTTTACGGCTCAGTTTTAGTTTGTATTTTTCAAACAAATATATGATTTGATACAGCAACTCTTTGATTATCTATATAAAAAAAATTATTTAACAGATATGTATTCATAAAATGTAATGGTGTGGTTTCTTGACTAATGCTATTTGGCGTTATTACCCACCTATATGGGTAATAACGCCATGCAAACAAAACTATGAAATAAGATGGAATAATTGCATGTAGATTGCCCATTTCTAAAAATACAAGCTGTACAAACTTAGAAATTAACAAATTGCATTCTAAGCTATTGAAAATTATTGTGCTGTACATTTTAAATTACAAATTATCTCGAGAAGATATCCAAAATCTTCAACAACATTTTGAAAGTCCATGAAATGTACTACAAATTTATGTAATTAACAAAGTATTTCCGGATAAAAAAATAGCCTTCACGTCACAAAACGTATCTCGCAAATTTTAGATCAAGCGTTAATTTTAGTTGCTTGTAAAAACAATAAGACCTAAAAATGAAACAAATTAACTTGAAGCTGTTTTTTGCTATTTATATGACTCAAAACCCTTCTGCGCAGAGCACATGGGTGCCATTTACCAGATTATTTCATAATTATGCAAAATATTAGCACTTGGCGTTATTACCCCGCGTGGCGTTATTACACCAGACCACCTTATATCCTACCACTGCCTGCTACGCCTGACAGCAAATTAAATGTTCTACGATTTAGCGATGGTTAAAAATAGTACATTAAAAATACTACATAGCACTTGCAATGTGTATTGTTATGAAACAGAACACCTCCTATATATAAAACGCCTGTGCAATGGTACTATAAACTATGCTACAAAAAAAGCACAGTTTAAGAGAGGAATGACCAGGAAATAAACTACGCTAATTACCACGTTTTGTTATACTTGCGAAAGACAACCGTTATATGTTTACTGTATTTTATTAAAACCCATTACAATGTTAGTACCAAATATTTAGTATATTCTTGATAAAACACTGAAATTACTTAAAATTTAATTAGAATACATCTTTTTAAATTTACATCATATTTTATGTCAGCTACCGATGACAGACGCGGCCTAAACGGAACGTTCAGTGAAAGACACATGTGACGTGGCACTCAACATATTAAAGACGAGGATTTTTAACAGAAATCACAATTTACGTCTAGTTTGTAAAATAGTTATTTTTCCCTGAAAAACAGACAGCAATAATCATATGAGCTTATACTGTAAAAAAAGACTTTTGCTTCAAATTCTGGGAAAATTTAATATAACTATAAACGAAAATATGCATTTACATCTTTCGAATTACACAATATTTCGAAAATTATTATTTATCTTTTTCAGACTGAAAAAGGAAACAGTTTGATGTACAGATAATTTCTTATTCTAGTACTAATTATAGAAAAGTTCTTTTTTATTTTTTCTTATATATTATTAATCGGTTTTCATAACGTGAAACGTAGGTTTTGAGGATGATATCATATTAGTAAGCTTATCCTTATGCTCAACAAATTTGATAAAAATGCAGCATTGATATTATTATTTAAGTTATTATTATAATAATTATTATTATTATTGTTGCCATTTGAGAAAAAGACGAGTTTGTACGCACTTATACAAAGCTAAATTTAGTGGGAAAGCATATACAGGGTGAATCAGCTCGTCAGTGACAAACTTTAAGGATCGATAGAGCACACCTAGACGAACATTTTTGAATAGGGAATGTAGGGTCCCTGACGCGATGGTAAGGCGCTAGGCGCTTTCGAAAATTTGGGTGCCGAAATTCGAAACGTCATAAAAATTAGGGAAATGGTTAGATTTTCTTGCTTGTTGCGTCGAAATGATTCTGTTTGTTTAGACTTTCTTCAGTACCAATTTGATAAGCGTATCTTTTAAAACATGGATAGGGGGCGCTGCAGACTTTGGAGAGCTAGACAACAACTTTAAGCCCGTTATTTTGATAATTTAACACATGCTCGCCAAAGTTTATACTCTAACTTAAACTTTGAACCCAAAAGTAGAGCCCTGCAAAAAGCGTAAGAGCCGGAATAAAATGTCAAAGTACAGGGTGGTCGAAACTCGAAGGCTCCTAAGAGATAAACAAACAGATTTCTTGACTTATGGCATGCATTTTCATGATTCTGTTTGCTGGGGCTCTCTGAAACTCAGTTGAACGGTACAAAAAGAAACATCGATAGGGGGCGCTTTGGGCAAAAAACATAATTCGTTGACATTTCGGACGCTAACTGGAAACGGGGCGCTACGATCAGTTAGAAACAAAACAAGAGAGTAATTTACTTATCATAAGAAGCTATTAAAACTGCAGTTTGTTTGTTTTTTTTAACAAACATAGCTGGTTTCAATCATGCACAATGCGCGCAATAAAATTTACATAAGGTGCTTTTTGCTGATTTATGCAAAAGATATCGTACCATATCGATATGCAAAAGATACGTAATGCGTAGACGACAACGCGAGATGACGTAGTTGTATGCGCAGACACGTCTTTTGAACGTGCGGTACCTACTTAAGCTTCGGGTTACTTGTCTGCAGATCGGTAGTAGGATGGAACGGTACACAAACTCTGAATTGGCTGACATGCATTTGGCGTATGGCGCTGCTGGTTGTAATGGACGAGCCGCTCAGCGGTTGTACGCCGAGCGTTACCCCAACAGGCAAATCCCCTGCCATGCCTTCTTCGCTCGAGTACACCAGAGGTTGTCCACAACGGGATCTTTCGACGGAGGCAGGCCTGAACGGGAGCGATCAGTGAGCACCCCCGACAACGAAGAGGCTGTGCTTAATTTGGTTGAGGACAACCCAGGTCTTAGCACGAGAGATATCGCCAGACATGTTGGCATTTCGCAAGCAACTGCGTGGCGCATCTTACGTTCCCGGAATCTGCACCCCTACCACATCCAGCGGGTGCAGTTGCTCAGAGAGCAGGATTTTGGCCCTCGAGTGGAATTCTCAAGATGGTACTTGGCGATGAGATCCAGGGATCCCCGTTTTGTAAACAGCATTTTGTTTACGGACGAGTCCACCTTCAGCCGGGAGGGAATGTGGAACGCCCACAACAGTCATGTGTGGTGTGATGAAAATCCACATGAAACCAGAAGCCGAGCAGCCCAGGAGCGTTTCTCAGTAAATGTGTGGGCCGGCATTCTGGGGGATTGCCTCATTGGCCCTTATTTGTTACCTGAACGGCTGACAGGTGGAAATTACCTGATTTTCCTGGATCAAGTGCTGCCGCAGCTTCTGGAGGAGGCGCACGTACCCGAAGGTTCGCGTCGCCAGATGTGGTTCCAGCACGATGGAGCTCCGGCGCATTACACGAACGACGTGCGTCTCCATCTAAACGCAAGGTATGGCCAGCGGTGGATCGGGCGTGGGGGTCCAGTTCACTGGCCTGCCCGATCACCAGACCTCACCTGCTTGGATTTCTTCCTTTGGGGTTACCTGAAGGCCGAGGTATACCATACACCTGTCAGCAGTGCTGAAGAACTTGTGGCGCGCATTGTGGCAGCTGCAGGGCAGATCAGAGATACTCCTGGCATTGTTGGAAACACACACTCCTCAATGCGACGGAGGTGCGAAGCCTGCATCATGGCCCAAGGTCGAAATTTCGAGCATCTTCTGTAGTGTTATTTTTTGTAAATAAATTTCCAGTATCATTGATGTTTTTGGTCTAAATTTATTCAGAAGTGTTGAGCAGAGGTAGAAAATGTGTTTTCATTATTACTAACTGATCGTAGCGCCCCGTTTCCAGTTAGCGTCCGAAATGTCAACGAATTATGTTTTTTGCCCAAAGCGCCCCCTATCGATGTTTCTTTTTGTACCGTTCAACTGAGTTTCAGAGAGCCCCAGCAAACAGAATCATGAAAATGCATGCCATAAGTCAAGAAATCTGTTTGTTTATCTCTTAGGAGCCTTCGAGTTTCGACCACCCTGTACTTTGACATTTTATTCCGGCTCTTACGCTTTTTGCAGGGCTCTACTTTTGGGTTCAAACTTTAAGTTAGAGTATAAACTTTGGCGAGCATGTGTTAAATTATCAAAATAACGGGCTTAAAGTTGTTGTCTAGCTCTCCAAAGTCTGCAGCGCCCCCTATCCATGTTTTAAGAGATACGCTTATCAAATTGGTACTGAAGAAAGTCTAAACAAACAGAATCATTTCGACGCAACAAGCAAGAAAATCTAACCATTTCCCTAGTTTTTATGACGTTTCGAATTTCGGCACCCAAATTTTCGAAAGCGCCTAGCTCCTTACCATCGCGTCAGGGACCCTACATTCCCTATTCAAAAATGTTCGTCTAGGTGTGCTCTATCGATCCTTAAAGTTTGTCACCGACGAGCTGAATCACCCTGTATATTTATAGATCCCGGCAGATGCATGTGTGATGGCGTAGGAAGACGTTATAAGACATAGTTTTCACAATGGATGCCTCTGAATAATGTCAATTTTTACAGCGGAAAATGTGGTGTCGTGTAAAATCTGTCGTTGAATATAGAATGTGTGATCGGCAGTACTCCTTCTTCCACTACGTACATCTCTAAAATTCCTGAATACTGATCTACAGGACAAAAACATGCCATACACTTTTTTTGCATTTAACGACAGATTTCCTTAGCACTCATATTTTTTCGTTGTTAGATATGGCAGCACTGCTCGTTGACGCCATTTGCGGGTATCCATAATGAGAACGATGGTTTTTAATGAGCTGTACCCCGCTGTCACATACGAATCTGTTGGATATGACGATATCGCACGCTTTTCCGACCACATTTTACCTATCATTACTCGATTAGAGACCATAGACATGCTTTCAGCCTCCTGATTGGTTGGTTTTATTTATCGATTTGATTTAGCGCCATTATCAAAACACTTAACGCTAAACAACACTTTCTTATAAAAATCGCATAAAATAAAATAACTCGTAAAGTTACTATGCGATGTATATAGAATATTGTAAAATTAAAAACTGAACAAACGTCAACAAATGTCGATTATTAATATTTAAATTTAATGTTTGTTTAGTTTTTAACTTTATAATATTATGGAGTCACTATTTAATAACCTTAATAATATTTAATAACCTTTATTATCACATTAAAATTTTTAACGTTACCTTTCATCATGAAATTGTCCAGCTTGTTTAAGATAGACTCCCTATTAGGAAAAAAAGAAAAAAAATCGTTATTTACATAAAATATTAGATATTTAAAAGTTTTTTATATATATGAATGTATACATTTCTTAAAATATATACAAATTTTAAACATTTTCGAAACTATAACTAAAATCCAATGTAACGTAACCCCCTTCCCCCCCAAAAAAAATTGCAATACATAAAAGTTGATCAAAAAATCAAGTTGAAGTTTCGTATAAGAAAACCAGGTGACGCCATTACATATTTTTTCTAACGTGTACCATTTAATTTATGCTCTCAAATGTAATAACAATCTGCGGAATTCTGAATTAATTAGTCATTTGTAAACAACTGAATTAGATTAAAATGTTGAATGTTAAGTGCTGATTCATTTATATATAAAAAAGAAAAAATATATGTACAATGGTATATTAAACTGGCGTCATAGAAATTCAAATTTCCATAGGCCTTAAACAGCAAAAAAGACGAAAGAGAAGCTAACCAATCAGGAATCCGAAGAACTCTCTATGGTCTCTAATCAAGTAAGCGAATATAAAATGCTACCTGGCACTCTGTATCGCGTATTTCAACGTGTGCAGTCATATTTTTCTTTAAATAGCGGAGTTGGTAGAGTAATGTCACTTTTATTTGGGCGAACTACATAGTTATATTATACTTTTATATATTATAAAACAATATCTTTGCGGTAAGAATTAGTTGTTTTAATGCACTATAAAAATGATGTACATTCACAAGTGTATGCAGTATAACTTTTCAGAAATACCTTTTTTTTAAATCTGAACTACAAAATCCAGAAAATATATAAAAATTGCAATAATGGTACAACTTTAGGAGAAAATCATTTTATAACCCATCCAATTCCGTTTCTTTTACTAAATTTGTCATTCAAATCTGCAATAGGTTTTCCCCATACTATGTCATGATTATATATCTTTTTTATTATGGGATGATGACGCAACAGTGCAGAAGTCACGACAAAATGCTTAGAGGATTTTTAAGCATCTTTTAATGAATTGAAGAATCTTTAACATAACATTGTGTAATATTATCTTAATTTAATGCAGCTGAAAGAAAACTGAAGGTGAATTGAATGTGCGATTAAAAGAAAAGTTGAAGAATAATTGAAAGAAAATTGATTGTGCGAATTGTAATAAATCAACATGATTAGTTTAAAATACGTTAAAATATTGAAATTTAAAAAGCTTTACTTTTCTTACTTTTACTTACTTTAAAATCTTTTCAGTTAAATATTTAGCTTCTATTAATTTTTTTTGTACAATTTTCGGGCAGGTTCCAGCTCATTTTGAACTTAAGCATATAAAGACAAAATGCTTTGTTTTTAACTAATTGTTGTATTTTCAAATTTCTGAAAAAATTTGACGTTCCCGAATAAAAAGGAAAATTGTAGATGTGTAATTTTGAAGCTTTTGAAGTTCTTTATTTAGATATATCTACTACTAACTTAAAAATAGACATTTAAAAAATATTTTTTTTCTTTTTATGATCAATGGTTTTCATTGTAACTTATTTTTCTAATGTACAAATTTTTATGTTATATAATTAACAATGGTTTTGAAATGTGCTTATAATCTGTGATACAAACCGATATTTGTGATTAAACAAGACGAATATATTTCATCAAAATAAATCTTAGGGAAAACATAAATGCTGGCTATCATATATAATTATTTGTAGAATGTATCTCCATTAATAACTATGCCGTAAATAATCGTATAAAAGTTACAGTAATACAAACCGACTATTCATAATATGTATCTAATAATTCTTTACATAAACAACACGTCGATTCTATCTCAGTTTTGAAATAACATTTGAATTATCTCTAATTCAGATATAAATACCAAACGACTCTGTTAAATAACTAAGTTACTTTCATTAAAGTATGAGCTTAGGTATTTATGCAGATATAATTCTAGCTTTATCAGAATAGATTGAAATTTTAGTTGAATATATCTTAAATTAAAACCACACGGACAGATTGAGATGTGAAATCGGGGTCTGACAAAATCTTTATAGGTTAAAATAGATTTTTTGAGATATTAATTTTGAGTGTTTTTTTTCGAATTTAAATAGACAATCTACTTTACCGAAACGCTCACGTTAATTTACGTCGAGTTGTGCGGATCAATCATTTAGCAAAAAAAAATAAATAAAAAAATTCTTGAAATCTTTTTTCTGGTATTTTAGAAATATCCTTTTACATAGTTATAAGTCATAAGAATACATATGTACACATTTGCTTGCACGCAAAATTTATCGTAGAGCAAAATTAAAATATTAAACCGGCTGTTGTGACACAATAAAGACAAAAACACTTTTAATCCCTTAGTTAGGATCCACTGGTATAAGTGTATAATATTTAATTGTTTTCAACCTCTCTAAAATCTCTAAAAAGTGAAAAAAAACATAAAAAAATTCACGTACCTATAAAAAATTCTGTTTACGTAGTTCAGCTACATAAAAATAAAATATAGTAAGCATTTAAGGTTTATTACGTTGTTTCTTTTCCCACTTCAATACTAACAATGAAATAGATTGCACAATATATATCAACTACTTAAAGTAAACGTTATAAACCCTTCCTTTCTATTAGAAAATAGGTATGGAAAGTGTCGAAATCTCGAACACCTTTAAACGTTCAAATTGCTTTCGATATCTTAAAAAGGTAGAGCAATAAAAAAGGTTACAAAAAAAAACTTCAAAATTCTAACAATTATTAGAAGTAAACTATTAAAAAATATCTGGCATTTTAAAGATTTCTTTCAAAAAATAGTGAAACGTTTTGTACTGAACTTATTAAAATGTTATATAGAATACATAAAATATTTTTTTTTTTATTTACCTGTACAGTCTCTAAAATCAAGGATCTTATATTCTTTTAACCATTCTTCAACAAAAACATTATCTGTTCGCATTTTAATTTTGTGTAGGAATAACTTACTAACTTTTGTGCTAAGCATACTCTGAAATAAAAAAAACACCCCTTTATTTTTTTATAATGAGAAACGTCATTTTACTTACATATACAGTTAGTTTTATCATATAATTTATGTATATTAAGTTTTTTTCGTCAAAAATCTCGTTTAGAACAATCCTAGATACTAAATTTTTTAAATTTTCAAAACTCAATTTAACTATAAGGATTCAAAACTGATGAAATGATAATGTAATATAAAGCATTTACACAATATCACTGCCGTTTGAGAATTTCAGAATTATTACATATTATCTGCAGTTTGGTTAGATAGCAGCAAAAAAAATGAAGCCATCTTTAAAAATCCACAGTATAAGTAACATTCAATTTTTATGCCTGTAGCAGATATGCAACGTGGTGATATAAAAGATAAATAGGCTGTTGATTTTTTACTGATATTCAAGGTACCTTTGTCAAAATTTCCAAGATTTCCAAAATTTTTAATAAGTATTATTACAACTTTTAGTATTTTATTTCAGACCGGTTGAAAAAATGTGTTTCACTAATTGCTATTTTTCTTACTTAAAAACGTAATGATAATCTTTAATACAATGAAATTTATGCTGTATTCTATAATTATTAAAAAAGTTTTTTTATTTTAGACATTTGTCTAAAACTCTGTTCCTGAAAAATCCTTTGGAAAGTGTTGTGTTTCAGAAATGGGGTATCATGATATACATTATTCTTGCTAAGACAGTGTATTTTTTGTAAATCATATTAAGTTTATACACACGGATTATGTTTCTAAGAAAAGGCACTACGAAAACTGTAAATAAGCACTCTACTCTAAATAGTTTATTCATTGCAAATGAAAATAATAGCATTACAATATTTTTCTTCAATTTCAATTTTGAGAAAAATGGCAAAACAATACTAGAATGGCTATTTGTAAAAATACTATGTATTTTTTTGTTCAATACGCATTTAAAATATCCAACGTTTGTAAAAAAAATGTGTATAAAAAAAGCATGAAATAAAATTTAAGAACGGTTTATATACTGCGGTTAACAGTCTTTTGGTGAATGAAACTTTCACATTATCGATAACGATAATTTGAAATATGTATTAAAACATGTAATTAAAATGTTTCTACTTCCACTTTTTTGAGCATTCAGTTTTTCGATTACAGTTTTATCAAAATCTTAATTTTAAATTTTATCTCTCTAAAGAAGGAGGTATTGTAAAATAAAATTTCCCGTTCTTGATGGTTTTCCATGTTTTAGGTGTCCGAGATCCTGAATCCCCATTAAGGCGAGTGGGTAGGGAAAAACACAGTCAAAAATGGTATTAAATACTAGCATTTTGTTAAAGAAAAATTCGACTTCTTTAATCGTTTTATATTATTCTAAATATTTTCTATTAGAAAATACCCCTAGTATCCCTTGTTTGTGTTTTTTTTTTTCCTGAGTATTCACCACCCTGAACACTTATTTATATCAAATACGTGTCTGTCCATGTATCCGTGAGTTCATATGTATGTATATTCGCTCTGTAGCATCGGAGAGGTTTTTTTTTAATTTCAAAGAAAATAAATAAAAACAGGTTAGTTAAATGCGTAAAAAGAGTGACCTAAAGTAACTTATATGGAAAAGTGATAAATTTGAAATGGAACTCACTAAATTCATTTATTAATTGTAATTAGTGACTAAAACAAGCTTATCGTCAAATGATAATTATCTTAATTGATATTTTGCATGTTATAATTGATTTAAACGAAGGAAGAGTACTTCTTATAGGAAAAGAAATTATAGCAAATTTGATATTTCCTTTTCAGTAATGCATATAGCATTACTAGCATCAAAATAAAAAATAACATATATTAAAACAATTAGCTACGCATTAATCTACTTCATGTAATCAAAATAAATTACATTACTCCTTAATGATCAAAATACTCCTTCATGCTATAAATAGAAATTTTGAGATGTGTTTCTTTAATTGATATATTTTCTTATTCTTATTCTTCAATATCTTGCGTAAATACGGGTTAGGTTCCCTTAGAAAGACCCCCTCGGAGGGCATCCCACCCCTTAGGGCCTATATCCCATAGTGTAGATAATTGGCCGACATATATACAACAACAAAAACAACTTATTCTTCAATGATTTTCAATCAGCCTGATTTCAAAAATTGAGTTTTTCCGAAATTTATTGCAATGCAAAAACTTCGCTTTTGAATCTTAATTTAATTATGTTTGTTTTACAATAATTTCATTAAAAGAAATATTTGAAAGTATTTCATAGATAATTCAAAGATTTGCAATCCATAATTAAATTTATAGGTACTCATGCAAAAGGTTATTTAATTTACATGCATGGAAAAATACTAAATAAATCAAACTTATTATTTTGTTCAAAATATTTTCCTTGTAATTAGGTTTTTCTTCAATATTAAGTACTGCGTCATTGAAAAAAATGACAAACGGAATGTTTTTACTTTGTGAATTTATAATATTATATTAAATTAACTCAATAGAAATATGTTTTGTTTTAATGAGCTGTAGTTTTCAGACGCATAAGAAAATTAAAAAAGAAAAAAACTACAACAGTTATAGCCTTACGAACAAAACATGTTATACCAAGACGATGCGTATACAGGTGTGTAATGGAGGGTATACGCAGGTATACACCGTATGCCTTATGGATTTTTTCTAGGAGAACCGTATACCCTCTGTTTCTCAAGAAAACTATATTGTGTACATTCTAAGGTATACACTCAGCATTTAGAGTGTACTCTCTGCTTAAAGTGTATACCGTCTGTTTTATTTACGACTACACCACTGTGCGTACATATCAACCATTATTTTTATATGTTTTGTTTAACAAAATTATATAATTTTTTTGTATTGTGTTTGCATAAAGAAAATCTGTTCTTTTCTACCGGGATAATAACGATTTTGAAGATTTTAAAACATATATTTATGTCTCGCCCATTTTCATGTAATTTTTACGGGAAATATTTATTTTCTCGAAACTTCAGTTATTTTAGTATGTAATATTATTTGCATTAAAAGTGTTTTGTTTTTAATTAAAAAGACATGTATATTAAGAAGCAATATGTATTCATTAATAATACGAAACAAAGTTTTGCTGTGTAAAGTGTAATTTAATGCTCCATTTCATTACAAATAGTTTAAGAAATTTTAAGCATATGAAAATTTAAACTTAATACAACTTCATATATGAAGCTCGTTCATTTTGTCTTTATAATTTCCTAAATTTGGAATTAAACTTATAATTCTCAGAAACAAGGTTTCACTCTTCCTTTAAACGCTCTTACCTTACGAATCAACTTTAAGTACTAAATGCGGTATGTATCATGTTCTTTTTATAAGAAATATGAGTGTTTAATGTTAAAATTAAATTTCCATTGCATCAAAAGAATAACATTCAGCAATATACTTTAATGCATTACAACTACCACAAACTTGTATTTAAAACTAATAACAAGTATCACAAAAGATTCTTTATAATTAAATTAGTAGCTATTACAATGATTCTGTAAGTATAATTGTTTCACGAATGTTGCAAAAAACTTTTTAGAATTTGTAATCGAAAGTTAATATGTTCATATACACGAGTTGTTATTTTGAAGTTATTCAGTAATGTAAAATCAATTTTGATTTAATAGATTGATGAATATTGTACTTGTTAGTTTAGTTCCTCAATTTATTTAGATACAAAAAAATAATGATTGTAGAAAATAACTTAATGTATAAAATAAAATAAAACTTTTTTTTTTTTTGGTGCAGTGCAATTTTGCTAGTAATATGATGAAATGATACCAGAATGACACCAGAATTTACTATTTACTAGGGAATATTAAATCTTTCTTATTTTTGTTTTTCTTACTAAATAGAAATTTTAGCTAAACATTATCGGTGTCAGTATTTATAATATGGAGTCTTCCTTTTTGTGGACGCCGGTCGTTAAAGAGTTAAACGATAATTTTAGATTATTTAATTTTATCTCAGATTAGGATGCAGTCGGTTTCTTGTTTGCATTATTTCTTACCCTCAGTGAATATATTTTAATATTCGAGTTCTAAAATTAAAAATGGTTTTATAATGTACGTTTAACATATATGAAATGTAATTAAAATATCTCTTAAATTTATGCTTAAAAATAATTAACTATGTGTATATATTATATATTTATGACAGTAAGTTTGAGAAATTCTCACATGCAGATCAAAAGGTTCTAACAGGATGGAAAAAAGGTATATGCATTACCTTTGAAAAATCTTTAAAAAACGAGAATACTTGTCCATTAAAATCGAGAATACCTGACGAGAATTCCCATCGAGAATATCAGTCGAGAATACCCATCGAATGAATGACTGCCAAGAATACACATCGAATGTATACCTGTTATACATTTCGCATTGAAATAGCGGTATAGAAATTTGTATGCCTAACTAGGAAATGATCTTTAAAGACAGAGAAAAATTTGTGATGGTGCAAAAACATATTTATATGACACAGCCACCAGCTAACTTAAATATAAAATTCTCTTTTAAACGTTATATTTCACTATTAAATATACTTTTCATATTTTTAAATTATTTTTTTTCTCTTAAAATACGAAATAGATATAGGGGAAGGTGGTGTACCTGGGACCTATTTTGACTTTTTAATTCTTAATTTAAAAAATTGCCAAACTAAAAAAAAAGAAGATTTTATAAAACTTTATGATGTTATACACTACATATACTTGTCTTAAATTTTTATATAAATAATTTCCATGAAAAATATTGAATTAAAAATAAAATAAAAATAGGACCGAGGTGCACCACTAGTGGTGTACATTGGTCTCGTTACTAAGAATTGTTTTTAGCGAATAAAATCAACATTTATTAATCCGGAAACTACATAAATAAATTTTTGATGCATTTAATTGTTTATTAGGTTTTAAAAATAATAAATTCTAAATATACATAAAACTTCAGAACATTTACACTTATTATAACCACAAAACACATTCAAACATAGTTATATTAGTAATTATATTTATTTTTAGCCACGATTGTTACTAGATAAGTCAATTCCAAATGTTGACTTCTTGAGCTGTCTTTTTGGTCCATTAGACAATATCTACTGTACCTTTGACCCAGTATAAGGTACACCAATTTTTATTAGGTTCAAGGTTCGTGACACTTGAAAACAAAAATACCAATTATCATGTTAAGGTTAGGCCTAACTTTATTTAAAGCACATGGTATAGTAGCTAGAGCATTGCTGTATTATGCATAATCCTCATTAAAAAAATTAGATATGTTTTATTATAAAATAACATAGAGATATTTAAGAATTTCTTTTTCAAAAATTGTACGATTAGTCGAGCTTCTAAACAAATGTCAAGAACTTAAATGAGACCTCTGGTGGCAAATATTTAATGTACACATGTTCTTGTTTAATTATCTAAACAAGTAAAGCTAGAATTAGCATAAGTCCGCGGTACAAATATGTCCAAACTACACCACTCGCCCTATATATCATAACGATTGCTAAAGTTACAATCATAGAATCTTTTATTTTCTTGTACTACCGATAAAAAAAAAATCAGGATTATGAAGTTCAAAGTCTATATTTCAAATTTGCATATCTATGTGGATTCAAAAAAGCTATCAATATCGCCAGTTACCAATAATTTCTGTTAGAGATTTTACATATAGGCCGGAGGCGGCAGCGCAGGCAGTCGATTAGGTGAGTGTTTGCGCTGCTGTTTCGAATGAGTAGTCATGTGATAATATAATCATCATGAATACGCGGATGGATTATAGCTGTTTTTAGATGACGTATTAATATGATAAAACGCCCTTCTATCCTGCATTTAATGTACAAACATATCTTTATGAGACCGGAAGGCAGCAGCATAGGCCTCATCGAGTTCATGTCTAAAATTCCAGAATAAGTTTAAACTGGATTCGCAAATTATAACATAATCGGTCTGCCAAGAAATGTCTTGGTGGAAAATGCTTAAAAACCCTATTTTTATGGTTAATTCGCAGGTTTATCACAGTGTTTTCCTTGTACCAGTCTTCCAAGTTTTCATACTTCGAAGACTGTAAGGAAAACACAGTGGTAAATTTATGAGTCAATCACTAAAATCGGCTTTTTTGTTGTTTTACACCGTGAAATGAGTTGGCAGACCGACTGTGTTTTAATGTGTGAATCGCGTTTTGACAAATTCTAGAATTTCAGTCGTAACTCGACGAGGTAATTATCTGTGCTGCCCCTCCCCGGTCTCCCACAGATACATTTATACATTCAATTATCTTATTAAATATCATCTAAAAACAGGTACGAAACATATTCGTATACATGATGATTAGATGACATTAGATAACAATTCATATTTAGAGGCGTCTATAGCTTTAAAGCAATAAATATAAGTGGTATTTATATATTTGACAACATAAATAATTCAAATTAGTAAATAAATAAATAAATAAATACATAAATAAATTACAGATATACGAGATGCTGAATAAACTATAATTTTTTAGTAAAACTTTTATTATGCATAAATATTTTATTGTGAAAAAAATAGAAAAAATGAGTTTAACATGTTTTTATTTTTGAATAAAAAGTCACAAAATCGTATACATGACATCGATTGAATATGTTTTCTATTAGTAAGCTTCTATAGCTCTAAAATATTAATTCTAATATAACTATATATTATATACTGGCATTTCAAGATACGGAAAGTTGTGTAAATAAAAATAATTAATTATTTTATTAAAGCTAAAAAAAATTCAATATGTTGAATTTTCTAAATATTTAGTGGCGAGATTTATATCACACATAAACTTTTATCGAATAAAGTTGAAAAAATAAATATAAGTATTTTTTTTTTAATTAAGAACAAAAATTGTAAACAAAAATAGAAATAAGTGCAAAAACTCATTTTTTTATTAGATTAGATAAAAAAATCTTTCTAAACCTAATTTTACCTTAATCCTTACCTAACCTACTGCAATACAATTTCGGAAAATATATAAAGTAAAAAGGCCGTGTAAAAATGAAATTCTTTGATATCCCAACAAGATTATTTTTTTCCCTTCGAAATTGCTTGCAGCACCTAATTTAATATTAATCTTTTTGTGAATGGATGATGAAATTTCGAGAAGATTTTCCGGATAAAAAATGAATTGTGAATATAAAAAATTAATAACAGAATTGTAAAAATTTTTTTGCTCATCTTTTATGATGATTTAGTTAGAAACAAAGGATATTTTGTATAATAATCATATTGTATGTTTATACATTCGATGTATATAGAAAATATTATTATATTTTATTAATCTCTCATTTGAGAATTGGCATGAACCATTTCAGTATACGGGATGATTATTAGATAATATTTCTTATTTGGAGACATTTATAGCTTTAAAATAATGAATATAGTAAAACGACATGTTATATAATGTTATACAAAATTTCAGAAAATCGTAAACATTATTATTATCAGACAACCAATTCTATTTGGAGAGGGGAAAAGCTTTAAAACAATAAATATAATAAAACTATTTATTATATTTAGTGGTAAACATTTTATCATAAATAAAATTTTCCTGCAAAAAACTAAAGTAAAAATTAACTTTTTTCATTTAATAACAAAAATTCACAAAATCAAAATAATTACAAAAACGAAATTGATTTTGTTTTTATTGGACTACATTTTGAAATATATATATAAATATATATATATATATATATATATATATATATTTCTACATCTAATTTAACCTTAATCCTCACATAAGCTAGAGCGATATAATTTCGGAAAACATACAAAGTAAAAAAGGCCATGTAAAAATGAAATTCCTTGATAACTCAACAAGATTATTTTTTTCCTTCGAAATTGCTTGCAACACCTAATTTAATATTAATCTTTTTACGAATGGATGATGAAATTTCGTGAAGAATTTCAGGACAGAAAAAAGAATTGTGGATGTAAAAATTTAATAATAGAATTGTATATTTTTATTCGTTCGCATTTTATGATGATTTAGTTAGAGACAAAGGAAAATAATTTTGCTGTAAGTTGCAAAACAGCAAATGCTGTATAAACATTTGTTAAATGTGTAAATGTATCTGAAAATAAATTCACAATTTAAATCAGTTTTATTTTTCAAACGTAAACGTGTTTTCTATGCATTAATCGATGTTGATGTTAGAGATAGTATTTAAAGGGATTCAGTATGCTTCATTTGGCGAAAAATGTCAAAAATATTGATTTTGTAATTTCTTGCTTAAATTGTATTTAATACAATCTGCTTAATGTTTGGCAAATCCGAGTATTATAAATACAATTTATTTGATTTTATTATATAAACGCCTCTTTCAATACCACAATCTATTTAAACTAAAAGTGGTTTTTCTTAGTCTATGTTTCTTTATCGAATGCGATGTTCAAAGCGACGAAACTTTTATTTAATTTTTTATATCCTCGAATTTTTTTGTTGTCCTTTATGATCTTTTTGATAAACCCGAATATGACGATTACAATAAAGCATTTTTACTCATGAAAATGTAAGATAAATTCAGATTTTATTGCAATTTTACACACATTTGTGTAATTTATTTATTAATTATTAACTTATGTTAAATCCCATACATCAAATTACACGACATACTTTTAGGATAAGTTTAAAGAATAATTTTCTATAAAATGTTTTAACTTATATTAAATCCTATACATCAAATTATACGACACACGTTTACGAAAAGTTTAAATAGAAATTTAGTATAAAATGTTTTAAATTGTATGAGGAAATACAATCTAAATATTACTTAATTTTTCCAAAAATATTTTTTAAATTGTGCCAAGAAAGATGAATAATTTCTTTATAGATTCATTTTCCATGATTAAGTCCTTTATTATTACTATTATTTAAAAATTTAAAATGATTAAATTAAATAAATTAAATTAAACAAGTGTCAGAGTCTAAACAAAGAAGTATTTATTTGAAAAAAGGCGAGAACTTTTGTTTAATTTGTAAAATATTTTTTCCTTGTTAGTGAATAGCTATAAAAATATCAGATTATACTGTGAAAGACGTAAATTTTTAAATCTAGGAAAGTGCAATATGGCAATTAATCAAAATATGCAAAAGCCACTTCTGAATTATATTCAAGATCCCGAAAATCGTTTTTTATGTTTATTAATCTCAAAAACCAATAGTTTTTCGAGATTTGTAATAGAATTTATGAGCAGGAAATATCTTATATTTCCACTAATTTTAGAATTTCTTTTATACTTTATTATCACATTTGACAAAACGGAATATAGATTATCAGGATAAAACAAAATAAGCATAAATTAAAATGAGATTTCTAAAATACATTCTTTTATGCAATATTTATTTTGAAAATCAGCTTATTTTCATAGCTGTTTCAAAAAAGACAAAAAAGCCCTGGCAATACATAAATTACACTGGTCACCATCAAAATCTTCCCTGTAAAAATAATGATTGTTCTTGACAGATTTAAAGATATTAAATCGAAATTTAACAATAAAATTGTACCATCACATACCGTTTTTTTTTTTACTTACGTGGTTCGTCTTTGAATTTAAAATAGTGTTCCACTGTTAAAATCCTATTATTTATTTATTTTTGAACTACCGTACGCTTTGTTTTTAATCCCTGTGTTCTAAAAATCGTATCTAAATTCTTATGGTCCCCCCCCCACCCTATCGATAAACAGAATTCTCATTTACACAATCCGAACTGACCCTCCATGTGCTTGTATCAAATGCTAAACTTTCAGTCATAAAAGGACATTATAAAGGATAAGTTGCTTAACACTAGAACCGCGGGACTTTCGGTATACCTAGAACCGCGGAGCGGGTCAATTTGACCCGAGATGGAAAATGATATACAGGGTGATTCAGCTCGTCGGAGACAAACTTTAAGGATCGATAGAGCACACCTAGACGAACATTTTTGAATAGGGAATGTAGGGTCCCTGACGCGATGGTAAGGCGCTAGGCGCTTTCGAAAATTTGGGTGCCGAAATTCGAAACGTCATAAAAACTAGGGAAATGGTTAGATTTTCTTGCTTGTTGCGTCGAAATGATTCTGTTTGTTTAGACTTTCTTCATTACCAATTTGATAAGCGTATCTCTTAAAACATGGATAGGGGGCGCTGCAGACTTTGGAGAGCTAGACAACAACTTTAAGCCCGTTATTTTGATAATTTAACACATGCTCGCCAAAGTTTATACTCTAACTTAAAGTTTGAACCCAAAAGTAGAGCCCTGCAAAAAGCGTAAGAGCCGGAATAAAATGTCAAAGTACAGGGTGGTCGAAACTCGAAGGCTCCTAAGAGATAAACAAACAGATTTCTTGACTTATGGCATGCATTTTCATGATTCTGTTTGCTGGGGCTCTCTGAAACTCAGTTGAACGGTACAAAAAGAAACATCGATAGGGGGCGCTTTGGGCAAAAAACATAATTCGTTGACATTTCGGACGCTAACTGGAAACGGGGCGCTACGATCAGTTAGAAACAAAACAAGAGAGTAATTTACTTATCATAAGAAGCTATTAAAACTGCAGTTTGTTTGTTTTTTTTAACAAACATAGCTGGTTTCAATCATGCACAATGCGCGCAATAAAATTTACATAAGGTGCTTTTTGCTGATTTATGCAAAAGATATCGTACCATATCGATATGCAAAAGATACGTAATGCGTAGACGAACACGCGAAATGACGTAGTTGTATGCGCAGACACGTCTTTTGAACGTGCGGTACCTACTTAAGCTTCGGGTTACTTGTCTGCAGATCGGTAGTAGGATGGAACGGTACACAAACTCTGAATTGGCTGACGTGCATTTTGCGTATGGCGCTGCTGGTTGTAATGGACGAGCCGCTCAGCGGTTGTACGCCGAGCGTTACCCCAACAGGCAAATCCCCTGCCATGCCTTCTTCGCTCGAGTACACCAGAGGTTGTCCACAACGGGATCTTTCGACGGAGGCAGGCCTGAACGGGAGCGATCAGTGAGCACCCCCGACAACGAAGAGGCTGTGCTTAACCTGGTTGAGGACAACCCAGGTCTTAGCACGAGAGATATCGCCAGACATGTTGGCATTTCGCAAGCAACTGCGTGGCGCATCTTACGTTCCCGGAATCTGCACCCCTACCACATCCAGCGGGTGCAGTTGCTCAGAGAGCAGGATTTGGCCCTCGAGTGGAATTCTCAAGATGGTACTTGGCGATGAGATCCAGGGATCCCCGTTTTGTAAACAACATTTTGTTTACGGACGAGTCCACCTTCAGCCGGGAGGGAATGTGGAACGCCCACAACAGTCATGTGTGGTGTGATGAAAATCCACATGAAACCAGAAGCCGAGCAGCCCAGGAGCGTTTCTCAGTAAATGTGTGGGCCGGCATTCTGGGGGATTGCCTCATTGGCCCTTAATTGTTACCTGAACGGCTGACAGGTGGAAATTACCTGATTTTCCTGGATCAAGTGCTGCCGCAGCTTCTGGAGGAGGCGCACGTACCCGAAGGTTCGCGTCGCCAGATGTGGTTCCAGCACGATGGAGCTCCGGCCCATTACACGAACGACGTGCGTCTCCATCTAAACGCAAGGTATGGCCAGCGGTGGATCGGGCGTGGGGGTCCAGTTCACTGGCCTGCCCGATCACCAGACCTCACCTGCTTGGATTTCTTCCTTTGGGGTTACCTGAAGGCCGAGGTATACCATACACCTGTCAGCAGTGCTGAAGAACTTGTGGCGCGCATTGTGGCAGCTGCAGGGCAGATCAGAGATACTCCTGGCATTGTTGGAAACACACACTCCTCAATGCGACGGAGGTGCGAAGCCTGCATCATGGCCCAAGGTCGAAATTTCGAGCATCTTCTGTAGTGTTATTTTTTGTAAATAAATTTCCAGTATCATTGATGTTTTTGGTCTAAATTTATTCAGAAGTGTTGAGCAGAGGTAGAAAATGTGTTTTCATTATTACTAACTGATCGTAGCGCCCCGTTTCCAGTTAGCGTCCGAAATGTCAACGAATTATGTTTTTTGCCCAAAGCGCCCCCTATCGATGTTTCTTTTTGTACCGTTCAACTGAGTTTCAGAGAGCCCCAGCAAACAGAATCATGAAAATGCATGCCATAAGTCAAGAAATCTGTTTGTTTATCTCTTAGGAGCCTTCGAGTTTCGACCACCCTGTACTTTGACATTTTATTCCGGCTCTTACGCTTTTTGCAGGGCTCTACTTTTGGGTTCAAACTTTAAGTTAGAGTATAAACTTTGGCGAGCATGTGTTAAATTATCAAAATAACGGGCTTAAAGTTGTTGTCTAGCTCTCCAAAGTCTGCAGCGCCCCCTATCCATGTTTTAAGAGATACGCTTATCAAATTGGTACTGAAGAAAGTCTAAACAAACAGAATCATTTCGACGCAACAAGCAAGAAAATCTAACCATTTCCCTAGTTTTTATGACGTTTCGAATTTCGGCACCCAAATTTTCGAAAGCGCCTAGCGCCTTACCATCGCGTCAGGGACCCTACATTCCCTATTCAAAAATGTTCGTCTAGGTGTGCTCTATCGATCCTTAAAGTTTGTCACCGACGAGCTGAATCACCCTGTATAAGTATGCCCAAATACTTAATTTGGTTAGTTAAAAGTTTATATTTTCTTAGAATAATTAATATTTCTTAGAATTCACATTATAATTTACACATAAAGTCAGCAGAAATTACCTATATTTCAGAAAATGCTATAATTGAAAATTACATTTTATTGAGTATGATGAAAATACAGGGTATATCTAAACTCTTTAAAATTTATTTTTAAAGAAATACTGACATAAAGAAAAGTTTTAGAGAAAACCGCAAACGAATCGACCAATTTTTCCGTTTTTTTTTTATAATCATTTGAAATTTGAACCTCCCCACCCGCATTGAACGCAGTCCACTTTGCGCTACTTAACCACTCTCAACGATTCAGATTTTCAGCTCAAAATTAATGTTTATGTGTAAGCTACTAAAAAAATTTAATGAGATGCAAAAAATAACGGTAAAAAATAGTTTTACGTTACTCCAAAGTCTAAAGCGCCCTCTATCGACATTTTTTGAAATTTATCTGTATAATTTATTTTCAAGACAATACTGACATAAAGAATAATTTTAGAGAAAATTACAAATCAATTGACCTATTATTCTGTTTTTTATAATCATTTGAAATTTGAACCTACCTACTCCCATTGAACACAGTTCAGTTTACGCTACTTAACCACAGATTCTGAGCTCAAAATTTATGTTTATATCTAAACTTCTGAAAAAATTTAATGAGATGAAAAAAATGACGGTAAAAAATAGTTGTTCGTTACTCCAGAGTCTAAAGCGTCTTCTATCGGCATTTTTTGAAATTTATCTTTGTAATTTATTTTCAAGACGATACTGACATAAAAAAATTTTTTCGTGAAAACCGGAAACGAATCGACCAATTTTTCCGTTTTTTATAATCATTTCAAATTTTGGATCCTAAACTTTGATAGCTCCTATCTCCTTCGGTAGACGTTTGGGATCCTTAGTTTCCCATTTAATATTATTTGTCTTGATGTGTACTATCACCCCTTAAAGTTTTGCCCAGTAGTTTAGATACACTCTGTGTATTGAAGAGATATTGAAGATATATTTTAGACATAAATGAACTTGGACATCATATGCATTAATAAAAAATAGATTATCTCATTCAATTAAGTTTAGATATAAAATTTAAGAATAATTTTTAAAAATATAAAAGTTACATGTTGCTAGTTTGCAAGTTGCTAGTTACTGATTTATCTAATCCAATTTATTAAATGCATTGCTTGAAACACATGGCTAAAGATTTTGCATATTTACTAGAAACACATGGGTACATTATATTTTGAACAATTATCTTTAGTTTTAATTTCATATTTTTAATTGTGATAACAAACTCTTCTATGCTGAATTAGTGTTCATCATAATTTTTAGTGTTTCTTCATTGCCCGAATGACATTTTTGTTTTAGGGGCGGAGGGGGGGGGCGAGAAATGACAAATTATCTTGAATTTATTGACGTATACTAATAGATGATAAATGTATCCGAAAAAACGTATACTAATTAATTTTCCAGTTACGGATTTGCATAAAACCCAGGCATTGACAATTGCAAATTACAAAATATTATAAATTGCATTCACTGGCTTTCTATATAAAAAGTGGGCTTGCCGTATGCAGACTTTCTGTCAAATAACAAAGATACACCGAATTTAGCTGCATTGTAGTAAGCAAGTGTATTTAGTATTTTATAGAATTATCTAAAGTTTGAAAAGTTAGATGTAAACTGCTAAGCAACAGAGCATTTTTTCCCTTTTCTCCTTGGTAAACAGCTACGCTGATGTGTAAATGTGTTAGAAGAGACGAATGCCATTCCGATTTCGACATTTTTCAGATGCATGTATTTCTCGGCTTGGACATTCTATAATTTCTATAAGGCCAGATATTTTATCACCATCTGAAAGCAACTAGAACACGGTACGATACTGAATTTATCTGGTTTTGTTAGACATATACTGAGTAAATCTACTCACAGATTTTGAAGGAAATAAGTATTCTTTTACGCTTATGTTAGGCCCTTTTACATAGTTAGTCTTGATGTTTTGTTGTTATGTTCTTTATTTCCAAGTGTGAATGCGCAAGTTATTGCTTATTTATTTCTCAGTTTTTTATCAATATAAAGATCAAATTTTGTTACTTTTATTGAACTTCTTAATTTTTTATATCTAATTTTTTGTTTGTTAAGTATCATAAACTTTCGTTCATTATTGATAAATTTCTAAGTATATTGTTATGAAAAAGTCCAACAAGCTTATGAATGCAGAAAGAGTGGTCTTTACTTCCATTTTCATAATTAGAATTTAATTTTCTTCATTCACATGCAGATATTCATCTTCAACTATTTGTATTCTCCCTAATTTTCAGATAATAGTAGCTAACATTCGAAAGCTTCTTTGACAGTGATGTAAGACATCGGAAATCATATCTATACTTTCAATAAATACAAAATAAAAGTTACTTGAATAATATTTCTACGTATTTGTTGTGATTTTTCACTGCAGTAATATATTATTCACATCAACAATACAAGATCTTGAATGAAAAATTTCACTATTCCCCTTTGCAATTCTGCTTATTAGCAAAATTACGACTGAGACACATATCCTTTCGCATTACTTCTGAAGAAATGCATCTGTATTTTGTCATTTATGCGTAAAAACATACTACCATACTACGGGTCAAATTGACCCGCATCGCGGTTCTAGGTATAAGTAGTTAAAACTAAAAAATTATTTATGTTATTTGCTATTAAATACTAAAAGTTGTTGTTTACCTTAAAATATTAAAAGTCAGGAAAGGAAACATTTTTTCAATGAAAACTTTTCGCGCGACGAGAAAATAAACATTGATTTGGATCAAATTGACCCGCTCCGCGGTTCTAGTGTTAACTTGTGTTTTACTTGTTTTTTATGTCTATATATATACAGGGTGTTTCAAAAATGACCGGTATATTTGAAAATTCAATAAAAACTAAACGGTCAGCGATAGAAATACACCGTTTGTTGCACCGTTTGTTGCTTGGGACAACAGTAAATTTTCAGGTAGACTAGCTTACGAAATTAGATAATGGAAATTGGCATCAATATTTGTACAATAATTGGATTATATACAATTAGGAAACAATATATATATATATATATACACACACACACACACACATATATATATATATATATATATATATAATGTTTTCTCGCTGCAGCACTTGTACGTTTGTAGTAAACAAATATTTTAATTACTGAAGTAATGCAAGGCTTGGCATTATTCAAATAATTTATATATCTAGATAAGTTGATACAAATATTAGGATTTTAGAACACATAATACTTATAATGACGACGGACATTAATCACGACGACAGAAGGAACGAACAACGGAATGAAGAAAATTTGAACATAAATGAAAAGTAAATACAAACAACGCCAATTACCGTGGAAACGCGAAAAAGGCCATAAAGAGACAGAAAAAAATATATACGAGTCGCTAGATTACAATAAAATAAATAGAAGGATTTAAAACAATTCTTACACTCAAAGAGATTTATATAGTATCTCTGTTGAGAGAAACATGCCGAGTGCTAATTTTTTGCTATATTTTTGCGTTAAGTCCTGTCCCTCACATATTTCAATGAAGAACCACCATATGTATATATATTGGACTTTTAAACCACACAATAAGAAACTTCTACAGGTGCAAAAGCAAGTCTGTCAAAGGAAAGGTCCAGTGTTTCAGACTGAATAAAACTACGTTATTCGAATTTTATGTCTTCTTAAATTAAAGGCCCAGCTGTATGTTTTTCTGATTCAATGAAATTTACTGCAAAAATATCTGAAAATGCTATTTTACACAATGAGGTAAACAGACATTTCAAACTATTTCTTGATTAATGGCAAGTTTATATAATGCTAGAATTTTCAACGGTTAACGGAGGAATTACATGCTGCATTAAAAGCTAAAACAATGGATGCTCTTCAGCAATTCATCATAACTTAGTTTACCTCACATCATAGCTAAGTTTACCTCACTGTTTTGCCTACAATTGGAAACTTAGAGGTTTCAGTACCTATTGTTCATGCAGGTCATATGAAACATACATATTTAAACAAATGTATTGAAAAAAAAGAAAAAGAAAGAAAAGTAAATGTTGAAGAAATGTTCAGTCTCAATGATTACAGAACCTCTATCGGTGATGCAAAAATGTTTCACGAAATTCAAATGATTATTATGCTAATTGGGAAAACCGAGCAAGAACGTCTACAAAAAATCTTCCTTACCCTTCCTTGATTAAATAGTATACAAAACAACAGCATTCGTTATCCTTCACACTATGAAATATTTGTTAAACACTAATTGAGTTTCTTTGGACAGATAATGTTAATGTCATTTACGCAAAAGTAATTTTTCAAAAAAAAAAAAAAAAAAAAAAAACTAAAAAGCGGACAACAAAACAAATTTAAAATTAAGAAAAAATAAAATCGAAACTTCAACAGATAATATCTTAAAATGTATATAATTTCAAAACACAATTTCAGAGGTATGAAACACATAAGAATGCTTTTTCGTTTCATATATTAAAATAATTAAAACATGCAAGATTAATATTTATAGAGAGCTTTTAACTGTCAGACATTTATAAGGCAGAAAATTGATATGACAGATTACGCAACGAAAAAAAATTAATTATGTTTAAATAATTTTGTTAAAATAAAATTTCTAAAATGTTGACTATTTAAAGAATTTTAAGACACTTTCAATTTTTTTCACTGATAAAAGTAATTTTGTGTCAATGTATGTTTTAATTTTAAAAATAATATAGTACATAAAAATTATTAAGCTAACAACAAGTAAAATTCAGCAGAAAATAAACGTGGGTTGTTAAACAAAGCTTTTAAAATAAAAAAAATGCTTCATCCCAGATGACAATGACTTAATCCTTTGTATTATATAATGGATGATACGTAATTAATGAAAAAAATAACTTATCATTATTTTTATTTTGAAAGTGCCATTTCAGTACTTTTAATTTATTCACTTTTACATGTTTCTAATTATTATTTACAAAAGAATTCTAATTAAGTATTATTAGAAATTAATTTTCTTTTTCCGTTGATATGAAAAGGCATTAAGTAAGCTTTAAACATTAACATAATATTCAAACATTATTCTTTTATTTACTTTGAAAAGATTTAATATTAAATATTTGTATTTACCTAAGCATATGACAAACTGATATAAAAATTACAGAATCATGTCTTGCAAAACAATTCCCATAGTAGGAAAATTATAAAATGTTGTACAATATGCGTGAAAGATGTAAAATATTTACCAGTAAATTCATAGACAAAGATGTAATATTAAAAAAAACTAAATATTGTGCTAAATTGTTTATTATCTAACTGTTAAAAAATGTTAATGAAATATAGAAGTAGCCTTTTTGAACTATAATGCGTAGCACTCACTACTATTATTTAGAAAAACAAATACCTATTCTATCGCTTGTTTGGGGAGTAAAACTTAAGGACTAGTATTTGAGCGTGAGAGAAGAGAGATGGTACACATTTTAGATGCAAATTTAAATTTTTATATTCTGTGTGGGCTTTCAAAATAATGCAATCTTCCAAATAGTCGAACGTAGCCATGTTACAATGGTGTATGTATACAATGAGTAATTGCAAACCAGTTAACATTCATGATTATGACCAAGAAATCATATATGATCCTTCAAAATCAATTCTCCTATATAGTTAATATGACCATGCAAAAAAACTACAAAAAGATCAATAATGGCTTATTAACTGCCAAATTCTAAATGAAATTATTCTAAAGCCCTAGAACTTCACAAATGTCTCTTAGTTTCATTAATTGCGAGATCAGTACGCAATAATGATCATTTGATATATATATATATTTGTTTTGACACGAAAAAAATAGCAGCACTTAGTGCTTACAAACTTCTCTGTGTCCATTTTGGTCGTCAACGCTATTGTATATAAAATAATAAAAAAAAAATATTTGGATGTATTTCCAGCACTGTAAAGAATCAATCGGAGTAACCTGGAGTTATTATCCCGGTAAAATTATTCACACTTTATTTTTAACAATATACTACCTTGCAAACGCATCCAAAATATCCCACCAGATTTTGAATGTATATGAAATACACTACAGATTAATGTAGTAAACAAAGTATTGTCTATTAAGTATGTAGTCTTCAGATCACATAACTTACGCTCTCCAATTTTAGATGGGGCGTTGATTCTTACATGCTTCTTCCAGTAATGAGTTTTACAAATGGGACAAATTAATTTTTAGTTACTGTGTGTGATTTAGAGAATTCAGATCCCTCATGTGCAGAACTCGTAGATTCCATTTTTTGGATTCCTTCACAATTATACGTAATATTACATTAGCTCTTGGCGTTAATAGCCATGTTCCGCTTCTGTATTGTGATCTTGTAACATCGCCTTGGCTACAAACACAGCCCACGCCAATTATACGCCAATCGGCTATTTAGTGTAACCCTATGCTCACGTGTTGTGTGACGCAGTGGATTAAGAGAAACGGTCTCTTAGCAACAAGCTCTAATGCTGCAACAAGCGGCGACTCTTAGAAAATAAACATTCCATTAAATTTACAGTCTACTTGCTTTTTCTTTTTTAATTTAGTTTTTCTTTTTAATTTAGTACACCTCCGTACATTTGGTCCTAGCGACCCGGAGGTATGAACGAGCCAGTTCTTTTCTATTGAATTAAATATTGAATTTATCGAATTTCGTCAACAAAATGAATAATGTCGGAAAGTGAAATAACATCGTTAAACAGAAGGCGAGGGAATATCAAGGCCCAAGTCACTAGAATATTTAACGCAATGGATGGAAAAACATTTAATTTATCCGAATGGAAAGCCCACCTGGACTTACTGTCGAAAACAGAAGAAAAGTTTGAAGCTCTTAAACTAGAGTATTACAGAATAATAGAGGAAGAAAAGTTGGAAGAAACAGAAAAAATCCTCTCGCAACTGGACGAAGATATTCTAAAACTAGAGGTAAGCTTAAAATCCTCTATTAATACTTATTATGAAAATACTGATTCTAATAAAAAATCCATTGAACAGGACCAAGCTAAAACGTCTAGCATTAAGCTACCTAGGGTCATATTGCCGGTTTTTAGTGGCAGAATTGAAGAATGGTCCGTATTTAAAAGTACTTTTAATGAGCTTATTAATGATAATTCAAATTTAAAAGATAATGAAAAATTATTTTATTTGCGTTCTGCTTTGACTGGTGAAGCGAGGAGTTTGCTTACACCAGATGAAAATTATGTTTCACTTTTCAATGCGTTAGAACAAAGATACGAGAATAAAATAGTTATGGTAGATTGTCATATAAAGAATATTTTAAATCTTTATGTAATTAAACAGGAATCCGCTAAGGATCTCCGCATTTTATTGGATAACGTGAAGAAAAATTTAAGGGCTTTAAAGATCTTAAAGTATGATAGAGATAATTTCTCGAACGCAATTTTGCTGAATATTATTCTAAATAAACTAGATAACGAAACTCGTAAACAATACGAACTAACATTAAAGGATAATGAAGTGCCTAATTTTGATGAATTTTTATAATTTCTTGAGCGAAGATGTCAAATCTTAAATAGTATAAGTTCTAACGTATCCTCTAAATATACTGCAAAATCCTTATTCATAAAAACAAGCAAACCTCAAAGTAAATGTTGCGTAATTTGTAAAACCGAAAACCACCCCTTATATCATTGTGTTAAATATAAAAACATGAAGTTAAGTGAGCGAATTAACCTTGTTAAGAAAAATGAACTTTGCTTCAATTGTTTAAGTTCAGCCCACCTTATTAATTATTGTAATTCAAAAAGCACTTGTCATGTTTGCAAGAGCGCAAGCCATCATTCATCATTATATAACTATACAACACCAGTAAACAATCCTATAAACAATCTCCCAATACATGAAACAATAAATAGCAATTTTGTTTCGGAAGATTTATCACAAAACGAAACTACTGCTCATTCATTTTTTTCGTATGAAAATGATAATAATAAATCTGTATTAATTAGCACTGCAATAATTTTTTTGACAGATGTAAATGGCATCAAAATTCCTTTCAGGGCAATATTAGATTCCGCATCTCAGAATTGGTTTTGTACATTTAAAGCAGCACAAATATTAGGCTTGAAAAAAGAGAAAATAAATATTCCTGTAAGTGGAATAAATAAATTGCCTATTTACATTAAATCTAGAATCAAATCAAAGTTGTCAAATAAAATGAATAGCGCCAGTTATGATATTGAGTTATTAATCGTTCCAAACATTTGTGACTTTACGCCCTCGAAAAAGATAAACATATCAGATTTAAAAATTCCAGCAAATATTTGTTTAGCGGATAAAAAATTTAACATTCCAAGCAGTGTGGAGATAATTATCGGTGCTGAACTGTATTTTTCTCTTTTAAATGAAGAAAAAATAAAGTTAGGCAATAATTTATACTTGCAATCAAGCATTTTCGGTTATATTGTATCTGGTTGTATTTATGACAAAACAGTAAATAATAATAATACTAATTATTGTTTCTTAACAAAAAATCTTGAATTACCTAATGACACTTTGAAGTCTTTCTGGGAAATTGAAGAAGTACAAAATTTAAAAACCTGTAACAGTGAAGAATTAGGATATTGTAATGATCACTTCGATAAAACGCACTTCAGAAAACCGGATGGTAGGTTTGTGGTCACGATGCCGTTTAAACCACAGGTTTTAGAACCCGATTTGGGAAATTCCAAAAATCTTGCTTTGAAAAGATTAAACTCTCTGTGGCAACGTTTAGATCGAGATCCTGTTATGAAAAATTTATACACAGAATTTATTAAAGAATATAGAGATTTAAATCACATGCATGAAATAAAAGAAAACACGAACTTTAATGATGGCTATTACTTACCACATCACAGCGTTTTACGACCCTCTAGTAAAACCACAAAACTACGCGTCGTTTTTGACGCTAGTGTCAAGTCAACCAACGGAAAATCTTTGAACGATTTATTATGTAAGGGTGGAGTTCTGCAAGATGACCCTCTCGGTCTCTTAGGGCCAGTGATTGCTAAAGCAAAAATATTCATGCAGGAGCTATGGCTTCTTAAAATAGAGTGGAATGAGAAGCTGCCCTCTCATGTTGCCAAACAATGGGAAACCTTCCTCGAAAGTCTTAAAGAACTGGAATCAATTGAAGTGCCAAGATGCTTCCTAGCTGTGAACCAATCAGTGGTGCTAAATGGTTTCGCAGATGCGTCTTCCAAGGCTTATGGCGCAGTGATATACATGCAAACATCTAGTTCTAGTGAAACCATCAGTCACTTATTATGTAGTAAATCCCGCGTGTGTCCAACCAAAGTAATAACAGTGCCACGTCTCGAACTGTCAGCATGTCTTCTTCTGGCTAAACTCACTAACAACGTCTTAAATTCATTAGACAAACAAGTAGCTTCAGTTAATTTGTTTTCTGATTCAACTATTGCTTTAGCTTGGATAGACACTGCTCCTCATTTCCTGAAAACGTTTGTGGGAAACCGCGTTGTGCAAATTAAGGAACAAACTAAGAACTTTCCATGGTTTCATATTCCGTCAGAACACAATCCAGTTGACTTGATATCAAGAGGTGCAAGTGTGGAAGACCTTTGTTCTAACCAGTTGTGGTGGCATGGACCGCCTCTTTCAATTCTTGAAGAAACAATAGCAAAAACTGACTCTAATATAAGTCACATTAAAGATGAACATTATTCTAGTGAGCTTAAAGCTCCCAGCAACTTGACATTCGCTATTCATACTGACTCTAATTTCTGTGATAATTTAATTAATCTTAGCAATAATTTCAAAAAATTAATTAGAATTTTAGCTTATATTTTCAGATTCATACATAAATGTAAAAAAGCAACATCTGCAACCGACCCTCTGTTGCTGGAGGAATTAAGAAAGGCAGAGGTTTATTTAATAAAAAATGAACAGGTAAAGTATTTCAAAAATGAAATTTCGGCCCTCCAAGCGGGATCTTCGGTTCATCGCGCAAGTAAGTTAAAATTCTTAAATCCCCTTTTAGATGGAGATAGCTTATTGAGGGTGGGAGGAAGATTAGCAAAATCAAATTTGAATTTTGACCATAAACATCCCATTATACTTCCGGCGAGCTGTCGCTTGACGAAATTAATTTTTCAATATTATCATAAACGAGATTTTCATGTAGGAGCCCAAGCTCTTTTGAACACTGTGCGTCAAAAATATTGGCCGCTTGGTGGCAGAAATATTGCGCGTAAAATTGTCCATGAGTGTTTACAATGCTTTAAAATTAAACCTATAACGGCTAGTCAAATGATGGGGGATCTCCCTCCTGAAAGAATAGTGCCCAGTTCCCCCTTTTCAAATGTGGGATTAGATTTAAGTGGGCCTTTTGAAATAAAATATAAAGGTCAAAGAAAGGGTACTTTTCAGAAAATCTATGTTGCCATATTTGTATGTATGGTCACTAAAGCTGTGCACTTGGATTTTGTCTCAGATTTGACATCCGAGGCTATAATAGCGACTCTAAAAAGATTCTTCGCTCGTCGTGGGAAAAGCTCTGTAATCTTTAGCGACAATGCTACAAATTTCGTTGGGGCTTCAGCAGAACTAAAACGTTTACGCAGACTTGTTACGAGTGATGAAGTTTCGAACTTTTTAGCTTCTGAAGGTATTAACTGGAAGTTCTCCACTCCTAGGGCACCAAATTTTGGTGGCCTTTGGGAGGCAGGAGTCAAATCTTTCAAATACCACTTAAAAAGAGCTGTGGGCTCAGCTCATCTCACCATCGAGGAATTCCTGACAGTTATCACACAGATAGAGGCTATTTTGAATTCGCGACCACTTTGTCTTTTATCAACAGATCCTGACGATCTTCAGGTGTTGACTCCTGGTCACTTCCTCATAGGAAAGCCTCTTAATTTAATTCCAGAACCCAATTTAAGTGAGGTCAAAGATAATTTGCTAAATAAATGGCAAAGGACTCAAAAATTAACGCAGTTAATATGGAAACGTTGGCAGAATAATTATCTGAGCCAGTTACAAGAAAGAAACAAGTGGATATTTAAAAGGACTAATATTCTGCCAGGAATGCTAGTTTTGCTTAAGGACTCACAATTACCCATTTGCACTTGGTCACTAGGCCGCATTAATAAGGTTTTCCCAGGCGCGGACGGGATAGTCAGGGTAGTTGAAGTTCTTACCGCTAAGGGTAATTTTAAACGACCTATTTCAAAAATAAGTATATTACCCATTGAGGACAACATCATAGATCCTAAACTTTAAATGTGCTTTATTATGTATTAATTTTTCATGTATTATTTGTGTTTATTTATTTTATTTATTTATTTTTGCTTATAATCTGTATCATGTTGTGTTATTACTTGTATTGCATATGTATCTTGAAATATAAAAATATTTCAACGCCGGGCGGGATGTTCCGCTTCTGTATTGTGATCTTGTAACATCGCCTTGGCTACAAACACAGCCCACGCCAATTATACGCCAATCGGCTATTTAGTGTAACCCTATGCTCAAGTGTTGTGTGACGCAGTGGATTGAGAGAAACGGTCTCTTAGCAACAAGCTCTAATGCTGCAACAAGCGGCGACTCTTAGAAAATAAACATTCCATTAAATTTACAGTCTACTTGCTTTTTCTTTTTTAATTTAGTTTTTCTTTTTAATTTAGTACACCTCCGTACAAGCCACTTGAAGATTTTACCATAGGACACTTTAACACAATTTTAATTTTACTAACCTAAATTATTATTTTATTTATTATTCTATTTATCCTTGACTATTGGTATTTGTATTAAGCTTTTCTAAGTATATAAATTTTGATTGGTTGTGTAATTTAGTTAATCACCTCACCTCGTAACGGACATGAAAAAAAAATACTAACATTCATAAAAAATAAAAATAATTCTATAGATTTATTTATTTTTTATGAATCTGTTATAGTTGAGATATGATTTATGACAAATTTTGAAATTAATTGTTGTTGATTAGTATTCTAAAATATTTGTGAAGCAGTTAGAGTAAAAAATGTCATTTTGTTCAACATGGTGACACTTCCAGAGTTTTTCCTTAGTTAAATACTCATCTATATTTGAATACTGAATTGATTTTAAACTATAATATCTGAATACGCCATACATTTTATATAGTTTTATGTATTAATATAACAATACTTAATATAATGTAACGCTAGTTAATATTAGAAATCATACCAATCTACATTTAACGTACACTATGCAATATTTGTTAAATAGTATGAAAATATTTCAGGACTTTATTAATTAAATTTTATTTAAGTTTGAAGTGGCATAGTGGACTTTTTTTTTAACAGAGCGAAAAGATATCCAGAAAATTAATATATTTCTTTTCTGCAAAAATGTCTTTTAAATATCATTTTTAATTATTAACTTTAGTAATGAAAATAGCTGTTAAAGGGGTACAGGACTTTGTTTTCTGATTTTGTTTTAGTCTGAATTCTCAAAAGTTTCTCAAAAAACACCCCATTCAAAATCTGCATTGTTTCATGCGTTACAATCAGTTTTAGATGATGATTGCAGCTGAAAGTTCATTGATAATGAAATTATCCATTAATACTTTAGAACGCTTTTTCTCAGATTAGTTAATTTGAAGATTGAGCGCTCAGTTACTTTTCAACTGTATAATTTAAAGCATTAAAAAAAATAACCAAATGTACTTTTCTTGACAATAATAAGCTCGACGTAGCATATCTCATTCCGTAACTTCTGAGTCCCGAGTCCTCTCTACAAGCTTTATGGTAAATTTAATTTTTTTCGCTTTTAAATTTGTCTGATAATATTTCTTCAACTTTTTATTGCATTTTAGAGTCCCAGGCATACGGGCCACACGTAAGGACATCAGATGGAAAGAAACCGCTCAACGGGACGATTGAATATACAAATATTGTTACAAATGCAAATGTCTTCGTGCTACAACCCCTCCAAAAAGTGCATAATTTGGTTACTTATTTATTACCAGAAGAAGTTTTTTTTTATTGAAAATGTATATATTTTTTTTATTCTAAAATTAAATTTTAATCAAGACTTTCTATATATGATTTGGTTTTAATTAAATACAGGAATTGTAAATCTATTTTGTTCAAAAATTGTTTTTATAAATTTATATAGAGTTTCATGTTATTTTTAAACAAGATTTAAATATTAATTTTGTAAATGCAACATTGTCTTTTCTAGATAATACAATGCCAGCAAGAGAAAAAAAAATCTTTACATTTAGGCACAATCTCGATGTTCGAATGTTTTTAGCTTTTAATTATTTTAAATAGAAGAGGGGCATGTGAGTTTATATCATGATTTGGCTACGTGGAATGTTGGCCATTACATCTTGACGTGATTTATAGTTCTTCTTTTGTTGTTTGTAGTTCTGTTAGTAATTTGAAAAGAGGGATATTTTAAAATTATTTTCTCTACAAAAATGAACTCTTCTGATGCACATAATCGAAGTAAAAAGCTTACAATCATTGAACAACCTCGTGCTTTGACTTTATTAGGACGAAATGCTCCAATAGGTCGTAAAGCTTTTGATTTACAAGCATCAGGGCAAACTACATATGTCCTGAAAAAGGCGAGACCGATTTTCTACAGGGCAGTATGCCTAAACAACAAATCGGTTCAAAAAGATCAAGAAAGACTTCAGACAGGTCTGATAAATTTTTAAAACGTGACGTACACTTAATACAAACTTACAGAAAACACAACTGCAGAAATAAAAAAGGAAAATAACTAAAGAATGTAGCAGTTAGAACCGTTTGGAAACAAACTTCTCTTTCTTTCAATAAACATCAAAATTTTTTTTCGCGGGCATTGTATAGCTAAGAATATATACTTTAAGCAGAATAGGGGAAAATATCATAATTGCATATTACTTGTGATTTTAACAAGACGGTGGTTTTTATCTTTTCAACAAATTGAAAGAGCATGTTAATTCTTAATATAAATAATAACAATCTTTGAAATATTTCGCTGTTAAAAGTGTACTTTTTACTGTAAAAACTAGCTATTGGTTAATTTTAAGATACATTTTTATGTGTATTTTAAAAGTACATAATGAAATAAAAAATATTTTAATCAAAAATTATGATCCAAATCAAGTATAATACTCGAACCAGTTACAGACCATATAAAACTTATATGTTTTTTTTTTCTGAACAGCAAATACTCGAAGCAACTGTATACATAGTATAAGTCAATTATTTAAAGCTAACTTTTAAAAACTCTTCTTATTTGATTGAAAGAGATAGGGAGTACTTTAAAAAGTGATTAAAAATCTTGCAACAGTTTAGAATGAGACGTATTTACTAGTCTTTCTTACGTCTGACAATTTGACTTTTTCCTGCTCCAGAATTTGCAGGTAAAATGGCTGTAATAATATAACAGACACAGGTGTAATCTTATATATGTATATATTATATATATATATATATATATATACATTTTTTTTCGTTTTAAATACGGCATCCAAAAAATGAAATACTACAGCTGTATTCTTAGAAACGAAGTAGATTTTTTCGTTTTTAAATTAATTAAATGTGTGTGAAATATGAAATCTGTAAAACAATTAAAATATCAAAAGAGAATAGAAAAGCCCCATGGTTCCTTAATTGTTTTTTATGTATGGAATAATAAATGCAAGTTAAATTAACCCATTAAAGTCAAGCTATACCATATGGCACTAAACAATTTCAACAAAATTTTTGTTTCAATGCCAGCATTTTTGAGCGGAGATATAATCTCTATTTGATGATTTAAATTTGCAATAAAATCAAACAAAAATTGCTATTTAATAATAATAATAATAATAATAATAATAATAATAATAATAATAATAATAATAATAATAATAATAATAATAATAATAATAATAATAATAATAATAACAGTAATAGTAATATAGTAATAATAATAATAATAATAGTAGTATAGTAATAATAATAATAATTACAATTTTAATACGTTAAGGAAATAATGTAAAGAATATAGAAAATAATTGGCTATCTTTCTTTGCTGGACGTTTGTTATAATACATTAAATTTACTTTAGAATACGAGAAGAAAAGTTTTTATAAATAATATAATTAATAAATATTCGTACAATTTATATGAATTGTGTATGTCATACATCATACCATTAACATAAAAAATATTTCTGTAAATGTCTTAAGCGAATAATGGTTTAATTCTTCTTTTTTACGCAATATTGCGAATGGGCATTAGCTCAAAATAAAACAAGACACATAAGAAAAAAATTATGTAATTACAGCCAAATGACTTAGTAGAATTGTACAAATGGTTTTATTTTGAGATTGTTTTTGGCTATTTTCCAGCTTACAACCATTTATAAATGAAAAACACATACACACACACACACACATATATATATATGTATATATACATATATGTATATATATATATACATATTCTTAAGAACAGTTGAACAAATGCCTTATGTTTAGCTATTTGTTGTATAAAAAGTGCTTACCTTAACCATTAAGGTGATAAATGGCTTCATTTACTTTATTGTTATTATTACATTGATTTCTTCTCTGGAATTTTAGTTTATTTTTTATTTCTGCTGTACATTTTTATTTTTAAAATGCAGTAATGATTTTTATCTAAACCGCATTTTTAATAATATTTATCTCAAAACTTTTAGAAATACAAATAAATAGAATTCAGGTAGAAAGTTTAAAGAAATTGAAAAGAGATTTTTAATTTTAAACGTCACTTTTAAAGGGCGCATCTTATAATAAACTGAATATAATAAGATACTAAATTAACTACTAATTTACTAAAAGGTTTTTTTTATTTATTAAGTTAAATTAATAAAAATGATTTTTGTATTTCCAATTTCCGTTTAATAGGCATAAATATTTTTTTCCATTTCTTTTGAAGCTTATACAAGGAGAAGAACTTTATTTGAAAAAAAAAATCGAAATCGAAATAACAATTTTTAAAATACACATAATCCTCCCCTTATTTCTGTTCTAATGAAACATAATTTCAAACAAACTTGCAATTTCAAATCTGATACTGTAACCTACATTTAAATAAAATATGGAATATATGTATCCTTATTTGTGCTACGTGTTTCATTCCTGTGACATCAACGTCAACTGAACCCAATGTTTAGATTATAATTGTACGATTTCGGGTTTAGAATTAAATATTTACTTCTGTGTATAAATATAATGTATTCAATAATAGCACATAACTAAAATAACTTGAGGTGGACAATTTTAAGCACGAAACATATTTAATTACACGAACTCTTACTACACACAACATACAAACATTAACAACATAGAAAACATACTCTGGAACTCTAGCACATTTTTGGTTCCTTTAATTATTCCATGGAATTAGTATCAGTCATGAGGCGCCATCTACAGTTTTACCTGAAAACTAAAAGTGCAAAATACCACATTTACCTTAATATTTTAAAGAAGAACATAGTATTTTATTGGTGTCACTTATATAAAGATGTGTGTATAGAGTTATGTATATATAGATATATACGTTTACATATAATTAAACTCTAAATCATCATCGTCATCCCAAAAAAGGCTTAAAGCTATAAGCCTGTTTCGGCCTCAAGCCATCTCTTTCATGGCCTTTGTTTAACTCTTTTTCTATTTGGATTATAATTCAAGGCTGCTTTTTAGCATGCGATCAGAATCCATTCATTCCAAGTATTCCTATCATTTTCCTCCGTATTTTTCTATATTATTCAATATTGGCATAACCCCAAGTTGTCACCTGATGTTATCATTTCTTATTTTGTTTATTTTTGAACATTTTTTCACATTCTACAAGAATTTCATCTTTGGGGATTGTATTTGTGTTGCGTCTTTTTTTATTTTATTTTTTCCGTAAATGACCATGTTTAAATTCCGTATAGTAAAGAGGATATTGCCATTATTCTAAAAAATATTATTCTTCCTCCTTTTATTGTATTTCGAAGTGTTCTTTTTATAGTACTACCTACGCAATGAAAATTATATAGATTACTTTGTTTATCGTTTTCATAGTTATAAGATATATCACATTCTAAACAATTAAAATGTGAAATCTACTGAATTAATCTGTATATTTACTTATAATATGAATCCGGATTATATGCATTAAAAATACGCAAATATCTATATCAGTACGCTATAATATTAGTAAGTATTTTAACTAAGCAAAAATAAGCACAAAAACTTTTAATTATTCCAAATTATTAAAATACGCAAAAATAACCAGTAGAAAAATTTCTCTAACTTTAAATTTTTAAGTAAATGTAGAAGAAAAAGAAAACAATAGAAATTTTGGATTGCGAATGTTTTTAATTTAGGGTAGCCAGGAGTAATTTTCAGAAAGAGAAATGCAGCGTTATTAGCAGACAAAAGGGAAAAAAAGCACAGTAAACGGAATCTGGTCGAAACAGTTTTTATTTTAGTGAAATCAACTATTTTTCTATCTGCGTTAGTATTTTGTGAGTAATAAGCAGCTTAATCCGTTCTGTTTAAAACTGGTTTACTATATGCCATGAAAATTTGCTTTTGCTTCGCTAATTTCAAATTTCAATTTCTCGGGTGGTACAACTCTAATACACATTTTACTTCGTTTTTGGATACTAGCGCTTTAAGCGGCTGGCAAATAATTCCATTCATGTTTAAAAATTTATAAAATAGTATTTATAGATGGTATCGGTATAAAAATTTTTATTTGACAAACTTACATATCTTTTTATCTTATTCACTTCAAAAAATTAATTTTAATATTGATTTTGTGTTAAATCAGTCATTGTTTCTAAAAGTTTCGTGACTGGAAAACCCGCTTTAGGCCGCTTAAAGGGATAGGGTACATGTTATTTGTTTTGGAAACAATATTTCGATGTTCATCTGGGAATTTTTTTTTTAATTGTAGCTGATAAGAAACACTGGGATAAGAATTAGACAGACTTCGGAATAATTTCCAGACATTAATATGTGTTACAAAGTCTGTTTAGAATGATACTACATAGTAAATCATTTGCTTGTGTGTGACTTTAAAATTGTGTACATTAAATTATAATTTCAAAGCCTGCAAAGGTCAGCCTGTAAATTAAAATGAAAATAGTGGGTTCTGTTTGAATTAAATGAGAGATTTATGATGAAAGATGGATATTTATGAAGTAAGGGAGAGATACTACATCAGAATTCAGTGTTATTATGAACAACATTCTTTCGCGTACGGGTACAGAAATTGTTCTAGAAATATGACTATGACATAACATATGTTGCAAAATTAAATCGAATTTTTAAAATGACTTAGAGATGATCATAATTAATTCCCCTACCCGAAAAAAATAAAATGTTTAGTTTTTTTGCGCTGTTTAAAGCTAAGTCTGTTGACTCTTTTTATGTTAAAAATATTGAAGATCTGAAAGAATTGTAAAATTTTGTTGAAATTTTACAGAGATGTCGTTACTATCAAAGAAACTTAAAATGGTTAAGCCAAAATTAATGTTGCTTAAAAAAATATTTTATTGTAAAAACGCAGTTTAGTCTAATAGCATGTTCTTTAATTTATCCATATATGTACAGGCAAAGGTGTTGTACCTCTGACTGCTTAGGCTGAAGCACAATCTTATCGCATTTTATTAATTTTGGTGCAATAAGTGTCTAGCCCCTTCACTAGAGGGTTGTATAAGCTACTGTGAATTATTCAAATCAGACAGGCGAATATTAATAATCCATGTGCATCATAAAAATGTAAGTATTTATTTGGTAATATTTTCCCCAATAATATTTTTTCAGCTATGTTGATAGATATAACTTGATATAGTAGGTATATTTTTTATAAATAAGGTCGATTGCTGATATACGTTGCTGAAGATTACTATAAATTATTTCATGAGTAATAAGAAAGGCATGCTAGGACGCATAAAATTTTCCGATTGTCAAGTAATTGTTTTTAATTTTGATAAGCGCTGTAAAGTTTCACTATATTAATGCAAACTAAATGGTTATTATTAATGCTATAGTTGTTGTACAAAAGAACACAAAAGAAGCTACTCTTAAGAATTTGTAAAGGTTATCAAATAAGAGCTTAAATTTCTTATAGATGGTTTTTTTTAATGCGAATGCATTTTTATGCTGAAATGCATTTCGTCAACTAAGAAATGTTTGTAGAATGTTGATGAAAGGATTTACAGTTCCACGCAAATATTTGGATATTGGGCCATGTATGGGTGATAATTTCTGGAAATGTGATGTCAGCAGATTTAAGAATGCTTTATTGTCAATTAAATTTTAGCTAAATAATAGCATATAATAAAGGAAATAATCCTGAATTACATATCTGAGCAAAAGCATCCAAGTATGTTTCTATATATTTAAATAAAATTCTGAAAGCTAAATATCAATCTGTTATGTACTTTTTACCAAATTATATTTTTGTATAATATAGTATATATACAAATCTATAGATAAAATACAGGTCTGTTCAAAAGAAATACAATTGATATTTCGCTATAGGCAGTAACTGCTAAAATCATTCTCTCAAACGTTTTATCTTTTTTTTAAATGCTTCTTATTTATCTTATTTAACTTATTTCTTTAAATAACAAAGTTTTGTCAAAGATTGCCAGCAGTATTAGAAAGTGTTTCATAATTTATGCTTGATGCATGATTTTTTTTCTTGCTTAGTCATTACATGTGTTTTTAATCTTTATAAAACCATTATTTTACCAATAATGACATTAAATTGACAATTTTAGGATGAATGCAACATTGGCATCATTTTACAATGCTACGATAAAGACAAATAAATTAAGAGAATCGGGATGAGATATACCGAGAGAAAAACAGAAAAACGAGAATACATTTTTACTTATATTGAATACTTTTTTTACGTATGTTGAGCTATGTAAAAATTAGAAAAAAGCGGGGTAAAGAGACAAGTGGGGAAAGACGCTCAATGTTTTTCACGGTCTATCACAGACGTTAGCAGGTTGTGATCTCCAGAAGGGTCCTTTGGCTGCAGGGCATGCGCATCACTAGGATAAACATCCACATTCTGACTTTAAGATAAGTTAAGTACATTAATTCGTTTTCAGTATGTTTGCCTAAAATGTTTGACCTTCATAAGGAATTGCCCTTCTATGCTATGTTTTTCAACTTTTTTAGTAAAACGCTTTTCAAGTTGATCTCAAGAAGAAATTCGAATGAAATTATTTATTTTAAAAAGTCTTAGTTACTGAAAAAAACTTAAAAAAAGGTTATTTTAATAATTTTCTTCAATTGCTGTTGAAAGGTGACGAAAATAATCTTAAAGTTAAAATATGCAATTGGAAATATTCATGCTAACAAGTGCGATTTGGACAATGTTTCATACGAACATCAGTTCATATACCCATAGACAGTTTAAGTATAAAATTTTTGAATATTAATTTCGTAATATTACCCATTTTTTGCTACATGCAGAATGAAATTTTCTTACACAAAGTACAAGGGAATATTTACGTTTACAAATAATAAACAATACTACTTTTTTAAAAAAAAATCATTGATCCTGTATAAACCTTAACAACTTTGTCAAAAAGCATTTCAAAGAACGGCAGATGGAGGAAATGAAAAACTAAAATGATAAAGTTGGTATAAGACAAAAAAAAAAATAATCATAGGACTGAAGATAATCAATGATCCTCTACAATCCATTATATTATAATCGATTCTCACAGGGATATTTGAGAATAAACACAAATACATACTTGGAGATAGATATAGCTCATTTTCATAAAATGAGCTATATCATTTGTGTGTTACTTACCACATTTATCACCTGAGTTCTTCTAAAGATTATCACAAAACACTAAATGGTATTTAGGATAAAAATTTCAAGCATGTATTTTACTTGAAAATAAATAAATTAATGTTAATATTGTTATTTTCCCCGATAAACAATAAAATTCAGAAAATTACTTGAAATTAAGTTCACAAACTATTACTTTATAAAAAGTTAAAATGAAGTGTTAATATTAATATTTTTTTAATTTACAGATTAAATAATTTGAAATAGGAAATACATAAAAAAATAAAGTATTTATTAAAACTTATGACTGAACCTTTACTTCACAGACTCTTCTATTTTTCTGAAAAAAAAAAGTAATTGATATTAGGTATCGGTATAGTAATGTGAAAAATAGAAAAGAAATTTAAAATATTCCCTAAAATTTGATACATTATCGTGTATGCCATATGTACGCAATTAGTGTTTTAAACGATTATATTGCTATATTTTGTAACTAGATGAACTTAAGTTATTTAATTTTGCCTGATTAATACTTTGCAACTTATTTCACATTAATATTTCGAAGTATTTAGTAAAAATAATAAAAATTAATCTTACCTTCAAAATTTCTTTTTTTTTTCTGAAGAACGAATTATATATATATATATATATATATATATTTATCTAGGATAGCAAACTGACATTGACAAAAAAGTTTTTGAAGTTTATTTTAAATGCTGCTTCAAAATTATTTTTATTGTTCCTGATCAGATACACAGAATATATTGTTCAAATTCAAGTCACATAATGTAAATTAAAATGTTTTTAAGTATTACCAGATATAGCACAGGGATTTAAAGATAAATGGATTGATACATGAAATGTTAAGGACCTAAATAAATTATCAATTTCTATAATATCATCTGGAACGCTGGTCATTTTCACTAAAACTACTAAAATACTGCTACTGCTCTAAAATTGTACTTAATTAAGAAACATTTTTTAAAAGAAGTTTCTAATTAAAAATTAAGGTTTTCTTTACTTCTTTTATTACAAACCAGGATCTTCTGAGGTGAAAAAAATATTATATGGCTTTTTCTTAAACACTTGAAATTCAAATCAAAGAAGTAAGAAAAGAGAAATATTCTGCTTATTCTTAAACTACATCTGTTTGATCTTTTTTAGTTAATTTTATTATCGAAGCAGTTTTACATTTTTAGAAAATCCGAAGAAAAGTAAAAACAAAACTTTCTAAGGTGTCATTCAAATATATTCTTTAGTTATGAGCTTGTTTTGTAAATTATACTTACAAAACTAGGAAGAAATATTAAATAAAACACAGAGAGTTAGAAATTTCACACGAGCAATCCATCATATGAAACTAAATTTTCTTTTTTGCATAAAAAAGCTGACCATAAAAGAACATTTTTTATATATGTATGACTTTCTATAATGCTAACATGAAAGTACGATATTAAAAAAGATTTTTTTCTAAAAAGATATATATATATATATATCTTCTTATGAAAAATTTGATAAATTAAGATGGATGACCGCACATTTATGTTTTTCTATAAATTAAAAAAACCCCATTTATTATGAATTATTGAGTTTTTCTAGGATTTTAAAAAAGAGCTTTTTTTAATATATAGAAAGAAATTATGCATCATTTAAATATATTAAAATGAAAATACGTTAATATAAAGAATAAGTAATTAATAAATGTTTTTAATAAATATTTCCACGAATGGATATTTTCCTATTATGAGATACAATATATATATATATATATATATATATATAAGCATACATATTATTATTGTATATTTCTTCAGCATTTCTTACTCTGTAAATTTACATAAATTTCATTGATTAATAAGAGTTTTAAATCATTAAAATTAAGAACGAATCTACTAAAATCATAAATATAAAAATGAATATAAATATGAAAAATAAAAAAGTAAAAGAAAAATGCCATATCAATCGAACTCTTGAAGTAAATATATCTTTAGAATATCAGTAATCATAACCTGTTAAAATCTTGGTATACCCATAACTATTCATCAGAAATTTGTGTTTTCAAATAACTCATGGAACAGATATTTACTCTAGATGGCGTATTATAGTTTCATACAAAGTTTAAAGAAATACCTATTGTAGAATCGATTTATTAAAAATTGTTAACATGATGTTCTTAATAGTAAAGAGCGACCGAAACAGGTTTTTAAAACCAATTTCTAATTTCGGTAATCTTCCTATTTTCACAATAAATAAATAAATAAATAAATAAATAAAAATTAAAATAAAAATCTGAAAAAAATTGTAGGTAATTAATGCTTATTAATAAATAACACATGTTTATTAAATATACATAACTGCTAATTACGTGAATGCGTCGCACAAGTTGGCTCTCTGTGTATCTCATCACATCTTTTATTTTAATATAATATTAAATGTTATTAATTCATCAAAGACACGCGAAGGTTAAATATGTGAATTTCATTTAATAAAAACTGATCAAGTCAAACTACAAATTATCTATTATTTTTAAGAGTGCAGCCTTTAATGAAAACGGGAAAAAAACCTTCAAAATTTCGTCATATATGCATTGTTTGCTTTATATTTTGCACTTTGTCTTTAGTCAATGATGACTTATAATTGTAAACAGCGAAGTTCATAGCTATAAATAAAGATTGTCTCTAAGAATATCTAAAGAGAAAAGAATAAAAAAAATATCTTTCTTCATTTGTATGTCTTACATTAACATTCGCATATTAAGGGAATTGAGATTATTTCATCCCAAAATTTTGTTATGAAATCTCATTCTGTATAATTTTATTCGTCTATAGACTATTTTGTTTCGGTGCTTTTTCTTGTAAAACTATTTTACAAAACGGATTATTTCTTCCAAAACCTATGTTATGGACTCTCATTCTGTATAATTGTATTCGTCAATAAACTATATGTTTTCGGTAAAACGGTTTAGCCGCAAAGACAAAATTGTCCCCGCGGCCGATGTTTGATACACGTACGGTAATAGCCACATTAAAAAGCATTTTACTTTTTTCAGTTGATATGTGAAAATAAATTATTTAATTTTTTTAATTATGATTGTAAAACATATTCAAGAAATGCTTCGTTAACTGAATGAAAATGTGTTAAAAGTTCTTTCCACAAATAATACTGTTTATTAGTTTTATCTTATTCTAATTTATCTTCATGATAACAGAAAAGAGCTTTTAGTTTAATGAACTTCTAATACTGATTTATATTTCGACTTTTATGGGTGAATTAAATCCACGAAATGAATTTAATTGTTTTTACACTTTACTATTAAATAATCCAAAATATTAAAACCTAATTATTATAGATATGCTAACTAGAGTTATTCCACGAAATCGTGATCATCACAACTTGTAATACAGTAGACTCCCTCAAATCCGCACAGCTTGGGACCAGAGGTTGTGCGGATTTTAGAATTTTGCGGATTTCTGGTCATTGCTTTGTTTACGTTTTTTAAACAGTAATTTGAGTGCAATTAATAGTGCATTCAGGACTATAATGAATACTTACAATATAATAAAATGTTAAAATAAGTAATAAATTAAAATAATAAAAATTTAGATAATTTTCAAAATGATTAAAATATTAAAAGCAAAGATCAAGTTAATGATCAATAGTGTATGATTAAATATTCATTATAAAAATTAAATATATTTTTCCAAAATTATTCAACAAAACTTGCCTCATAAAAGTACATTACTAATTCACATCAAAATCATAAAATAAGGATTTTTTTTTTAAAGTTTAGCCAGGCTTAGTAACCAAAAAATCTTGATTAATGCATAAATATATTTGGTAAGAAAATTGTGATTACCAGTGATATCAGCAATATCTTGATTTTTTTTTTTAATTTTTCTTTCTTCATGAAAAAAAAAAAAAAAAAAAAAAAAAAAAAAAAAAAAAAAAAGAACCATGAATAGAGTATTATTGAGAAAATTAAAAAATATATGGAATTGATACAAAATTAAAAAAATCACATTTTGTCCAAATATCCAATCTGAAAGTTTCATTGTTTACATCCATAAAGTATGTGCGGATTTTAGAGAGTTGTGGATTTCTGGTTTGCGGATTTGAGGGAGTCTACTGTATTGTATGAGTAAAAATGTATGATTATTATTTTTTCTAATAATTGTACTAATACGATATAATGCCTGAGTTTCATTTTTTTAAAAGCATTTTCACTAAATTTTGTAAAATCAATATTAAATATTAAAATGATTAAACACACAACAAAAGGTACATATAAGGATAAATGTTTATGATCAAGTCACTAAGTTTTCAAACTTTCCTCTGAAAATTTTAGAACTGAGCAACATAGAGCAACATCCTATAAACTAAAAATTGTAATGAAACATTGCTTAACCCCCTTCGTGACGAGTGTTTTTTATAACCACTTTTATTTGTTTTGTGACCAGTGATAAAATATAGTTTTTCATGGGTTTCCCAAAGGAGAAATTTTTGTCTAATTGAATCGGGAAAATGCTCAGATTAAATAAGCTAATATTTACAGTAAAATTTTACTTGTGAAAATAATCAATACCGTCGCTCGTGCCCAAGTTGTTAACCCTTCGGACTCCGGTGCATATTACGCAAATTTTATTCGATAAAAAACTTTCCTTGAAATAGACAATTTAAAAAATTCTTTGATTAAATAATGAAAATTTTATTTTCCTTTATTACTGGTGACAGAAACAAATTTTGGAAAGAGAGATGATGTCTCCGCAGCGAAGACAACGGATTGCCAAATTTTTAATACTGCAAGGGTCATCAAAATCTACCCAATAAAACTCAAGCTATAAGTAGTGAGATCGAAATTTTTGTTTGCATAATATATATATATATATATATATATATATATATATATATATATATATATATATATATATATATATATATATATATATTTGTGTGTGTGTAGAAATTTATAGCGGAATATTTTTCTGACTGACGCTAGGAAATTATCGTTCTATGTTTTTGAGCTCTTACTGAGCACAGTTCTAATTCTTTTATCAATTAAAGAAAATACCAATTGTTTACTTTTACTTTTATTAACGTGACTAACTTATTGTAACACCAGTAAGTGTCTTTCTTCTAGAGTTTATATTATATTGAATCAACAAGGAAAGTTTTCCGCCAAAATAAATTTCTTGATAAAGTGTACGGGTAGTAACCAATCTGTGATTTTCTACGAACAATCCGGTAGTTTTTCTGTACTTTCGGCTCCGAAACATGGAGGCCGAGAGTCCAAAAAAAAAAAGATAAACCTCATTTTCAGTCCTGTTCAAAGTTAAAGATAGAATCAACAAGATGTACCTACAGGTGCGGAATCTCGTAGAAGTCTGAAGGAGTGATTTCAGCGCTATATGGTGGGTGTGACTAAAGTTATAACATTGATGAAATAAATTCATTTTTCGTCCCAAGTAACGATCTGCTCTAGAATTTTTTGTCTTTGCGCTGATGTTCGAGCAGATTAGTGCAGATCTGAACATTATCTGTCCTTACCTGCGTGATTTAACTTATGCAGCACTCAGAGTTTAAAATATTACGTTATGTTTATGCAATGTATAGACAACTCATGGACAACACTCTAAATCTCAGTCCGGGAAAAATAAAAACGATTTACAGAAGATCACATCACGTTTTATTGATAAAATTATTAGAATTGAAAAGAATTAAAAAATGGCGTTTATCTAAATAGTAATTTCAACGTCATCTCGCTTATTAGGATAACAGCTTTATCACATTTTATTGACTCTTTTCAGAAATGAAAAATAAAACTGTAAACCGCGAAAAAAAAATAAACAAAAATTACAGAAGATTACATCACGTTTTATATAGAAAACTATTAGAATTGAACAGAAAAAAAAAAACAACGCTGCAATCCTGGAGGTTTGACCTTTGAGTAACAGAATGTATGCCATTAAAAATTTATTTCTGCATCTCCTTTGTATGGCGGTTCTCAAATCCCATTGTACAGAAAAAAATATTCATGAATGTCATTTTTTTTTCATTAAAATTCATAAAGGAATAAAATCAGTAACAAAAGTAAAATGTACATTACATCTAATCTTAGTTATAATATATATACATATATATATATATATATATGAGATACATCTTTTTTCAGTATTTTTTTAATCTTTTTGATCTGTTTGCTTATGTGTTTTAAATATTACTTAAACATTAATGCTTAGAATAATACTATACCATAATATATGCAAATAACGTGCTGATAAATAAATAAACTATTAATTACATCAGTGAATTACAATAATTAGTAGTAGAGGGATTTTATATATCAGACTAGCGGGATAAGTATCGGAAGACTGGGAAATTTCGAAATTATTATCCAAAATACCACAATTCGCAAACTAAATGATATTTAGTGATACTCGGACAGCTTGGTGATATTTGCCGACACAAATTCGTTTTCGCAAGTCAGTCAAATAGAAAATCAATAATGATCCAGCAGTAGAAGGAATATTAAATCTATAAAATTGATATTTATAAATTGATTTTTTACTTTAAATAATGCTATCACAACATGAATCCTCAACGTCATTTGAAACATTGTTGTAATTGGAAATGTATGCCTATTCCCAACGATTGAGAAATTAAAGGTCGGTGATATATAAAATATTGCACCCTGTATATAACCAAACTTTATTTTTATTTATGCATTTTGTATAAGTGTTTAACGGCTATTGCACCAATACCTTATTGTATATAAAACTAGTTATAACATAAATGTCTTTTTTGTCAATTTTGACATATTATTTCCGATTTGTTATTTTTAGAAGAATATTAAAAATAAATCAGTTACTGAAAAAAATGAAATACTTGATGTATGAAATACTTGATGTATCAAAATGAATAGAATTTGACTAATGAAATTCTCTTTTAAAGTATTTATTGCGAATCAAGACATTTTCATTATGCTTATAATTTCTAATATTATTTACTTGTACAATCAAAGTGAAGTCAAGAAACAAGCATATGCTTTATTCTAAAAGCATGTTCATTCGCAAACTGGTACTTCGAGAAAATCAATGAGATCGAAACATAAACATCTATTCTTTAAAATTTTCTTTTGAAAAGAAATGTCTTTGGAAAAGTCCCTTTCAATATAAGTCTCAAAGTAACACTTTTGAAGTTTTGATTTTTAGAATATTACGTATTACAGAATTTCACAATGAGATTTCGCTTCAAAACGTTCAATCAGTTACTTTTTACGGATTTTGATGTAAAAGGAGATTTTCATTTTGTTTGAAAGGAAATACGCTTTGAAAATATTGGATATGAATAAAGCAGTGTGAAATATGTGTTATTTTACTTAAATTTCGTATAAAGCTGACAGTAAAACTACAAATTTGAGTATTTCCAGATAAACATTAAAAACAAAAGGGTTTTTTTCTTTCTTTTACTTTATTCTTTCTATGAAAGAAAATATGGCAATCTAATCTAATATATAATCTGATATATAACATATTACACCCTGTATATAATCATTTTTTTATTTATGCATTTTTGCATAATCGTTTAAAACCTATTGCACTAAGTTCATATTGTATATAAAACTAGTTATAGTTTAAATGATTCTCTTTTCAATTCTGACATATTGTTTTCGATTTTTTATTTTTCGAAGAATCTTAATAATAAATCATTTACAGGAATAAAATCAATTACTCGCTGTATCAAAATGAATAGAATGTAACTAATGAAATTCCTTTTTAAAGTATTTATTGAGCATCAAGACATTTTCATTATGCTTACAATTTTTAATATTATCTCCTTTTACAAACACAGTGAAGTCAGAACACAGGCATATCCTTTATTCTAAAAGCATGTTCATTTGCAAACTTGTACTTCGAGAAAATCAATAAGATTGAAACATAAACATATTTTCTTTAAAAGTTACTTTTGAAAAGAAATATCTTTGGAAAAGTCCTTTTCAATATAAATCTTAATGTATAACTTTTGAAGTTTTGATTTTTTGATTTTTAAAATAATACGTCTTAGAGAATTTTACAATGATACTGATGTACCAGCTTTGTAAGGTCTTCAGTTGGCAGAATGTCAAGCCGATTCCATTCAGACTTTGGGGGTAATAGCCTATGAGGCCGAGAAATGATATTAAATATTGTTTTCTATTTTTTGTTCCGAGTGAAATTTTATTTTAAAATTAATAGATTGTGGACCTATTATTAGTTCTCGAAATAACCTTTCCAAAACATATATTTTCTCCTACATTTTTTGAATTTTAATAAAAACATGTCTTTTTTTTTTTTTTTTTTACATTTATATTTATGGCTGAAATGCAGTTTTAATGACTGCTTGGCATCTGACTTGGCGGCTATGCAAGAAATTCGCCAATTCTAACAACCTAAATATTCAGGGCACTTGTGTGTCATATACTCACTGGGATTTACTTGGCGCCAGAATGGCGTTATTTTGCCTAATATGGCAACCCTGATATTGTTTATTTTTTGATAAATTTTTTATTTACCTTAATTTTTTTTATTATATAAAATCTTTTTTGCTCTATTGTTATTTGTTTTTATAATTTATTATATTTAAAAATTGTTTTATTTATTGTTATTTTTTTCAATAATAGAAAATAATTTAAAAATGTATATTTAACCAGCATTCGAAAATGAGGTTTTCGCCAAATTGACGTTAGAAATTTTTTTAACCAAACCTTGCGCGTATATATGATATCTGTTATTTCTCATTTTCATATCCAGTGTATGCAAATAATATAATAAATAATGTACACAATAATGTAGCGAAATAATTTTTAAAAATTGCTAATGTGACAAGTTTTAAAATCACACCATTCATGCGTTAATTCTAAAAAGATTAAGTTACGCTATATTGCGAGGGAAAAAGTTATAACCTTTAAATCATCTTTTTTATTATATTTGTCTTTTTTTTTTAACTTATTTTAGTGTAACTGAATTACAATGTAATGTTTAGAAACAGATAATTGAATTAGAGAAACAAAAAAGTATTTGCCAAAAAAATTCGACATAGCTAGGATGTTTAATAAATAAACCCATCCTCGAGATGGTACGAACTCTCCCATTTTCGCATTGGACTCGCTCTTTTCGCCCATGCGCAGTTCTGTCCAGGTTTCTCTCAAACGTGGTTTATCAGTATGTCTCTCGAAAATGTTCAATCACATGCTTTTTACGGATTTTGATATAAGAAGATATTTGCATTTTGTTTGAAAGGAAATACGCTTTGAAAATATTGGATATGAATAAAGCAGTGTAAAATATGTGATATTTTACTTGAATTTGATATAAACCTGACTGTAAAACTACAAATTTGAGTATTTCCAGATAAAAGTTGAAAATTAAAGTTTTTTTTTTTTTTTTTTTACTTTATTTTTTCTAAAGCATAAATTATTGCAATCTAATTCTTTGGGTGAAAGTCTCTATATTGTTTTAGTAAATTTTTCTTAAATATTTTTTTCTTGAAATTCGCATTTATATTTTATGCATAAATGGCGAAAGAAATTGCTTGTTATACTACTGAGTCATAACTAGTTATAGTACAAACGCACCTAACTTGTCTTGTTCTATATGAAATTTCAGATTTGTTACTATTAGAACAATCATAAAAATAAGTCATTTACCGAAAAAAAAATCGATTACTCACTGAATGTTAATGAATAAAATGTAACTAATGAAATTCGTATTTAAAGTATTAATTACGAATTAAGAAATTTTCATTGTACTTACAATTTCTTATATTATTTCAAGGAGGTCTTCAAGCCGACATATACTGTATTCTTAAGAGAAAGTTTATTCGCAAACGTATACTTCGAAAAAATCAATAAGATTCAAACATAAACATCTCTTCTTTTAAAAGTTACTTATGAGAAGAAATGCATTTTGAAAAGTTCCTTTCAATATAAATCTTAATATAACACTTTTGAAGTTTTGATTTTGAAAATATTACGTATTACAGAATTTCACAATGAGATGTTCCTCCAAAATGTTCAATCAGTTGCTTTTTTACGATTTTCATGTCAGAAAAGATTTCTATTTTGTTTAAAAGAAATATGCTTTGAAAAAATTGGATGTGAATAAAGCTGTGTGAAATGTGTTATTTTACTTGAATTTGGTATAAAGCTATCTGTAAATCTACAAAATTGAATATTTCCAGATAAACTTTTATTTTGCTTTATTATTTCTAAAGCATAAAGTATTGCAATCTAATTCTCTTAATAAAAATCTGTTTTTTTTAATAAAAACATGTATTAAAATGAAAAACGTTTCTTAAATATTTTTTTCTTGAAATTATCATTTATATTTTATGTATAATAGGCGAAAGTAACTGCTTGTTATACTACTGATTTATAACTAGTTATAGTACAAACGCACATCACTTGTCATGTTCTGCATGGAATTTCAGATTTATTACTATTAGAAAAATCATAAAAATAAGTGATTTACCAGAAAAAAAATCGATTAGTCACTGAATGTAAATGAATATAATGTAAGTAATGAAATTCTTATTTAAACTATTAATTACGAATTAAGACATTTTCCTTATGTTTGCAATTTCTATTATTATCTCTATGAGGTTATCAAACCGGCAAAAACTGTATTCTAAGAGTAAGTTTATTCGCAAACTTATACTTATTATTGAGACCTGTTGTTTCTTTTTACGGAATTTAATATGTATAACCGTAATAAATTTTGTATTTATACATTTTTGCAAAAGCATGTAACAGCTATTGCACCAAGATCTGATTATTAATAACATTAGTTATATTCAAAACGCACCTCATTTGTAAGTATGCCATACTATTTCCAATTTATTACTTTTAGAAGAAACATTAAAATAAGTCATTTACTGATAAAAAACAACCAATTACTCGCTGTATCAAAATGAATATAATTTAGCTAATGAAATTCGTTGTTTAAGTATTTATTGGAATCAAGACATTTTCCTTGTGCTTACAATTTTTAATATTATCTTCTTGTACAAACGCAGTGAAGTGAAGTCATCAAACAAGCATATGCTTTATTCTAAAAGAATGTTTTTTCGCAAACTTGCACTTCGAAAAAATTAATAAGATCGAAACATAAACATCTATTCTTTAAAAGTTGTTTTTGAAAAGAAATATCTTTGGAAAAGTCCCTTTTAATATAAATCTTAATGTAACACTTTTGAAGTTTTGATTTAAAAAATTTTGCGTCTCAGAGAATTTCACAATGAGATGGCGCTCCAAAGTATTCAATCAGATGCCTTTTACGGATTTTGATGTAAGAAGAGATTTCCATTTTGTTTGAAAGGAAATACGCTTTTAAAATATTGGATATGAATAAAGCTGTGTGAAATATGTGTTATTTTACTTGAATTTGGTATAAAGCTGACTATAAATCTCCAAATTTAAATATTTCTAGATAAACGTTGAAAATCAAAGTAATTTTTTTTTTTGCTTTATTCTTTCTAAAAAATAAAGTATGGCAATCTAATTTTATCGGTTTTACGTTTTTGACGAATTTGTCTGTTTTAGGAACTTCAGAAAGATGTTATCACAAGATATCTATCTTTAGAAGTGTGCGTCCGTGAGTTCATATGTTCTCCTATCAGCAAAAAATGTATAGAATTGAAACAAAAAATAAAATAAAAATCTCTTTACAACGAGTCTCTAGTTAACACTGAAAAATCTCGTTCTACTTCGAATTTCTACTGGGAAAGTGGATATTCTTATAATGAAATAGAATATTAGATTTTTATTTAACCTGGAAAACATGTTTGCACAAAATGTCTATCTTTAGATTTGTGCGATCGTGTCCACGAGAATGAACGAAATGTATAAAAAGTCGAATTGAAAGAAAAATAGTATAAAAAACTCCCTATAACGCATCCCTGGACAGCATTGAATAATTTTATTCTACTGCAAAATACCCAAAGTGAAAATTCTTATAATGAAATAATGTGATAAAATGTTCATTAATTAATCAAAAGAACATGTTTGCACAAAATGTCTATCTTAAAATTTAAGCGTTCGTGTACCCACATGTTTTCCCTTGAATAAACGGAATGTGTATAAATTCATGGATAGAATTGAACAAAAAATAATACAAAATTCTCAATATAAAGTATCCCTCTGTTGCATGGAACAATTTCATTATTCTGAAAATTTTGCAAAGTCAGTTTTCTTATAATAAAATTGTATAATATAATTTTGTTTTAATATTCCAAATAATATTTGCTAAATTTTAAAATTCGTTACAGATGTAGATTTGTATATATCTACTACATTGTAAAAAATACCTTAAATTTACTGCAAAATCTGCTAGCAACATTGCTGCAAGAAGTTTTAGTTGGAAATTTAAGAGATTTTTTTTACGAAGTATATATGTTTTTTGCTATAGTCAGGAAGATTTCCTTCAATTTGGGAATATTTTGCCAGGATGGTGCGCTGCAATAACGACTGTTTGCCATTTTACTTACCCATCATACGTAGTATAGGGTAAATCTTGCAATCATTTTGAAAATCGAAAAAATTTTCTGACGGATTTAAACGTTTCAGATATTGGAGATTCCGAAAAATATATTTTAATTTTTTTTTTCCGTACGTCCGTCTGTGTGTCTGTCTGTCTGTCTGTAACCGCTCTATCTCCTGAACAATTTGAGATAGAGACTTGAAACTTTGTATGTACTTAGTATGTAAGAATGGGACAAAGCCTATTTAATATCAATAACCTCGATTATCCGAAACTAATTTTTTCGGAATCTCGAAAAATTCGTTCTGATGAAACGTGTATAAAAATTTTCGAAATTTTTTTTAAGGACAGGATATGAAAGGCAAGAAAATAACACAAATTTTACATAAAGAACGAAATCGATCCGATAATTAGTTGCTGAGATATGTGTAATCATGTTTTTCACATTATTTGATTTTTCATGACCCAGTATTTCATTCAAATTTGAATTCAATGATATATTTTAATTGGAAATTAGACTCTTCATCCGACGCAGTAAATTCCTAGTTAATATGATTATTATTTTTGGAGTTATAAGGATGTTTCTTTTACGCAATCCGGTATTACTTGTGTATTTTGGCGTTTTATATAATTTGTCGAAATTGGCTCATCAGCAATTCATGAATAAATCATTACTATGTATATTAAAACTATTTAAATATGCATTAAAATTTTATTTTGGAATTGCAATGCATTCTATAAATAAGTTACACATGTTTTATTTTCATATTTTATATTATGCATATGTATGATGGGTAAGTATTACGGTGGCCTCCAACGGCTAGTTTATTATTGCGTCACCGAAAAGTGTATGAAGTCATGCATGCCAAATTCTTATGGATGTTTTTGAATATAGACAATATGTTCTAGTTGAAAATTGGTATGTTCGCACGAAATGAGACGCTGTAATTGCGCTTTTTGTCTAATGTTTTCGAGATCTTCTTGCCCTGTTGAATACCAACTTCCTTTCCATCTACTAGCATTTTTGATCTAGCAATTTTAGGTGCTTTGCAAGCAACTGACTCAGTTGTATAAATAAAATATTGATTTTATAAATTGCCATGATTGAGATAAATTTGTTTTTACTCCTATTAATAGAATAAATCATGAATCTAATATGAAAATCAAATATGGTGTAATATCGGAATAATAACATCAAATGACTAATATGTGTAAGAACTTTTTGAAATATTAACATGCTTAAGAAAGAAGAAAGTTTTTGGATTCTCACATCTGACTAGTTTCCAAAACTGTTTGTAGATACATTGTAAGTAAATGACAAATTCGCTTTTATTTAAGATAATCTATTACAAATGCCCATGCAATTATATCGAATCTCTTCAATATTACTTATGAATAATAAAATTGTTTTTTTATCTTTAGTAACCTCAGAATTCATCCAACATCTCTTTGGTATTTTATGAATTATTTTTACAGGGTGATTCTAAATTTATTGTAGGAGCTTTAGTGGTTAATACTGGACACTATAATAATTATTTATTGTATAGAAATGTATAGGCAAAAGTGGCGCCAGGATACAAACACGAAGAAGTGACAAACAGGATTCGAACACGAAATGAGATACAAACACTAGGAGGCCAATTTAGTCCTTTTGTAATTTCAAAACACCTCATTTACGCCTGAAAATGCCTCTACTATTCTCTTCTTTATTTAAGCCAGGCATTTCAAGCATACTCAAAGACATATTAATTCTTTAATTCTTTACGTTATATTCTTAAAACTCAAGTATGAATGCGAATTTTTTTTTAAATAAAAGAAAAATCCATTATTTTTCTTTACATGTATTTTTTTATGTTTGACAGATTTGCCAGTTTTGCGCTTTTTAAAAATTTTTAATTCAAAAATTTCGACTTTATACTGGAAATTTTCAAAGATTTTTTTCTGTAAGCACTCACAAAATGTCCGTTTTAAATAATCAAAAGAAAACTATTGGAATTTTCTGGTACGAGTAAGAAACTTTGAAAGGAAAAATGGCCGGTTGGTGTTTTAATCTCAACGTGGCAACAGCGTGCATACATCCTTTTTATTTAATAAATGATTGTTAAGGTGTGTTGTACCAACCCTTAAAATTTGTACTATGAATTCAAAACCACACTGTATAAGCAAAGATACTTTTGTTGTCACAGGTTTTCGGAAAATATTTGTACTGTATTTTTTTTCTTAAAATTAATCGTAATAAAAGACATTTTGATATTATACATGCATCTATAATATTTGAAAATACTGTATTGGTTTTTGATGTTTCTAAAGGAATAAAAAAATTTAAAACCGCGATTAACTAGAAAAAAATTATTAAATATAGAGTGTGAGTATAGAAAACTTGATGAATCTAGAAATTTAGTGTTCAAAACATTTTAATTATTAAATAAATTCCACATAAAAATGAAAAAAAGGATTTGTTTTAAGTTTTAGCTGACACTTCTGAAGTCATGGGAAGTTATGCGCAGTATGCTACAATTAAAGATTTGCAAAAAATAGTATGGGTTTCATTAAATTTTATGCAATAAATAAATAATAAATAAATAAAAATCCAATGTTAGACAGTTTTTCTGTATTTCCAAAGTGATCTCCTCTATATTCCGTTAATAGTAGCAGCACTTTCAAAAGCTTTTTTCAATTTAAAAATGTAAAATACGTATCCGGGATATCGCCTCGTACAAAAACAGGGAAATTTATGCGCACAAGGATACATTTTTAACGTCAATATGGCGTTTTTTCTAAGCACAGGACCTAATTGTTTTTTGCTTCCTATGGCAACCTCATGTTTCATAATAAAATATAAGTTGTAAAATGTCCGTTTAAACTAATATAAGAATGTAATGTAAAATTAATTACTGAATAAAGTGTACTGTAGGTTAAATTAAACTAAAATTAAATGTGTATGCTCATTTTAGAAAGCGAGAACTAATACGCAATCTAAAATACGGGTTTTTCAGGGGGGGGGGGGGAATGAGAATTATCCCGGATGCGAATGCGACATCTGGTAAAATAAAATTCCGTTTAATATATGTGCCTAGTTTCAAATTAACTCTACAGAATACCGTAACAAAATCTTCACCATTTAATTTAAAAAAATTAAAAAAAAATTAGAGAAGACATTTATTAAACTAATTTATACTAATTTATTTCTTTATCTTATTGGGTATGATAGGAATTGTAATAAAAACCTGATATGCGTAACCTGTCAATAATTCATAATAGAAAATTTAGGAACCACCAAGAATGGCTTCAGATACCTTCTTAATACATTCATTATACGTGAAATATTTTTTTCGTTTATTCAACTGGTCAAAAACTATCAAAAACTATTAACAAACATACTTATACCATCACCAATCAGATTATTGATTAATTGCTGGACTACGATGTTATTAATGCTAACAATAGTATAAAATCACGTTATTCATCAATGATAGAAATTAAAGCCTAGCTTTTTTTCTGTTTCTCTTTAATTTTTTGTTGTCTTTCCATTTTCTTGTTTTTTTTTTTTTTTTTTTTTTTTTTTTTTTTTTTTTTTGGCAATTATTCCAATGCTATTAAACATGATGTATTTTGTAATCAACTAAATAAATGTGTAAAACTTTCCAATTTATGTTTCAGTTTTACAGCAATAAAAACTATGTTATCCTGTAACATCATCAAAAGTATATTCTCAACAATTATAGAGTTTATGATGCACGGTTTTTATACCCAAATTGTATTAGAAAAATCCTGGGCCCCCGTGAAACCTGGGGATTTTATACTGGATTTTACCGTTTGTATTTAAAAATTAAGATTATGAGTAGTAATTATAATATTATTATAATTGCAACCATATTAAAAATTTTATTAATGCTGCAATAATTGAAAATTAGAAAATATGCTGTGTTTAACTATCTTTGAATTTTTAAAAATAGTTAAATTGAAACTAAAAGATATCTGCGGAGTATTTTTTCCCGTTACGTTATCACTATATATATGAAAGTAGAACAAATATTTTTAGTTCAATATGTAAATACATAACTTTGAAAATAATATTCTACATAATAAAATATGTAGATTATAATAAAAAACATTTGCTTCCAATCATTTTATTATATTTCTTTTAATTTTTTTTTCTCTCGAATAAAACACTAAATGGCATATTAAATGCGATATTACTCATTTTAATGCAAAAATAAACAAGTTGGAAATTGCACGTGAAGCGTAGCAAATTAGGTGCGTTCGTACGATTACGAAGTTTTAAAAATATTACTTTCATATATCAATCTCATAAAATTGTAAATAGTGAATTACAATTAAAACGCTCATCAAACAATATTCTCCCTATACCATTATGTAATGGAATACTTCTGTGTGGCCTTGTAAATCAATAACAAATGTTCTTTGCACCACAAATTATGTAAGATGTATATTATAATATGTACTTTATAGTTGCATATAAATTTTATTAAGTTCGCATGAGTGTAACACGATTAAAATGCATTTGAAACATTTTTTGCCATTGACCGTAATGTAATGGAATACTTTTGATTGTCCCTGTAATTGATCTATGTATTCGATTTTCATAAAATTTGAAATAACTCGATAAAATTATGTAACAATTATGTATTTTAAATTTCAAACGTATAGAATATATTTGAAACTTTTTCCCCATTGACCATAATGTAATTGAATACTTTTGATTGCCCCTGTAACTGATCTATGCACACGATTATCAAAAAATTTGAAATAACTCGACAGAATTATGTAATAATTACGTATTTTAAATTTCAAACGATTAAAATGCATTTGAAACCTTTTCCCCCATTGACCGTAATGTAATGGAATACTTTTGATTGCCCCTGTAATTGATCTACGCATCGGAGTTTCATAAAATTTGAAATGACTCGACAAAATTATGTAATAATTATGTATTTTAAATTTCAAACGATTCGGTTTGGTAGTTTTTGCGTTGTTATATGCGGACGGACAGACGGACGGACAGACGGACGGACTGAACGACCACTATAGGTGCTACGTATTATATAATTACGAACGCACCTAAAAAGGGAATCCATTTATATTTGTTTACGAATAACTCAAAAAATATGTTTTCACTAATTAATGTTTTTTATTGCTTTTAACTTGCGCGTATTTATTAAACAAGAAAAATAGCTCTCATTTTATCGAAGCTCCATTATGAGACTCGAAGCTAATTGCATTACTGAAATTGCTATACACGCTCCGGGAGCTATTTAGCAATCTCCATATCATGATTTATCCCTAAGTATTCTTGTAACAGTTTAGTGTAGTGGGCAATTATGTATTTTTTTAATTGAACAATATTAGTTTCAGTACAGTTATATAAAATATTAATACCTTAATGTTACTTAGAGTATAGATACACTTTAAGTAGAATATGTACCCTTTTCCGTATTTACTTAAATTTAGAATACATTTATAGTAACATATTTCGATAATTATCAGTTAGTAGAGCTTCTTATATAATATCTTTTTTTCGATTAATAAATTAACTACATATAAAGTAATATTATAAAATAACCGTTTTACGCTTTAAATATCTTTCATAATTCAATAAATTTTAATAATGTGAAAATACGCATAGAACTCACCATAATTTTGAAAAATATATAAATAGTTCATTAAATAAATCGGAAATTGTATGTCAAGCGTGGCAAATGAGATGCATACATATAGTATTTTTTTACAATAAGTATTCAAATATTGGAGCAATATTATAGCATTCTTATGAAGAAAAAAAATCATGAATACAAAATTTATTACAATTATACATACATTGAATTCACTAATACAGAAATAACATGAATCAATCTTAAATACAGCGTGATCACCATGGCAACTTAGAATCATTACCTATCATATAATCATTGAATTATTTATGTACGATAGGATTTAATAGAATTAAGAAAACATTTGTGAATATCTTTTTAAGTTTTGATATTCGCAAGATCTTCATGAAAATTGAAATAAATTAAAAATCATAAAATTCTGTAACGATTACATATAATTAAATTTCAAACCATTTAATTTAGCTTTTGCGCTATTATATGCGGACAGACGACAATCAGACAATAGTACCAAGCAATGATTATAGTTCCTACATATTTATATAAATAAAAACGCTTCGAAAAAGTCTGATTTCTGTTCAGATTAAAATTATCAAAAGAAAAAAAGATTAAATCAAAAACATCTCAACTAAACTTTTTTCTCAAACGTCAAAAAAAAAAAAAAAAAAAAAAAAAAAAAACAAGTCTGCTTAGAAACTTTTCTATTATGTTTGCATTTCGTTTTGTATGGCGCAACCGTGACATATTTAAAAATACTTTGAATAAATAAATAAATAAATACGCTGAATAAATAAAGTGAAAAGTGAAAAAAATAATCGCGATCATTATTTTGTATTAAAGATATATTACCAACAATAGGAGAATAATTCCTATAATTCATTTTCAGGCAAAAATTTTTTTTACGAGGAGTGTCTACATATTAAAAATACTACAACACCTACTCTTGAAACTTTTTTACCCTTTGGATTAAATGAACCCCATGGAGCGATTTTTTTTATTTATGAAGTAATTTACACTCCTTTACAAATAACAGATGTAAATTTTCCATTTTTTAATTTTGGGTTTAAAAAGTCCGGGCCAGGATTCGAACCAGGAATATATGGGTTGAAGCCGCCAATGCTCTACCAACTGAGCTATCCCGGACACGAACACTGGAGGACTATTTCACCCAATTAACCTCAACGATCACTTTATCTGGTCTGATACTCTGGATCAGCTCAACAGAATAAATCGAAGGTCACTACACGGAACTGTAGAAAATCGCTGCATACGAAATTACATTAGACTAATTTTTAAACCCAATTTTGCAATCGGTAAATTAATTATAACAGATGTAAATTTTCCATTTTTTAATTTTGGGTGAAAAAAGTCCGGGCCAGGATTCGAACCAGGAATGTATGGGCTGAAGCCGCCAATGCTCTACCAACTGAGCTATACCGGACACGAACACTGGAGGACTATTTCACCCAATTAACCTCAGCAAATCCTGGCCCGGACTTTTTTCATCGAAAATTGAAAAATGGAAAATTTACATCTGTTATAACTAATTTACCGATTGAATAATCGTGTTTAAAAATTAATCTAAAAATCCTTTAACAAACTCATTCTGGTAGACTGGGTGTCAGCACCACGGGTAATCACCTCATTGAGTTCACGGCTGAAATTCCAGAATTACTTAAAACTCGATTCACTATTAAAACGCAATTGGTCTGCCAAGTAATATCGTGGAAGAAAATATCTGAAAACCGAGATTTGCTGCTTAACTCTTTTATTTACCCATCCTATGTAGTATAGGGTAAGCCTTGCAATCGTTTTAAAAATAAAAAAAAATTTGACGGATTTACACGTTTCCGACATTGGAGATTTCAAAAAACATATTTTTAGAAAAAAAAAATTTGCCGTCCGTCCGTTTGTCTGTCTGTCTGTCTGTCTGTCTGTCTGCCTGCAAACGCTCTATCTCCCGAACGAATTGATACAGAGACTTGAAATTTTGCATGTACTTAGTTATGTAAGAATGGGACGAATCCTGTTTAATATCAGTATAATGGATTATCCGGAACTATTTTTTTCGGAATCTCGAAAAGTTTGTTCTGATGAAAGGTATATAAACATTTTCGATTTTTTTTATTTTAAGGAGTGATCGTAAAAGGCAATAAAATAAAACAAATTTTGCATCAAGAACAAAGTTAATCGAATCATTAGTTGTCGAGATATCTGTAATCCTGTTTTCTACTTTCTTCGATTTTTCATGACCATGTATTTCATTCAAATTTCAATTCAAAGATATATTTTAATTGGTAATGAGACGCTTAATCCGACGCAATAAAGTGTTAGTTAATAAGATTATTATTTTTGGAGTTATAAGGATGTTTCTTTTTCGCAATTCAGCACTACTTGAGTAGTTAGGCGTGTTGTATAATTTATCGAAAGAGATTCATCAGCAACTCATTAATACAGCATTACTATGCACAATAAAAATATAAATACACGTTTATATTTTCTTTTGGCATTGCAATCCATTTTAATATTAGTTTTCAAATGTATTATTTTCATATATTATGTATGCTAGTTTCATGTATGTGATGGGTAAGTATTACGGTGGCCCCCAACGATTTGCTGCTTAACTCTTTTTTATATTGTGTTTCCCTGCTATCAGTCCTTCACGTTTCATTCGTAGTTTTTCTGTTGCGCTTTACTGCTCACTGTCCTCCATGTTTCCATACCTTTCCTTGCAAAAAAAGACAATGATAAACCTACGAGTCAACTATTAAAATCGAATATTCATTAGCTTGCCTTCAACGTAAGACTTGGCAGACCGATTGCGTTATACTATGCTAATCGAATGTTTAACTAATTCTGCGATTTCAGTCACGAACTCGATGAGGTAAATTCTATGTTGCCGATTCCCGAACTATGGTTTTTGTTTGTAAAAATGGAAATACGCAATCGAACTTTTAATCAATTTCCTAATATGCTAGAATTATAAGAATTATGCGCAAAGACATTTTTCCAAAAACAATACGACATTTTAACATTTTTTTTTTTTTTTTTTTTTTTTTTTTTGTATTTTACGATTAGCTTGCAACAGGTATTTTGACAATTATTCTCTGTAACTCGTACAATTTTATGAATTTCGATTTAATTATGTCCAATAAATACTCGCCAAAATAAGCCAAAAAAACTATGAATTTGCAATACCTAAACAAAAATTAAAAAGAAGAAAAAAATAGAATTAAAGAATGAAGATTTTATTTTATTTTTTAATCCGCTTTTATTAATGAATATTTAATCAATAAATACTTCACAATTGCAATTTTTAGATATGAATTTAGAAATTCTAAAAATAAAGATAAAAAAATGTGTATTTTTTTCCCGTTCATTTTTTTAAAATAAACGCAGAAAAAAAATACATAATTTTTACAAACTTCCTTTGCTTGAGCTTTGTACCAAGCGTAAAAACAGCTATGATTTTTTTTTTTTTTTTTTTTTTTTTTTTTAACGATATCGGAGATCACTCCAAAATAATGTATAGTGACGAAATTGTTTGAGAAAAAACATAAATTCAGTGAAGAAATTAGGGTATATTTTCAAAATAACAATCGAATCCACATAAAAGAGCATTTTTCACTCAAATTTTTAATTTTATATTCATTTTTAATTAAATATTCATAGTATGATGATTATTTTAGGATGCGAATGCTTAACGCATATCATAAAATTTATTTTATATTTCCTGGGGGGAAAATGAAATGTTTCTTTTATAATACATATACTGCACTCAGAAGTGAATAAACTTTTTTTTATTTATTTAAAAAAAGAAACATTGAAATATGAAAATTATCACTAAAATTATATAAAAAAAATTATAAGGTGTGGCCTACACTACTTTTTGTATAAATGGTATTTGATACATATCAATAATTCTGCAGTTTTTTAGATTTTCAACTCATAAGTCAAATGGACGCATATTACATTATTCTGCTGTCACTGAAGAAAATATCCTAAATGTTAGTATGGTAAAAATGAAAGCTAACCACTCATACCTTACTTCAAATTATGTTAACTATACATCAGAGTAGTTATCACACAGGCTGTATATTCTTTTTTGTTCTACAGATGGCGCCACCATAAAGAAATAGAACACATTAATATTTTCGGGATGATAACAAATTAGTTTTTATTTTAACTACTAAATATCAAACATACAGGAATATATTTATAAAGATATTAAATTTTAAATTTAATTCCCTTTTAAATAAATTCAAGTCTTCTTAAAGTTTCAGAGTAAGATTAAATAAGATTTGAATTCAGACATTAGTTTTTATTTATTTCCTTTTTATTTATTTTTTATTAAAAGTGTTTAGTAAATGAACAGACTAGGAAAGTGAAATAGGTCTTACATCTATTTGACGTATCAAAGTTTATCAGTCATGACAAAGCAGATTACAATATATATATAAATATACATATAAGCGAAATAACTTGTTACCTTTTTCCGTTGTAATTAAAAATATTTAGAATAATTAGTACTTTAAGCACAGTAATAATATTAAATTTTATTAAAAATTATATAAATAATATTGAATAATGGTAATGATGGTAATAAAATCTATTTTATTACCATCTACAAATATATTCAGCATACATCGTCTGTACACGTCCACTAGCTGACATGCCCGGCGTTGATGTTGATGTTTGGCGTAAGAAGATTAAATATAATTAAAACGCATTGAGAAAAAAAAAATACTGCTTTAACCTAGAAAGTACAGATGGTCATTTTCTGAATCTCTTAACTACACTGTTAACAATTTCTATAAAAACACAGAAATAAAACCGAGATTCTGAATAAAATTTACACTAGTTCTCGATTAAATGCGTTCGATTGAGTTTCCCTCTCATCATTTTAAACACGTTTCCCTTATCTTAAAACAGAATTCCCTGTAGGGATTTCCATGTCTTTATTTAAAGATATTTTTATCTTTGTTAAATTTTGTAAATTAAAATGCACGCTTTTGAAAAGCTTTTACAATTTTATTAGAAATATTAAAGAAAAAAATTAGATTAAAGATTTTTATATTTATTTTATTTTTATTTAGAATATTTAGAATGGAAAAATTAATTTCACCGGAGGCAGTTTTTTCCCACTGAATCATATACTTTGTACTTAATAATATAGCAACAGCTCTTATAACGCAATCAGTAAAGTGTTATTCCGCTGTCAAAAGATCTCGTGTTTAAGACCAGAACGACAAGAAACAATTTGTGTTAAAGTTATTGGTACAACAACTTGAATTTATTTCGAAAATTCAAAGTATTTGAAGCTTACTAAAGATTGACCGATTCACTAATTTTAATCTCTAAATTAAATTATTATCATCAAAAGTAAATTTACAGTCTTGTGAATTTTAACGATTTTAATTTACAGAGTCTATTCTAAATTTACGGGAAAATGTCTCGTTTATTTAACAGAATCTCTGTTTTAATAATATCTGAATTTCACATAAGACTTAAGATAATGAATTACCCGTAGTTTCTGTGGAATTTCTCAGAATTGTTTTAACAGTACAGAAATATACATTCCAAACTATGCAATTACGGCAAACAACTGAGCTGATAGAAACGAAATTATCCAGAATTTCAAGTCTATTGTTTTCTATGTGAAGATTGAATGATTTCGGAACTCTTAGTGTATAAATATATATGTATACGCTTATGTATAGTGTATACGCTTGATTTCTGGAATGGTTTCATAAACTAGAATTATAGCTACTAAAACTAATCTCTTTTTTTACATGAATTTGCAGCGACCTTAAATAAGTTTGATCAGCAGAATATAGGTAAACACTCTTGAATTCTAGAAGGTGACTCTAGATAGTTTTAGTAAAAATAATTAGAATTTTTAGGGATTAGAATTTTTAGACATCATAGAATTATTTTTTCTAGAGACACTGTTTACATTACAGATGCGAACTTTTATAAAATGTATATATATTTTGATATATACTCATTGAAGTAACATGTAAGAATAATTAAATAACTTTCTTACCTTGCTCGGTAGCGCTGCCCCCCTTTTATATCCCATGTTTCCGGAGCACTTACACAATGTTGAGATCACCACATAAATTTATATACATCTTCTCTGCTGTCTAAAACAATAAACAAAAATAGTTGAATTAGAAATGTGTAATTTGTGAGAAATTGATTAAATAAAACTTGTCTTGTTGCAAGGCAGAACCGTTTTAACTTCTTTTTGATTATTTCATAAATAAAAATCGAGAGAACATAAATTAGTTCTTTTCTACATGAATACAAAACGTGATCTAAATTAAAAGAATATAAAGTTTTAAAAGAGTCCAAAAGTCATTCAATAAGACGGAGCTCCACTTGAGTAAATGTAAAAACTGGGCTTGTCTAACCGCAAAACATATGTTCCGATATAGACGTACAGTTCGTTCTTTAAATGAAGTTAACTCATGAATACGGGGAATAAAACACTAAAAGTTATTGATAAAATGTTCGAATGTCTCGCTTTAGGAATTATTTTTGTTGCTATACCTGACAACAAGAACCACTTTTCTTCTCAGTGCAGTGCCTAGATAAGACATTTTCCCCAGGAGAATTTAATGTAAGGTGATTCACTGCTTTCGACATCGTTTACGCTCGAGTTTGTATGGTATTTTATTTTTAAACAAATATATATCTTAACGATCACTAATACATCAGGGAGTTCTGAGCACTTTCTATTCGTATTTTTCTTAACTAAACTTCGTTTTATATATTATATTTGTTCGGAAAACAACCCGTCAAAATAACCCAAGGACCAACCCATTTCTAGAAAATGATGATTTTTACCTGTCTTATGTCGTACATTTATGTAAACTCAAACTATTTTCTTGAGAATTGATACCACGACAAAAACAAATATTTCATGCTGATTCCGGCTTACTCTTAGCAAAAGAGGCATTCGTTTTAGAAATGCTTATTTAAATCTAGAAATACATTTTAGCTTCTCATGTTTTTAAATACACATACAAGAGTGACTTTAGCATTTGTATGATGCACAAAGTTGATTATATCATAAAAATATTATGTAATCAATTCTAGAAAAGTGTCTTACAAGAGACTTTTCTCAGCCAAAGAGCTTTAAAAATAAATAAAAATAAATAAAATATCAAGATATGTATAAAACAGGGTATATTAGTCAAAATAATGTTAAACCAGATTTTATTTTTATAAAAGTTTTTTATTTAGACCTTAATGCCATGTACGGCTACCTGAAAACGCAAGTATTTACAATTGTGAAATTAATTTCTCATTACCATATTTTTCCCCAGAAAATATATGCTACCGATTTTGAAAATTGTCGTATAAGCTTTTCCACTCCGTGTACGCAGTGTGTCGTTTTTTATAATATAGATGATGCTCTACAACATTATCATTGATCGTTTTGTCATACCTTATGTTTCGTGAAAATGTCTCTTATTCCATATCATACATCTAGAGGTCGCTTTGATGTAACTTATTGTATAGAACTTACATTCATTTATTCCCAAACATTCATATACTGGGCTGTTGCTAATTGAGTTTAAAAAGTACTTAAATTTAAAAGACTTAAGTAAACACTCTGTATTCCTTTAACACTTAATTTATTTTATTAAAAAAACGGTTGTTGCTATGGTTTTAAGAAGTAAATTAAAACGAAATATATACAAGTATCTATTTTATTTTCACATTGGTTTTCAAGATTATTATACTGCACATAATTATTTCTTTCGTATCCAAACTTAATTAATGCACTAAAACTCTTCTAAAATGAAGGAAGGAAATTAACGGTTCACTAAACAGCAAACTGAATAGTCTCGTTAGACGTAAGAGGGCCATATTGATACAAAACGTGCCTTTAGTTTACTTTAAAGGCAAATTATCTAAAGACTAATTGGATATCGATAACATAAACAAAATTATCTGTCTTATAGAAAATTGTTATTGGCATAAACAGATTTTGCTTTTACTTTAAAAGTTCTAGTATGGCTTTACAAAAAGCGTTTACTATATTAATTGAATAAGCTTTGAATAACGAGATGGTCTAATACTAATTAGATGTTCTTTTACTAATTAGTTGGTCTTATACTAATTAGGTTAATAATTGTTTTTAAGTAAATACACTTAAAATAATAAAAAAAATGTATAAAATACGTTTTTAAATTTTGAATCTTCTAAATGATAATTTAAACATAATGAAAGAAGAATATTTGTTCTTAAAGTAAAGATGTTAGAAAAAATGTATCTTTTATATTGCATTTTGTTTTAACGTCACGCATATCTCCAGTTATAGTTAAAGAGCTAGGTGATTGATCATTTTAAGAGGAATTTTCAATAAATTAATATCTTTCATTTAGAAGAAAAATATTATATATATATATATATTATAATATTATAAATATTATAATTAAGTATTACTCATTTATTGTGATATTTTTATATAGATGAAGATATTATGTACATGATATAAGGTTGTTCACATGCAAGGATAGGTTGAATGCAAATTACATACACTGTAAAAAATAAATGTGTAAATTGGCTAATTTTACACACATATATGTGTAATTTTGAAAAATTACACACCTGTAATAAAAATTACACATTTTTTTCTGAAATTTACCTATTTTTGTGTGTATTTAGCGTCTGAAAGTAAGTGTGTAATTTGTTATCACTTGATAAACTCAGACAAGTGTGTAAATTCCGAAAAATGCCTGAATTTACACGAATTGAAGTGTTATTCTAATTTAAGCATAATAATGTTTACTCAGAGAAGTGTGTAAATTTCTGAAATCACCCACTTGTTTTAAAATTTACACATTTCGTACAAAAAATTGCATGTTTTTATGTGTATTTTGTTTATTAGAATGAGTACGTAAGTTTTTATCAGTTAATAGACACACAGAAGTGTGTAAATGTTAAAGATTACGTGTATTTACGCGAATTGGAGTGTTTTACATAATTATAAATATGTAAATTTTAAAAGACAGTTTCAAAATGTATTAGAAGACTTTCCGACAAAACTGAAAAATGTTTATGCATTCGTTTTGTCTGTCCATCTGTCCGCGCTCTAACTCTCCTAAATATACTCAAATTTCCATGAAAATTTTAGATGTTATTGATGTTCACGTTAACACAAACCCTACTGAAAATGAAGTTTCTATCATGATTAATTTATTTACAGGGATATTTCAAATTTACCATTACATTACGGCCTATGGGAAAAAATAGTTTCGAATGAGTTTTAAAGGTGTAACACCCTGCCAAACATATTTAAATTTATATGCATTTGCAAAGTACGTTAAAATATGTATTTAAAAAAATGCAGTATAAATGATAGTTATTATTCATTTACAGGGCCACACGAAAGAATTCCATTATGCAAGAACAAAAGGGCGGGGGATTATTTGCGAGATATTTTAATAATGTTAAACGACTTCGTGTACAATAAAATTGATATACTGATACGCTGAGTCATAATATGAAGTGCATAGCATTTACAGGGAGATACAAAAGATTTCAAATAGTATATTCTATTTGAAGTACTGTGTATTATCGATGATGGTTGATGGATGGATGAAATGCATTTTTAATTATGATATGCGTTTTTAAGTTTCCCTAAATATATGCATATAACATAGTGTGTATAAATTCTATAGTTTATATACAAGGTTACACAAAGGAACTCGTAAAGGTTACTGAATACGAGCGTAATTTATTAAAAGGTGGTTTTTAAATAAGTTATACATTTTTATGTTGAACCGCTTACTCAGAAATGTTTGTAGAATATAGATAAAATGATATATAGGGTCATGTAAAGTACTGGATACGTGGTCACAATTCGATGATAACTTCTGGAAATGTTATTTAAGAGTGTTTTAGTTTAAAATAGATTTTAGGTAAATATTGGACTGTAATATAGGTACTAGGTAAACTACAGGGTTGATCAAAAGTATTCAAGTACGTTTTTATCCATTAGTATGAATTGCTAATAAATAAATTTAACGAAAGTTTAGCGTTTTCTTGCTTAACTAAATTTTCTTATTATATAGTATATACATCAACAGAAAGATTAAATACAGGGCTGTTCAAAAGTATTGAAATACATATTTGGCTATGGACATTAACACGTTATTTTCCTAAATAATGAAGTTTCGTTAAAGATTTCAGGAAGTGTTGGAAAGTGTTTCGTAATCTATCCTTAACGCATAATTTTTCTTTATTGTTATTTGAGATATGAGTTTTAAAATTGATTTTTGCATATTGCGTTCTGTGTACAAATGCTGTAGATCTTGTACAGGGTAACGCAGCAGAAAGTGCACAGATTACAGTACATGAACGGAAGTAGCTTAAAGGTGGTTTTAAAATAAATTCTACATTTTTACACAGAATTGCATTTAATAAGCTAAGATATATATGGAGAAAAATGATATACAGGACCACCGAAAGAATTTGATACATAGCTGCCTATGTAAGATATCCTCTGGAAATGTAAGTTCACTAGATTTAAACGTGTTTTTGTTTTAATTAAATCATAGCTAAATAGTGGCATAACCTTATGCAAAAATAGTAGACAAAATACAGGGCTGTACAAAAGAATTAAAATTTGCTATCGTCTTTTGGGTATAAAATTCTAAAAGTCAAATTTCAACCTATTAGTCGTTTTAATACTTTACAACATTGTTGAAAATGCTTAAGAATACGGTTTGTTTGTCCGTATTCTAACTTGCGTTAATAGTTGGATTGCTCTGTAATTGATACATGTATTAAGGCAATATTTTAATTCATAACCCAAATTATGACTAATATAATATAATAATTTATAAAAAAGAAACTCTACAATTCATTTTAACAGGAAACTTTTTGAAATTGAATAAAAACAAAAGTGAAATGCATTAAAAAAAATTTAAACCGAAAATTTTAATTAGAGCCACTTTTATGAAAATAACGTGCTTTTAACTTCCAAATCTACCCTTGTATAAATAAACGGAAAACAACATCTGCGTTTCACATCTGCGCTGTTCGGCAATAAATTCACTTGCAGACGATCAAAACAGTTAGTCTTTGGAATAAAGAACGTTTTGTTTGCTCGTTTATATTGTTCTTTCATAAACGTATATAGTTCGCATGAATTTTAAAACTTTTAGGAAAATGTTACAAGAATGCGGCCAAAGGATACTTTACATGACAGTCCGAAAAGGTACAGTTTCAGTAATGTAGTTAAAAAAGAGCTCATTAATGTCATTGTACTGTATTCGGACATAATTCTACGAAAGAATCTACGTATTTCTATTTGGATTATCCCAGTTTAACACAGAGGAAGGTCATAAGAAATAGGTAAGGAAAAAGTATTTTCTCAGCTTTCTCTTTTAGCTAATATTTTTAGTTTTAGTTAATTTCACATAAACATTTTATAAAAGCAATGACTAACATTCATTTAGCTTTTATCAATTCAATAAACTTTACTAAATTTAATTTTTATTTTGTTGAAATAAAAGGCCGCATGCCAACGATTTATTCATTTAAATGGTATTTAAATCAGACTTTTTTTTTCTTTTTAAAACTATGCGGTTAAAATTATGTTTCTTTAAATTTTAAAAGTTTTGGGTTTTAAAAGTAATTTAACCAATAGTTAACATAATTACTATACATGTATTATCAAATCCCAATAGTTTCTACTTTAAACAGAGATTTAACTCATATATGAATCATATCGCATTATAAAATGTATGAATATGAAATATATGATATGTACAACATGCATATGAGGTATATATAGGCTAGATGGGAAGGTAATGGACAAGCTTCAATATTTTTGGTTAATAAAAAATACTTATTAACAATTTAATTTATGTATATGTATTTCATTAACTCCTCTCTTCATGATTTAAAATCTAAATTATTTTTTATGCTCCTAATCAAGACACAGAAAATAATATTTCAAAGTTCCATCGATTTTCAGGAAAGTTTGAATGAATTTGCTAAGAGTTGTCTTCATTTAAAAAACTAATACTGTCATTTTTCTTTCCTTGCAAAATTTGCATGTGTTCATGTTTCGTTAGAAAGAAAATTTTGAATTTTATGTACTTATGACTATTTGCAAAATTTCATTTATTTTTAAGAATTTAAGAAGCGTGTGTTACTGAGGTCGGGGGGCGCTCAATTAAATCTAATAATTCCCATTTAAATAAAAACAATTAAGTTACAGAAATTGTTAAAAATCAATTGTATTCTGAAAAATTAACTGCATCTATTGTGCCACATCTGTCACCGGAGACTGAGTGGCGCTCAACGTGTTATTTGTTAAAAATAGAGGGAAGTAAACGAATTTGTGCTAAAATAAAAAAAAAAATCATATTTTCTTTTATCCATCTAAACCTTCCAATATATAAATAATTTGATAACTGTAATTCCCTGGCATTTAGAATTTTAAACAATGTATCTAAAATAATTAAAATTTTGATATTGGGATAGTTACAATGATTTATTTAAACAGTGAACAATTCTCAAAATATTTCATTAATTATTGCTATGCTAATTTGTTAAATTTATTTGAAGCAAATATATTTTTTAATAGCATGCCTTCATTAAATTCTGGCTCTAATTATTGTTATAAAATCTATTACTTTTGTGAGGTTCCATTACTGGATTCACATTCCTTATTCTTTTTTTTATTGTGTCTTATAAAAAATAACCTGTATTTTTAATATACTGCTAAAAATAAATTTTTCACCTCATTTTATTCTAAAAATTGCATAGTAATAATTCTAATCCCGTGTACTATTTATGATAGTATCAGTGTTATAGTGGCTTTGGCAACAGAATCCAGCCAAAAATTACATTTTTGAAAAAAAAAAAAAAAAAAAAAAAAAAAAACGAACATAAAAATTTTACATTATAGGCAAAATAGAGTACAGAATTCAGTTCTGTAAGATATAAACAATTAATGACCGTTTTTAAAAATCATGTATCAAGAGTTATTATTGATTTAAATGTATAATTTCATAAATAAGAATGTAATATCTACAACCTATTATTAAAGTTATTTTTTTAATAATCAAAAAATATTTTTTAAGTTTTCTTTTACTGCTTGCAAACCCTTATGTAAAATGAATTAATCCTTTCTGTCATCACGTTGTATATATGCAAACAGAAGGAGATAATATATTATAATTTCAGAAAGAAAACAGATTAAGAAAACTAAAGAAAATAGATTATAATAACAGAAAGATAATAGATTACAATTTGAGACGACCCTGTTTCTTGATTGAGCGTAAATAATTCTTGTTTTAAGATTACAAATCTGTTAGAAAGAAACAAGTTGGAAAATGCGCGTTAAACAAAGCAAATCAGGTGCATTTCGTACTATAAAGAAGTTAAAAAAATATTCAGATCTTAGTGTAATAGTAGACAGTACTTCGGATACTGTTTAAGTATCCGAAATGTTTTCTTTGTCTTTGTAAACACTATATATCTGCTTTCTATTATAAAATAAGTAATCTTTAACGAATCTCAGCAACATAAGCATCAATTTCATAAAATGTGAAATATTTTAATATAATTAAAACGCGTCCCAAAACAATGTTTCCTTCTTTACCATAATGTAATGGAATATTTTAGTATGGCCCTGTAAATTAATTAAAACGATTCTCTGCACTACAGATTATACAGAATTTATATTGTAGTATATACTTCATAGATGCATGTCAATTTTATCATGTTCGAAAACGTGTAACATTATTAAAAGGCACTTGAAACTATTTTTATACATTGGCCGTTATGCAAGGGAACGCTTTTCACTGTCTCTATAATTGAATTATTCATCTCATTTTCGTAAAAATTGAAATGACTTGATAAAATTATGCAAGAGTTATGTATTTTAAATTTCAAACAATTCGGATAAGTAGTTTTTGCGTTGTTATATGCGAACGGACAGATAGACAGACGGACGGATTGAATGACAACTATAGTTATTACGTATTTACATAATTACGATCGCGTACTTAGAAACAAGTCAAGCATATACGAATTTGTACTTCATGTAATTTTGTTTTGCTATTTTAAAAACTTTTTCGCAGTTTACACATCAAAGAATAAGGTAAATCTTTGTACCCAAAAACCTGTCTATTTTAAATATTACACAAAAATGTGTTTTCCATGTTATGTAGACATATGCGTAAAAACAGAATATTACACAAAAATCTGTGCATTCTGTACATAACACAAAAACATGTGTATTTTGCATATTACACAACATTGTAGGTATTTTCCTATTGCACAAAAATATATGTAAAAAAAGAATATTACACATATGTATGTGTAAAAATAGTGCTCAGAAATATGTGTATTTCAGTGCAATTCACACATTAAAGTGTGTATTTCAAGAGTTATCAGATAACTTTTACACATTTGGACTTATCATCAAATTACACATTAAAATGTGTATTCTGAAATTTACACATTTGACGCAATTTACACACAAATTTACACATATAGACATGTCGTTTTTGTATCATCGATTTACACATTTTTGTGTGTAAATTTACACATTTTTTTTTTAGAGTGTACATATTCTTCAAATTTTCGAGTAGTATAATAAACCATGATACAATTTAGAAAAAAAAAACCGCATAATTTTGGGGTGTAGCATAACGAAGCTTGTTTATATATGTGTAATATAAAATTGAACATGTGAAAAATTGTTTCTTCAAATTCAGCATCAAATGTCAAAAATACAAATGTTTTGAAATGTGCTGAGACAAACAAGATGTAAACAAGTACAAATTTTTGTATTCCTTTAAAAGGAGTATAATAGAGAAAAAATTCCTGTGTATGCAAACCTACTTTTGTTTTTCATTTAATCGTTGGTAGAAATACATTGAGCACATCCAAAAGTTATAAATGAGGGCCAAGTCACTCCTTTCGTGACTATTCATGAAAAAAATCTTCTAGTATCATCCCATTGTGTCAAAGTTGTTAACTTCATTAAAGACTATATAAATAGTAATGTTTTCAAATGCACTCTCTTTGTAAAATAAAAACAGGAAAATTAAGTATCTGTTCTCATTTCTGTGAATGTAAATGTTGCATAACCTTCATTTCTGTCACTGAAAATTTTGTATGTCGTTCATTTACTTGAAATAAATACAAATGTATTCGTGCACTTTTAGGTACAGAAAAAACCTGTACAGTTCAAAGTTGCATAATCTTCTTACCACCATAACATTTTATAAAAAGTAAGTTGCTTATCCAGAAGTATGGAGATATTCATTAATCTATGTTTCCAACAGAACTAAGCATATGGTATGCGTTAGCAAATAACATGAAAAAGATAAAACTACATATATGATGGTTAACTTGAATCAAACGATTTCTCTCCAAAAACGGAGTGATAATAAGTCTTTTTGACTTAGACAACTGAGATTTGATAATATTTAGATTCACATTTACCGTATCTCAAGACACCTATTTGTTTCATCACGTGTCCTAAACATATAGTGTGTCTGAAAAATAATGAAATGGCTAGTTTTATTCTGATTCTGAAAGAGTATGATTGATATTTACTCAGTAAGGTTCATATTTTTATGTGGTCATACTCTTTTGCAAGCCTTTTGATGAACTTAATATTTTACTTTTGCCAAAACCATTTATTCTTTGTGGATATTTCGAGGTAATGAAGCATATATTTCTAGAGGTATGGAATTAATATCTCAATTTCGCTGTACATCGTTAAAGAATTCATAGAATTTAGAGAAAAACATATATTTTTAATAGCAATACCGCGAAATTATATTGAAAATAATAAAAATCATTGAGATCCGTGATGTAAAACTTACTTTCAAAATTTTAAAGATTTCCAAAATAAACAAAAATTACCATATGCAAAGTGTATCATCAATAAGAGCATATCTTTCTTACGACGAAACAAAATTAATTATGGTAGAGAAATTCCGTCCCTACATGTATAGGGATTTTGATGATCCGGAAACTATTTTCTATATATCGAACATAATGATTTAAAAAAGAAGAAACGTGAATAAAACAATACTCTAGAATAAAAGTTCTGAGTTACAAAGAACAGACATTTTTCGAGCAAAGTTGAAAATTGAAAAAAAAAAAAAATAAATAAAGAATTGGTTACTAATACTTAAAATGATTGCATAGTTTTTTTTTTTTGAAGACTTAATCTATATAAAAGAAAGAAAATAAAACATTAGCACTTTAAATATTTCACTTCACATTCGATGTTTCGCACTTGCAGTATACATATATTTTAACTTTGCTTGCAGTCGCAGCATTCAAATTTTAGAAAAAAAAAAGTTAAAGATGTATGAAGTTTTCCTGCAGATGATTTATGGTATTTTTTATTATACTTTTGATATTTACTCAACAATCTTCAAATACAATGTGGATATTGCAATTGTACATAACATGTTTTTCGACGAATAAGAAATCAGATTGCTGATGCAGCAGAAAATCGTCCTTTATGTATGTAACCTTACGTTATGTAACTTTTCTTTTAAAATACGTTTTGGTCTGTTAAATTTATGAATAATACTAGCATTTTGATTCAATTCTGATACCCGTTACTTTTGAATGAACAGACTTACAATGCAATATGTGTATGTCAATATATGAATGTTCTACACTATCTTAAATTTTGCATTCATTCTCCAATTTCAAGTTCATTTTTAATTATGAATAGCGGATAACTATCAGACGATTTCTTTCTTCAGAAACTAGTTTATTAGTATTTGTATTTAACTTCTACAAGTACAAAAATATTTTTATATATGCTTAATAATAAAAAATAAATCAGCACAAATAAATTTTTTTTTCTTTTTAATATTTTCTTATTGCCTGTAATCCAAACCTCATATTTTTATTACATACCCTGACTCTTAAAATTGAATTTTGACGTAATTATTAAAATTTTTGCCATAAATTCGCAATTTTTTACAACACAAATAAAACACCTAATTTAAAATCAAAAATCCGGTTATGTTTAAGTTACTTAAACGTTGCTGTCTAATTAATCTGCAAATCTTTAGGCCGTATTCAACTTACGTAACTTTTCTCATTATTTATAACAGTAAATGAAGTTTCTTTGCAAGAATAATTAATGAAAAGGGGCGGTAAAGACTAATGACCAATGCTTTAAGTTTTCTTGAATGGTCATCACTTATTGTCTTGAATTAAGTAACTATTAAGCAGTTAGAATAAACAATCAGTGGTACGCTTGTCTGCCTATGTTATTATATACACTGGTGTCCAAAATTTAAGCATAATTGGTAATTAAGTAATTATTTTTAAGTAATGAAAGAAATATGAATCGGAATGTGCTGAAACTCCAGGTGTGTAAACAAAATAGTACGCGTCACATATTTTCGCGAAGAGTTTTCCCCGAAATCGAACAGGGGACCGTCAACAAATTGAAAAAGAACGGAGATCTTTTGGATAACCCTGTCAAAACTAATGTAGCAAAAGCGTTCAAACTGCACATTATGATTATTTGGCTTATTGTAATGTACTGTGTTAATTTTTACAAGGATAGCATGTATACTCGTAGAGAAATTAAGGTTTTTATAAAAACAGTCCTAAATTTTTCCAAGTTTTTTGCTTATAATTTGCAGAGTTCGTATTATAAAATAATGTTCTTTTCTGAAAATATGACAAACATCATTGTACACAATACCCTGTCATCAGAATTTTAAAATAATAAAAATTGTATGAAAAATAAGTATGTTTAGTAAATAATTTTTCATTGCGCATGCGTCAACGATATCAAAATGTCATTTGCATATAGTGTTAGCTAAATGTATAGAGCAATTTCTGTAAAAGTTTCAAAACATAGCTTGAAAATTCTAAAAATGGGAGCCTATAGAATCAACTCAAAATCCGTTATTTCTAAAGGAAGCAAAAAAATAAGGGGTTTTACCTAAATATAGTTGTACTTGCAATATTGTGTAGGCACTAAACAATGGAATATGGATACAGCCCCTCATCTTTTTGCTTCATTTAGGGAATAAAGGATTTTGATCTCATTCTATCAACGATAATTTTCAGAATTTTTAAGCTACGTTTTTGAGACTTTCACAAAAGTTGCTCTATATAATTAACTAACATAATATGCAAATGAAATTTTAATAGCGTTCACGCATGCGCAGTAAAAAATTATTTAGTAAACCTGCTCATTTGTCATACAATTTTCATTATTTTTTAATTCTGATGACAGGGTATTGTGTACAATGATGTTTGTCATTTTTTCAAAAAAGAGCACTATTTTATATTAAGAAATCTGCAAATTATAAGCAAAAAACTTAGGACTGTTTTTATAAAAACCTTAATTTCTCTACAAGTATACATGCTATCCTTGTAAAAATTAACACAGTACATTACAATAAGCCAATTAATCATAATGTGCAGTTTGAACGCTTTTGCTACATTAGTTTTGACAGGGTTATCCAAAAGATCTTCGTTCTTTTTCAATTTGTTGACGGTCCCCTGTTCAATTTCGGGGAAAACTCTTCGCGAAAATATGTGACACGTGCTATTTTGATTACACACCTGTAGTTTCAGCACATTCCGATTCACATTTCTTTCATTACTTAAAAATTATTACTTAATTACCAATTATGCTTAAATTTTGGACACCAGTGTATGTATGTATATATATATACCAGGTGTCCCAAAAATGACTGATGGATTTTAAAATTCAATAACTTGCAAACGGTGACAGCTATTTAAAAATTTTTGCAGGAGGGTTATGTATAATGTCAGGAGTTTTTTTACCATAATTTTTTATTTTAGTTCGCATATCAAACAATAGGTGGCGCTGAAGGCGATTGAAGGCCAGGTGATCAGTGCTGAGTGAAGCGTCGACCTGTCCTTCAATCGCCGTCAGCGCCACCTATTGTTTGATATGCGAACTAAAATAAAAAATTATGGTAAAAAAACTCCTGACATTATACATAACCCTCCTGCAAAAATTTTTTAAATAGCTCTCACCATTTGCAAGTTATTGAATTTTAAAATCCATCAGTCATTTTTGGGACACCCGGTATATATATATATATTTGTATACATATGTATGAATATATACATATAGAGTGAGAGATCAAATATATAATTTAAAGGAATATAATAACCTCTGTTCATAATATGGGAAAAACTATTTCTGATACTTTTTAAAGCGAAGAATGAATATTAAACATTTAAATTATCGAATAGCTTACAATTTGAAAAGTGTTATTTTCTGTAATATATTTTACCTTCTAAGACTGAATTTCTTCTTTACTTTATAAAGAAAAATGTAATTACCCCTTAGATAAAGAAAATACCAACCACGTCCTCTAAAATAATGAGTATTTATAGTAAAATATTCTCATTTAAACAGTTTCTTTAGAATTCTTAATTTAAACTTTCCAAATCTTATTTTAAGCGTCATTGTTTGTCGAAGGGAGACTTAATCCCGTTTATTGAGGAAGTATTCTTAAATTTCTCAAGATAACGTGGCAATTGTTTGGAATCTTTCGTAGTTTACTTTTATTGAGTTTAAAAACAATTCGACAAATGCTTATAATTAAACCGCTTTAGTATCCGTTGGGAGATAAATTGTAAACAAAACTCAGCTCTCTGTGATTTATTACTTGTTTAAGTGTAAGTGTTTATCTGTATTATATTAAACCTTTAAGAATGGTTATTTACTAAATTTTAAATAATATAATGCGTTTACTGTAACACTAAATTTATTCAAGATTTAAGTATAAATTTTAAAATGTAAGTAAAAATGTCATGATAAAATGTAACTTAGGCTGTATATTCTGAAAGCTACAATAGTAACAACAATAAAATACAAGATAAAGAGAAAGTATATTTAAATGAATTGTTGCGATATAAATTATGTACCATTATTCACTTCAAATACGTGAATCGTCAAGAAAGCTTACTTTATTCCTTTTAACTAGCAAAAGCCATGCTTTGTTTGGATTCGCGAAGCATTATTTTATAAAACAGATATTTGAAAGTAACAATATTTTTATTATTATTATTTTTGCATCTTTATTAAACAAAAACGTTATTTTATGTTTTGGCGCATTTTAATTTTTTACTTATGATGTAAAACTGGCATAAGATATTTTCGAAGCAAACTTTTACAATTTTTTTTTTAATTTTCAACTAAAAGCTCTTTCAAAGATGTTTTTACAATTTCAAGTAGCCACTGGTGTTTTTTAATTGTTTGAAATAGGCATGTTTCCAATCTTTGTAATCAACATCCGATAATCTTTGATAGCTATTTTAGAATAATATATTTGAAGAAAGCTTGAAGAAAGTTACTTCTTCAAAATCCTATTTTCTGGAAAAAACATTTGAAATCTGCTTTCGTTGATACTATGAATTTTGAACTGTAAAACATTTTATTTTAATTTCTTCATTTTTATACATGTTAGCGTATGAGAATTGCTGTAATTCTCTCCGCGTGGGAGAACTGTTTACTTTCTGCGAATGGCAACTCAATTAATGGAATTACCTTTTAACGAAGCGCTCTCTCATTCTCGCAGTGACGTTTTCACGAATAATTATTGTTGTGTTTGCGAACTTATTAAAGTCTTATTTTTCTATAAAATCCTTCTGATTAATGAGTCGATATTATTTAGCCACAATACGACCTTCGCAAAAATATTTATAAAGAGCTTGAACCAACAACTTCACGCAGATCTTTTAATTTTTCATTTATATAACAAATTTAAGAATTAATTTTATTTGTTTACAATTATTTTGTTGCCAGTTTACAAAAGAAAAAAAAATCCATAAAAAAAATCCATTCTTTTAAAATGTTTAAGTGTCATCTGTGCAAACGATTTTGCGGGATAATGAAAACATGTTTTATTTAATAAATTAATCATGATTCTATCTATAATTATTTACTCCATGATTTAAACTTTTTTTTCTGAAAATATACGCGTTTCATTTTTTATTTATTTGCTAAAATGCTTCCGTATTGGAAATGCATGTAAAATAAATTAATTAAAATAATAATTTTTTTAACGTTTTACTGTAAAAAAATTATATTCTGCAAATCTACAGATCATAATTTATTTTTGTGTTTAATTTGAAGTTAAAATATTGAATAGTTTTTTTGTAAAGCGTACGACAAATTGTAATTTGAGTGGACTAGTAGAGGATTCGCTTCGCTCATCCTAATAATTGTTCTGTAATATTCAATCTTCTGTTTATATAATATATGAATCAACGAACTCTCTTTGATTATTTCTAATAAATAAAAAGCTTTGTGCCATTTAAGGAAAATAATTTCTTCGAATAAGATATACTTAAACCATTGTACATATCGTATTATTTAATTGATTTAGAGTCCTCATATAAAATACCAAGCTTCAAGACACTGGTAATACAAGCATACCTGATAAAATATAGGACTCAGTAGAGGAGACCGGCATTTTTGAGATAAAAAGTCATTTTTTCTAATAAGAAATAATTCACTGATTTTAAAAAATTGTGTTTCAGTTTTTAACAGGCATAGTAGAGTTTTAAACTATTCTTGCAGAATTATTGTACAGTTATGCAAGTATACATTTTTACTTGCATATATATATATATATATATATATATATACAGGGTAATTCAAAACCTATCGTCCAAATTCCGTGGAGATGTAGAGTAAATTTAGACGATTTGGAATCACATAGGAATCCGGGTGGGAAACGCCTTTCTTACCCTGTAAAGGCTTTGGCAGTGTAGCCAGTGGGCCACTTATAAACTTCTCTACTTCAATTTTATGATTAATCACTTTTCAGTAAAATTTACATTTTTTATTGCCTCGATTAATATGTCGTTAAATAAAGCAAATTTTAAATTTCAAACTCGTTTTTGATATAGTTTTTAAATAAATTTTTACACGGACATCAGAACCGTTATATTTAAATCGATATAAGTTTCAATGATTTCCAATAACATGAACTGTTTTTTCCTTAATCTGAAGTAACAAGAAAATGTCGTCACACGAGCGCTTTTAGAACTAAGTGCAGTGAAACTCCTATTTAATGATGCCTCATTATTACACTTAAATCTTCTTTATTAAGAAAATGCGATAAATAGATATTAACTAAAATTCATTAGATTTATGTAATAAAATACACATTTAAAGGAATTGTTAGAAAAAATATTTTTAAATATAGGCAGCACTTTTTATGCAATGCAGTCATATAAGAAAGTTTAATTAGCATAAGACACCCATATTAAATAGAACTAAGCAAAAGTCGAATTGTTGTATATATAAACTTTCGTTTTTTTCTCAATATTGCACATCGTCAAAATAAAAAAAAAGTTCATAGTATTACTTTGTACAAATTTTTTATTAAGAAAAATATACTATTCTTTAAAATTTTCATCTATCCGATGAATTCCTCTGTAATATTTTTGTGAAACTGGAATCACCTTCTTATCTTATCGAAGGTTCCCCTCCAAATCTGTCAGCACCAGAGTGTCTGTGTAAAAGAGTACTGATATCAAGTGTTTATCTCAGTGCAAAATATTATATTTGTTCAGTACCGAAAAGAATGAAAATGATTAAATAATTATATAGTTTTATTTTCTTACTATCCATGAAGATTAATTGTTTCATACATCACAACACTAACCTCTGCGCTTGAATGCTATACATGCAGGAAAGTGGAATAAATTTCGTTACATAGAATATATATATTTTACACATGGAGATTAATTTACATGTTACATGTGTCCAAAGTCAATGTTCAGAGAAAAAATTTGTTAAATTGAATTATTTCTTTAATAGGGACTTCGTTATAGGTATGTTAGGCTGTATTTACATTATTTTTGCGAATTTGGAAATAAAGAATAATAACAAAATCTTGTTAATGTTTTAAATAAAAAAAATTGAGGTTTATTAAAGTTTATCATCACTGCTTGAGACAAACCTGACAGGTAAGTTAGTTTATTAATGAAATTAATATTTTTAGATATTCCGTTCCTTGCAAATCATCGAGTAATATGTATGCGTACTATCCTTCTTTGCACTACGAACAAACACAAATACGAAAAATCGATAAAAAACCGCTATCACTGCCCCCCAAGTTTAATGAATATCGCCATTTTCATCTCGGACCTGACGATCATAGTTAATATATATATATATATATATATATATATATATATATGTAGCACAAAATATATGTAGCACAAAAATCACGGTTATTTGTTAATTGTTAAATGCCGTAGGAAATTGGGTTTATTTATTTTGTTCTTTCGCTGAAATTATGAAACTTCAAAATATCGTTATATTTGTTTTGTTTTTTTATTCTATTGGCTTAAAAAATAAATAAAAACCATGAATTTTAAACTTTTAAGTTTCAAATTAAGGTTATGTTATTATAAATGAAATGAGTGAAAGTTTTATATTATTAGTCTATTTATTTTATTAGGTTTTTTTATATTATTAGGTGTCTGGTATTTTAAAGATTTCTTTTAAAAAATGAAACGTTGTTATTAAAATATTATATAAAATACATAAAATGATTTTTTTACCTGTACAATCTTCGAAATTAAGGATTTTATATTTTTTCAACCATTCTTCAACAAAAATATAATTTGTTCGCTTTTTTTGTGTATGTATGCTGCTGAACATACTCTGAAAAATAAAAAGAAAACACCCCTTTAAAAATATCTTTTTTGTCTTATATTGGGAAAGTTTATTTTTTTTACATATAGAGCTAGTTTTCTTATATAATGTATATATATGAACTTTTCTTTGTAAAAAATCTTGTTTAGAAAAATTTCAGATTCTAAATTTTACAAATTTTCAAAATTCATTTTAATTATAAACATGCAAAACTGCTCAAATGACAATATAATATGAAACATTAACACACTATCAATGCCTGTTGAGAATTTGACAATTATTACATATTATTTGCAATTTGAATGGATAGAAGCAACAAATCAAGTAGGGGAAGATGGAGTTACTTGAGCCATTTTTTAAATTTTAATTTTTTTAAATTTTTTATAATTTTTTAGAACAAAATAAAATATTGAAAATGAAAATTTGATATTTTTTCTTCAATTGAAAACTACTTTCATTTAATTTTGAATATTTTTTCTATGTCTAATAAATTTTTACTTTTTCTTTTACATCGTGGCTCAAGTATCCCTATGGCGGGGATAATTGAACCAGATGTCACTTTCGCACCAGTATTTTGCAAAGAAAAAAAACAATTTAAAATATACGCGAAAAAATGCATTAAACCTTTTCAAATAAATTTGGTCGAATTTTCTGGTGTCGTTGTGACATTTCAGAATTAATATTATGTGGTAGAAAATTCTACCAGCAGAGCTCAAAGGGTTAATCACCATACTTTCAAAATGGTACCAAGGTATGTGATTTCTTTTTTACATGTTCAGAACTATAAATATGTTACCATGTTGCCAGTTTTAGAAAGAAAAATTGACCAACTGTACAGATTATAGGGGTGGCTCAAGTATCCCCTATGCGCAAGTATCCCCACTCTTCCCTAATCTTTAAAAGTCACCTGTATAAATAACACTTATTTTATGCCTGTAGCAGTCATGTAACGCGGTGATATAAAAGATACATAGGCAGTTTTTTTACTGATTTTTAGGGTATCTTTGTCAAAATTTCCAAATATAAAATGCGGTTATTATTACAACTCGTATTATTTTATTTCAGACTTCAGACCGGTTGAAAATATGTGTTTTTCTAATTGGCTTTTTTTAAAATTAAAAACGTAATGAATTAAAATTATGTGGTAGAAAATTCTACCAGCAGAGCTCAAAGGGTTAATCACCATACTTTCAAATTGGTACCAAGGTATGTGATTTCTTTTTTACATGTTCAAAACTATAAATATGTTAAGATGATGAAATATTTGCTTTATTCAATAATTATTACAAAAGTGTTTTTATTTTAGTCATTTGTTTAAAACGCTTTTCTTGAGTAATCCCCACTTTTTTGAGCATTCATCTTTTTGTGTACAGTTATATCAAAATCTTAACTTTTAATTTCATCTTTCTAAAGAAGGAAGTGTTGTAATCGAATTTTTCCCTTTTTTGATGGATTTACATGTTTAAAGTGTTTTGGTATAGGAAAAGAAATTATACAAATTTTGATATTTACTTTTCAGTGATATATGTAGCATTACTAGCATCAAATTCAAAATAACGTATATTAAAATAATTAGCTACGCATTAATCTACGTTCATGTAATCAAAATATGTTACATTACTCCTGAATGAGCAAAATTATTACATTTTATTCTATAAATAGAAATTTTGACATGTGCTTTGTTAGTTGATATATTTTCTTATTCTTATTCTTCAATGATATTCAATTGGCTTGTTTTCAAAAATTCAGTTTTTTAATTTATTGGGATGTAAAAACTTCGCTTTCGACTAATAATATCATTATTTTTGTTTTATAATAATTTCATTAAAAGAAATATTTGAAAGTATTTCATAGATAGTTCAAAGATTTCCAACTCAAAATTAATTTTATATTTATTCATGCAGAATGATACTTAATTTACATGCATGGGAAAATATTAAGTAAATCAAACTTATTATTTTCTTCAATTTACTTTCTTGTAATTACATTTTTCTTCAAGATTAAATACTGCGTCATTAAAAAAAATGACATTCGGAATGTTTTTATTTAGTGAATTTATTATATTATATTAAATTTATTCAATAGAAATATTTTTTTTTGTTTTAATGAGCTGTCGTTAGAAATTAAATTAAAAAAGAAAAAACAACAACAAGAGTAATATCCTTACAAACAAAACATATTACATCAAGACGATACGTACATACCAATCATTGTTTTTATTTATTTTGTTTAACAAATATACATCATTTTTGTATTTTTGCATAAAGAAAAACTGTTCTAAACTACCGGAATAATAAAGATATTGAAGATTTTAACACAAAAATTTATGTCTCACCTATTAACGTGAAACTTCTAACGAAAATACGTAAACTTCAGTTATTCTAGTATGAAACATTATTTGTGTTAAAAGTGCTTTCTTCTTATTTAAAAATACATATACATTAAGAAGCAATATGTATTCTTCAATAATACGAAACAAAGTTTTGTTATATAAAGTGTAATTTATTTGTCCATTTCATTACAAATAGTTCGAGAAATTTTAAGCCTATCAAAATTTAAACTTAGTAAAACTTCATATTTGAAACTGATGGATTATTTATTCATAATTTCCTAAATTTGAAATTAAATTTGATATCCTGAGAAATTATGTAGCTTTCTTTAAACTCGCTTATCTTACGAATAAACTTTAAGTACTAAGGTATCCTGGGGTAATAACGCCACGTTAAGGTTCTACCAATTTTCACGGTTTAGTTTAAGATTGTATTTTTCAAATATAAGATTTGATACAGCAACTTATTGACTATCTATATAAAAAAGATAATTTAACAGATATGTATTCATAAAATTTAATGGCGTGACTTCTTGACCAATGCTATTTGGCGTTATTATCCACCTATATAGGTAATAACGCCATGCAAACAAAACTATAAAATAAGATGGAATAATTGCATGTAGATTGCCCAATTCTAAAAATACAAACTCTACAGCTCTAGAAATTGACAAATTGCATTCTAAGCTATCAAAAATATTCAATTTTTTGTGAATGTGTAAGAAAAAGTGAAGGTTGGTGGTAGTGGGGGGCGGGGGAGGAGGAGACAAAAGAATATCAGATTCTAAGCTAATTTCTATTAAAAAGGACCTTTTAAAAAGAATTATTAGAAACATTGCACGGTTTTAACTGTGTTTATTTGAATCAATATTTATATTCCATATATGCAGTATATATGCGATAGAATAAATTAGCTATTTTATTAAAAGCAAAATCAAATATTCGATATTTTGAATTTTCTATAAATTTAGTGGCACAAATTTTCTCATTCATAACATTTTACTGAAAAAAGCTGAAAAAATAAAAATGCCTTTTTTTAAAATTAAGAACAAAAATTCACAAAATTAAAATAATTGGAAAAAATAAATTGCTTTTTTTTCTTAGATTAGATTTGGAAAAAAAATCTTTCTCTATCTAATTTTACCTTAATCCTCACATAAGCTAGGTCAATACAATTTAGAAAAATATACAAAGTAAAAACGCCGTGTGAAAATGAAATTCCTTCATATCTCAACAAGATTGTTTTCCCCTTCGAAATTGTTTGCAACACCTAATTTAATATTAATCTTTTTATGAACGGGTGATGAAATTTCGAGAAGAATTTCAGGACATAAAAATGAATTGTGAATGTAAAAATGTAATTGTGAATGTAAAAATGTAATAATGGAATTGTATTTGTTTATTTTATTTGTTCGCATTTTATGACTTAGTTAGAGGCAAAGAAATATAATTTTGTTGTAAGCTGGAAAACAGCAAAGGTTGCATAAACATTTGTTAAATGTATAAAGGTATCTGAAAATAAATTCACAAATTAAATCCGTTTTATTTTTAAAGCGTAAAAGTGTTTTCTATGCATTAATCTACGTTGATGTTAGAGATAGTATTTAAAGGGATTCAACACTCTTCATTTAGCGAATAATGTCTAAGATATTTATTTTCTAATTTCTTCCTTAAATTTCATTATATTACAATCTGATCAATGTTGGGTAAATCCGAATATTATAAATACAATTTAAAGTGATTATTACATAACCGTCTCTTTCAGAACCACAATATATTTGTACGAAAAGGGTTTTTTCTTTGTCTATGGTTCTTTGCCAAATACAATCTAAAAATTACTTATTTTTTCCAAAAATATTGTTTTTTTTAATTGTACCAAGAGAGATGAACATTTTTTATTGAATTATTTTCCTTCATCAAGCCCTTTATTATTATTTTAAAAAACTAAAAATTATTAAATTAAACAAAGTTCAAAGTGTTAGAATCCAATTAAAAAGTATTTTCTTTCTTTTTCTTTCTTTCTTTTTTTTTGAAAAAAAGCTAGAAGTTATGTTTAGTTTGTAAAATATTTTTTTCTAGTTCGTGAATAGCAATAAAAATATCAGTTTATATTGTGAAAAGACGTAAGTTTATTAATCTAGGAAAGTGCAATATAACAATAAATGAAAATATGCAATAGCCACTTCTGATATATCCAAGATACCGAAAATCCTTTTTTATCTTTATTAATCTCAAAAAACATTAGTTTTTTCTAGATTTATAAAAGAGTTTATGAACATTAAATATCTTTTTTTCATCAATTTTATAATTTGTTTTATACTTTATTATCGGATTTGAAAATTTAGAATATAGATCACCAGGATAATACAAAATAAACATAAAATAAAATTATATTTCCCAAATACATTCTTTTATTCAATATTTATTTTGAAAATCGTACAGCCTATTTTCATAGCTGTTTCAAAAAAAGCCTAGCTGTACATAAATTACTCTGGTCGTAATCAAAATCTGACCTGTAAAAATAATTATTGTTATTGTTAGATTTCAAGATATTAAATCGAAATTTGAGATAATACATTTGTAAGTCAAATAAATTGCGCCATTTTGTTCAACGTTTTAATACTTTGCTTATTACTGTTCCAGAGTTTTTGTTTAGATATTACATATATATTTTGTTCAAAAATTGTTTTTATAAATATTATACAGAGTTTTATTTTCTGTTTATTTTTAAACAAGATTTAAATATTAATTTTGTAAATGCAACTTTTATTTTCCTACATAAGACAATACCAGAAAGAAAAACTCTTAAGTACAATTTTAATGTTCAAATGTTTTTTTTTCATTTAAATAGAAGAAGGACTTATAAGTTTCTGTCACGATTTGTTTACGTGGTGGCATTTGGCTTGTCCGTACAATTTGGAGCCATTTTTTACATATATATATATATACAGGGTGTCCGAAAAGTCTGGAAACGGCCGAATAACTCGAGAAATACATATGAGATTGAAAAACGTAAATATACGTGTTAAATATTTTTAAATAAGCTACTCTGTGATACCAAATCTGACCTTCGAAACCGACCCCCTGGGGGTCAGAGGGGGTCCAACTTTGAAATCTTAAATTATAACCCCCATTTTTTATTGCAGATTCGGATTCTATGGACAAAAATACGTAACTTTTGTATTTGATGTTTATTTCAAATCTTCGTTTATCACGGCGTAATCGAGCATATTAAATCGATACATATTCCCGCTTTTCCAACGGGATTTTCCCTAATCGAAACTGATTGGGCGGAATTTTCGACGTCAAATTCCTCGTCTTTTGTAGGAATAGCGTTTCCTGAAAATTAGCCGTGGCGATTTTTTCAATAGTGCTACACTGTTAAAAATTTGACCCATTTGCTGCAGCGTCACTCCACAGCTATTATAGAATATCTCTTTTGTGACCAATGAGAATGTTCCATAACACAGTAAAGTAATCGTTTTCTATAAAAGCGGTGGAGTGACGATGCAGCAAAAGTGTCAATTTTTTTACAGTGTACTTTACTGTGTTATGGAACATTCTCATTGGTCATGAAAGAGATATTCTATAAAATCTTTGGAGTGACGCTACAGCAAATGGATCAAATTTTTAACTGTGTAGCACTACCGAAATAATCGGCACGGGTAATTTTCAGGAAACGCTATTATTGCAAAAGACGAGGAATTTGATGTCATAAATTCTCCCCAATTAGTTTCGATTAGGGAAAATCCCGTTGGAAAAGCCGAAATATGTATCGATTTAATATGCTCAATTACACCGTGATAAACGAGGATTCGAAATAAACATCAAATACAAAAGTTACGTATTTTTGTCCGTAGAATCCGAATCTGCAATAAAAAATGGGGATTATAATTTAAGATTTCAAAGTTGGACCCCCTCTGACCCCCAGGGGGTCGGTTACGAAGGTCAAATTTGGTATCACTGAGTAGTTTATTTAAAAATATTTAACACGTATATTTACGTTTTTCAATCTCATATGTATTTTTCGAGTTATTCGACCGTTTCCAGACTTTTCGGACACCCTGTATATATATATATATATATATATATATATTGGTGAACATAATTGATGTAAAAAGCTTACAATCATTGAGCAATCTTGTGCTTTGACTTTATTAGGGCAAAATGTTCCTATAGATCCTAAAGCTTTAGATTTACATGCATCAGGGCAAACTATCTATGTCCTAAAAAACGAAAGTCCTATTTACCGCATGACAGTATGCAAAACAAAATATTGGTTCAAAAAGATTGAAAAAGACTGATCTGATTGAAAAAGACTGCCAGGTCTGATATTTTTTACAACGTGACGTACTGTTAATATCATCTTCCCGAAAACACAAATGAAGAAATAAAAAAAACCCCAATCAATTTATCAATAAGGATCATTTCTAAACGAACTTCTCATTTGTCAATGGATATCAAGATTTGTTTTCGCTGGCACTGTACAGCTAAGAATATATACTTTAAGAAGAGCGGAAAGAAATATCATAATTTCATATGATTTGTGATTTGGTGATTTGAAAAGACGACGATTTTTTTCTTTTTGACGAACTGAAAGATCATGTTCCTCCTTAATAGAATGAAGAACCATCTTTGAAATCTTTCGCTGATAAAAGCGTACTTTTTGCGGTTAAAAAGGTGCTATTGGTTAATGCTAAAATCCTTTTTTATGTGTATTTTAAAAGCAAGTAATGAAAAAAAATCAAAAATTATCATCCACATAATGTATAATACCGGAACTAATTACACACCATATAACCGATATATTTTTTTATCCACATAAAGTATAATACCGGAACAAATTGCACACCATATAACCGATATATGTTTTTTTTTCTGAACACCAAATACTCGAAGCAACTGAAAACATAGTATAAATAAATTACTTTAGGCTAACTTTTAAAAATGTTTCCTATTTGAATAAAAAGGGATAGGAAGTACTTTTCAAAACTTTCAATAGTTTAGATTTAGACGAATTTCTATAAAAGGGATGATAGAAAGCGCTTCAAAAGTCAACAATCGATTTCATGGTACTGTTAAATGGTATTTTTACGCAATTCCTTTAAAAAATTGAGTTTAAATTATTTTTGGTGTTTCGATATAAAATCAGTAGAATAAAATATAAACCTTAAATAAAAAGAAACGTAGTTTTGAGTTTGGCGTTACAAAAGCTTTCACACAATATATAAAGGAAAGGTTTAATAGAAAAATATAATTGGTCCCTCTAAATGTTTCCTGAATATATTTGTGAATGTTTAATAATCTATAACTATGTGGGTTACTAACCTTTCTTACATTTGCCAATTTGACCTTTCCTTGCTCTAGAATTTACAAGTAAAATGTCTGTAATAATATCACAGACAGTAGCCGCAGACTGTCGCCCTATCTAGCCACTTTTTATTAATTTTGGTGTAATAAATGCATAGTTCCTTCACTAGAAGCTTGTACAGCCTAATGTGAATTATTGAAATCAAATAGGATTTTTGTAATCCATTATATATATTATATTGTATTAATAATCCATTTCCATCATAAAAAGAATTTATTTGTTAATATTTTCTCCAATATAATTTTTTGAGCCATATCTATGTTGACAGGTATAACTTGGTATAGTAAGTATAATTTTTATAAATAAGGTTGGTTGCTGATATATGTTGCTGAGGCTTACTATAAATTTTTTCATGAATAATAAAAAATCCCTGTCGGCTTGGCCTATAGGCGGAGGTAGATTTCGAAGAGTGCTCCCTTCAACAATAAAAAATAAAATATGAATAGATATAAACCCTGTTTAACAACTTTAGTTGGCCGCTTTTGAAAAACTTTTAATTTCCTTTTTCTGTAACAAATGGTTTTTATCACACTCTTAAAAAAATTCTTAAATTCACGAACATTTTTTTCCTAAATTTCACAGAAAAGCTCCCTTTTAACAACAAAAGGGTATTTTCCGTTACAAACCCCAAAATTCCATCATATTTCGTGAAAATAACGAAACGGATGGAAATAAAAACAAAAAACGGAGACACTACGCTGTGTGGGGAGCTCCATGGCCGAGTGGTCAAGGCACCACACCGCTAATCGCCTGCGAGCGCAGATTGTGGGTTCGAGTCCCATTGGCGCCATGGAATAATGAGACATAAAAAATTCCTTTTAAATTACATTTTTTCTGTTTATTTTTCTCTTTTTTTCTTATTAAAAATCTTTTAATTTATTAGCCGAAAAATAAATAAATAAAGAAAGAAAGAAATATATATATATATATATATATATATATATATATTTGTAAAAAAAATTTAATAAAAAAAATTTTATTAAAAAAAACAGTGGTTTTAAAAAGTGATTTTTTTAAATTTAAACTATTTAAAAAATTAAAAATGATTTTAAAAAATAATAAGTATTATGCATCAGTCTAAAATAATCCGTTTACAAACATTCTAAGGAATATATTTGAAAGAAAATCTTTAAAAAGTACAACAGATTTTCCCACTAACTCATAAAAGACATACTTTGTACCGTTTAGTATCAGCAACTTTGGCTCAGTTCGTAAGAATTTGTTCCGCAATCGTAAGTTCCCGAGTTCGATCCTGAGTACGGCGTGAACTAAATTAACAATTAAGTAAAGTAACATAGCAGCTTAAAATCCGTCGGTGATTTCGAATTCTTTGAAGATTAATCGGTAAATAATTTTTAAAAATTATATTAAATTGTTACTATTATAAATCAAACTTTGTAACGGAAAGTTACTGATTCTTACACCGGAGTTTTCCCTTCTTGTATTTCCCACAACGGAAAATCTACTAACGGAACGGTAAAAGTTCGGCTACTATTGCCGCCGGTAGTTTCACCTGGAATTCACAGATTTATTTTTAACAGTGCAGAATCATCTTAAGCGAAATTCGGCACAAATGCCCACTTTGACAGCATTTTTTGAAATATAATCTGACTTTATGGAAAAATTGGCCAATAAGGCGCATTATATAGTTCTTAAATAAGTGAAGCTGTCAGTCAAATGCATTTGAGAGTAAAATTGAATTTTATAAATGAGTCATAAAAAGCGATTTTTTAATTGAATACTTCCTCAATTCTTCAATCTCGATGGAATCGGGAAATTTTGTTCGAATTGCCTACTTTCACAGCTTTTTTTTTATAAATATATTCTGCCTTTATCAAAAATAAGGCCCATTATACAGCTCCTAAAAAAGGGAACCTGTGAATTGAAAGCGTTTAAGAGCAAAAATGGGTTTAAAAAATGAATCAGAAAATAAGCAATTTGATATTTGAATACTTCAATTTTTCAATCACGAAAACTTCATTAAACTCTGTTCATAATGCCATTTTATGAGATTATATTCTGTTTTTAACACAAAACTGACCAATACGCCACAATATATAGTTCCTGAAAAGGGAACCTGCCACTTGGATAGAGTTTGAGAGCAAAATGAGTGAGAATATAAGCAGTTTGGAATTGAGATTTTTTCTACAGCGCCTATTAGTGTTTAATTTATTTTTGATATAAGGATTGGTCCTATGAAAAACTTGTTGGTATAAAAGTTGTAGATATTATTAAGAAGTTGTATGATAAATTTAATCGGATTTGATATCTTAAGAATTGACGAAGTTATGGATTTTTTTCTTCTTTTACCTGCTTTTTTGTTTTCGTTTTAAAGTTTTTTCTGCAATAAGACTTGTTCCAATCAAAAACTTGTCAATACAAAAGTTTTAGATAATATTAAGAGCATTTATAAAAAAAATAATTGGATTTGATATCTTCAGAATTGAGAAAAGTATGAATTTTTAATTCCCAAAAACCCTATTTTTGCGCCTCTTGAGCCCATTTTTAATTTTATCAAAAATCTCTTATGCAGAAATTTTTACTTATTCTTTTAAAGTACTATGAACTTTAAACTGAATCGATATCTATTTTAATAAAGAAGTTATCGGTTTTTTTTCTGTTTTCTCAAAAACCCTCCCTATTTTAACCCGATTGGTCCGATTTGGCCCACTGACGAACTCGACCGAGATTTTATGCCTCTTGGTTTAACCTCAGTTTGGAAAAGATCTGAACAGAATTAAAGAAGTTATCGTGTCCAGAAAAAATTGATATACACCGATAGATAGATAGAGAGAGAGATAGACAGATAGATAGATTGATAGATAGATAAACTTTTTTACTGATGGTAGTTTTGAGGTCTGGGTGTCGTGATCGATGTAGATCTGCAAAAAAATTTCAGAAATTCCAACATGGAAACGATCGCAATAGGTAGTATTTCATACGAACGCACAAGGGACGCACAAGGATTTCAGATTGTATAATCTATCTGGAGTAATATACATTAGCGATGATTGCAGGAAATAATTTTTAATTATGATATGTGCTATGAAGTTTCACTAATGATGATTATGAAATCTATAATTCTTTTACAAAAGAAAACAAAAGAAGCTACACTAAAGAATTTGTAAAGGTTACTGAGTATTGGCTTAAATCGCTGAAAGATATTTTATTAATGCTGAACTGCGTTTCGTCAATAAAGAAATGATTTCAGAATGTAGAAAGAATTACATACAGGACCACACATGTAATTGGATAATGGGCCGTGCAAGGATGATAATTTCTTGAAATGTGATTTCAATAAATTTAAGAATGCTTTAGGGTTAATTAAATTTTAGCAAAACAATCGTATACAGGGTGTCCGAAAAGTCTGGAAACGGCCGAATAACTCGAGAAATACATATGAGATTGAAAAACGTAAATATACGTGTTAAATATTTTTAAATAATCTACTCTGTGATACCAAATTTGACCTTCGAAACCGACCCCCTGGGGGTCAGAGAGGGTCCAACTTTGAAAACTTAAATTATAACCCCCATTTTTTATTGCAAATTCGGATTCTACGGACAAAAATACGTAACTTTTGTATTTGATGTTTATTTCAAATCTTCGTTTATCACGGTGTAATCGAGCATATTAAATCAATACATATTCCCGCTTTTCCAACGGGATTTTCCCTAATCGAAACTGATTGGGCGGAATTTTTGACGTCAAATTTCTCGTCTTTTGTAGAAATAGCGTTTCCTGAAAATCACCCGTGGCGATTATTTCAATAGTGCTACACTGTTAAAAATTTGACCCATTTGCTGCAGCGTCACTCCACAGCTATTATAGAATATATCTTTTGTGACCAATGAGAATGCTCCATAACACAATTTAAGAAATCGTTTTCTATAAAAGCGGTGGAGTGACGATGCAGCAAAAGGGTCAATTTTTTACAGTGTACTTTACTGTGTTATGGAACATTCTCATTGGTCATGAAAGAGATATTCTATAAAAGCTGTGGAGTGACGCTACAGCAAATGGATCAAATTTTTAACTGTGTAGCACTACCGAAATAATCGGCACGGGTGATTTTCAGGAAACGCTATTATTGCAAAAGACGAGGAATTTGATGTCATAAATTCTCCCGAATTAGTTTCGATTAGGGAAAATCCCGTTGGAAAAGCCGAAATATGTATCGATTTAATATGCTCAATTACACCGTGATAAACGAGGATTCGAAATAAACATCAAATACAAAAGTTACGTATTTTTTCCGTAGAATCCGAATCTGCAATAAAAAATGGGGGTTATAATTTAAGATTTCAAAGTTGGACCCCCTCTGACCCCCAGGGGGTCGGTTACGAAGGTCAAATTTGGTATCACTGAGTAGCTTATTTAAAAATATTTAACACGTATATTTACGTTTTTCTATCTCATATGTATTTTTCGAGTTATTCGCCCGTTTCCAGACTTTTCGGACACCCTGTATAATAAAGCCATAATCCTGAATTATAGGCCTCAACAAACGTATCTAAGTATGTTTACATCTATTTGAATAAAAATAATTTGAAAGCTAAATATCAGTCTGTTATGTGCTTTCTTGCCAAATTAAAATTTTCCATAATATAGTATATATATTAAACTATAGATCAAATACAGGGCTTTTCAAAAGAATTGCAACTCATATTTGGCTATAGGCGGTAACTGCTGATATCGGTTTATCAATTGTTTTATATTTTTCTAAAATGTTTACTTACTTATCTTATTTAACTTATTTCTCTAAATAACTAATTTTTGTTACAGATAGCCGGAGGTATTAGAGAGTGTTTCATAATAGATGCTTGATGCATGATTTTTTTTCTTGTTTAGTTATTACACTCATTTTTAATTTTTACAAAACCGTTATTTTACCACTAACGGCATAATATTGTCAATATTTAGGATGAATGCAACATTGACATCATATTAGATTGCCACTATAAAGACAAGAAAATTGAGTGAATCGGAATGAAATATCTCAAGCGAAATACAGAAAAAATTTTTGATTTATGTTGATACTTTTTTTACGAATGTTGAGCGTCAAATAAAAAAACGAATGGAAAAAGATTATCAACGTTTTTAACGGTAAATCATAGACTTTAACAAGCTGCGGTCTCCAGAAGTGTACTTTCGCTGTGTGTCATGCACATCTTTAGGATAAACATCCACATTCTCACTTTACAAAATAATTGTTTTGAAGATGCTTTTTTTAAATATTGTTTCAAAATTTTTTTTTTCTTGTTCCTAATCCGGGTTACAGAATGTATTGTTTAAATCAGGCATGTCAAACACGTGGTCCGCGGGCAACTTTCGTATGTTTGATTCAGTTCTTAGTTTGATGCAGAAAATACACTTTGCATTGCAAATATTGCAGCACTGCAAAATTGGAGAATAATTCTATTCAAAATATCTACCATTATTTCAGAATATCTTCATTACATTTAATGGCAGATATTGACATACATTAAATTTAATGATCCGCTATTGAATAAAGACAAGTTTAAATTTTTAAATTAATGGTTGTTATTTTGGATGAAAAAATTTCACAGTTCGACGTAGGAGATGCAAACAACACCGATTCATCAACACTGTGGCATAAACGATGCAAACATACTGTCATAAATATGATCAAATCTAATTTATTTTAAAATTTCGTTTCCAGGTGATAGGGTATGCAATGGTTATGAATAAGAAAATTAAAAAGGGCATATCTTAATCTAAAAAATTGAAAATTTATAAAAGTTTTTTTTCAAATAGTTTTTTATGTATTCTATGTTAAAACGAATACATTCTTTTACTGCTTTATTTGATTCATTATGACATTACAAAGTAACGCGTGTTATTTGTTAGGTATTAAAAATGTATCAAAAATCAATTGAAGTACGACGCGTAATTAAACATGAATGAAGGTGAAATAATACCAGAAACCTTAGTTCCTGTAGCGTATCATACTCATGCAGTGCCACCAATAATGCCCACAGAATAGAACTTCACAGAAAACTGATTTGTAATGCAATTGCAATGCAGAGTCAACAGTGCAGTTTGCAGTGCAGAGTCAGTAGCTCACTTCACATGTAAAGCAGGATTGAAAATTTTGCTAAAAAGAAAGACGGAAATTTTTACGCAAATTTCATTTATATGGAAAAAGCGTAAATATGATTTTTTCCAAATTTGGTATTGACAGGGAGCTGCAGTCGAAAAGGCACCTCTTGTCCTCTCTCATGCTCAATTAGAAGCACTTGTCAAACACTTTTTCATAAAAACATATTACAATTTTTTGTTGCTCACCAGAGCATTTTTTGATACTTGTCATTCATTTTTTTTGATAAAAACCGAAGATTTTTTTTATATCTTGAAAAGCAAAATATTTGCTGGCAAAATTTTATTGTTGTATTAGAATAATTAAGAAAGTTATTGCATTGTTATACAGGGTGTCCCCTCTCAACGGTGGCCAATGGCTAATTTCTAAACCGTTGGTCATAGACATATAGTTCCAATTGCAAAAATGCTTTTAAAAAGGTAAAGAATTATTTTTTAAGCGATTTAGGTCAAAAAAATTTTTACTAAAAAATTACGAAAATTAAATTCTTATACGGTCCCCCGGTCCTATAAGTGATATTTAGAAAATTTTTACCACTACTCTAACAAGTAAGACAAAAAAAGTCCCATTCCTCTGCGATCAAAATTGACCGAGTTATAGCTGTTCAAAGTTGAAGCATATTTTTTGCTGAAAAATAGGGGTCATTCACAAATTTACTGGAAATAAAAATAAACATCAGATAGAAAATTTAACTTTAAACAGTGAGAGTAAAAAATTTTTTTACAGTGTTGTTTCTGAATTTATATTGACATTAACATGTTAAAGTAAAATATGCAATTTATACTAAAAATATAAGTAAAAAAAATAGCAGAAATTTTGTTAAATTAAACTATGAAAAGCAACAGTCACAAATCGTTACAAAATGATACATATTTAAAGCTCTATTAAATTACTCAACCTAATAGAATTTGATGTAGTCTTATAAAATAAATAAATGGAGCGCACCTAAAATCGTATTAATATTACATTGCCATCGGGTTTAAATAAGTATGGGAATTGAACCTCAATCGGATATTTGTAAGTGAGTTAAAATTTGAATATAAGTTTTGAACTAGGAAAATTTACATACGAAAACTATGAATAAAATAAAAGCTTATCAAAATAACATACCTTTTTATAAAATCACGAAAAGAATCAGCTTCATTTGCTTACAAAATAAAACATACGTAAAAATACAATTGAGGATATGAATTTCAAAACTCGACTTATCGCTTTTTGATTTCTCTATCAGTCTGTACAAACCTCCACTATTGTAACAATGCAATCTCAAAATTTATAATGAAAACCAGTAGATGCATTTAAAGTTTTTTCGCTATTTCCCAAAATTTGATTTTTTCGATAAAGAGAATTTTGAAATTCATGTCTTCAGATATTTTAATAACCAATCTAGAAGTTAATTAATTATAATTAACACTAACGTAAAACTTATACGGTGACAGCGCCTTCAGTTAAATCGCTCATTTAAAACATTTTGTAATTGGAACTATATGTCTGTGACAAATAATTTAGGAAGTAGCCTTTGAACAACGTTGGAAATCGACTCCCTTTATAATACTTTAAGCACTTAGTGTACGTTCCCTTAAAGCTCAGTCGTTTTCAGCTATAGAAAAGTGGTTTAAGTCATGAAATTTAAAGTTTCATAACTCGGTCAATTTTAATGTTACATGAATGGGACCTGTTCTGTATTACTTGCTAGAGTGTTGAAAAAATTTTACTAAATATCACTTATAGGACCGGGGGACCGTATAAAAATTTAATTTTCGTAATTTTTTAGTAAAACATTTTTTTGACCAAAATCGCTTAAAAAACAATTCTTTGCCTTTTTTAAAGCATTTTTGCAATATGAACTATATGTCTATGACCAACGGTTTAGAAATTAGCCATTGGCCACCGTTGAGAAGGGACACCCAGTATAAACTGCATGATGTCTGAGAAATAAACCAAGGAGTCGAACGAAAATAATTACAGTGCACTCACAACTTTATTCAAAGAACTTAGACTAAATGCTTCGAAATAAAAACAAATAATTACATTTTTCACGGGATTTATTTAATTTCAATGAATTATGTTACACGCATAAAAAATTTATACTTATTTAAACTTGGTGGCAATGAATAAAAGAAACTACAACAGCAACCATAGCCGACTATATACTACCAGCCGAGCCATTTCGGGAAAAACCGCCGAAAAAGCGAAGCTGGATGTGAAATTTTAAAATGGAGGGCCAAAATCACAGTCAGGTGTGATCCAGCGACCTCATTGGTCGTGTGGTATGGGTGAAAATCACGAACGTGTCTCTCCATTAGAAAAAGAGTGAGGTGTAAAGTAATTTTGAAGCAATTGTTACCGTCTGTTCTTATTTGTAATAAACCATCGAAATTAACTCAATTAAGATATTTTGATAACATTATATAAAATGAGAGTGAAAAATAGATTATAAATGAAAACAGATAAGATTTACATCAAAATGGCCGCTACGAATTTGTTTACGAAAAAAGAAGTAAGGCGACATTTTCCCTATGGCTAAGAGATTGTTCTCTGAAAAGAACGCGACTCAATGACCAATGAGGTGTTTGGATTTCACCGGACTGTGATTTTGGCCCTTCATTTTAAAATTTCGCAAGCTGGATTCAGCTTCAAACCCAGAACCATTTCATTGGACCACGCGTGAGTCCACATGACGCAAACGCTGCCCAAATTAGCATTGAATAAGCTGCTTTCTGTTCTGTGCACATGTTTGCACACGTGGTCATTGTTTTGGTTCAGGGTTTGCACGATTGGTCAGATTAACTTGGGAAAAGTATCAGAGTCCTCTGGCGGGAGACTTCATACATTAATCTCAAATAGACAGGCCTTAATATATAGTGGGCCATGACAGCAACAATAAGAAACATTTTGAACTGGAGCTTTAAGACACAAATTCGATTTTCTCAGCGATCGTCAAATATACAAAGATGGAAAAAAATCGTTTTTAGGTTTTACCAAAAGGATTAAAATAAACCAAAAATGAAGTTAATCCATCCGTAAGGTAGTTAGCTACAGCTTGTTGAATTTTAGGTGTTCATTTTTTCGTTAAAAGTTAAATAATAAAAAGAATACTGCCCAGTTAAACTGATGGCTTTGAGCTCACAGGCTACGCATACTAATTGTACATTACAGCTTTATGTCTTCAAGAATCAATTCCGTTCGAAAAAAAATTAAGGAGGGGAAACAGCTTCTCCCTTTCCCCTTTTTATACGCAATCATTGAACCCCCTAAACTAATCAGGGACAGGCTTTATCATATAAAAAAAATCTATATCCAAAATTTAGATCAAATCGGAAAATTCTTAATAAAAACCCATTTATATAATTTAAGCGGAGTTATCCCCTCTTTTATACTTAACCCATTAACGCCCAGCGTCCTTTTTGAGGACGGTTAGAAAAACAGCAAGAACGTGGTTTTCCCACCAGTAAAGAGGAAGATAAAAGTATACCTTATTTCACAAGGAAGAATCCTCGATAAATTTAGATAAAAATTAATTTGCTTTTAAAAGTGGTGGGAAATACAAAATTTAAATTTTAGCAAAGAAAATAATTCGGGCGTTAATGGATTAATCATTAAACTTTCAAAACTATTCAGAGATTTGAACAAAATCTGATAATTCTGCTTGAAAAACCCATTTATATAAATTAAGGGGAGTGGCATTAGAACCCCCGTTCCCCCTCTTTGTACTTATCTAATGAACTCTTAATACCAATCATGGAGGCATCTCATCAGAATGATCCTATTTCTAAATTTTGAACGAAAACTGATAATTTTGCAAGAAAAGCCCATTTGTATCAATGAAGGGGAGGAGCATGAGTCCCCCGTTCCCCCTCTTAAACATATCGAATGAACTCCAAAAACTAATCAGGGAAGCGCCTAATCAGGATATACATATATACAAAATTTCAAGTGGATTGGATATTTTTAGCAGGAGTTATCGCGTTACGCGCGCACGTACGAACAAACGTATATACATGCAGAACGGGCGGGCACATAAGCCCTCAGGCTATGATAGCCTGTGAGCTAAAAAACGACAGTAAACTTCGATAATTCTTTTAATGTTTTCATTTTATTCGTCTCGTCGAGTTCTATCTTTTGAAAAAAATCCCTGCTGTACGTCAATTGGTTTACCAGAAATTTCAAAAAGACGTTTGCATTTTCCATTTTTTAAAGCGAACAGTGGACTTTTATTTGAGCAAAATCATCTACAGCAAAATCGTCAGAAAAAAATTCTATTTCTGGGGTATAATAGTACCTAAATAGTTTTTTCTTATTAAAATATCCTTTATGAAGGTTTTAAGTAAGTAAATAATAAAGATAAATGTATTTATATACTTTAAATCTGTTTTTCTCAAAACTAATTTTTCAGCGTTTTTAGATATTTGAATTGTTCCTTGCGTCTTAATTTTTGATCAATATTTATAAAATTGATAAGGTAGGTCCTTATATTATATATAAAGAAATTGTGTAAGCTTTTTAAAATTCGTCTTCATTAAGATAGTCAAATTTTATTCTTTACTTATTAAAAGGCAAAATTTTGATGAAAATCGATAAGGAATTTAGAAAAAAATCTGTAAAATATTAATTATTCAAGAGATTTAAAAAATCTTGCACAAATTTGTTTATAATATAGTTTTAAGTGATAAAAATGCAAAAGTAAGAAAATATTTCAAAAATTAAGACACAAGGAGCATTTTAAAATTTCGTTTAAAAATTTAAATTTTTGTAAAAAAAATTACAAATTTTAATAAGGTTGGAAATTTTTTGAAGGTATTCGTATATGCTTTTGGTGAAATGTATATATGCACAAAATTTCATATTGCTATGATAAAAATGAATAAAATAAATTTTTAACGTCCACCGTCCCCTTAAACATATTATACCAAACGCTACCGCGTTTGCTATGCTTTCATTCTTAAAGGTTAGTGAACGTATCATTGTAAATTATCCCTGTGTGATCGTTATCTTTCTTGATGATGAAGATATAGTACCACAGATTCATAAAAGTCAATTTGAAATAATTTTTTTATACTCAAACAAAGATTGAAAAAATGTGTTTAATATGTAGAAACTTCGTTGAAGTTTACTAAAAATTTACTCACAAATATTTTGAAAACTCCACAAATTAGAAATAATTTCGAAAAATAGATTTTGAACTGAAACTTCGTTGAAAAAAGTGTGTTTGTGAAACATATTAAAAGTAATCCATCTGCTTTTAAAAACAATGATTGGATGCAAATGCTCACAACTCGAAATTATTCAAGGTAAAATAAAAGATGTCCAGAATAGTTAAATAAATTTAAAAATATGCAGGGGCATTTTTTATAAATATTAATCATGTAACCAGAAATTTCAGTAATCGCATGAAATCTATAATTTCAATATGCGTTGCTATAACTGAAAACTTTTATTAAATTAACAAATTTTCATTAGTAGACAATAGCCATAAGTAACCACCGACAAATATTTTTTAATAGCTACTTTTTCTCATTTAGTGGCCGGTGGCTAGCGTTAATTTTGCCCTTTAACTTTAAAATTCTTGAAAATATAGGTTCAAAAAATTTTACTTTTAAGCAGGGTCCCCCCCCCCCCTCAGACACGATATGTGCTTAAAAATAAGAGAGGAGAAGCAGGAAATTATTCCTATGCCGGACCAATAACTATAGCTAATATATTTCAATAAATTATGAATATTTTTTTTTATTTCATAATATTATATTGTAAATAATTGTGTTCTATCAATGATTGATTTTGTAAAAAAGAGCAATTACAACATAAAATAAAATACAAATGTTAGGATTACAAAATCAATAACACATTTTTATATAATTTTGATTGCGATTTAAATTTTAAAATGTTCAAAATCTGTTTAAACATGTTTGCATTTTTATCATTACATTTGACCGTGCACTCCCATAACACGCTTTTGCTGCAGATTTGTTTTTACATAATAAATATTTTTAAAAATTTTCTGGTGCTTATTTTTTATTTTTTCAATAAATAGTTCAAACAATTTTGTACGCATTTTTGTTTGCTTGTTTGTTTTTAAATTAATGCTATCTATATTATAAAGGCCAAACGTATCTGTGCGTAACGCATACGTCATTTTGCGCATGGCAACGCTTTCAAATTTTAAATGAATTTCAGTATTGCAATTTTTGTTACTTTGTTACTTTACTAAAAGTTTTTAAACTTCTTAATGTCGCACATTTTTACACCGTCGCGTAGGAAAAAAAATGTACTTTTAAAAGAAATTTTTTTGAAAGATCTTAATTCGGTATCTTGATGTGTTTTTGAAATATTAATTTTTTTGAAGCTTTTAGTACCTCTTTTTTATCGTGGCAACAGGAGTACTCCATTTCTATGTAAAGCAAAGAGAAAAAAAATGAGTGCTGTATCTTTATGTTGCCATTTTCTCATTAACCCTTTCCGGCACACTGTACCCGGTATGGGATACTTAAATTTAATTCCAAACTTGCAAACGGCACCAATAAATTTGTAGTAAAAATTTGCTTTTACAAAAAAAGCTTAAATTAAGGAATTCAAAATATCTAAAAAATTGGTTTGTGAATTCCGGTGTCAGTCGATAATTTTACATTTTTCGTCAGATTTTGCCCGAGCCGGAAAGGGTTAAAAAGGAAAAAATAGAAATTTAAATATCTTCTGTTATAAAACCCGGTGAATTTTGACTTCAGTTACAAAATTTGAGTTAGACGTAAAAGAATATCAACAGTTTAATATCTATTTCAGCTAATAGCATTGAGACTTCAGGTTTTGAATCAAAATTATCAAATTAAAATGCCATTTTTTTTTAAACGTGAATGCAGATGGGAAATGTACATTTATAAATTTTGATATGGTGAAAATGATGCGGGTTTAGATTTCACGGGGAAAAAATTCTATGATTGAGTCAAAGTTGAATAAATTTTGCTTTTTATCATTTTGGAATACTAGCATAAGAACCTTAATTGATAATTTTATCATAATAGCATACCTTTATTATTTTTTACTGCTTACATATACGATTAAAGTTTAATTTTAACAATTTCTACAATCGCGTTTTATAGAAATAGTATTTTGTTAATTTGACGATAAATATCGTTTATTTAAGAGTTAGACATACCAGTATAAAATGCATTTTTTTTTTACTATAACTAATTTTGTAGGTTTATTATAAGTTAATGAAACAGTTCCTTCTTAAAACATTTTCTTTCGTCAAAATTTGACGGGTTCTACCTTGAATTTATAATGTACAGTTTTCTTTTTGTGCGATAGTCATCAAATTAATCTGCTTCTTTATTTTCGATAATGTGGCCCGCGGCTTTGTGTACAGTGATAAATCTGGCCCGCGGTGGTAGACGAGTTTGACATGCCTGGTTTAAATATATAGCACACAATGTAAATCGAAATACCTTTAGTTATTTTCAGATGTAGCGCATAGGTTTAAAGGTAAATGGATTGGTACATGGATTATATAGGATTTAACTAAGTCAGTTTTTATAATTCCAACTATGTCATCCGGAATGCTAAGTCATTTTTACTTTAACTTGAAAAATACAGTTAATTAAAAAAACTATAAAGTAATTTCTTAACTATAATTAAAATTTAAGGTTTTCTTTACTTCTTTTTTGTAAGGCAGGATCGTCTTGGATAAAAAAATAATAAATATTGCTTTCGCTTAAACAAATGAAAGAAGTAAGATAAAAGAAGTACTTTGATTAATATAAAGCTACATCTGTTTGTTCTTCTTTATTTAATTTTGTTATCCATGCAGTTTTTTATGCTTAGGAAATTCGAAGAAAAGTAAAAGCAGATCTTTCTAAGATATCATTCAAATATTTTCTATGAGCTTGTTTCATAAATTACATTTATAAAACGAGGAAAAAAGTATTAAATAAATATGTAAAGAATAATAATTTTCACATGGGTAATTAATTCATCATATTAAACTAAACTTTCTTTTTTGCATCGCAAACTGATGTAAAAGATTTTTTTACATTTGTATGGCTTTCTACAATGCAAACATGAAAGTACGATAAAAAAAAAAAAAAATTATATTCTCCTGAAAAATTTGATAAATTAAGATGGATGACCACACATTTATGCTTTTTATAAAATTTAAAAAAATAACACTTATTATGAATTGTTGAGTTTTTCTAGGATTTTAAGCAGGAGATCTTTATGTATACATATATGTATATATAGATATAAAAAGGTAAAATAGTTTTTAATTAAAGAATTAGTAATTATTAAATGTTTTTAATAAATACTTCCATGTATGAATATTTCCACATTATGAGATGTATATATACAGTGGCTGAAAAAAGTTTCCGGCCAGCAAATATTTTTCAGTTAATTTGTAAATATACCCATATGAAGAGGAATCTCAAAGCGATATTTTAACATTTTATTCACCTAATAGTTGGGAACTTACTTATAGAAGAACATGTAAATATCAATAAATTCCACTGGCAAAATTAAGACACAAGGAGCATTTTAAAATTTCGTTTAAAAATTTAAATTTTTGTAAAAAAAATTACAAATTTTAATAAGGTTGGAAATTTTTTGAAGGTATTCGTATATGCTTTTGGTGAAATGTATATATGCACAAAATTTCATATTGCTATGATAAAAATGAATAAAATAAATTTTTAACGTCCACCGTCCCCTTAAACATATTATACCAAACGCTACCGCGTTTGCTATGCTTTCATTCTTAAAGGTTAGTGAACGTATCATTGTAAATTATCCCTGTGTGATCGTTATCTTTCTTGATGATGAAGATATAGTACCACAGATTCATAAAAGTCAATTTGAAATATTTTTTTTATACTCAAACAAAGATTGAAAAAATGTGTTTAATATGTAGAAACTTCGTTGAAGTTTACTAAAAATTTACTCACAAATATTTTGAAAACTCCACAAATTAGAAATAATTTCGAAAAATAGATTTTGAACTGAAACTTCGTTGAAAAAAGTGCGTTTGTGAAACATATTAAAAGTAATCCATCTGCTTTTAAAAACAATGATTGGATGCAAATGCTCACAACTCGAAATTATTCAAGGTAAAATAAAAGATGTCCAGAATAGTTAAATAAATTTAAAAATATGCAGGGGCATTTTTTATAAATATTAATCATGTAACCAGAAATTTCAGTAATCGCATGAAATCTATAATTTCAATATGCGTTGCTATAACTGAAAACTTTTATTAAATTAACAAATTTTCATTAGTAGACAATAGCCATAAGTAACCACCGACAAATATTTTTTAATAGCTACTTTTTCTCATTTAGTGGCCGGTGGCTAGCGTTAATTTTGCCCTTTAACTTTAAAATTCTTGAAAATATAGGTTCAAAAAATTTTACTTTTAAGCAGGGTCCCCCCCCCCCCCCTCAGACACGATATGTGCTTAAAAATAAGAGAGGAGAAGCAGGAAATTATTCCTATGCCGGACCAATAACTATAGCTAATATATTTCAATAAATTATGAATATTTTTTTTTATTTCATAATATTATATTGTAAATAATTGTGTTCTATCAATGATTGATTTTGTAAAAAAGAGCAATTACAACATAAAATAAAATACAAATGTTAGGATTACAAAATCAATAACACATTTTTATATAATTTTGATTGCGATTTAAATTTTAAAATGTTCAAAATCTGTTTAAACATGTTTGCATTTTTATCATTACATTTGACCGTGCACTCCCATAACACGCTTTTGCTGCAGATTTGTTTTACATAATAAATATTTTTAAACATTTTCTGGTGCTTATTTTTTATTTTTTCAATAAATAGTTCAAACAATTTTGTACGCATTTTTGTTTGCTTGTTTGTTTTTAAATTAATGCTATCTATATTATAAAGGCCTAAAGTATCTGTGCGTAACGCATACGTCATTTTGCGCATGGCAACGCTTTCAAATTTTAAATGAATTTCAGTATTGCAATTTTTGTTACTTTGTTACTTTACTAAAAGTTTTTAAACTTCTTAATGTCGCACATTTTTACAGCGTCGCGTAGGAAAAAAAATGTACTTTTAAAAGAAATTTTTTTGAAAGATCTTAATTCGGTATCTTGATGTGTTTTTGAAATATTAATTTTTTTGAAGCTTTTAGTACCTCTTTTTTATCAAGGCAACAGGAGTACTCCATTTCTATGTAAAGCAAAGAGAAAAAAAATGAGTGCTGTATCTTTATGTTGCCATTTTCTCATTAACCCTTTCCGGCACACTGTACCCGGTATGGGATACTTAAATTTAATTCCAAACTTGCAAACGGCACCAATAAATTTGTAGTAAAAATTTGCTTTTACAAAAAAAGCTTAAATTAAGGAATTCAAAATATCTAAAAAATTGGTTTGTGAATTCCGGTGTCAGTCGATAATTTTACATTTTTCGTCAGATTTTGCCCGAGCCGGAAAGGGTTAAAAAGGAAAAAATAGAAATTTAAATATTTTCTGTTATAAAACCCGGTGAATTTTGACTTCAGTTACAAAATTTGAGTTAGACGTAAAAGAATATCAACAGTTTAATATCTATTTCAGCTAATAGCATTGAGACTTCAGGTTTTGAATCAAAATTATCAAATTAAAATGCCATTTTTTTTTAAACGTGAATGCAGATGGGAAATGTACATTTGTAAATTTTGATATGGTGAAAATGATGCCGGGTTTAGATTTCACGGGGAAAAACTTCTATGATTGAGTCAAAGTTGAATAAATTTTGCTTTTTATCATTTTGGAATACTAGCATAAGAACCTTAATTGATAATTTTATCATAATAGCATACCTTTATTATTTTTTACTGCTTACATATACGATTAAAGTTTAATTTTAACAATTTCTACAATCACGTTTTATAGAAATAGTATTTTGTTAATTTGACGATAAATATCGTTTATTTAAGAGTTAGACATACCAGTATAAAATGCATTTTTTTTTTACTATAACTAATTTTGTAGGTTTATTATAAGTTAATGAAACAGTTCCTTCTTAAAACATTTTCTTTCGTCAAAATTTGACGGGTTCTACCTTGTATTTATAATGTACAGTTTTCTTTTTGTGCGATAGTCATCAAATTAATCTGCTTCTTTATTTTCGATAATGTGGCCCGCGGCTTTGTGTACAGTGATAAATCTGGCCCGCGGTGGTAGACGAGTTTGACATGCCTGGTTTAAATATATAGCACACAATGTAAATCGAAATACCTTTAGTTATTTTCAGATGTAGCGCATAGGTTTAAAGGTAAATGGATTGGTACATGGATTATATAGGATTTAACTAAGTCAGTTTTTATAATTCCAACTATGTCATCCGGAATGCTAAGTCATTTTTACTTTAACTTGAAAAATACAGTTAATTAAAAAAACTATAAAGTAATTTCTTAACTATAATTAAAATTTAAGGTTTTCTTTACTTCTTTTTTGTAAGGCAGGATCGTCTTGGATAAAAAAAATAATAAATATTGCTTTCGCTTAAACAAATGAAAGAAGTAAGATAAAAGAAGTACTTTGATTAATATAAAGCTACATCTGTTTGTTCTTCTTTATTTAATTTTGTTATCCATGCAGTTTTTTATGCTTAGGAAATTCGAAGAAAAGTAAAAGCAGATCTTTCTAAGATATCATTCAAATATTTTCTATGAGCTTGTTTCATAAATTACATTTATAAAACGAGGAAAAAAGTATTAAATAAATATGTAAAGAATAATAATTTTCACATGGGTAATTAATTCATCATATTAAACTAAACTTTCTTTTTTGCATCGCAAACTGATGTAAAAGATTTTTTTACATTTGTATGGCTTTCTACAATGCAAACATGAAAGTACGATAAAAAAAAAAAAAAATTATATTCTCCTGAAAAATTTGATAAATTAAGATGGATGACCACACATTTATGCTTTTTATAAAATTTAAAAAAATAACACTTATTATGAATTGTTGAGTTTTTCTAGGATTTTAAGCAGGAGATCTTTATGTATACATATATGTATATATAGATATAAAAAGGTAAAATAGTTTTTAATTAAAGAATTAGTAATTATTAAATGTTTTTAATAAATACTTCCATGTATGAATATTTCCACATTATGAGATGTATATATACAGTGGCTGAAAAAAGTTTCCGGCCAGCAAATATTTTTCAGTTAATTTGTAAATATACCCATATGAAGAGGAATCTCAAAGCGATATTTTAACATTTTATTCACCTAATAGTTGGGAACTTACTTATAGAAGAACATGTAAATATCAATAAATTCCACTGGCAAAATTAAATATAAAGGAAAAGGCATGTTCTCAAAAGTTTCCGGCAACCTTCACATGTTTGTAAAAAAATGTTATTATAATAGAAAATTGCAGTAATCAAGAACATTTACAATTAGTATTTTATTGTATTACTATTTTATTAGTTTTATTAATAAGTACTGCTGCGCAGCAACGTGGTATTCATATAATCAACGGTTAAAGATCGTCTATGGTACGTTTTTCCCAAATTTCTTGCATTTTTGGCGAAGTTGGAATATTTATAGTTCCGCAGACTTTTGTCAATTTATTTTCAAAGATTTTCTATTGTATTCATGTTGGGCTTTTCAAAAACGAAATTTTTTGTGTGAAAACCATTGCTTATCGAAGCTTGCATACATTTTTTTCCGTTATCATGTTAAGAAAAATAGTTGCGCCCAATTTCTTTTCTCTAATAAGGCAGAAAATGGTCTTGCTAGATATCCTTATACATTGTATCATTCACTTGGCTGTGGATTTCAAATAACGGACCGACACTTTTTGAAGAAAATACTCCCCACGGCATAACGTGTCCTCCGCCATGCTTCATTGTAGGAATAACATAGGTCGAATCATGTCTTCTGTGGTTAGATCATCCGACGTTGTGTCTTGCATCACTTCCAAAACTGTTTCGAATTCGATTGATGAGAAAATAGAACTTTTTTCCGGTTTTCACTTGACCAGACACTGTGTTTTTTGGAAAACGCCAGTCGGGTACGTTTGTATTTTTTTAGCTCTGAAAATTTTTTAACACCGACTCTTCCAAAAAGTTATGCATCATGTCAGCATGTTGATACAGTATACGGAATTATTACAGCAATATTTTCATTCCATGAATCGCAGTATATTGCAGCGGAATTTTTATGTGGATTATCAATTGTTTTTCTCCTGTTAATTCTGTACACAGGAATAGTAATTTTCCGGGATCTCCCGGACCTCTGAAAGTCCTGAAGGCCACGGCCATCTTTATATAATTTTTAAATATCGTTTACGGTCGATTTTCACCGATCGATAACTTTGCCGCAATATCTCGAGAAGATTGGCCTTTTAGCGAAAAACTAATCACTCATTTATGAACAATAATTGTTGAACTTTTCAATTTTGAATGCAGACTATGCTATACACGTTGTTTCATTCATAAACAGAACCGAAAAACAGTTGACCGATAGAAAAAAAATTAAAGAATGATAAGTGGCCGGAAACTTTTGCACACGCGAACTTCGAATTTTATCCCTTTGCATGAAGCATCTTCAGTATCCAATCAAAATGATCACGTGGTCAGAGATCATTCACATATTCCTAACTTTTGAAGCAATTGTGCTTCTTCTTTGCTGAAACCTTTTGTTAAGTAAATCGCAGAAACTAACTGGCCGAAAACTTTTGACCGCTACTGTATACATATATATATATATATACATATTATTATTGTTTATTTCTTCAAAAAAACTCTTACTCCGTAAATTTACATAGATTTCATTGATTAACACGAGTTTAAAATCATTAAAATTAGGAACGGATATATTAAAATATTAAAAATAAAATATGAATAATCAAGAAAGAAAAGAATTAAAAAAAATAGCATATCAATAAAACTCTTGAAGTAAATATAGCTTTAGAACATAAGTAATCATTATTTGTTAAAATCTATATATAGCCATAACTATTTATGAGAAATTTATGAACCTTACAAATATTTTCAAATAACTCATGGAACATATATTTACTGTAGTTGACGTGTTGTAGTTTCTTTCGAAGTTTAAACAAAAACCTATTGTAAAATCGATTTATTAAAAAATGTTCATATGATGTTCTTTATAGTAAGAAGCGACCTAAACAGGTTTTTAAAACGAATTTCGAATTTCGGTAATCTTCCAATTTTTAAAAAAAGAAAAACTAAAATTCCTGAAAAAATTTATAAGTAATTAATGTTTATTAATCAATGACACATATTTATTAAATATACATAACTGCTAATTAAGTTACGAGACGCGAAAGTTGCCTCTCTTTGCATTTAACCAAACATTTTTATTTTAATATAAAATAAAACGTAATTGATTCATCAACGTCAGAGGTAGATTTTTAACTCTACAGCATTTAATGAACGTGAAACCGCTTTCAAAGTTTAGTCATATATGCAATGTTTATTTTATAATTCGCACTTGTGCCTTGAGTTAGTGATAGTTTATAATTGGAAACAGCGAAATTTGTAGCAATAAAGAGTGTTTCATTTGAGCTTATATGGCTAGTGTATTATTGAAAATTTTGGATATTAGAACCGAGACTTTTTTTAAAATCAGATAGAAACACTCATAAATGGACACTCATTCTGTATACCTTTTCGTCAAATAACTATATGCTTTTGGTAATTTTTCTTCTAAGATTATAATTGCACTTTCTAAACTTTATGCATAAACTAATAACATATCTATATACAAGATGGTCATAAAAATCCTTTCATGATATATGCACTAATAGCGATCTGATGACTAAGCCAATCAAAAGCAGTTTTCAGAATTAGTTTTTTGAAGGTATGCGCTCGAGTTGGTGATGATTAAAAACATAGACATGTCACGGTTAAGGTTACAATGAATATTTTTTGAAAATTTCTAATGGCAACACTGATTTTGCTTTCGGCAAAAATTCATTAGCGCATGGAAAAATCATAAATGGCATTGGAAGATAGACGGATGACTAAAATTGTCGGTGAAATATCGTTTCATTCAATTCAAATGAATTCCTATGCAACGTAATATTCAGCACTCTGAAACAAATGGTTACATTTTCATTTTCATTATGTTTACAAAAACACAACTCAAAAATACATTTTAAAACAAATCTTACAATTTTACTCAGTTCACAAGTGAAAAAAATCGGCTTCTGTAAAACGGAACGTCTGTACCGTCTTGTAGTTACTCTTTTGTTCCTCGCATATTTAAAATCTCCTTTGGTACGATAATTAAGTCATCGAGACGCAAGTTTAAAGGACTCCAATTCAGGAGCAAGTTCTGCTTTCGTATTTCATGGCATATCCAAAGTTTATTTTGGTATTCGCATCTTAAGAAAAATCTCGCATTCCAAATAGTATTTTGGGTCGTTTGAGTTGACATTCTTTACAATAGTCTTCTTTGCAAAGGTTATACGACCATAGTTTTCATCGTAGGTGTGTCAGTTAAAACATTTTTGGTTTTTCAATGTGCTAATATATTTGCGCATGAAATTTTTTTTGTTGCCATTCGAAAATTCCGAAGCTTTTTTATTGTAATCATAACCGTAAGAATTCTATTGATTTAAATCATCATGATCTCGATCGCATTTCGCCAAGTAAATCCATATAAAATTTTCTTATCATTTGTTGAGCGGTTAGGCCATTAGGGGTTCATACAGCGGAGAAGTATTTTATGACACTCTGTTAATATATTATAAATCCATGGAGATTTAAGAAATAATATACAAATCATACATTTTTCACCATCCATGATTTTCAATCATCCATGTTTTATTGCATGAATATCAACAAAAGTGCACCACTTGTTTTTAATATAAAAAAAAAATTAAAAGTATGGAGATATTTATTATGTCTTTTTTGAAATGGAATCTTATTCCAAAAGTAAGCATGATTTCATGTCGGATGTGTTTGTCATTATTTTTTACAATTAATTGATAATGAAACAGTAAAATGATTATGTTTACTTTACAATTCTTTCAAAAGGTAATTTTCAAATGACATATGCGTATACCCTAGATTAAAAGAAAAAAAATCATAGAATGTATTCACTGTTTAAAATTAACCCGTGATAGCTGGTAAAATTACTAGCTGAAAATGTGCCAAATTTTCTGCGTTCCATTAGTGGATTTTCCGTTCTGGAAAATAAAAGTGGGTAAACGGAAGGATTTGTGTGAAGATGCGGAGACTTCCCATTCTAAAGTTGGCATAACAACCTGCTGGTTGTTATGCCAAATCCGGCAAGATTTCTGTTTGCATTTCTGTTGTGGGGTATTTCTAAATTAATACCTTATTTTAACGCTTTGTAGTATTTATTATATAAAACTTAAAATTATAATTATTGCATAAAATGAAAGATAATCTCAAAGCTTTTTTATCACTTGTTCAAATTGAACACATTTCGTCACACGGCACACATAAAGTCGATAGCTTCGCATTTCCCGAACGTTGAATAGTATTTCTAGAGTCATTTTTACAATAACTGAAATGAAATGGTCAACTAGTAGTACAGGCACATTTGCACGATCCTTTAAGAGTCCCATCAGATGGAAATCACATGAAGCCAGATCGGGTGAGCATCTGAATAGAACTTCTTTGCTAATCATTGATTGGTTAGAACTCAGCTATCAACTTGGTGTGTGCCGTGTGACGAAAGTTATTCATATTTAACACTTGCAAGCTTGTAGATAAAACTGTTTGATTGCTCTTTTATTTTAAGTATTAATTTTAATTTTTATGTAATAAATACTACTAAGCATTAAAAACAACAATATTCATTTACAAACACCCTATTGTATGTATGTGTATATATATGTAAATGTATATTAGAAAGTATTTCTGATTAACGCTAGGAAATTGTCGCTCGTTGTTTTTGAGCTCTTACTGAGCACAGTTCTTACTCTTTTACCAAATAAGGAAAATACCAGTTATTTACTTATATTATTACTAATAAGGCCAATTCATTGTAACATCATGATCTTTCTTCTCATGAGATTATATTGTAATATATATATTATATTGAAAAATATAACGAAATTTTCCTTTAAAAAAGTTCATTAGAGAGTGTACAGAACTCGAAGTAAACAAAGGTTCTAATCTGTGAACGTGATAGTTTCGTTTTAGATACATTATGCTTAATAATAATAATATTTTTTTACTAGTTTCCCAATAGAGTGCTATAATAACATTTAGTAAATTATAAAGCAATTTTTTTAGAGGTTTCGAACACAATTTAAAATTCAAAGTAAATAATTTTTGTTATTGGAAAATAAAACAGAGAATTCAACATCTAGATTAATGGCTGCGGAATGCAAATGACCAGCAAATATAACGTGCAAGAAAATTGCGGATGCTGCGAGTTTTTTTCAGATTGTTTCCTTAGTAATCGACATCCAATGCATGAAACTATAACTGGCGCAGAGAAACCAGCACTGCTTACACCACAACCGAAAAAAATAGACGGACAAGATATAGTGTTTTAGTGATATTAGAGGAGATGCTGCCATTCACTCTTTTAAGTTTACAACTGAGCAAGGGTTGAAATAATCGAGAAGTCTGGAATACAGGATGTCCTCAATATCTACCTGGATTTAAAAGACGTTTTCGGCAAAAAAATGCATTTTTGAATTTTAATTTCTGAAACGATGCAAAATCATGAATTTAAATTATCATAATTAACTATTTTTTTTTATCATAAAAGGACATAAATATTATTTCGGGTTTCTCCAAAGACATAGAGAGTATTTTTGTAAATCCATCTTATGCAATCGAAGGACCACAAAAATAAGTAATAATAATAATTACTAATAAAAAAAGAAAAAAACAGGATTTGACCAAACTGGATTTTAATAGTAGAGAGAATGATATAAAACATTTTTAAACTGCATTTGTAAAAGGAAAATTAAAAAATATATATATATTTATTGATAACGGATAATAGTGTTATGTAGGATATCAAAGTTTTCAAAGTGCATCTAAAAATTCAGAGGCTTGCTAGGGTATGAAAAAGAATAAAAATTGTAATGGAACATGCTGTAGCAAATCGGTTATTCGGTGATAAATACATGGTGCTAACTAAATTTGACTTATGACAAATATTTCAAATAAATAAATATAAATATATAAAATAAAAACAATGCAATAAAATTGCAGTTATATGTACTTTCGCTTGCGTGCAATATGATAAGCCCAAAAAAAGTTATGCGAATTTGTGTGCTCTCGAAATCAGCGACAGCATCTGAACTGCCAATCACTGCCCAAAATATGGAGTGTCAAGTGCATCCTGATAACGGGTATAATGGAAATTTCTATCATTTCTTCCTATATTATCATACACTGTTAAAAATAACGGTGACAAACCGGTTGCTATTAGCGCCCAGGGGTGAAAAGGCGTTACCGTTTGACATCCGCGGGTTTGAAAATGTGTTTGGGGTGCCGTTCGATCTGTCACTGGGTGTTGGGTGCCGCTCAATGCATACCGTTGGAAGATTTTCACCCCTTAATCATTTGCGCATGCTTTGTGTCTTGTATCCCTCCTCTTCAACTACAACAATTCGTCCCTATCATCACTATGCGCTATCCCAATTTCGTTTAGAACTTCGGATGGCTAACTTTTGGCGAGCTTTTTTATAAAAAGCAACATTTGAATTTCAGGACATTCGAACATTTCAGGGAGACTTGGAAAGTGAGCTCGATGGCCTAGTGGTTAAAGCGCTAAGCTTGCAATCAGACGTTCTGGGTTCGAGTCCAGCGTGGGCCAAAAGTAGGTTTATATATATTTTTTTATTATAAGGCACTCTGGATTAAGGGTGCCATCTTTTCACCCTAATTAAAGGTGCCATTCTGGTTCTCCTACGGGTGCCACAAGTGAGACAAGCCTTTCACCCCTAAAAGTTGCAATGTGTCACGATTAGTTTTAACAGTGTATATACAACAAAACTGACCATGTCAATTAAATGTTTATTATAATATACTTGACTTTACTGAAAGTTATCACCACCAATTACAATGCTCTTTATTTTTCATTAAACAGATGTTTTGATGCACGATGCACTGTAAGGAAAAAACTATAAAGTAACTACGATTTTTGTTGTAGATTTGTATTCTAAGTGCTTTTCATCTAACGGGAACAGCAAAAACTCATGTTATCTTCCTCTGTTACATGAAATTTTGCTGTTATTGTTACATGAAACGTTCTTGGAATACAAACTTAATAGAAAAATTTTAGTAACTTTATAGTTTTTTACGGTGTGTTCCATTGCAATTTTCGCCCCTTTTAATGTCTGCTTACAATTCTTTGTATTTTTCATTTGAATATGTGAACACCTTGTATACACACTCACACACATATATGTATACTTATACGTATACACTCAAACCTCCTAATCATAAACATCACTTAACATGAATTACTTTTAACACGACTACAAAGATTTATACTGATAACATGAATTACTGTTAACATGAACAACATTTTGATTCCCCTTGAAGTTCATGTTAACGAGGTTTGACTGTATTTGAAATATATGAAATAAAAGAAATGTATTCTAATCTAGATAAAGTAATTTTCAAATCTATGATATTAGATATTTAGAATAGAGCAGTCAAACAAAGGAAACAAAACACGAAAGAAAAACGCGCTTTAATTCCTATTTCATTTTTTTAACATTTGAAAACTATTTTTTTCATCCAAAACTATAAATGGTACTTATTTTTTATTTTATACAAAAGATTCTGTATTTTCTTTTAGGTGCGTTCGTAATTATACAGGGTGTCCACTCTCAACGGTGGTCAATGGCTAATTTCTAAACAGTTTCTCGTACACATATTGTTTCAATTGCAAAAATGCTTTAACAAAAGCAAAGAATTGTTTTTTAAGCGATTTAAATGAAAAAAAATGTTTTATTAAAAATTACGAAAATTAACTTTTTGTACGGTCCCCCGGTCCTGTAACTGATGTTAAGTAAAACTTTTCCATCACTCTAAAAAACAATACAAAGAAGGTCCCATTGATGTAACATTAAAATTGACTGAGTTATGAAACTTTAAATTTCATGACTTAAACCACTTTTCTGTAACTAAAAACGAATGAGTTGGACTAAGCTTTAAGGGAACGTATTCTAAGGGCTTAAAGTATTATAAAGAACGTCGATCCTATGGCTAATTCCTAAGCCATTTGTCACAGGCGAATAGTTCAAATTACAAAAAAATTTAAATGTGGTAAAGAAATATTTTTTAAGCGATTTTACTGAAGGGACTGTGATCGTGTACGTTTTACCGCAGCGTTAATTTTTATTAATTGACTTCTAGATTGGTTATAATAATTGAAGATGGGAGTTTTAAAATTCTCTTTATCAAAACAATCAAATTTCCGAAAAACCTTTAAATGCGTCCTTTGGTTTTCATTATAAATCTAGATATTTTAATGTTTATTAGTGCAGACTGGTACAGACTGATAGAAAAAACAAAAGCGATAAGCCGAGTTTTGAAATTCACGTCATCATTTGTATTTTTACATGTTTTATTTTGTAAAGAAAGCTTTTTCTTTTAATGATTTTATTTTAACTAGATGTGTTGTTTCAATAAGATTCTATGTTACTTATAATGTTCATATGTATGTTTTTATAATTCAAAATTTGTATTCAAATTTTAACTCACCAAATACCCGATCGAGATTTATTCGCCCATTTATTTGTATACATTGACAAAGTACTATTAATACGATTTTAGGTGCGTACCCTTTATTTATTCATAGGACTACACAAAATTCTATTAGGTTAAGTAATCTAATAGAATTTTAAAGATGTATCATTTTGTATTGAATTTTGACTGTTGCTTTTCATAATTTATTTTAACAAAATTTTTATTATTTTTTTAAATTTATATTTTTAGTACAAGTTGTATATTTTGCTTTAACATGTAAACATCTACATAAACTTAAATATGATATTATAAAAATTATTTTACTCTCAATGTTTAATGTTAAATTTTATATCTGATGTTTATTTTTATTTTCAGTAAATTTGTGATTGACCCCTATTTTGCAGTAAAAAGGATGTTTCAACTTTAAACAGCTATTACTCGGTCAGTTTTAATCGCATAAGACTGGGAATTTTTTTTGACTTACTTGTTAGAGCAGTGGTAAAAATTTACTAAATATCACATGTATGACTGGGGGACCGTATAAAAATTTAATTTTCGTAATTTTCTAATAAAACATTTTTTCGAGCTAAATCGCTTAAGAAATACTTCTTTACTTTTTTAAAGCATTTTTGCAATTGGAATTATATGTCTATAACTAACGATTTAGAAATTAGCCATTGGCCACCGTTGAGAGTGGACACCTTGTATAATTACGTAACACCTATAGTCGTAAATTAATTCGGCTGTCCGTCCGGTACTAAAATACTAACGAATCAAATGTTTTGGAATTAATTACATAAAATGATTACTGATTTTTACCGAGTCATTTCAAATTTCATGAAAATCAATTTAAAACTTAAATAAGTATTAATAAAAGTTTTTTTTCGTTATAATACACTTTATTACTCGTAAATTAATTCAAAGATATCAGATGACAAATAGTGATTCTAGGCTGCAACGGTGATTACATCCTATTTAATATTGAGCCCTGTTGTTTCGTGTTATTGAATTTAATATATAAAGCCGTAATAAATTTTGTAATTATACATTTTTGCAAAAACGTGTAACAGCTATTGCACCGACATCTGATTATAAATTACATTAGTTATATTAAAAACGCACCTTATTTGTCACGTTTGACACACTATTTCCAATTTGTTACATTTAGAAGAAGAATTAAAATAAGTCATTTACTGAAAAAAAACTACTACTCGCTGTATCAAAATGAATAGAATTTAAATAATGAAATTCGTTTTTAAAGCATTTATTGCAAATCAAGACATTTTCATTATGCTTACAATTTTTAATATTATCTCCTTTTACAAACAAAGTGAAGTCATCAAACAGACATATCCTTTATTCTGAAAGCATGTTCATTCGCAAACGTGTACTTCGAGAAAATCAATAAGATCGAAACATAAACATCTTTTCGTTAAAAGTTACTTTTGAAAAGAAATGTCTTTGGAAAAGTCTCATTCAATATAAATCTTAATCTAACACTTTTGAAGTTTTGATTTTGAAAATATTACTTCTTAGAGAATTTTAGAAAGAGATGTCGCTCCAAAATGTTTTATGTGATGCTTTTTACGGATCTTGATGTAAGAAGAGATTTCCATTTTGTTTGAAAGGAAATATGCTTTGAAAATATTGGATACGAATAAAGCAGTGTGAAATATGTGTTATTTTACTTGAATTCGATATAAAGCTAGCTGTAAAATTACAAATTTCAATATTCCTAGATAAACTTAGAACTTAGTCTTTTTTTTTTTTACTTTATTCTTTCCAAAGCATAAAATATTGCAATTTAATTCTTTTCGTGAAAGTTTTTTTTTTTTTTTTTTTTTTTGTAAAAAGATGTATTAAAGAATCATAAAAATAAGTCATTTATTGAAAAAAAATCCATTATTTCCGGAATGGAAATGAATATAATGTAACTTAAAGTATTAATTACGAATTAAGACATTTTCATAATGCTTACAATTTCTAATATTATCTCTATCAGGTTATCAAACCGGCATATACTGTATTCTAAGAGTAAATTTGTTCGCAAACATATACTTCGAAAAAATTAATAGGATTCAAACATTGTTGTGTTTGGAATGGAATGGAATAAGCCGTTCCGAAAAAGAATATACGTGATCGTTTATGTACATTGCATTGATTTTGCCGCAAAAGACCACTTGACATGACCGACAAAGTTCAATAATTTTTTTAATCATGTGCAGGATAAATAGTTGAATAATAAAATAAAGCTTACCTGCAGAAATTTGAGTTATAATGAGAGCAGATACAAACAAAAAAATGCACGGAGAATTTTCTTGCAAAAAGAAATTCTTTATTATTTTTTTAATGAAGATAAATAAATTCTCATTTTAGAGAATATAATAACTGTAACTAGCCATAGCTCTCTTATTTTTAGAGCCGGCCATAGAAGACTCACTGGACTTGCACAAATTTATAATAACAGAGAACTCATTTCTAAATAATTATGCCATTTGACTTTCCATTGGAGAGTTAGGGGTAAAATATTGAAAACTCAATAAAACAAAGGTGTGCTCATTCAGTATAGAGCAATAACGCATCACGAACGGAAATTCTAGACGAACTGACGTTCCAATAATTTGAAAAATCATTATTTCCAGAAAGCAAAACATTCTCTCAATTCGAATATATTATTATACGTAAACACTTCTTTGGAGATCATAAGTAGTATTTTTTCATGGATGAATAAATCTTTAGATGTCTCCACGAAGAAAATAAACTCTTTTCCTTGCTTTTTAAAGAATTACATCTTTTTTTATATAAGAATGCTGATCCTTAATCACAAAACGGAACAATTTAGCTGGCATTCCACACACACCATCACCGCAAGCGTTCACTATCGACTTCTGTTGACTTCTGCTCTGCTCTGACGAAACGAAAGCTGCAGCCAAGGAAAGAAGGCAGGGGTTTCCATAAATTCAAAGATACGCCAACAGGCAGGGCTAAAGGAAGTGGCGATGCCAAGAGCTTCGCCACTAATAGGGAAACTGCACTTTTAAGAATAAACTTTTATATCACCAGAAAGATGCGGAGCCAAAAATGTATATAAGGACTCACCTATTTTTAAATTACGCATTAGAAGAATAGAATTTGATTGGACAATAGGAGGAGCATTAAAACGGAAGTACACACCCCATCGAACATTCGAGAAAACACAGGAAAATTCCACAACCGGAAGGAACAAAATTCGTACTGATTTCAACATTTTGAAATCAACAAAATGTTAGGTAAGAAACTGAACTTTACAGGAGAGATTAAAAATGCGAGAATTAAGATAATTTTTAGAATGCAAATTTTATAATAAATGAATAAAGATTAAAAATATAGACGATAAATTCAATTAAATAAAAATATGGCAGTGGTTAAGAGTAACCACAACAAATATGAACATCTCTTCTTTAAAAGTTACTTTTGAAAAGAGATGTCTTTGGAAAAGCTCCTTTCAATATAAATCTCAGTTTAACACTTTTGAAGTTTTGATTTTGTAAATATTACGTCTTACAAAATTTCATAATGGTATGTCGCTCCAAAATGTTCAATCATTTGCTTTTTACGGATTTTGATGTCAAAAGAAATGTCTATTTTGTTTGAAAGGAAAAAAAGCTTTAACAATATATGATATGAATAAAACTGTGTGACATATGTGTTATTTTACTTGAATTTGGTATAAAGCTTACTGTAAAACTACAAATTTGAGTATATCCAGATAAGCGTAGAAAATTAAAGTATGTTTTTTTTTTTTTACTTCATTCTTTCTAAAGCATGAAATATTGCAATCAAATTCTTTTAATGAAAAACTGTATTTTTTTTTTTTTTTTTTTTTTTTTTTTTTTTTTTTTTTTGTAAAAAGATGTATTAAAATGATTTGTTATCTTAAAATTCTCATTTATGTTTTATGTATAATAGGCGAAAGAAATTGCTCGTTATATTTCTGAGTTGTAACTAGTTATACTGAAAGCGTTCCTCACTTGTTATGTTATACAGGGGATTTCAGATTTGTTACTATTAAAAGAATCATAAAAATCTGTCATTCACCGAAAAAACAATCAATTACTCATTGAATGTAAATTAATATAATGTAACTAATGAAATTCGTCTTTAAAGTATAAATTATGATTTGAGACATTTTCAATGACATTTATTCTATATGAGGTTATCAAACCGGCATATACTGTATTCTAAGAGCTAGTTTATTGGCAAACTGATACTTCGAAAAAATCAATAAGATTTAAATATAAACATCTCTTTTTTAAAAGTCACTTTTGGAAAGAAATGTCTTTGGAAAAGTCCATTTCAATATAAATCTTAATCTAACAATTTTGAAGTTTTGATTTTAAAAATATTACGTCTTTTGGAGAATTTCACAATGAGATGTTGCTCAAATATGTTCAATCAGATGCTTTTTACGGATTTTGATGTCAGAAGAGATTTACATTTCGTTTGAAAGGAAATATGCTTTGAAAATATTGGATATGAATAAAGCTGTGTGAAATATGTCTTATTTTACTTGGATTTGCTGTATAACTGACTGTAAATCTTCAAAATTAAATATTTCCAGAAAATTTTTGAAAATCAAACTTTTTTTTTTTTTTTTAACTTTACACTTTCTCAATAAGAGAGTATTATATTCTAATTTTTTACTTTACATTTTTGTCGGATTTGTATGTTTTAGAAACCCGAAAAACATATCTGTACAAAATATCTATATTCAGGCATGCGCAGCGCATCCATGTGTCCATATGTTTTCCTATCAACAAAAAGCGCATAGTCATACATACATGTTCTCCTACCAACGAAATGTGCATAAAGTAGTGCATAGAAATGAACAAAACATAATGTAAAAATCTCGTTACAACGAATACCTGGAGAGTGCTGGATAATTTCGATATATTGAAAAAATTGCAAAGTGAATATTCTTATAATTACATAATATAATAGAGTTATCTTTTGATAATCCAAATAAAATTTGCTTAATTGGAAAATTCGTTAAAGTGACAAACTTGTATACAGCTACTGTGTATGTTTTTGGCTATGGTCAGCTTGGCTCATTTGGATTTGAGAATATTTGGTTAGAATGGTGCGTTGTAATAACGAATTCGTGTCACTTTCTTTATTCTAATAACCGAAAACTGTATGAAGTAATGCCTGCCAAACTCTCTATATATGTCTTTAAATATGTATGTTAGGAATTTTAACACGAAAGGAGACGCTGTAATAGCGGTTTTTAAGTACTTTTCTTGATATTTCGTAGGTTTTGTTGTACATCAACTGATTCTATATCGATTGCCACTTGAGATCAAGCTATAGCGGTGCTTCGTAATGAACTGAATCGACAAGATTATTTCGTTTTTAAACTGATATAAAAAATAAAGCATAAATTTAATGATAAAGTGAAAGATGCTACAGTATTGGAGTTAAATGATTAAGTTATTAATATGTGTAACAAGCTTTTAAAGTAAGAACATGTTTGAGAAAGAAGAAAGTTTTTAGAGTGGCACATCGGATTAATTTCTGTTTGTCTATAAATTCTAAATAGATGACGGATTCGCCTTTAATTAAGAAAATCTGTTACAAACACCAATGTGTGTTTATACAAAATCTCTTCAAAATTATCGATAAGTACTAAAATCTGCCTGTCTATCTAGCTTACATTTTCTTAAACAGTTAGTTAAGTTGAAACTCAAGTTTATCTGCAAAGATTTTCACCCCGTTATGTCGTCGCTATATATATGAAACTAGAACAAACATTTCTAGTTCAATATGCTAATCCATAATTTTTAAAACAATACACTGCATTATAAAATATGTAGATTATAATAAAATAACATTTACTTGAGACCATATTCTTTATTTCTTTTATTTTTTACCCTTCTAAGTAATTACTAAATGTCATATTAAATACAATATTACACTCCTCAATATAGAAAATAAGGAATCCGTTTATTTTGTTTACGAATAAACCAAATAACTTACTTATTTACTTATTAGTATTTTTTATTGCATTTAATATCTGCGTATTTATGAAACAAGAAAAAAAAACTTTCTCATTTATCGAATCTCCATTATGAGGCTGGAAGCTAATTGCTTTAGTACAATTGCACACGCTCTGGGAAATATTTAGCAATTTCCATATCATGATCTATCCTCAAGTAATCTTGTAAAAGTTTCCTCTAGTGAGCTATTATCGATTTTTTTAAAATTAAATATTATTAGTTTTATTACAGTTATATAAAATTAGTAATAAGGTACCCTGGGGTAATAACGCCAAGCGGGGTAATAACGCCAAGGGTTTATATTTTGCATAATTATGAAATAATCAGGTAAATGACACCCATGTGCTCTGCGCAGAAGGGTTTTGAGTCATATAAATCGCAAAAAACAGCTTCAAGTTAATTTGTTTCATTTTTAGGTCTTATTGTTTTTACAAGCAACTAAAATTAACGCTTGATCTAAAATTTGCGAGATACGTTTTGTGATGTGAAGACTATTTTTTTTATCCGGAAATACTTTCTTAATTACATAAATTTGTAGTACATTTCATGGACTTTTAAAATGTTGTTGAAGATTTTGGATATCTTCTCGAGAAAATTTGTAATTTAAAATGTACTGCGCAATAACTATACCGGGGTAATAACGCCAATCCTTGACTTTAGTACCACGGTTAATTCCCTACAGTGGCCGAGCTACATCCTAAATACTGATTCAAATAAACACAGTTAAAACTGTCCAATGTTTCTCATATTTCTATTTAAGTGGTCCTTTTTAAGCAAAAAGAAGCTCACTGTCTGATATTCTTTTGCCTCATCCGCCCCTCCCACACACACCTTTATTTTTCTTACACTTTCACAAAAAATTGAACATTTTCAATAGATTAGAATGCAATTTGTCAATTTCTAAGTTTGTAGAGTTTGTATTTTTAGAATTGGGCTATCTACATGCAATTATTCTATCTTATTTCATAGTTTTGTTTGCATGGCGTTATTACCCATATAGGTGGGTAATAACGCCAAATAGCATTGGTCAAGAAAAAACGCCATTACATTTTATGAATACATATCTGTTAAATTATTTTATTTTATATAGATAGTCAATGAGTTGCTGTATCAGATCCTATATTTGTTTGAAAAATACAATCTAAAACTAAGCCGTGAAAATTGGTAGAACCTTAACGTGACGTTATTACCCCAGGGTACCTTACATGAAAATAACTTTGTGTAGGTATACTTTTTAAGCAGAATGCGCACCATTTTCTGTATTCGCTATAAATTAGAAATATACTTTTCTCTTATGATTAGACAATTTTCCGTTAGCATATCATTTATTATATTTTATTTTATTATCTAGTTTATTAGCAAACGAAGTATTAGTTTAAGAAATACTTATTTCAATTTCCTATATCTTTTATTTTCTGATGTTTTTAAATATTGTAGAATTATTTTTGCATTTGTATAATGCACAAAATTGATTATATTATGAAAATATTTGATAATCAGTTTTTGAAAAAGAGTCTTACAAGACTCTTTTCGCAAACAAAAAGATTTAAAAACAATAAAAAAATCCCTGTCAGCTTGGCCTATAGGCGGATGTAGATATCGTTAAGTGCTCATTTCAACAACAAAAAATAAAATGTCATTAGTGAAAAATCCAGTTTAGCAATTATATTTGGCCGCTTCTGAAGAAATTTTAATTTCATTTTTCTGTAAGAACCGGTTTTTATCAAAATCATCTTAAGCTAAATATCACTCAGATGCCCACTTTGACAGCATTTTTTTTAAATCTATTTTGACTTTATGAAAAAATTGACGAATAAGGTAAATTATATAGTCTTAAATAAGAAAAGTTGCAAACTGAATGCATTTGAGAGCAAAACATGGTTTTATAAAATGAGTCATAATATAAGCAACTTGTTATTTGAATAGATCTTCAAATATTCAATAACGATTGCTTCGGGAAATGCTATTCAAAATGGTTGTTTTGACAGCATTTTTTAAAATATATTCGGCCTTTATCGAAAAACTGAACAATACGGCATATTATATAGTTTCTAAAAAAGAGAACCAGTCTTTTGGATGCGTTTGTGAGCAAAAATGATTTTAGAAATGAATCATAAAACAAACAAACAAACAAAAAAAACCAATTTGTTATTTGAAATCATCCTCAAATCTTCAATCAAGATCGCTTTCAGGAATTTTTTTCAAAATGGCTATTTTGGCAGCATTTTTTTTTTAAAAATATATTCTGCTTTTATCCAATAACGGACCAATACGACATACTATACAGTTTCTAAATGCGAGAACCTGTCAACTGAATGCCTTTGTGAGCAAAAATGTTTTTAAAAATGAATTATAAAATTAGCAATTTGTTATTTAAGTACTTGCTCAATTTTTCAATCACAATTGCTTAGGGAAATTGAGTTCAAAGTGCTTTTTTGGAAGCTTTTTTAAAAATATATTCTGCCTTTATTGAGAAACTGGCCAATATGTCACATTAAATATTTCCTAAATAAGGGGATCTGTCATTCGGATGCGTTTAAAATCAAAAATGAATTTAAAAATGTGTCAGAATATAAGCAGTTCGGGTTTTAGGTTTTTTTTTCAACTCCTATTTTTGTTTAATTAATTTTTGCTATGAGAATTGGTCTTATGAAAGACTTATTACTATAAAAGTTGTAGATATTATTGAGAAGATGCAAAATAAATTTATTTAGATTTGATAGTGTAAGAATTGAATAAGTTATGGATTTTTTTCTTTTTTTTTACCCCTTTTTTCTATTCGTTTTTAATTTTTTTTCATAGGTAAAAGTTGGTCCTATCAAAAACTTGTAAATACAAAAGTTTTAGATAATATTGAATACATTTATAAAAAAATTAGTTGGATTTGATATCTTGAGAATTGTCGAAGCTATGAATTTTTTTCTCCGAATAACTATTTTTGGGCTCTTTTGCCCATTTTTAGTTTTATAACAGATCTGTAATGGATAAACGTTTGTCCTATTTTTTAAAATTAGAACAAACTTTAGACTGATTCGATATCTGTTTTATTTAAGAAGCTATCGCGTTTAATCGGTTTCCATAAAAACCCTCCCTATTTCCACCCCCTTGGTCCGATTTTGCCCAATTACAAACTTGACCGAGGTTTTATGCCCTTTGATTTTATGTATCAGTTTGAAAGAGATTTGAGCAGAATTGTAGAAGTTAACGTGTCCATAAAAAAGTGACATACACCGATAGATGGATAATATATATATATATATACCTTTTTACTAATGGTAGTTTTGGGTTCTAGAGGTCATGATCGGCGTAGATATGCAAAAAATTTTCAGAAATTCCAACAAGGGAGCGACCGCAATAGGTAGTATTTCATACGAAATCTACCTAATAAGCTATGCATACATAAAATATTGTGAATCAGTCAAAGCCAGATAAACCAGAACCAGCCTAAACCAGATTTTCTTTTTATAAAAGTTTTTGTCTAATCCGGTGTCAGTTGCCTATGTCCTGTGCACTGTTACCTGAATACGCGTGTATTTGCAATTGTAAAATCAGTTTTTCATCACCATATTTCTTTTTATGGAAAATATATGTTACGATTTTATACACGATATATACGATTTTAAAGATTTTTGTGCATTTTTCGAATTTTTACCAAATTTTTGTACAAAATGTGTCATTTTTTAGAAAATAGACGATGCTTTACAACACTATCATTGAACATTTAGGACTAACTGGAGTAATTTTCCCGATGCGGTCTCCAATTGCAAATCAAGTTCAAGCACCTTATTATATAAAACATATTTTATTACAACAAAACAATCCTATCGATGGCTTCAGCTAACTCGATTCATAAAGTACCTAATTCAAAAACACTCTGTATGTTTCTATAACACTTAATTTATTTGATAAAAAATGTTCGTTGCTATGGGTTTAAGAAGTAAATTAAAACGAAATGTATACGCATATTTATTTTGTTTTTACATTGGTTTTGAACATTATTATACTGAACATAATAATTTCTTTCGTATTCAAACTTAATTAATGTACTAAAACTCTTCTAAAATGAAGCAAGGAAATTAACGGTTCATTAAGTAGCAAACTGAATAGCCTCATTATACTTGAGAGGGACATAATGATACAAAACTTGCATTCGGTTTACTTTAATGAAAAATTGTCTAAAGACTAATTGCATATCAATAACATAAAGAAAGATATCTTTCTTATAGAAAATTGTTATTGAGATAAACAGATTTTGTTTTATTTTAAAAGTTCTAGTGTGGCTTTTCAAAAAGCATTTACTATATTTTTGAGTAATCTGTAAATAAAGAGATGGTCTAATACTAATTAGGTTAATTACATTTTTTAAAGGAAATATTCTTAAAATTCTTGGAACTGTATGAAATATGTTTTTAAAATTTTGCATCTTATAAATTATAATTTAAAGATAATGAAAGAAGATTGTTTGTTCTTGAAGTAAAGACGTTTGAAAATATTTATCCTTTGTATTGCATTTTGTTTAACAACATGCATACGTCCAGTTATAATTAAAGGGCTCACCGATTGATCATTTTAAGTAGAATTTTCTAGAAAATAAACACTTATATTCAGAAGCGAAATATTTACTTAATTTTGTACGGAACATTCCTTTAATATGATATTTTTATTTATATGGAGATATTATGTTTGATGATATAAGGTTTTTTCATGGGGAAGAATAGATCAAATGTAATTGAGATATTCTTCCAGTCTTCGGGTATTATCAAAAACATAATAAGGTTCAGAAGAAACCTCACATAATTGGGGGATGTTGCATACAGAAGCTCGTTCATAAAGGCGAAATGTAAAATTCAAAATGAAATATATATATATATATATATATATCTTCAAACTGAAGATGAAATTTCAAAAATACAATTGTTTTCAAATGTGAATGAACAGAGACAAAGAAAGATATCAACAAATACAAATATCTGTATTCTTTTAAAAAAAGTAAATGAGAGTGAAACTTTCGGTATATGCAAAAATACTTTTGCTACTCATGTAATCGTTGGTAGAGGTACATTAAGCACATCCGAAAAGTTATAAAGATTGGTCACATTCGGGATTTTATAATCTTTACATTCACATTAATTAACGTGTCTCAAGGTAACATTTTGATTCATCACGTGTTCTAATGATAATGCGTGTTTGTAAAGTAATGAAATAGCTAGTTATCTTCTGATTCTCATAGAGTGTGATTAATATTTACACAATAATGTTCATATAATTATGCAGTCACACTCTCTTTCGTGACTATCAAATACAAAAACGTCTTCTAGCCACATTCCATTGTTTCAAAGTTAACTTCATCAAAGACTGTATATATAGCAATGCTCTTAAAAATTACTTTATTTTTAATATAAAGATAGGTAAATTAAGGGTCTGTCTTCATTTCTGTGACTAGAGATTTTACATAACATTCTTTTCTGTTATTGAACATTTTGTATGTCCTCCAGTTACTTAAATTCACTTACAGTATAACTTACATATAACTTACAGTAAATGCAAATGCACTCGTGCAGTGATAGTTACAGGAAATACCTGTATAGTTGCACAATCTTTTTACCACTATAACATTTCAGAAAAAAATAAGTTGTTTATCTAGTAATCCTCTAAATGACATCTTCAGTACCTTTAAGCATGGAGATATTCATTAATCTATGTTTCTAATAGTAATAGGCGAAAACTGACCTGTTAGCCAAGAAAACGAAAAAGATGAAACCACATATCGGATGGGTAACTTGAATTAAACCTTATCTCTCCAAAAACCGTTAGAAAATAAGTCTTTTTGACTTAAACAACAGTGATTTTATAATCTTTACATTCACATTAATTATCGTATCTCAAGGTAACTTTTTGCTTCATCGTGTGTTCTAAAGGTAATACGTGTTTGGAAAGTAATGGAATGACTAGTTATCTTCTGATTCTAATAGAGTATGATTAATATTTACTCAATAATGTTCATATCGTTATGAAGTCACACTCTTTTGCAAAACATTACATAAAACTTACTCTTGTACTTTTGCCAATACCGTTTATTCTTTGTGGATATTTTAAGGTAATGAAGCATATATTTCTAGAGGTATGACTTTAATATCTCAATTTCACTCTAGATCTTGGAAAGATTCAAGAATTTTCGAGAAAAACATATTTTTTAAAGGCAACAACGCGAAATTATATTGAAAGTAATACAATTGATCGGATCCGTGATGTAATGTTTACTTTCAAAATCTTAAAGATTGCCAGAATAAACAAAAGTTACCACATGCAAAGTGTGGACATATCTTTATAAGACGAAACAAAATAAATTATAATACGGAAATTCAGTCTCTACATGTACAAAAATAGTGATGATCCTGATTTACCAATATATTTAAACATAATGATTTATAAAAGCAGAAATAGTGGTAGATGATTATTCTGAAATAAATATTCTGAACTACAAAGAACAAACATTCTCGGATCAAAGTTAACAATTGAGAAGAAAAGAAAGTAAATGTTAAAGAATGACTTCTAATACTAAAAATAATTATATTCTTTGTTAATGAAGGCGTAATCTATACAAAAGAGGAAAACAAAAACATTAACACTTTACTTTTACCCCTCATACATTTGATAGTGTGAAACATCAAACGTATGAGGGGTAAAAGTAAAGTGTTAATGTTTTTGTTTTCCTATTTTGTATAGATTACGCCTTCATTAACAAAGTATATAATTATTTTTATACCTTGTTATATAATTATAATTCAATATGCACATTATTTTTTAGTTTTTCTTGCAATCACATAATTAAACTTTTGAAAAAAAGTTTAAAATATAGACAAATTTCCTACTGATGATTTGGAGTATTTATTATTATACTTATGATATTCTAGAGACTGTCTGTCACGATAATGGGAATTATTCTAATTGTACATAACATGTTTTTCAATGAATAAGAAACAAGCTTTTTCAAACAACAGAAAAAGAACATATTATGTGCGAAAAAACATTCCAATCCTACGTGAAATAGAAAATATATAAACATGTTATTAATAACCCAACATTTTGAAAACAAATTTTTTTAAACGTATAGTTTTTCAAACAAAAAAAAAAAGTAGGGATAAATAGTAGAACTATTTCTTAGCCCTCATTCATCTTATTCAAAAGTGATTTTTACCAATCATTTATAAAAAAGCCCATTAATATATATTATGCTTTAAATTTAATTAGATGGACGCTCACTTATAAAAATTGTACATAAGCATTAAAAATTTAATATTTATACAGATTTTTTACATAAAATTTTAAATTAAATAAATATTAAAAGTCAAAAATTTTACTTTGTAAAAACTTAATAGCAAAAAACTATGGACTATTTGATTATCCTGTCGATTGTACCAATGATAGAACGTTGCCATTCTAAAAACTTAAGATAGGAAAATTAATAAATTTAGATAAAATAAACGTCAAGTGCGAGTATTACTCGCACTTCGAGGGTTCCGCGCAATAAACATATGTATTATTTAATTGAGGATGACCGACTGGTATACGTGTCATTTAAAATTCTAAGAAATCTTCATTGTTCTTACCAGTTATTTTTATTCTAATGTTAATTTTACTTATTTAGAACATTTATGTGGTTCAAGTACAGAAAATCTTCTGTTTTGAAAAAACTTTGGTTAAAGATAAAAAATTAAGAAAAGTGCTCTCATCGCAAAGGAGTTAACTATATTATTAAATGAAAATCGTTGCTAAATATACCTGTATATGCAAAAAAAATATGAATAGGGTACCTTAAAAGTTCCAAGGAGTATGAAGCCAAAATAATATCAAATATTGCTATTTTGTATAACGCTTTTTTTAAATCTTATTATAAGAAACTTAACTCGATACTCAGAATAAAATTTTGTACTTACGATTTGATTTACCGAAAGAATGAAACCTCTCATTGTTCTTCACCGTGTTATTCAGTTTATCATAAAATTATGCTAAACATTTTTTATGTTGTGGGAAAATATATTATCCTATGTTTACCAACAAGACCATTTTTAATATACTTACACAGTGTAAATTAATGTGACCGTTCTTTTAAAATACCTTTTGCTTTGTTAAATTTATGAGAAATAGTAGCATTATGATTCAATTCTGATACCCATTACTTTTGAATGAACATACTTATATTTTATGTAAAAAGTGTATGTCAATGTATGTATGGTCGACTATATTTTAAATTTTGCATTCATTCTCCAATTTTAAATTCGTTTTTAAACATGCACAGCGATACTATTAGAAGTTTTTTTAGACGATTTCATTCTTCAGAAACTAGTATATATTACTAGTTTCTGACTAGTAATATCAATAGACTGTAATAATAGCAATGCCGAGTAGTAATAATACACTGCACATATACTACTATGTACTAGTATGCATGTATTTCACTTCTACAAATAAAGAAAATGTGTACGTTTAATAATAATAAATAAATCAGCACAAATATGTCATTTTTTCTCTTTTTTCTCTTTTCTTATTACCTGTAATTCAAATCTCATATTTTTTTTTAATATACCATGATTCTTAAAATTTGATTTTGACGAAATTATTAAAATTTTTGTCATAAATTCGAATTTTTTCACAGAACACACACAAAAAAATAAATGAATATATAAAAACAATAAAATATTTACTTTAAGCGCAAAACTAAAGCCCCTTTTTAAGGAATTGGTTAACCCGTCAGTAGTCGCGTGTCGGTCTTTTCGCCGCACGTGTAACTTATCTTATCCTAACTTGCATCACTTTACAAATACAGCGGAGATCTACCATGTAGCTGTCTTTGAAGCTTTCTCGACCACTTTAGTGAAGTAACAGGATACCCCTGTTTTTCTTTCAGGTACATTTTTAGAAACAAAGTTGAAATTTGCGAAAAAGTCTATGCAACAATTACTAATGTCAGTTCATTTTTACTTTTTCCAATTACTCCAGATCACATGAATAAAATGCATAATTTAAGAAAACTGCAAATTTATATCTTTATTGAAATATTATTTTCGTATATTAGGTGAAAAATATTTCTTATTTTACATATTTGGTTTACGGGGGGCCAGCGGCGAAAAGACCGAGCGCGACTAATGACGTTGTGAAAAAAGTCGCGACTACTCGCGGGTTAAGAAAAATCCGGTTGTGTTTAAGTTATTTAAACATTGCTGTCTAATTAATCTGCAAATCTTCAGGCCGCATTCAACTTACATAACTTTTATCATTATTTATAACAGCTGTAAATGAAGTTTCTTTGCAAGAATAATTAATGAAAAGGTGCAGTACAGTTACTGAAAGATTAATGACCAATGCTTTCCGTTTTCTTGAATGGTCATCACTTATTGTCTTGGATTAAGTATCTATTAAGGAATCAGAATAAACAATTAGTAGTACGATCACCTGTTTTTTTTATCATATATGTATGTATGTATGTATACAGGGTGATTCTAAATTGTTTTTACAATGAAAGAGGGGTGATAGTACACATCACGACAAACAATATTAAATAGGAAACCTCTAAAATCAGTGTTTTCTTGAAAATAAATTTTAAAGATAAATTTCGCAAAATTCGGATAGAGGACGCCTTACACTTTGGAGTAGCATACAACTATTTTTAAGCATTGTTTTTATTAATCTCATTAAATGCTTTTAAATGCTTAGACTTAAATTTTGAGCTCAAATTCTGAATCGTCGGCAGTGTTTAAGTAGACAAAAAATGAACTGTGTTCGATGGGAAGGGAAGTGGGTTAAATTTCAACTCCTGAACACACTTGTTTGCGGTTCTTAACCCCTCCCAACGATTCAGAATTTGAGTTCAGAATTTAAGTTTAATTCTGAGATTTGGAAAACATTTAATAAACTTTTGCGAGCATTTAATTAGATTAAAAATAACATTTAAAGTTAGTTGTTTGTTACTTCGAAGTTTAAGGCTCTGTATAATGGAATTTTTAAAAATTTTTCTTTAAAATTTCTTTTTATGAAAATAATGACATAAAGAATAGTTTTAGTGAAAACTGCAAATCAATCGACTAATTTTTTCGTTTTTTATGTTTATTTGAAATTTTGGACTCTAAACTTTAATGGGAGCTATCTCTCTTGGAAAACGTTTGGGATGTTTGGTTTTTATATTTCATATTGTTTGTCTTGATGTGTACTATTACCCCTCTTTTATTGTAGAAACAATTTATAATCACCCTGTATACATGTACGAATATATCTATGGAGAGAGAGAAAGAGATTAAATATATAATTTAAAGAAATAAATTATAACCACTGTTCATAATATGATAAAAACTTTTTCTGATACTTTTTCAAGCAAAGAAAGACTATTAAACTTTTAAATTATCGAATAGCTTGCAATTTGAAAAAAAAATTCTGTAATATCTTTTACTTTCTAAGACTAAATTTCTTCTTTACTTAATAGACACATATTATTACTTAGTTTAAGAAAAAACAAACACAGCTACTAAAATAATGAGATTTTATAGCAAAATATACTCATTTAAACATTGTCTTTAAAATTTCTAATTTAAACTTTCCAAGTCTTATTTTCAGCGTCAATGTTTGTCGAAAGGAGACTTAAACCCATTCACTGAGGAAGTATTCTTGAATTTCTCAAGATAATGTGGAAATTGTTTGGAATCTTTCGTAGTTTACTTTTATTGAGTTTAAAAACAATTCGGCAAATACATATAATTAAACAAAGCGCTTTGCGCTTGTTTCCGTTGGGAGAAAATATATAAATAAAACTAAACTCTCTGTGATTTATTATTTGTTTAAGTGTAATAGTTTATCTGTATTATATTAAAAATTTGATTATTTATTAAATTTTAAATAATACAATGCACTTATTGCAACACTATAATTATTTAAGATTTGAGTTTAAATTTTAATGTGTAAGTCAAAATTTTATAATGAAATATAATTTAATTTGTATATTTTGAATGCTACAAAAACAATAACAATAAAATACAAGACAAACAGAAAGTATATTTAAATGAATTATTGTGATATAAATAATTTACCGCTACTCAGTACAAATAGGTAAATGCGTCAAAAAAGCTTACTTTATTACTTTTAATAATTGTGCTGTAATATTCAAGATTATGTTTATATAATATATGAATCAACGTACTCCTTTAATTATTTCAAATAAATAACTAGCTTTGCGCCATTTAAGGATAAGAATTTCTTCGAATAAAATACACTTAAACCATTGTACATATCTACTTATTTAACTGATTTAGAGTCCTCATATAAAGTTTTAAGACACTGGTAATACAAGCATACCCGATAAAATTTGGGTCTCTGCAGATTAAATCGGCACATTTGTGACTGTTCTCTTTATCTGGATTCCTTTTTGGTAATGAAGATTTAAAAAAAAAATCTAATTTGAAGTAATTTTGTAAATTTTCTGTTTACCTGGAATCCTTTTTGGTAATAAAGATAATATGTATACATATTTCTTTTTTCAAATAAGAAGTAATTTGTTGATTTAAAAAAAATGTGTATCTGTTTTTAATAGGCATAGTATAGTTTTTAATTATTCTTCTAGAATTATTGTATAGTTCTAAAAGTATAAATTTTTACTTGCATACATATATATAGTGTGGTTGAAAACCTACCGTTCAAATTCCGTGGAGATGTAGAGTACACCTAAACGATTCGGAATCACATAGAAATACCGGTACGGAAACGCCTTTCTGACCCTGTAAGCGCATTGGCAGTGTAGTCAGTAGGCTACTTTCAACTTTTCTACTGTAATTTCCTGATTATACACTTTTCTGAAAAGTAAAATTTACCTTTCTTATCCTTTCAATTAACATGTCGTTGAATAAAGCGGATATTATAATTTCAAACTCGAATTCAATATATTTCTTAAATACATTTTTAATCGGACAGCAGAAGCATTATGCTAACAACCGATAAAAGTTTCAAAAATCCCAAATAACATGAACTGTTTACTTTTTTTAGGTAGCTTTCATTACAAAAAGTAAAAAGCTACCTATTGCAGCCGTCCGGAGGAAAGCACTTCCGGAAAATTTTGGTATATTTTCACCGATCATGACCCCAAGACCCCAAAACCACCCTCCGTTCAAATGTTGACATATATATATATATATATATAACCATATATATACAGAGGTGTGAAAATTATTAGAATAATTGTGATATTTTCAGTTTTTCTTGATTAATATTATTTATACTTGCAATGTTTCATGAAAGGCAATTTAATTTGTTTATCTAGTCAATTTTTTACTCCTTTAGATGAGTTATAGGGATATAATTTTGTTAAATGTTGCCATTTCTTAAAAAGAAAAATATTTGATCCAAAGTAATCGAATTGTTTGCACTGTATAACGAATTTGTTTGATTAACAAACGATTTTAAAATAAAATTTAAAATTTTTCTGCTTGCTTTGCGTGTATTATCTTTTTTTTCTAGAGTTGGAATCAGTATTATTTTATTTTTAAAACAAGTCTTTTTGCTATTTTGCTTAATTTATACTAATTAGTGGTTTATTTTCGATTGTCAAAGGATTATTGTGTGATTATGGGTATAGCAATGGATTTTTCACCTAGAAAACTTGCTGAGGTAAAGTGTCTCACCCAAGAAAATAATTATACACAGCAGGAAATCGCTAAAACAGCAAAAAATTCGCAAGTATGTGTGAAGATCTTTGGCCTTCAAATGTGAATATGAAAATTCTAGAGTTTTTTAAATGCGGAAGGAAAAGTAAATTTACTGCAAGAACAGAAAGGAAATTAATTTAGAATGCTAAAACTAACAGAAAAGTAACTAATCATGAACTAAAAATCTCTTTGCAGGCGCATGGAGTAAATGCATGCGATTCTTCTATTCGTAGAAAACTTATCTCAGATGGACTCAGTGCTCATCATTCTCGAAAAAAGACTAAAATCATATCTACTATGGCAAAGAAGGGACTTGTCTAAGCAAAAATTGTGCAAAAACAATTTGGAATTGGCTGGAGGAAAAAGAGAAATATTAATTTTTCCTTAATTAATCAGCTGAATTTAAGTTGTTCATTTCTTTTCTTGAAATCATGTTTTTTGCATACTGAATAAAGATACAGAACTGTTTATAAATTTGACTAAAATTTCCATTATAAGAATATTTCTCTACAAATTACATACTTTAAGTAATTTTATATCCTTTATGTATGTTTTTCTCATGAATCAATCTTTATGATATCAGGAGAAAACAGTCAATATGTCAGAAGAAATACCAATGAAGAATTTTCCATAAATTGCTTAGCACAGACGGTTAAACATCCTACTAAAGAAATGTTTTGAAACGTGATGTCTTTTTAAGTTACTAGACAATTATACATTGTAGAAGACATAATGGACCAGTATCAATGTAAAAAAGTGCTTGAACAAAGAGTAATTCTACAATTAGAAGACTGTTTCCCAAATGAAGACTTGATGAAGCTCCGTCCCATAAAGTTTCATCTTTGACTAAATTTTTGGATGAAAAAAAATAATAAAACCCTTCTATGGCCTGGAAACAGTCTAGATATGAATCTCACAATGAATCTTGCGCCTTGTAAAGAAATCTTGTAAAGAAAAAAAATTAAAGGAATGCGTCATTACAAACAAGAAAGATCTGATAGAAAGACTCATTGGAATTTGGCACCTGACATCAAAATACAAACTAATTGCCAAAAACCAATACAATGTTAGCGAAAACGTATCAAATCTTTAACAAAAGTCAACGGAATGCACACTAAATATTAAATGTACCATTATTTTTTAAATAATGTGCTATTTCTATAATACATTGAGATTTTATCGTAAATTTCACAATTATTCTAATAATTTTCACACCTCTGTATATATATATATATATATCTGATTTTTGTCATGCGATAACTAACGTATTTATGAACCGATTTGAATGAAACTTGGTATGTACATAGTACATACAAATGTCTCGACCGAGTTCGTTGGTCAGCATCATCCGCCATTTTGTTTCAAAATGGCGGCCATTTTAAATTTTTAAAAAAATTTAAAATTTAAAATTAAATGCGAAAAAATTAAAAGTTGAAAAATATTTTTCTTTTACGAGTTAGAACTTAAAACAAAGATTCCAGAACACTTTTTATTTTGTCTATATCTTAAAAAATGATTGAGTTATAGCACTTTGAATTTTTCTTATGGCTGACATTTTGAAACTATCTGATTTTTGTCACGTGATAATACGCGTATATATGAACCGATTTCACTGAAACTTGGTATGTACATAGTACATACAAATGTCTAGACCGAGTTCGTTGGTCAGCATAATCCGCCGTTTTGTTTCAAAATGGCAGCCATTTTAATTTTTCTTTAAAAAATTTAAATTTAAAATTGAATGCGAAAAAATTAAAAGGTGAAAAATGTTTTTCTTTTACATGTTAGAACTCAAAACAACGATTCCAGAACACATTTTATTTTGTCTATATCTTACAAAATGATTGAGTTATAGCACTTTGAATTTTTCTTATGGCTGACATTTTGAAACGGTCTGATCTGAACGATCCACAATGTTGCTTTAAAATGGCATACACTTTACGATATCGTGGAATTTAGTGACTCTCCAAATCGCTTAAAATAAAACCAGATTGAATAAAAGATGACTAATTTCTAAAAATTCCTATTAATATTCAGTCTTGACAAAAACTAGTATTCAATCTTATAAAATCACTAATTTTATAAGATTATTTCCACTAATTTGAGATAGGTATTTTTGAACAATGTAACTTTCTTTAAAATAAATAAATAAATATATAAGTATATGAAAGCTACCTCTTCCTCCCGGCATTGCCGGAAGGACTTTTTAAACAGTAAAACGATCTAAAGGAACAAGAAAATGTTTTCACACGAACGCTTTTAAAACTAAGTACAGTGGAACTCCTATTTAACGATGTCTCTTCATTACACCTAAACACTTCATTATGAAGAAAACCCATTAAATAGATATAAACTAAAGTTCATTAAAATTGTGTAATAAGATACATATTAAATGGAGTTATTGGAAAAAATATTTTAATTTAAACAATGTTTTTTAAATGCAATGTAGTCATAAGAAAAACTTTATTAGAATGACTAAAATACCCATATTAAAGAGAGTCAATTAAAACCTGAATCTTGGCTTACATACTCCCTTTGCTCTCAGTATTGCAGTTCCTCAACATTAAAGAAGTCTGTAGTATTACTCTGTACAAGTTTCTTCTTAAGAAAAGTACACTATTCTTTAAAACTTTCATATGTTTGAAAAATTTATCTGTAACATTTTTCTGAAAGTAGAATTTTCTTCTTGTTGTACCGAAGGCATGTCCGCTTCCGTTGTTAATCCCATAATGTCAGATTAGTACGAAGAAATACGTCCGACGAACGTACGTCCGTACGTACGAAGAAATTCAGTCCAGAAAAGAATGAAAATGATTAAATAAGTACATCATTTCATTCTCATACAATTCATCGAGATAAATTCTTACACCTATCGCAACAGCAACTTCTCCGTTTTTTTTGTTATACACGCATGAGCATAAAATAAACTTCGCTATGTGGAATGTATTTTTCGTAATATGGGGATTAATTTACAAGTTAATTGTGTCCAAATTTAAGGTTCAGCAGAATTTCGTTAATAAGATTTTCTTTAAAAGGTTTTAGTTAAAGGGAAGTTCCATTGTATTTACGTTATTTATGCGAATTCCTCGCTTAAAAGTTTGAAATAATACAAATTGTTGTTAAATTTTTAAACGAAACAAATTGAGGTTTTTTTTTAAGTTTATTATTGCTGCCTCGGACAAATCCGGGCAGGTTAGCTTGCTTTTCAATTAAATAATTATTTTTTGTCATTCCATTCGTTACAAGTCATAGAATAATCTGTATCGAAGCGCCATCTCCGCACGACTAGCCAATTTACAACACAACTACGAAAAATCCAGAAAATCGGCATCACTACCTCCTCTTTTTTATTAAACATGTCTATTTTCAAGTCGGACCTGACTGCATAGTTAAAATATACATACAAAATGTGGTTCAAGTCTTTGGATAACATTATACATTTTTCGACGATACAAATAGGTCTCATTCATAGAAACACGTATATGATAGATATTTTGAAAAAAAAAAGTTTTTTTTTCTTTAGACATTTCTTAAAGTTTTAAAGTTTTTAAAGAGTTTTTTCTGACCCCTAAAACACACAAATCCATCGGGAGCCGGAATTTAAAAAATCTATTCCAATACTTTTTTCTATTTTAGGCAGCAGAAAGAAAATGAAATTAAAAAATATATCACAAGGTCAGTATATCTAAATTTTAAAATTGATTTCATAAATGAAAAAAAATTTCTTTATTATTTGTTATATTGGAAATTATTACAATATATTCAAAACTGCATTTTATTCATGGTTTTTTCGTTATATTGAAAATTATTGCAGTATTTTTAAAACTACATTTTAACTATAAAAAGGTGTTAAAATAATTTTATAATCCAATACACTTTACATCAAATCGTTCATTTTACATTATGTTAACTACCATTATCTATTTAACAAATGCGTGTTTCCCGCATGAGAACACTTAATACTTATCGAAGATCCATTATGAAGATTAAATCTTATTGCATTTGCTACATTACAAATATATGAAATTTATATTTGTAATGTAGCAAATAGCTGTATTTGTAATGTTATTAGTATATGTTATTTTATCTTTTAACAATTCTATGTAATGGTATAGCTTTAAATATTTTTATTTGCACGTAATCCCTTTCAGTAGATCCGATGCTATTTTTTGTTTAATTATAAATAGGATTAATTGCTTCAACGCACTTGCAGTCTACATTAAATTAAATTAATTTATATTGTTTCTCAATTCTAGAGTAAAGCTAAAAAATATTTATTAATTATAAAAATAGATGGTGAAATCGATATTTTGATTAAGCTATATTTAAACTATTATAGAAAATAACATGTAAAAAAATTAAGATTATTTTCTCATATTTAAACATCAATTTCAATGTGATTATATTCTAAAGGAAAATTCATCTGTATATAAATTAATTTAAATTATATAATTGGATTAAATTTTATATTCAACCAATGAATTACGTTAAAATTGCACTTTTTGAAAATGACAAACACTATTAAATAAGATAGATCTTCTAAACAATTTTACTTTGGTTTTCTTTTTGCAATTGCATCCATCCTTCGGGAAGATTATTTAAACCTACCTAACTTACGGAAAATGTAAAAAAAAACCCTAGTTAATAATCTTTGTGACAGTAATAATTAATCTTTTCAAAACAAAACATACTATTACAACAAGGATATTTTTGTAATTACGTAAGTGGGTGAAGGATTGAAAAGTAAAACTGCATTTAAAAGATTTAAAATTTGATTATGAATATTATTAAATATCTTTATAAATAGTAGATATATATTCTTTAATCGAAAAATACCACCGGATACTGAACGATACCGTACACACGGATGTATTTCTCCTTTATTTTGTATCTTCATAGAAACACTTGGGAACTTGGGATTATGATTTGAAAATGCATAAAAAACGAAATGTTTACTATCCGTACGATTGAAGAAATGCTATTTTTGAGAGGAATAGGAGGAACTGGGGCACATTGATACAGTTTTTTTTTCTAAGAATTTTTTTGGTGTGAAGAAAGTAGAAAATTGAAGTTTTTATTCCCATGTGGTGAAAGAAAAACTTGTGTAGTATGTTTTAAAAATGTACAATCATTGTTTTACATAGTATTTTTGCATGCATTTAAAAAAAAGTCATTTGTATCAATGTGCCCCATCCCCGGGGCAGATTGATACACTTCATGGGACAGTTTGATACGTTTGAGAAAAATGGTGACAAAATAACACAATGGATATTTTTCATAGAAAAGGAGTTAGCAAACCCTTTTATATTTTATATAAAAATTCAAATCACCCACAATTTATTTTTAAGCAATGTTAAAGCAATCAAAATAAATGTATAATGACCTGATGTTCTGACTGTTTCTTGTTTGATTGCTGGCTGTGGTAATTTTGTCATATCTAGCACTTCAATCCCAGAATTATTTTCTTTCTTAGTAAAGATGAAAAATTACCAAGTTTTCTGTTTATAAATAGGTTTATAAACGAAAAATAAAGGAAAATTATAGTAAAAAGTCTGTTTATAGTATAATTATCCTTTTCTGTTCTGCAGTTTATTTCTCTTACTTAACATTTGTTATGTCGAAAATACTTTTTTCTCTAGAGAATCGATATAAATTCGAAATTTGCCAGGGTGCCATCCTTTTCTTTTATTAGTTATACTAGTACTAGCTTTTGGGTAAGTTCGTACGTTTTCTGTTTGCAAAAATACTATAAAATTCTAATATAAAACTACTTCACTTCAATAAAAATGAATATTAAAGTTTTTGGTGAAATATGGTTGGATTAAGGAGTGTATGGTAAAAAATAATAATAAAAGTTAATGAAAAAATGAACTAAATAGGATTTAGGTTGTATCAATGTGCCCCGACATAGAGTGTATCAATGTGCCCCATACAGCCATTTTGAATAAAATGAGTCTCAAATCCAACTCTTCATAATTTACCTAACAGTAAAGAATGAGGACCTAATAAAGAGTTGTTCTGCTTGCCAGGGAGAGTATTATTTTAGGTTGAAAATATTGGAACAGTTGTATAATACCATTGCAGTTGTACAGCTCAAATTTACTTTTGACCTACAAAAACAATAAATCCCCCGTCCCATTTCATCAAACTACTGAATCATGCCAAGACATTCTGTATGTAGTTGTGTACACTAGTATCACCTTTTGGAGCTGTTTTGAAACTTCATGTAATGACCCTGTGAGCTGTAGAGGGGGTGTATCAATGTGCTCCAGTTCCCCTAAAATCGATTATAATGCCCAAAGAATTGCGGAATGTTGATGCTCATTTATTAGAGTTTTGTAAAGGTTTAGATTAATACCTTACGGTACTTCTAGGTTATCCCTTCGACCAAATTCGCCAAATTATACAAATCGCCAAACTCATTGCCAAACTATACATATTGACATAATTTTTATTTTAAATAACAAAAGACACAAATAATTAGTGGAATATTAATAAAAATACAAATAAAAAGTCTAAATAAAAATCACTTAAAGGCATTTTAAAAACGTGTGTCGCATTTAATTTCACTGAATGCGACATTCATGATCATGCATTATTGGCATTTAATCTTCTAGTTTGGCTATAGATTTTCGGTCGACGGGATAACCTAATAGTACCTATCTTACCTCTTATAAAAAATGGAAAATCTCGGTCTCAAATACATTTGGTGTTGTTTTTGTGAATCCACATGCATATTTATCCGATGTCTATGTACAACATATTTTTGTCCCTATCTTGAAAAGATAAAAATGGATCCAAATGTATTTCGTGTATTAATATAAATATTAATTATAACAATTGATACTTCGCTAAACTCTCCATAGTTTTATAGCCTAATACAACTCGTAACAAGAAAATATAGATCTGGTTGTTGGTAAACTTTAGTGAATTGAAATGGATAGTTTCAGGTACGGGATTTACACAATCATCGGATTATCGGAACTTTCTTGTAAACACTGAAGTTCATCTGTTGTCGCCTTAAAATTTGATACAGTTTCGAGCAGAATAATATAACATTTTTTACCTCATATACTCAACTCAAGACAGAAAGAAAACATCCATTAATCAGGTAAAAATAATGTTGATTTTTAACAGTGACATTAGTGTGGATATTTATTGATAGATTAATTCTTTACACTCGATACATCGATACATTTTTTTAATTAACATCTTCACTCTGCAGATCTCCATATGGTGACCGCAATTATTACCTGTTTTAAAACGAAGAATATTAATACCATTGCATTCTCAGGCTCAGAATGATATATTTCGATGCCAAATATTTAATGTGATGCAAATTCGAAGTGCAGTAAAACACCTGCACTGAAATAAAATTTTACACTAAATTATTCAGTAATATGCAATAATATTTTATTAATAGTAGCTGGTCAACCAGTATGCTTGTAATAATATTATGGTTCCAAAAAATGATATTAGATGATTTTTTACGAAAGTGAAAATATATATATATATATATAAATCCAATAGTCAGAAAAACACTAATGTTAAAAAAATGTAATACGTTAGAATAAGAAACCATCCAACTCATAACATAAAGATGATCCATTAACAATATATAGCTTCGCTGTTAATTCATGCCTTGATTAAATGAATCGCCACAGAAAATACTGCAGGTAATTTCATAAAGTGCATGAACATTAGTAATATAAAAGTCTGTATAAAAATTATAAAGACTATTTTTAAATAAGATTTTACTTTGCATACCCGGAAAAAACCTTTTTGTGACTTAATATTATGAATAATGCATACATTTCGAAAGTGTAGAAAACCTACATATCAATATTTTCTTTCCCATGTTTTTCGGGTATCAATGTTTTTGAGACGATGTATTGAAAAATCGATATACTGATTTTTGAAATCCTTTGCCATCACTACTCGCACCACATAGTGATTGGGATCGTCGTGATGTCTAATTTGAATATAATGTGACTAAAAATTTATACAAAAATGGCTAGTGAAATAGGGAATTTCTATGTATTACAATAGTATGTATACGAAGAAAAACATGTAGTGTTGCAAGTAAGCTATTTTTTATTTCAGTTTTCTTCATTCACACTTGATTTTTAAAATGGTAAATACCATATAGGTTTAACCTTAATTATTATGACATACTAAATAAGGGGAATTTTACCAGTTCAAAGAATTATGTCAAACCAGAAAACTCAAGTTTAAATAAGGAGCACATTGGCAACTTGTAAGCATTGAACATTATAAGCATCAGAATTAACAGTCTTGAAAAAAAAAATGAAAGCACCTCTACTAACATTTAAAGAAATTATCGTAGAAGAAAGTAACTGCTTCCGGATGATTTGAAATAATGTCTACTTTTAAGTGATGTACATAAATATTGCTTAAGGAGCCATCCACATACTAAAACAAAAACCAAACTTTGAATAACAATTGTAACAAAATAATTAAAATTTGGTTCAAACTATTCCTAGATACCTAATTTGAAGACATTTGAATAAGTTTTTAAGTTCTAAAAAATCAAAATTTAATGCTTCTTGTGTGATAATTTTTTATGTAGCAATAATACTAAAATACCCAAATATAAATACGTTAAATTGGTTATTTTTAAAATTTTGTAATAAAAATTTTAAATTATGAAACTAATATTCAAAAATATTATGAATGGTCAATTAGAATATTTTTATTGCTTTAGATTTATTGATTCTTGCTTTATCGAAATTCAAAATTTAATTATTTTTCCACGTAGTTTTCAAATTATGCTTAAAAATGGCAAAAGGATGGTTTAAGAGAGCCGTGTAAAATAGAAGTGACTAAATATTTTGAAAATTCTTATGCTATCATGTAATCTAGCGAACTTCAATGACTTCTTCAGTGGCATTTAGGATACTTTTATCATAAAGGTGCTCTCTCGGTCAACAATTGAGTATACTAAGCTTCTGTTTGTTTACAACCCCTAGCATATGCTCGTTTTAAAATAATTAATTTCTGGACACTTATCGTTCGAATTGCATGAATATTTGTTTTTAGGCTGATTAAAAGGTGCATAGTTTATTTATGGTATCAGAATTGGGTACTGCAATTTAAAAAAAGAAAATTGGAATTTGTTTTAATGTGTGAATGCTCAACTTAGAAGATTTTAAAATACATCAATTAACATTAGACTTTATTTTCTTCATATGGTACCAATAACACTGATAAACAAGGTTTCTGTTTCTAAATAAGTATGTGGTGAATTTTATATTTTAGGTGATGCTGCGAAAAAATATACCATTAAAAAGTTTCCATCACAGATTTTAAAAGAATTCAAAATCTTGAAAATCGGAATTTTGTAATATTTATACAGCCCATATAGCTTACGAAATTTATCATTTGGTATTTTACTAATGACAAACTTTTAAATAAACACTTATAAAGTTCAAAACTAATATTTAAAACACTGAAAATATGTATTATTTATAAAGTTTCAGAAAAATGTAGAAGAATTTTTGTAAAAAAAAAATTATATTAATAAGAAATTTCATACTTTATGTAGCATGAAATGTCTTATCAGTGGATGATCTCTTATAGGCACAATCACTAGCTTCTCTAATAAGGTTCCAACAGTAATCTCGGAGCATATTAAGGGCCCACCTGCCTTGATATCGGGGTTCCATTGCAGAAATATCCTGGGTGGATGTCTTCCATGCTCGTCCCTCACATCTCCCATATTTTAGGGGACTTCGATGATTTCCGATAAAATTAAGTCTCTCACAAGATCATTTAATTCTTCTTTAGTAATTAGATGTACTTCTTCATTTATGCCGGGAAAATAGTTTATATTAGATGTAGATAATGTTTCATTAATTTCCATTTCTACTTCTGCATCGTCATATGTAAAATTCTCTGGAGGTTTCGGTATTAGTAAATCATCATTATGTAATACTGGTCAAGCTGCTGAATCTAAGTACGAGTACCTGATTTTATGTTTACTTCTTGCAGAGAATCTTCTAATTTTTGAAATACAAAAGTAGTAGACAGTTATAAGATCCTTCATCTCGCGCCATATCATAGGTATAACAAAGAGTATACTCTCTCTTGTACCTTTCATCCAGCACCGTGCGAAACGGGGAGGAAAGGGTCCGTCACACCGGTTGCAAAAATCTAGGGAGCGTCAAAGTTATAAATCCAACGATATTTTTGGCTCGTCACAAGAAAAAGTTGAGGGAGGGGGCGCCAAATTGAAACTTTGCTTCTTGCGCAATTTTCTCTTCGCACACCTCTGCTTTCGTCAACGCCCGTAGGTTTGTAGCACATCGTATAAAACAAGAATGAGTGCCCATTTCTTATCTTGTTCACCTAATTTATATCCAACGTACATGTGATAGACAATCTTTATTTGCGGCGCAAAACCGCATCGATACTTTTTCAAAGTTTGCTCCACGCACACATTCCAAAAAGAATCGGGTTCATTAACGCATCCTTTAGACATTTTTCACATATTTTAGTGAAAAAATATTATAATTATAATCCAAATTTATGTAAAAAGTCTTACAGAACAAAGAAATAGCAGTATACTTGCCCTGAAAGATAAGTTTCAACTGACAGGTATTTGCGTTAAAGCCAAATACTGTGGGGGCGGTTAGCGCCGTCTGTTCAAGTTCTCTAACATAAAATTTACTAGAGAGACATCTGTTTCTATATTTTTGCTGTATCTTCAATCGCTGTAAAAGAAAAAAGATTGTTTTTGTAAATAAAACGCATGTAAGAGAATAATGTAATGTAATTATAATGCCTATACGATGCCTACATACTCCAAAAAGTATAAAGGGAATTTCTCAAAATTGGAGGGTGATAGAAAATTTTTACAAACATATTCTTTTTTAGCAGCTTAAAATCTATAAGAAACGCAGAATGTATATAGAGAGACAAAGATGCAAATAGAGATGCAAATTTTGTTAAAATTTGTTTATCAGTGTAATTTACTTCTACGATATTTTTTTGCCGAGATCATAGGAAAAGTTAAATTTTTTTCCACAACTGTACATATTCGCATCAACATTCGGTGAAATTCAAAAGCAAACAGTAAAAATGAGTAATCACTAATATTTCCATATTGAAATTGTTTGACGGAACTCGGGGAGACCGGAAAAAATGCAGTATTTGGTGGGCATTGTAACAGCTATCGGCGTGTTAAACTTTTGTGTCGTATTGGACTGTTTATGGACACTGATTCCATAGATGGGGTTAAATATATGAGTACAGTAAATGGCTTTATTTCGAATCTGTAATATGATATGTAAAATGAATTAATCAACTATAGCTTTAAACCAATAAGTTTATCATTTCTTTTCGAATATAAATTTTTAGACAACTGAAATAGTATATAGATTTTTTTTTGCTATTTTTAGGCAAATTAAAACTATATAATCTCTGGTGCACAATACGTAACATATTAGGGATATACAAAGACTACTTTTGCATTTAACAGTTTATATGTATTGCAGGAATAAAAATCCACAAATGATGTGTCCTATGTGAACAATTAGCTATTATTAGTTCATTAAATAAGCATAATTTATTAACAGTAAATACTAAAAAATATTATAATAAAATAATCCAATTTAATAAATCTGTGTTATGGTGAACAAAATAACAACTTGTTTTAAAAATCGATATGTATTTATAAATAAATATATATATGTATATATATGTTTCATCAAATTTAAACTAAATGATAAGATTATAAAACATGCAAAACTGTAACGGTAATTTTTCTTATTAAAAAATTCATGTAATAAAAGGAGTTTATTAACTTGAAAAGGTTTTTAAACATCACATAAAAAAAGGAAACCTGTTTATATTTTTAGTTTAAAAAGTCTTGTATGTTTTGCTTAAAAAAAGATTTGACGTCTTCATCAATCATCTTTAGAAAAAAATTATATATTTTTTCTAAATTGAGAAAGTACACATCACCCTATTGTTATAAAAGTAGTAATACTAGTAAGTGAACAAGATTCTGTAATGATCAATAACTGTCAGCTAAATTTCATTAGTCTCAAAAAATGTTTTAATGTAATTTTAATTTTTTAAGCAGTTATATGATTAGTTATTTCGCAGCTGTGTTGTTTCCTTTATTTATCATATAAATTTTAAAGAAAGGTTTTATAAGCGAGTTCAAAGAAATGTAGTTAAAATTAGTTCAACCTACACAAACTACAATGTACATGCGTGTGTACATTTAAATGCGACAGTATATTTTTCATAATATGATTTCTTTCAATTCATACATATTAAGGGAAATGTTCCTGTTAATAAAAATTATTAAATACCCACTGGATCTCTGTACGTTCTTCATCTTACATTAATATATATTTGTAGAAGGAAAGTTTCTTGGAAAAATATTTATTTTTTTCTTCGTTTTCTAATGTATATATGCATATATATCACAAATTTATATAATGTGTAATTTAAAATGAAATAAGATAAAGATATTTATTTATTCGCTTTAAAAGTGATTATATACATTTTATTGATTTATCTTAGTATTGTGTAATGCGTTCAATTTCGGCTAGATTATTTTCCATTTGATTTGCTGATTTGACTAAGTTTATTTTCCACATTTATTTTGACTAATTTTACAACATTCAAATATATAGATATTATCCAATTAAGGTGGTATGGGGTAACAACGCCAGGCGGGGTAATAACGCCAAGTGCTAATATTATGCATAATTATGAAATAATCTGTTAAATGACACCCATGTGCTCTGCGCAGAAGGGTTTTGAGTCATATAAATCGCAAAAAACAGCTTTAAGTTCATTTGTTTCATTTTTAGGTCTTATTGTTTTTACAAGCAACTAAAATTAACGCTTGATCTAAAATTTGCGAGATACGTTTTGTGATGTGAAGACTATTTTTTTTATCCGGAAATACTTTGTTAATTACATAAATTTGTAGTACATTTCATGGACTTCCAAAATGTTGTTGAAGATTTTGGATATCTTCTCGAGATAATTTGTAATTTAAAATGTACAGAGCAATAACTGTAACGGGTAATAACGCCAATCCTTGGCATTAATACCCCGGTTGATTCCCTACAGTGGCCAAGCTACATTCTAAATACTGATTCAAATAAACACAGTTAAAACTGTGCAATGTTTCTAATAATTCTATTTAAGCGGTCCTTTTTAAGCAGAAAGAAGCTCGCGGTCTAATATTCTTTTGCCTCATCCCCCCCCCCCAAACCACACATTTATTTTTCTTACACTTTCACAAAAAATTGAACATTTTCAATACCTTAGAATGCAATTTGTCAATTTCTAAATTTGTAGAGTTTGTATTTTTAGAATTGGGTAATCTACATGCAATTATTCCGTCTTATTTCAAAGTTTTGTTTCCATGGCGTTATTACCCATATAGTTGGGTAATAACGCCAAATAGCATTGGTCAAGAAATCACGCTATTACATTTTATGAACATATACCTGTTAAATTATTTTTTTATATAGATAGTCAATGAGTTGCTGTATCAAATCATATATTTGTTTGAAAAATACAATCTAAAACTGAGCCCTGAAAATTGGTAGAACCTTAACGTGGCGTTATTACCCCAGGGTACCTTATTTTTAAGTTGTTGTTTACTTTAATATATTTGGGTATTCTACTAATTTTCTCTATAGGCATTTTTTATGCATTTATGTATTTATGAGAAAATATATTTTTATATTAACATAGAATACTACATTTCTCGATATTAATTCCTAACTCAATAAAATCAGTAATACAAACGTGAAAAGAAAATTTTACTTTCAGACATTCTTAAACAAATAAATCTAAAATCTCACATAAATATTTTACATGCAAATGAACAATAATAAAACAGAATACTTAGTAAATTTTTACTTGCCGGTTGCAAATTTAGATCAAGGTCGAGAAAAATATCGTCGATTCTACCTCTTTGTTATTTCTCTTTATAATTACTGTCAAAAGTTTCGGAAAGCAAATTTTTATCCCAGTTGACTCTTTGCTCTGTAAATTAGCACACTGTAAAAAAAAGTGCCGATCTACTAAAAAAACTTTAGTAATCCTTGTAATTACTAAAAAATTTTTAGTAATCTTAGTCGGTTACTAGAAAATCTGTAAGAATTACTAGAAAAAAGTTAGCAACGAATAGAGTTAATAATTTTATATTTTTAATAGCTATTACTAAAACTCACTTGGTGTGGCCTTGATAGCATAGTGGTTATAGTAACGGACTCCGCACTAGAAGGTCCCGGATTCGATACTGGTCACTGCCAAATACGCACCGAATGTATGCAGTGTAAGTACTCGTTAATAAATGGATTATGAATATCCTGACGGAGCAGTAGCATAGTTTGGTGCTGCCATCTATTGCGGTTTTGCCGAAAATCTTCCGCTCCAGAAGTCTGGATGCAGCTCGAAGGAAGCTCCTGCCCTTCGAGCCCACGTAATGGTTATTAAAAATAATGTTGGAGCTATTACTAAAATTTGCTTGGTGGCTCATACTAAAAATTTTTAAGTTAGTTATACAAAAAAATCTATTGTTCAGTTTACAAAAGAAATGCTTGTTTCGCTTGCAAAAAAAAAAGTTTATTAATGGTTACTAAAAAAATCTGTGGAATACAAATTTACTAAAATATTTTTAGTAACCTCTTGATTTTTTTTTTTTTTTTTTTTTTTTTTTTTTTTTTTTTTTTTTTTTTTTACAGTGCATTGCTTGAATTAATTCAATTAAACTACCCGGTATTTTTTATATTTAGTTAATTGCTTATCTGCGTTATGAATTTTTAAACATGACGTCATATTACTTGTAATGATTAATCATGCATGATAATTATGCGTAACATGATTTGATGGTATAAGCGAAAGTTTAAAGAAATATATTTCATTGTTTCAGGTAAATATGTTTAAGGTAACATGACTAAACCATAAAATGGGTGAAGAGATTATTTTTCCTAACTTAATATAAAATATTATATTGTCGGACTTTTAGTAATTAAGTCATTTATGGTAACTTCAAATAATGAAATAATTTATTTAAGTTCACCATTGATTTTTGTCGAAAAGCGTCAAGAAAATTCTTTTCACATATTTTTAATTATGAGAAAACGTTTTTAAAGGAATTTACTATCATAATATCTGCAAAACTAATATACAGAGGATTGCATAATTTAATGCATAGAAATATTTTATTTTTATTTGAAAATATAGGCTGTTATTTTAATTTAAAAAAAGAAAATTTTACCGCATATTATTTGACATTATTGGAAACATTTATTGCGTGAATCAGTAATTTCAACTATTAAACGAATTCTATCAAATACATTGGCGATAGAGAATGTAAGGATGTTTTGTGTTGTGCTAAGAAATAGAGTAACCTATGTTAATTTTTTAACAAAGGCAATTCATTTTGAATTTTTCAGGATTTGATGACTTATTTCCGTTTTTCTTGCTAAAATTATCGCATGCTTGAAGAATATTGTGTAGCATTTTCAGATAATTAGCATTAATACTAAGAAATATAATTAATGAAATTCTGCCTGAAAACAACCAGGGGGTTTGAGGTAATTTTCGGACATTCAAGTAATAAATTCGATACTGCTATTCATGCAGTTATTTAACTGTCTAATGTAAACACCAACTACGGTTAATATGATAAGCCATTGTAAATGTTACGACACAGTACGTCGTTTTTGATAGATCATTCTGAATAAGGGAGGGGGCTGAAAAATAGCCCTAAACCCCTACAGGGAATTGATAAAATACAAGGGAAAATTGTGCAAAAGATGACTGAGAAACTATATTAAATGCATTTAACCGAGAACTGGTATAAGTTTACAAAGAGTCTGGATTTTCCCCTGTGTTTTTACAGAATTTTTTTAAAGTGTATGTTTTGTAAAATAGATATTTTGAACTTTATTCCAAAAAAAATTAAAAAAAAAATAATAATACATATGTTGAAGACCATAAGTTTAATATTTCGTGAAAAAAATATAAAAAACAAATAGATCCTTATAAAATTATTTTTTAAACTATCTGTAAACATATACTATACAAAGCTAAAAAAGCACCAGTTATACACAATACCTTTTTATAAAAAAGTGTTCATGTCTCATCATTTACAATCCTTTGTCCAATAAGGAAAAAACAATAATGTCATGTATTTTATAACGTACAATATTTTCAAAAATCTATAGATCGTTGTTTTATTTGTTTTTTTGAACGGCTGTTTCTGAAAGCCTATGATTAATGGGCTCAGCACTTTTCGATACTAAAGTCTGTTGCTTAAGCTGTGAACATAAGGCATTTCACAATATCATTTTACAATATTTTTATTAGAGGGATAAATATTATGAAGGGGAGGGGATTTATAAAGGGGAGGAAAGTTTTAAATCATGTGGCTATATCTCAGCAGCCGTTTTAGATAGAAGCTTGCAATTACAGAAAATAAATCTGCTAAAAAGTAATGAAATACATGTTTAAGCGATTTCAGACCCCCCTCTCCTAAGGATGTAAAAAAGTTATCGAAATGTTTAGAGCATTTCGCCATGTCTCGGCAATTTTTAAACTTTTTCAGAAACCTTCATGTGATACACCATAGAAAATACTCGGACCTTCTTTTAATATTATGAACCTATCCTCCCCCATCGATCCGATTTTTTCTCTTCTCCAGGAAGGTTTTTTTTTCTAATTCACCTCCTAATAAACTATAGCATGATTTGACCTCATTTTAAATCTTGTACCGGGATAAAACGCTTTTGGTGGTTTCGGTTGGTGCGGCCTATTTTGACAGTTATGGCCCTATGCCCCGTCGACAGAAAGGCGGACATGTATTTTTTCATGTGACATATCGTTTGAATGCTTTTTTGTCCTGTGGATTAATAAGCACTTTCTCCTTCCCTACTTAATTTATTTTGTTCATCACGAGAGATATTTAAAATAATATGAAAAAAATACATAAAAAGTCTCAACATTTAGCAGATTACTCCTCATTTTCATATAGTGAACGAGAACTTGCTTGAGATAAAATCGAAATAAAGTAACAAAATAATATAAAATTAAGGTTCATTTGTGCGTATATCATCAAGGGCTCGGGCAAAGCCGGCCGGGTCTGCCGGTACACATATAATTTGCAATATGCATTTGATATCTCTAACCATTACACAATGCATGATAAGCATTTTAAATGCTTAATCTAAAACTTATTTTTTAAATATATTCTGAAATTATAAATTTTCATTATAAAAGAAAAATGTTTTAATAAGTAAATTCCTCTCGGAATATTCCAAATATATTTATAAATAGGATATAAAATGAAATGTGGCGTGTATTTAAATAAAAATGAAACAGGGAATATAAATTTTATTCTATTTTCCCTTTCTTTGCTATTTTTTAGGCTTACTCTTATTTCATGTTTCCGGTATAGGATTTAAAAACTACGTCTCAAACAAAAATAGGCAGATATGCATTTTGGATCAATATGGTTTTAGGAAATAGTAAAAGAAGCATTAGATTCAAATATTATATTATTTTTGTAAACGCAATTTCTTTCCATTTTCCTGTAAAGATACATAACAGATTTTGTATCTGTTTCTATTTTGATTTTGGTATTAAAAATTGAGTACACGATATTACTATTGTTATATTCCTGTGATTAAACAGTTTGATTTCCATGAAATCTCCCAGACTGAGCACTTTAACGAGACGAAAGATCATTAAAGTAAATGTGTAAGAAAATATTCCCTTCCTATAAATTTTATAATATAATTAATAAAAATAGATTTCATATGGAGTGATCGACATAAGATTGTAATCTTAAGTCAAGTATCAGAAATTGTTATTTATAATTTGCAGAAGACTTTTACAAACATGCAAAAAAAAAGAACGTGCAAGATTTTTTCCCTTAAAACTACGTATCTGCCATCATCTATCACCATTAATCAAATATTTTTTTTTCTTTTTAAATCTTCAAATGTAGCTCCTCTTAAATTCTCCAGTGGTTTTTATATATTAGGCAGAAATTTTTAGAATCTGGAAACAGTTGTTTTATTTGCTTTCTAAGCAGCGATTTTTGAAATGTTATTATTAATTGGGGTGTGATTTTCTATAGGAAATCTTACATGTTTACTATCTGAACATAAATCATCTTTAAAGATTACTTTAAAAAAGATAACTCAAAAAGCTGTTGTTTGAGGAAGAAGTAAAAAAAAACTTCACATCAGAGTTATTGGTACTTATAGTTTATTTTCTTTTATTATTTTTTTAATTGGTTATTTTCGAAGGACTATAAAATACTAAAATTTTAAAAAGTATGTCTATTACATTTACAAGTTTAAAAGTATCCTTATTTCATTATATAAACAAAATATTTTAAACGACATAAAAATGAAACTTTTTTTGTTACAGAAAGCATTTTGAGGAACTAAACATTTTGACAATTATAATTAACATTATTACCATGAGATGTGTCAAAATACACCAATAGAATTCTAACTTAAAATTAATCATTAAGTTTAACCATTTCTCCACAAATAATGTTTTGACTTTTGGTTCAATAGATGTTAAATTATTTTATTCTGTCATTTATCTCCAGCTCATACTGGATATAAAAATGTGCATACGATGGACCTTTTTCTATCATAATTGACTTTTTGTATCTTAAATATTTCATAATATCTAATATTTAAGAGTTTTATCATTTCTTGTTTTAAGGAATATCGCACAAAAATATTAACTCCATTTTACAACATGATATGAATTACTATAATTAGATTACCGAATCCCGATTTCAGTTGCAATGAAAAATACAAGAGTTCATGCCTAACTCTGATATTCGTTTCTTTTTGATAATGTTGTCGTTTAGTACAGATCGTTGCAGCGACTGTTTCTAAACACTGAAAACGCGTTTTATATTCTGATTCTGGTAGTATGTTCAAAACACATGATTTTTGTTTTTATTCGAGTAAAATCTGAGGTATTGAATAAGGCAAATTTTTTATCATATTGCAATTTTTATAATAACTGTTATTTTGTTGTTTGAAAGAGGAAATTTTTACACGTGACACAGAAAACGTTTTAACTTAGTAAAATTAAAATACTTGATTTTCTATATATGTATTTTTATAGTTGACAAATTTTGTACTGGTTAACAACTATTCTAAAGCAATACTTGTTTATGTATGTATGAAGATTTAAATATATATATATTATTTGGTCTTATACCGCTTTGAAGTAAATTTTCGATTAATGAATTCAAATATCTATTTAAAAATAACATAATTTTTTTCTATCATTTCAAGTAAACAGTCAGGTAAATAAAAAATTACCAGCTGTACTCTTTCTAAAACCCATTTAAAACGATAGATTCTTAAAGAAATACACATAAAACAAATACCTTATTAGATGGAATAACATTTGACTTCCGGTATATAATGTTTTTACTCCTGAAGTATAAAAAAGAAAATCCCATGCTTCTTATTTTCAGAAAATAATAAAGTATTGAGAAAACATATTTGTCGAGCTATTTTTATAGTAACTCTTTTTTATGAACTAACTCTCTAATTTTTTATGAATTAACTAACTTCCGGTTTATGAATAAGAGGCTATCAATTTCTCCCGAAATATTTCAAGATAATACGCATTTAGATTATTTCTTATTTCTATTTATATATTAAATGAAAATGTATAGTATATTTAAGTTTGAAATTTAACTGCAACCAGTTTTTTTTTTTATAAAACTTTATGCGTGAAACAAACAGGAAATTTAGGATAACAATTTTATAATATAATAATGTTTAATATTTAGTTTTCAATAGCGGTAAAAGACGTTTTGATGACACTATAAAAGTACGAGATGCGTACGACTTTTTTAACTCGGGAGAACTCGCTAGTGAGAATTTCTCTCACAGTGCTCAATTACTTTTCTTTTAATTTGAATTCGTTTAATATTCCTTTTTTTTGCCTTAGTGCTTTTATTCACAAATGATTGAAATAACATTTTGAAATTTTATATAAAAGGAAAAGGGGTTTAAATAAGAGTCTTAAAAAAGGTACGATGCTGAGAGAAAACTTTACGTAGCGAATTTTCCCGGGTTAACGAACATTCTTTTTCTTCATTAGGATAAAAAAGACGTGCTTCAATTTTAAAAGTAGTGGCACATCTCACAGGATATAGAATAAAAAAAGATAAGTTAAAGAAAACCGCTAATAAGGAAAAAAATACCATCCAATCTAATCAGAGTAATCGCCAACAGAAGACGATAGAATGGATATAGTAGTATGAAGAAATTTCATCAAAAAAAAAAAAACAGAATACAAACAAAAGTAAATTATAAATATTAAATTAACAGTAACATTGATAATAATAATAATGGTGATGGTAATGATAATGATAAGGACAAAACAATAGTAATAATAAATGTAAACTAGTCAAATGCAGGCATCCGAAAACTTTCTTCTATCCCACACATGTAACTACTTCCAAAAAATTAGGATTAGCAGCGCTTACAATTTAGATGATTTACATCGAATCAATAACATATTATGTCATCTTATAACTGATTCTGCTGTTTGATGAAAATCCGTGGATTGGTTACTGAGATAGATCTATTTCGGAAATCATAGAAACTTTTACATAAAACCATAACCTGTTTGCTGATGTAGACCAAAAACTAATCAGGATCAATCTTTATCAGGTACTAACTCAATCAAAGAGTTTTGGAAAATCCATGCCATTGATGCTTGAGATACAGCTATTGCGAAATCTTTAAAAAATGCAGCATAGCCGCGCTACTTATAGGGATATTTACACCCAAAAGTAAACAACAATAATATACACTGCTCAAAACAATTAAAGGATATTGCAGTTTTAGGTGGATTTTGTATCTGGGAAACTTTTTAGCTGATTGATACATGGTCGACAGACATAGTAAGTTATATGAGAATAAATTACACATGTTTGGCAGAAAAAAATGCATTTTATTGCGCATTTGTGTACAAAAGGAAAAAAACACAATTTGTGCATATGAGAAAAAAAGAATAAGAAAAGGTGTTTTCTTCAAAGAAAATAATTTTCAGTAGGGGGTATGGTTTCCACGGGCGGCCAGCAACGTTGAACACCTTTGAGGCATGGACTCAATGAGGCTATTCATGACGAGTTGGGGTATTCTGCCCCACTCTTCCAGAAGAGCTCTTTCCAGTTCTTGGAGAGTTTGTGGGGGTTGTTGGCGGCCAGAAACTCGTCTTAGTAGAGCGTCCCAAACGTGCTCGATTGGATTCATGTCTGGAGAACACGCTGGCCATTCCATTCGAACGATTCCTTCCTCGAAAAGGAAATCCTCCACCAGGTTTGCACGATATGGTCTGCAGTTATCGTCCATTAAAATGAACTTATCTCCGATTGCTGCAGCGTAAGGGACTACAATAGGTCTGAGGATCTCATCCCTATATCGGCGACCAGTCAGAGCTCCATCTCAAATGATGTAGAGGTCAGTGCGCCCGTCAATGGAGATGCCACCATACACCAACACTCCTCTACCTCCAAATATGACACTTTCGTGCACGAACGCAGGATTATTCCTACTGCCACGGTCCCTCCAGATGAAAATACGCCTATTATCCGGATGCATGGAAAAACGGGACTCGTCAGAAAACAGAATATTGCTCCATTCATTTCTCCTCCAGTTGACATGCTCGGTTGCCCACTCCCTGCGGTCGCGACGATGCCTTGATGTTAATCTAATACATACCATCGGTCGGCGAGCATACGGACCTACAGCATGGAGCCGGTTTCGGACAGTCTGAGTTGAAATCGTGGTGCCTGTAGCCGAGCAAATGTGTTGTTGGAGAAGAGTAGCGTTCATGTTTCGGTGTCTCCAAGCTGTTAACGCTAAATACCGATATTCATTCGGCGTTTTTGCCCGTCTACGACCTTGCCCTGGTCTTCGGCCTGCACATCCACTCTCCAAAAAACGGTTCCAGATCCTGGCAATGATACTTTGTGACACTCCAATGGCTTGCGCTACTTCGGCTTGAGTTTGGCTCTCTTCTAACCTACCAACAATTCTCCAAGCTTCTGAATCTGTCAAATGACTTCGCTGAGACATCGTACTCATCGAAACAAAGCAATCGCTGAATGCCGATCATCCTTGTCTTCATTCTCTTTTATCCAGTTGTAAGTTAAATTTCATTCGTTGCCGCTGAAGCGACGTTTTTGACGTCGAACTCAAAATTTGTATACTCCACAGTTTGAAAACCAGAAAAATTTGCATTTGTGATTCTCTTCTTCTATTTTCGGCAAAAAAAGTTTCCTTTATATCTTTATTTTATATAAAACTTCAAATATCCTTTAATTGTTTTGAGCAGTGTATATCATGGACTAACTGAATTTCAAGTTTGATGAAAACACGTGCATATGTTCTTGAGATAGAGCTGTTGCGATAATTATGCAATTATGAGAAAAATGCTGCATAGCAGCGCCATCTCTAGAACGATTTGTACCGAAAAGTAATCATCACCAAACAATGTCAAAATACATTTGAAATGAAAGTTTTATGAAAATCCGTTCATTAGTTCTTGAGATTGTGAATATCGCGTTATATTCTCTTGTGAATTTCGCGATACACGCAGCATAGCAGGCCCATCTGTTGTGTGATATACACGAAAAACTAATCGGTTCCAGTTTAAAGGTCTAACAGAATTTAGAGTTTTGTGAAATTCCGTGCATTAGTTCATCAGATAGAGCGTCCACAAAATTTTTGTCACATACAGACTCAGGTAGTAACAGAGTGAGAGTGCGACTGAGGGACTGAGTGACAGAGGGACAGACAGTCTCAAAGTCCCACGTTTCCTCAAAACCATCAAATCGTATTCTGGACCTTCTAAAACGTATAAATCCATGTCCATCGAAAACCGGAATTCGCCATTTTTCTCGAATGCAACACTTTCTTCTTGAAATGTAAAAGAAAACAAAATAGTATAAAATTAAAGATGGCTAATATTATTTTATAAGTATGTTAATTTTTTTTCTTAATTTCAGTTTTTAATTATAAATATTCAAAATATAAAGTAATAAATGAAGTATGAATAATTAATAATTCTGTAATATTAGTTTTATATTTTTCTTCCATTAAAAGGTTATCTATTCGATTCGTAAGGAATATGTTTTCCCCAAACTCAGAGAATAGCAGAAATTATAGCAAAATTTGTGGCATTTCATTCTCTATAAAAATAGCTTTCTTCCATTTACTTAGGTATAACTTTGAAATTCTTATGTAAAGATTGCTTGTTTTGAGATATATTTCTAAAGTGCTATTTTTATTGTTTCCATTATTGTTAGAGGAATGTATTACCGAAAATCCAATATCGAAAGATTGTCATCTTTCTATTTATTTATTCAATATAGGAGAACGGTATCAATGAGATTCGAATAGCCTGTTCCGTAAAATTTTGTACCGGAAAAAGAAAGTACTTTAAAGCATCACTTTTAAGCATAATTTGCTTAACGATTTCCTTAATTTGGCCGTACGTCGTACGGGCAATGTGATTTTATAGATCACTAGCGGCCTTCGCCCGCTACGCTGGTCGGTTTATCTAAAGAAATCTTGAAGAAGTAGTTAGATAAGGTTCAGACATACATTAAAAAAAAAAAAGCAAGTCGATCATTCAAAAAACGTTGGGAAATATCAAATATTTACTGTAATTTTTTAAGAAAAACAAAGTTTCGAAAAAAAAAATTAAATCGAAAAAAAAATTACACTGACATATTAATGCAAGGAAATTTTCCCAGAGAGAAAATTCGCCTTGAATACAATATTTCAAATTCTTTTAATTGCTTATAGGCGTTAATGCCAACATAGTGAAAAAAAATTCCATGCTGGGAATCGAACCCGGGCCATCAGTATGGCGCACTGACGTTCTACCGACTAAACCACATGGAACGACAGCCAGCTTGAAACTTTCTCATACTTAAGTAGACTGGCGAAAACATAACGATAGCGCGTTTTAAAATCGCACAGTGACATCTATTGGATTTTATATGTACTAAAAAACGTTATGTACTAAAAAACGTGAGCAGCGCACCTAATAGTTTCTTTTGTTTCTTTTTGTTACTTTTTTGTCTGTTGTCCGATTTTGATGAAACAAAGCCTATACACTGCCCGGGAGTGTGCATTCTTCATTAGTGAAAACCGCATAAAAATCCATTCAGTAGTTACGAAGATAACCTCGAACAAACAGACAGACAGACAGACAGACAGACAAAAAATTCAAAAAAATTTTTTTTGTGTTTCATTGGTTTTCTTTTATCGCCCTGACTCCATTTTTGTCAATTATCTTCAATGTACAGACACACCGGGTCCTACTGTTTTATTATATGTATAGATTATTTGACTGTACCAACTACAGGCATCCATATTCCAATCAAGATTTTTTATTATCACCAGTAATTTTTGATAGAAAAATTTTGTATTATTTAACCCGAGTATTTTTTTATTCAATTAGGCAAAAAATTCTGTTTAAAAAAAAACGGTGATAAAACATTAAAAAATCTGTAAAAAGAACATATTTTTTTTTAATTTCTTTTTTCAAAAATATTGATTAGATAAGTGTTTAAAGAAAGAAGAAACAGAAAAAACTCCAAAGAAAGAATGTAAAGTGGAAGAAATTAAAAATGTTGCAAATAACAACGTTTAAAAATTAATTTCACATGCATGCTGTACGCAGCTATGCCTTCAGCATGCTGCGCAAATTATATATTTATATAATTTAAAAATAAATATTATATAAATATATATATTATATAAATATAAATATACTTATATAACTCTGTGAATAAGGGGACGAATTCGGAGGACAAATGTTTACTAATTCTTTGTTTTAAAAATTAATTTTCTCTAAGCATTATTTAAAATATTTTTTTTTAAATATAGATTTTCAGATCATTAATAATTTTTGTAGAATCATTCGAAACGCCATGGAATATGCGAGTCTTGCCATGTAAACAAGGCTTTACTTATTTAAAGTTGGCGTTGTACATGATATCATATTACGTAGTTTTTGTATGCGTAGGTGCTGTAGGAAAACGCCACGGAGCTCTCTTCTAAGCAAGAAGGTTTTCTATTGATATTTTAATTCCCGTTTGTATTCTTTTACAATTTTTAATGGTGCCTTAATTTAACATCTCTATTTGCCTATATAAGTCTTAGATTAAATAATAGAGAAATAAGTCTGAGGGGTTTTAGAGAGTACTGGTACCTGGCTTTTCTCCAAATCTTAAATGGTACCCGAATCCAGGTTTTTCACTGCTCTAGACGGACCGGGCTTTCCATTTGGCTATCTTACCCGTATTAAGGTTGCATTTCGGCTAAGATGCCGAAATGCTTTGCTTTACAAAAGCAATATTTTTCATGCTTTCTGTAATACTAGCAAAATTGAATTTCAACCAATTTTAATCATATATATAAGTGCAAAATTTAACAAGAAATACATGAATAACAAATAAAAACAACAGACAATTTTTAAAACAATTAAATAAAAAAAAAACGGAATTTTCTCTCAATTTACTGCACACACACACACACAAAAAAAATAGATTAATAATTATAGATAGCTTATGACAGTCACAAAGATGCATATAATATCGAGCTCTATCTAATGTCTAATATTTAAAAAATACCTATTCTGTTGTACTATTGTCGGAAAACTCGTACCTCGCTATATCGATTAAATAATATTTCATTAAAGACTAAGGACTGTCATGCAATTTCAAAATCTTTACAGTGCTAAACTTATATTTTAATCTCTTGCGCATTTCGTGACTCCATTAATAAAGCTTTTCAATTAATTCTCTGGACAATCATGACGTTCTTCATTATTTAGTGAACTTTTCTAATTTCGTCATTATTATTCGGTGGCACTCTCTTGAGATTGTCACCAAAAGGGAAACAAATTATCGATTTACAATTGCCAAGTCCATTTTACCAATAAATTACGAATCAATAAGTTTGTTAGGGGAGGAAGAAATAAGAATGTAATATGTAATCGTAAATATTTTCATGACATCTAGAACTAATATAATGGAATTGTGTTTCTGTTAACCCTTTCTAACGCAAAACCTGCGATTTGTAAAAAATTTACAGAGATCATGTTAAATATAATTAAAAAATTAGAACATAAAAATATTGCATAGAAAGCACCTTTTCTTAAAGGCTGCGAACAGATAATTACATTTCTCTCATAAATATTGTCATTTTCATGATAAAAAATTGTAAAACATGCGAATTTACATTTTTAAAACTTTAACAAAAATTAAGAATTTCATGTTAGCAATAACGATGCAAAACTCTTCAAATAATAAATAAAATTTTGACATGAAAAAAAAAAGTAATTCAACATTGCCATCTACTCAGAACCCAATGAATAATTTACATTAACTGTTGTGCAATTTATAAAATAGTCTTTTAAACCCTGATATATAAGTAACATTGCTTTTTGTGAATGTTGCAGTTATACAACGCAGCGATTCAAAAGGTTAAACGTGTAACCTGTTATGTTTGAAAACACTGACAATTTTTTTCAATTAAAATTAAAATTCTTTTTTTCTTCTATGCTATATTGGATCGTGTTGAATTTCGTTTGAAATCAATAATCCAATGACATAAATAGTCCACTCAATGAAAAAAAGATATTTGTCACAAAGGACCATGTCCAACATAATTCATGAATAAATTCCTCGTGAGAGCTTGAATGGGAAGGACCAATTCTTTTAGAAAATGGAAATTCTTTTAGATCATGGTCTATCTTTAATTTAATTTTTTACAACAGAGCGCGTGTTTTTTGGTGTTTTTTATATCTCATTGTCGCGTGTCATTTGTATTGACCGTGAAATATTTTGAAATTTTATTTTTATTTATATTTTAGATCATGGTCTATATTTTAATTATTTTTACTATAAAGCGCATGTTTTTTGTGTTTTTTGTTATTTATATCTCATTGTCGCGTGTTATTTGTATTGACCGTGAAATATTTTGAAATTTTATTTTATTTATATTTGACGGATTTAATTATGGAATTTATTTGACGGTTCCGAAACATGTCAATGTCTTTTATTTTTATTATAACACCTTTCTTAAGTAAAATTAAAATTTTTATTAAAATGTTTATATAAAAGGTGAATGTTTTAAAATCCGATGATTTAAAAAATCAATTGGATTTAATTAACTTTTTATCATAGCTTTTTAAAGAATTGAAAGTGCAAAATAACTCTCTTTTGTAGCTGAAACTTCCGATTCAGTTTAACCTTTCTCATTTCCATCTCATTTCTGTACTGTTTAAGTATTCGTAAGTTATTTAAAACAGTGCTTTTTCTAAGATGCGGACTAAGTCTTTTTTATAAATTTATCTTTTACAACTGCTTTCTATCGTCATAATAGAGGCAGTTAAAAAATCTGCATTCTAGGCCATGACAGGGCTGGGACCGAGACCTTACTTTTTTTTTTTTTTAGACTCGCCTGAATGGGCCAAATGTATTTTCATAACGGAGGGGTGTAATTCCTTCTTCCTAGGTCTGCACTGGACTAAATTTTCAACCCCGGTATCGACACAACCCGTATTAAAATGTCTATCTCTGAATGGCCTAATACGTTCATAAAATAAGTAAAATTTGGCTTAATCAAAATTTTTACAAAAAACACATAGATTATGAAATCGCCTTTATTTTACGAAAAAAAAAACTTTAAAATTTTTTTTTAAATGATTAGTATATTCAAAGAATATACTAATCATTATAAGGAAAAAACTTGGAAAAATTTGGGACCATTTTTATAAAAACCTCAATTACTCTGCGAGTATGCATGTTATTTGCATAAAAATGAACACAGTGTATTACAATAAGACATTCAATCATGATCTAGAATTTGAGCACTTTTGCTACATTAGTTTTGACAGGGTTATTCAAAAGATATTCATTCTTTTTTAATTTGTTGACGGTCTCCTATAGAGTTTCGGTAAAAAATCTTCACGGCGATGTATGGCGTATACAATTATATTTATACACTATGAGTTTCGAGATGATTCCTCATGTATTTTTCTAGATATTTAGTAAAATGTCTAAAATCGCAAGTGTCCCATAATCAATGGCAATATAGTGTATATACTTCTATTTATCTATATATATCATGCAATTCAATATCCTCTGTAATTTACTTATCATTTCCACATCACAGAGGAATAAGTACTGTTGCGATATAGTGTGTAGTTAGTATTTCGCTAAACAACTCAATTATAGTTAAAGTTATTATAAAGGGAAAATTCAAAATTCCAGATCAATAATATTTGTGCCTTCCAGTTAGAAAATCTATAAAAGACGCTTCAGGATTATACGCTATTGATATAATTAAGATTGTAATAATTATCCAGAAACTTTTGTCAAAGGAAACGCCTCTGATTAATGAATTTTAATAATGTCGGAAATTGAATTCTGATTGAAATCGGGTTATTTTGAAATGCATTTATCAGGGATGTTTATTGTTTTTATTTTGTAAATGTATTAATTTAATCAATGTAAAATCTCATGAGCATTTACTTTATTTTATATACGCCAGGTTTGTCTAAATAAAATGTAGCACAGGAGAAGAATATACAAGGTATACCATTTTATCAATGAGATAAAAATAATTCGTAAACTTTAAGCTTTAGAAGTATATATTTAATTTTATTAAAAATATATATATGTTGTTTTTCATCATATAAAAAAATAATAAATATCAAAATAGTTTTCTTTATATCAAATCTTAACATTTTCCGTTGCCTTGATATTATCTGATATATTTATAGAACAATACATAATATTTATATATGCGAATAATACACAAAAATTACTTAGATATGGCAAACTTAAAAACTCTTAGGCGTGATTAAAGTAAATCTTTTCAATTTCCGTGAAAATAGTGTGAGATCTCAAATAATTCTTTAGAAAAAAAAATCACACTCTTAATTTTTTTTTGTATAAAATTGTATAAAATCAACGGGTAATCTATCATCTAATGTCTTATTTAAAATGAATGTGATTACAAAAACAGAGATACTGTTAAATAACAGAGAGTTTTCGGTAAATTTACAATAGTTTCTGTAAATTAGCATTATTAAAATACACAAGACTCTGTAAAATTATTTTTAATTATAATAATTTAATTTAGTTTTCAAAATTAGTGATTCACTCAATCTTCAGCGAATTTTAAAATCTCCAGCAAATTTCAACTGCTACATTATTTAAATATTACACAGTTTCCTTCTAGCCATTTTGAGATTTGAACGAAAGACCTGTTAAAACAAGAAGAACACTTTACAAACAAGCTAGCGAAGCTAATGTTAGTGCGTGCAAAGTAAGTCTTTTCAGATTTAGCAGATATAGAACTATTATAAATCGAACCCTATAGCTAAATGATTGTTTATAAAAAAAAAAAAAACACTGATTAACTGATTGTAAGGAGATGAATTTTCTCCCTTTAAATTATTCCAAGTTAAAGAAAAAAAAATTAACTAAATCTCCTTATTTAATATTTCTAATAAAATTTAAAAAGAATTTCAAAAGAGTTTATTTTAAATTACAAGTTTAAAAAAAATAAAATTGTTTTTATATGAAGACATGGAAATCATTACAGAGAATCGATATAATACAAGGGTAATTTGTGTAAAATGATGACCGTGAAACTAAATATAATTCATTTAACCGACAACTAGTATACGTTTACAGAGAGACTTGCTTTTTTCCCTGTGTTTTTAGAAAAAAACCACAAAAACATTTCCGTTTTTAGAGAATTTCTTAAAAGTGTATGTTTTGTAAAATAGATATTTTGAACTTTATTCCTAAAAAAAATTTAATCTTACATGTGTTGAAGTGCTTAAGTTTATGATTTTGTGACAAAAAATATTAAAAACACACAGATTTTCAAAAAATTATTTTTTTGTTGAAACTATCTGCAGACATATACTATACAAAGCTAAAAAAGTGCCAGTTGAACCCAATAACTTTTAATAAAAAGTCTTCATGCGTATTCTGGAAAAAAAAAACAATAATGTTACGTGTTTTATAAGGCACAATATTTTCAAGAATCTATAGATCGTTGTCGTATTTGTTTTTAAACGGCTGTTTGTGAAAACCTGTGATTAGTGGGCTAAGCACTTTTCGATATTAAAAACTGTTGCTGCAATGAACATAAGTCCTTTCATATTAAATTTTAAAAGTTTATATAAAAAATGTGATTTTATAAAGGAATAAAAGCTTCATGTCATATATTTATCTTTTGATTTATCATTTTACAATATTTTCATCACAGATCTGTTTTAGATAAATGAGAGGTATTAGAAAATTTTAAATCATGTGATTATATCGCAGCAGCTGCTTTAGATAGTAGCTTGGAATTCCAAAAAATAAATCCGATTAAAAAAATAATGAAACACACGTTTTAGCGATTTCAGATCCCCTTTCTCCGAATCAAAGAGTTATTGAAACGTTTTCACTTTTACACGTCACATTTCACCATACCTTGGCAATTTTAAAACTTATTTCGGAAACCCTTATGTGATACACCATAAGAAAATACTCGGACCTTTCTTTCGTATAATGAACCTATCCTTCCTCCGCCCCCATCTATCCAATTTCTTCCGTCCTCCAGGAAGGCTATTTTTTAATTTACCTTCCTAATTAACTATATCAGGATTTAAACTCATTTGAAAGCTTGCACCATGATGAAACTAACTGGAGGTTTTCGATTTGTGCGGCTTATTATGACAGTTATGCACCTAAACCCACTCTACAGAAAGGCGGAATATATATTTTTTCATGTGACGTATCGTTTGAGAGTTTTTTTGGCCTTTGGATTAATAAACACTTGTTCCTTCCTTACCTAATTTATTTTGTTCACCACCAAAGAGATTTTTAAAATTTTAATTTGTTTATTACTAAGCCACACAATTTTTCAAATATTATGAAAAAAATTATATAAAATATCTCAACAATTTGCAGATTATTCCCAATTTTCGCATAGTGTACGGGAACTTGTTTCAGATAAAATCGAGATACAGTAAAAAATTGATAAAAACTTAAGGTTCATTTGTGCATATATCATCACGGGCTTGGGCAACACCGGGCGGGTCTGTTAGTATACATATAATTTGCAATATGCACATACATTTACTGTTAATAAACATTATACAATACATGGTAATACATTTTAAATGTTTAATCTAAAGTTTATTTTTAAATATATTCTGGAAGTATTTATTTTCAGTATAAAAGCAAAATATTTTGAAAAGAAAATTCCTCATGGAATATTCCAAACATCTACGTTTATAAATAGGATATAAAGTAAAATGTTGCGTGTATTTAAAGAAAAATGAAACAGGAAATATAATTTTTATTCTATTTTCCCTTTCTTTGTTATTTTTTAATCTTACACTTATTTCATGTTTCCGGTATAGGATTTAAAAAGTAAGTCTGAAGCAAAAATAGCCAGATATACATTTTGGATCAATATGGTTTTAGGAAATAGTGAAAGAGGCCATAGATTCAAATATACTATTTTTAAAATCGCAATTTCTTTCCATTTTCCAGTAAAGATATATAACATATCTTGTATGTGTTTTTATTTTGATTTTGGTAATAGAATATTGAGTACCCGATATTGCAATTGTTATATTCCTGTGATTATATTGTGTGATTTCCATGAAATCTTCCATACTGAGCACTTTAAGGAGATGAACAATCAGTAAAGTAAATGTGTAAGAAAATATTTCATTCCTATAAATTTTATATTATAACTAAAAATAGATTTCATATGGAGTGAGAGGCATAAGCTTGTAATCTTAAGTAATGTATCAGAAATTGTTATTTATCATTTTCTGGAGAATTTTACAAATATTCAAATTTAAAAATTATACGTGTAATTTTTCGGTACGTGTATACGTACGTGTATTTTTTCCCTTAAAACTAGGTATCTGCCATCATCTATCATCATTAATCATATTTTGGAGTTTTTAACTTTCTTTTTAAGTCTTCAAATATAGCTCTTCTTAAATTCTCCAGTAGTTTTTATATACTAGACAGAAATTTCAAGAATCTGCAAATACTTGTTTTATTGACTTTTTAAGCAGCTATTTTTGAAATGTTATGATTAATTGGAGTGTGATTTTGTATAGAAAATCTTACATCTTTACAATTGAAACACAAAGATTTAAAGATTTTTAAAGATTAATTAGAAAAAGATAACATAAAAAGCTGTTGTTTGAGGAAGAAGTAAAATGCTTTCCATCAGAGTTATTGATATTTATAGATTTTTTTATTTTCTTGTATTTTTTTATATTGATTATTTTAAAAGGGCTATAAAGTACTAAAATTTAAAAATATGTCTAATAAATTTACATGTTTTATCATAACAAAATGTATGACATAACGTAAAAATCGAAAAAAATTCTTTTTTTTTTTAACTGAAAGCATTTTGATGAGCTAAATATTTTAAAAATTATAATTAGCGCTATTTCTACTAAGAGGTGTCTGTAGACACCTTTCTTATTTTCACTTAAAATTAATCTTAATCATTTCTCCACAATTATTTTTTTTTGACTTTATGTATAATAGATGTTAAATTAATTTATTATAACATTTATCTTCAGCTCGTCCTGAAAAAAAAAATGGGCATACAATATATCTATTTCTAGCATAAGGCGACTTTTCATACTTTAAATATTTCACAATTTCTAATATCGAAGAATTTCATAATTTCTAATTTTAAGCAATTTCACGGAAAAAATATTAACATCGTTTTACAACATTCGATGAATTGTAATTAGATCAGAGAATCCCGATTTCAGTTGCAACGAAAAATAGAAGAATTCTGGCATAACTCTGATATTCGATTTTTTCAATCATGTCGTATTTTACTGCAGATTGTAGCAGCTAGTTCAAAACTGACAAAACTGATAAAACTAAAGTTATTTAAATATTTTTAAAATACAAATTCACCAGGAATCATTTTTACCTTAGAAAGAATTTGGCATAAAAAATATTTTTGAAATTTATTTCGTCGCCAACCGGTGATAAACCGCCAAATAAATGAAATGTTCATTATTTTTTATGAACATATTAAAGGGATTCCGTCGACTGTTTTTATAAACATATGTATCCACACGAGAAGAACACTCTGTAATTTTTTGAGACCTTCCTTGTAAATTAGATTCCAAATCGTTTCCATGGTCAGGTTTTGCAATTTTATATCTTTCCGTTGAAAAATGAATTTGTAAATGTGTCGAAACTTTCTGCGCTAGTTGAGCAAAACAGGTGAGAACACCCTTAAAAAGAGAGAATACAAACAAAATTAAATTAAAAGTAACAATAATGATAATGATAATGACAATATAATAATAATAATAATAATAAAAACTAGTCCTGTGTAGCAATACGAAAACTTTTTTTCTATCTCATACCTGTTACTGTTTCCGAAGAATTGAAGTATAACAGCGCTTATTGATTAAATGATTTACGTCAAATTACTGTCAGAAACAATTTATGTCAACTTCTAACAGAATCTGCTGGTTAATAAAAATCTGCGCATTTATTCCTGAGATAGTTCCATGGCAGAAATCTTACAAATTCTGCATAACAGTATTACATGTTTAGTGGTGTAAACCAAAACTGTCAGGATATAATTTTATCAGATACTGGCTGAATCTGAGAGTTGGATTAAAATGTATGCATTGGTTCTTTAGATACAGGTATTGCGAAATTTTTAAAAATTCATTGTAGCAGCGCCTTCTAATTTATACCAAAAACTAGAAAACACTAATCAACATTGTAAATAAAATCCGTTAAATTTACGGCAAAAACTGCTGGCAGCAATGTTGCCAGCTGTTTTTAAAGTAAAAATTGCAGTAAAAAGGATGTTTTTTTTACATCTTTTTTTCATTTTTTTACATCTTACATCAATTTTTTACATATAATTTTGCTGCAATTTTTACGGAAAAAAGTGCTGGCAACTATTGCTGCCAACAGTTTTTGCCATAAATTTAACGGATTTTTTTACAGCGTTTATCAGGGACTTCCTGAATCTCAAGTGCGATGAGAATGTGTGCATTAGTTCTTGAGGTATAGCTATTATAATCATTCAGTCATCAGAAAAATACTGCTTTGCAGCGCAACCTCTAGAGCAATTTGCACCAAAAAGCAATCAGCACCAAGCAATTTCAAGAAATAATTGTATCTAAAGTTTTACGAAAATCTGTTATTAGTTCTTGTCATAGAGCTATTGTGGAATTCGTTATTAATATAGCACATCAGCGCCAAAATCTAATCATCTCTAGTTTATATCAGGGTCTAAAAGATACTATTTTTGTGACATTCCGTGCATAAGTTCTTGAGATAGAGAGCCCACAATTTTTTGACACATACAGACTCACGGAGTAATAGAGTGACAGAGAGAGTGAGTAACATAGTTACAGAGTGACAGACAGACTCACAGACCGGCATTTTCTAAAAAACATCAAATTGTGTTCATGACCTTCTAAAATGTATAAATCCCTCGAAAACTGGAAGTCGCAATTTTTCACGAATCCAACACTTTCTGCTTGTAAAGATAGAAGAAAGCAAAAAGCATAGAATTGATAAAGATTAAAAATTAGATACATTTGCATGTTGTGCACAGTTCTGCAACTAAATTCTGTGAATAAACGGGATGAATTTGGTGGGTAAACGTTTACAAATTCTTTGTTTAAAAAAAAATTTCTTTAAATATTAAAATAAAAAAATTAATATTTTTAAAATTATTAATAACTTTTACACAATCCTTGAAAACGCCAGAGACTATACGAACCTTGCCATCTTAACCAGATTTACTTATTTAAAGTTGTCGTGTTCTACAATTTGATTGTATCACATAGTTTTCATATGCAGGTGCTATAAGGAATCGCAGTGTTGCTCTGTTGTAAGGAAGAGGCATCCCTATTCATATTTTACTATTTTCCGTTTGCGTTCTTTTACAATTTTAGTGGTGCTTTTTCATTTTTATTTCATCGTAACTTTTCAGGTAAATGTGCAAAATCTTTTACACGATTTCTCTATTTGCCTATGTTAATAATAGTTTAAATAGCAGAGAAATAAATGTGATGTTTTTAGAGAGCAATGGTAACTGACTTTTCTCCAAAGGAAAAATGGCCACCGGATTCATCTTCTTAACGTCAATAGGGGAACTGCGGACTTCTAGTTGGCCATCTGACCCATAGCTTGTGGCAATTAAAGACGAAATGTGATGCTTTACAAAAACAAATCTTTGTATATTTTCTATAATATCTGTATATTGAGATATGTTTTAAAATCATACATAATCCTATATAAGAGTGACCATTTTAACAAGAAATGAATGAATAACAAACAAAATAAACGGGCGATATTTAAAACAATTAAATAAAAAAAATACAGCATCTTCGCCAAACTTAATCTACACAAAAAATAGAAAATAAATACAGGGTGTTTATTAAGTCCCGGACCAATTTGATGTTTAATAACTAATAAAATAATAAAGATGTATTAAAATTAATAACATAAATGGTTAGATAGACTCAAAATTTTCCTGGCCTTTGTCAATGAACTTCAACGTGTGCCCCTTTCGTTGCACAGAGAATATCAAGTCGCTAGTCAATTTCACGCCAGGTAGCGGCAAGCATGTCGGCATCCACAGAGGATATTGCGGTTGTAATTAATGTCTTTTAAGTCATCAATGTTCAACACTCTCCTCCTGTAAACATTGTCCTTTACAAATCCACAAAGAAAAAAATCCAGCGGCGTTATATCAGGTGATCTGGGTGGCCAAAGAATTGGACCTCCTCGCCCAATCCATATTCCTGGAAAGTAGTCGCTTAAAGAAGTACGAACGATGGTACCCCAATAGGGTGGTGCACCATCTTGTTGCAAAAAGACATATGGCTGAAGCTCTTCTAGATGTGAAAATACGACGTTTTACAACATGTGTAAGTATTCGACTTCGTAGGATTCGACTAGACCGTCTTTTCTGTAAAAAAAGAAAGGCCCAACGACTCGGTCGTGCATTTGTCCGCACCACACATTAATCTTTAGGGAAGCCCTTTCTGCCTCACGTGGGGGTTTTCAGATCCCCATATGCGCACATTGCGGCAATTAACAATGCCAGAAAAGCGAAAGATTGCTTCGTCGGAGAACATTATGCACTTCAGAAAATCAGCATCATCTTCTATTCTCCTTAGCATATCTGTTGCAAAGGCTAGCATATCTGTTGTCTCCTTAGCATCCTTAGCATATCTGTTGTCTCCTAGGCCTATCGTCCGGTTTCAAAACTTGAACAATTTGAACTTAGTAAGCATGCAGTCTTAATTGTTTCTTAGTAATCTTGTACACCGTTGAAATTGGCATATCCAAATATCTTGCCGATGATCTCACAGATCTTCTAGGATTGTGTAAAAATTGTCTCTGACACGCCCAACATCAAAATTACTTGTCCAGGGACGTACAGAACGTTTCTTGTCTGCGGTACTTCCAGTTTCTAGAAAATTATTTTTCTAACGCAAGATGTTGCTTTTGGATGGAGGATCTTTTTGGTAAATTCTTATGCAATTTCTCTGTGCTTGCACCATCGATTTTGTTTCTATGAACCACCATAAAATCTGTGCTTTAACTTGCGATGTATGCATTCTCCTTAATATCAGCTTTAATAAAACATCACATACAAAAGTAAAATAAAACAAACAGATCCAAAGTAAACATAACATTGCAGTAGTTGCCAAAAACAAAAGAGAGAAAAATGCAATTAAGAAGCAGACGATATTTAAAAAAATACATATATTTAGACTGGAATGTAATTATCTGTAATTAATCACACGCGCAGAAGATATATACAAAAGTAAAGATATTCAAACATGAAAAGGAAAATATATGAGTTATTCCATCAATAAATGCCATAAGCTTGTTTATATCGTCATTATTTTATGAGTTATTAAACATCAAAGTGGGTCCGGGACTTTATAAACACCCTGTAGATTAATAATTAGATATATAAGCTCATGACATTTGCACTGACACAAACAATATAGAGATTAGTCTAAAGTCTAATAATTTAACAATATCCGTAATATTTTGCGATTATCTAAAATCTCATATTATCTCGCTTTATCGAGTAAATAGGATTTCATTAAAGATCAACGAAACTCATTCAGTTTCGAAATCTTTTCAATGCAAAACTTGTATTTTAACCTCTTGTGCACTCCATTACTTCATTAATAAAGCATTTCAATTAATTCTCTGGGCAATCTTGACGTATTTCATTATTTAGTGAACTTTTCTAATTTCGTCGTTATTATCCGGTGGCCCTCTCTTGAGATTGTCACAAAATGGAAACAAATTATCGATTTCCACAAAATGGAAACGAATTATCTTTAATTGTCACACCCACTGTACCATTCACACTTTGGTTTCTGCAACTCAGCTCAGTAATCTATAGGAATGCCAAATGGAAGAATTCTATAACTTTCCCGAGCAGTGTTTCCAGTCTGGGTACACCTAATTTTAATTCCAAACATATAAACGGCACCAATAATATTTTAGTAAAATTTTAATTTTACAATGACAGCTTAAATCAGGATTTTCTCAATTTCTAAAAAAGTCTTTTGTAAATTCCGGTGTCAGTCAACAATTTCTCATTTTACGAACAGAATTTGTCTCTCTGGAAAGGGTCAATGGAGGAAATCTAAAATTCTATTGGAAACACTTTTTAGTAGCAAAACTCGACGTATATAATGGCCGTAATACATCGTATTACGGCTCCGTTGTGTGTTCGTACACGATATTTAGCAGATGACATGTCTTTTTTCTTTGCACTTTTGTACTTGAATGTGTAGTTTCAATTATATTTACAAAAAACAGTTTATAAAATTGACTTAAGTTATCTTTGTATAATTTAAACATACACATTTATAGAACTTCTAGAAAAATTGTGTTTGGCAGTAAACAATCTCTAAAGCAACATACGAATGTCGTACGATATTAAGTATTATTATTTATTCAGAGAAGCATATTATAGATGTACATCTATAAATATTTACATATCTTTTCTAAACTGATATTATATAAATTACTACATTAATATCATTTTAGTACTTTTCATCAAAACTAATGCTTCATGCATTGCACTTATCAATCGAATCAAAAATGAAATTTCTATTATCATGCAGCACTGAATCATAAATTATTCGATACTTTTTGTCATTTATTTAAGTTTTAAAATTCTCTAATTTATTATTTCAATATATTAAATTCTGTAAGTACTAATATATACTTGTCTCTATCTGCCACTTAAATAAATACCGATGAAGATTTCTTTCCTTACGAAAGTGGATTTAATTCATGTTAAATTATGCAATTCAATATCCTCTGTAATTTACTTAGCATTTCCACATCACAAAAGAATACGTACTGTTGTGATATAGTGTTTAATAAGTATTTCGCTAAATAACTCATTTATAGTTAATTTATTATAAAGGGAAAATTCAAAATTCTAGATTAATAATATTTGTACCTTCCAGTTAGAATCTCTACAGTAGACGCTTCTGGATAATACGCTATTGATATAATTAGGATTGCAATAATTATCCAGAAACTTTTGTCAAAGGAAACGCTTCTAATTAATGAATTTTAATATTATCGGAAATTAAATTCTGATTGATATCGGGTGATTTAGAAATGCATTAATCAGGAATTTTTGTTGTTTTTATTTTGTTAAATAATATTTTGTGTGAATATATTACTTCAATGAATGCAAAATCTCATGAGCATTTACTTTATTTTATATACGCCAGGCTAGTCTAAATAAAATGCAGCATATGAGAAGAATATGCAAGGTATACCTTTTTAATATTGAGATAGAAGCAATTCCTAAACTTTCAGCTTTAGAAGTATATGTTTAATTTTATTTAAAAAAAGTACATAAATGTTGTTTTTGAACATATAAAAATACATCAAATATAAAAATTATTTTTTTAATATCAAATCTTAACATTTTCCGTTGTCTTGATATCATCTGATATATTTATAGAAGAATATATATATATATATATATATATATATATATATATATATATATATATATATATATATACATACATACATACATATATATATATACATATATATATATATACATATATATATATATACAGGGTGATTCCAAATTTTTTTTACAATAAAAGAGGGGTGATAGTACACATCAAGACAAACAATATTAAATAGGAGACCAAGGGTCCAAAACGTTTTCCTAAGGAAATAGCCGCCATTAAAGTTTAGGGACCAAAATTTCAAATGATTATAAAAAACGGAAAAATCGGTCGATTGATTTGCGGTTTTCACTAAAATTATTCTTTATGTCGGCATTTTCTTGAAATTAAATTATAAAGATAAATTTCAAAAAATGCCGATAGAGGGCGCTTTAGACTTTGGAGTAACGAACAACTATTTTTTGCCGGTATTTTTTGCATCTCATTAAATGTTTTCGTAAGCTTAGACTCAAACTTAAATTTTGAGCTCAAAATCTGTAGTTGGGAGTGGTTAAGTAACACAAACTGAGCTGTGTTCAAAGGGTTCAAATTTCAAATGATTATAAAAAACGGAAAAATTGGTTGATTGATTTGCGGTTTTCACTAAAACAATTCTTTATTTAGGTATTTTTGTGAAAATAAATTATAAAGATAAATTTCAAAAAATGCCGATAGAGGGCGCTTTAGACTTTGGAGTAACGAAACACTCTCTTTTGGTGTTATTTTTTGCATCTTATTAAATGCTTTCGTAAGCTTAGACTTGAACTTAAATTTTGAGCTCAAAATCTGAATAGCTGGGAGTCGTTAAGTAGACAAACTTAGCTGTGTTCAGAGGGTTCAAATTTCAAATAATTGTAAAAAACGAAAAAAAATGGTCGATTCGTTTGCAGTTTTTGCTAAAACTAATTTTTAAATCAGCAGTTTTCTTGATCAATCAATGTTTTCTTGAAAATAATTTTTAAAGATAAATTTCAAAAAATGCCGATAGAGGGCGCCTTAGACTTTGGAGTAGCGTACAACTATTTTTAACTGTTATTTTTTTAATCTCATTAAATGCTTTCAAATGCATAGACTTAAATTTTGGGCTGAAATTCTGAATCGTTGGGAGTGTTTAAGTAGCGAAAAATTGAATTGTGTTCGAGGAGGAATGAGGGTTAAATTTCAACTCCTGAACACACTTCGGTTTGCGCTTCTTAACTCCTCATAACGATTCAGGATTTGAGCTCAAAATTTAAGTTTAAATCTAAGCTTCCGAGAACATTTAAAATGCTTTTGCAAGCATTTAATTAGAACCAAAAAATAATGTTCAAAATGAATTATTGGTTACTCTGAAGTTTAAGGCGCCCCCTGACGGAATTTTTTGAGATTTATCTTTAAAAATTATTTTCAAGAAGATACTGACTTACGGAATAGTTTTATTTTAAACCGCAAACGAATCGACCAATTTTTCCATTTTCTATAATTACTTTAAATTTGAACCTCCCCCTCCCCCTTGAACACAGTTCAGTTTGTGCTACTTAACCACTCCCTATTATTTAGATTTTGAGCTCAAAATTTAAGTTTAAGTCTAAGCTTCCGAAATCATTTAAAGAGATGCAAACAATTCGGCAAAAGATAGTTGTGCGTTACTCCAAAGTCTAAAGCGCCCTCTATCGGCATTTTTTGAAATTTATCTTTATAATTTATTTTCACGAAAATACCTAAATAAAGAGTAGTTTTAGTGAAAACCGCAAATCAATCGACCAATTTTTCCGTTTTTTTTTTAAATCATTTGAAATTTGAACCATCTGAACACAGCTCAGTTTGTGTTACTTAACCACTCCCAAGTACAGATTTTGAGTTCAAAATTTAAGTTTGAGTGTAAACTTACGAAAACATTTAATGAGATGCAAAACATACCGGCAAAAAATAGTTGTTCGTTACTCCAAAGTCTAAAGCGCCCTCTATCGGCATTTTTTGAAATTTATCTTTACAATTTAATTTCAAGAAAATGCCGACATAAAGAATAATTTTAGTGAAAATCGCAAATCAATCGACCGATTTTTCCGTTTTTTATGTTTATTTGAAATTTCGGTCCCTAAACTTTAATGGCGGCTATCTCCTTAGGAAAACGTTTTGGACCCTTGGTCGCCTATTTAATATTGTTTGTCTTGATGTGTACTATAACCCCTCTTTTATTGTAAAAAAAATTTGGAATCACCCTGTATATATATATATATATATATATATATATATATATATACATATATACATATATATATAAGCTCTTACGTGTGATTAAAGTAATTCTTTTCAATATCCGTGAAAATTAGTGTGGGATCACAAATCATTCTTTAGAAAAAATAGCACACTCTTAATTTTTTTGTGCAAAATTGTAGAGAATCTACGGGTAATCCATCATATCTTATGTCTTATGTAAAATAAATTTGATTGGAAAAAGAGAGATTCTGTTAAGTAACAGAGAGGTTTCTTGGTAAATTTACAACAGATTCTGTAAATTAGCATCTTTAAAAATACACAAGACACTGTACAATTACTTTTAATTATAATTATTTAATTTAGTTTAGTTTTCAAAATTAGTGATTCACTCAATCTTCCATGAATTTGAAATTTTCCAGAAAATTTCAACTGCTGTATCTTTTAAATGTTACATTTTTCTTATAGCCATCTTGAGGTTTGAACCGTAGACCTCTTAACATAAGAAGAACACCTTATAACCAAGCGAGGAACCACTAATATTAGTGCGAACGATATAAGTGTTTTTAAGGTTTAACGGGTACAGATCTATTAAATCGAGCCCTATAGCTAAATGATTGTTGATAAAAAACCCATTGACTCTAAGGAGCGGAATTTTCCTTTTCTAAATTATTCTAAGTTAAAGAAAAAAAAACAATTTTTAAACTAAATTTTCTTATTTGATATTTCTAATATAATTTTAAAAGAATTTGAAAAGTGTTTATTTTAAATTACAAGTTTAAAAAAATAAAAATATCTTTAAATAAAAACATGGAAATTCCTACAGGGAATTGATATAATACAAGGGAAATGTGTGCAAAATTATGACCGAGAAAATAAATTAAATGCATTTAACCGAGAACTAGTATAAGTTTACAGAGAGACTTGCTTTTTCCCCGTGTTTTTAGAGAATTTCTTAAAAGTGTATGTTTTGTAAAATAGATATTTTAAACTTTATTCATAAAAAAAAAAATTTTACATATGTTGAAGAGCATAAGCTTATGATTTTGTGAAAAAAAATATTAAAAACATACAGATCTTTAAAAAAGAAATTTGTTAACTAACTGCAAATATATACAATACAAAGCTAAAAAAGCACCAGTTAAACTCAGTAACTTTTTAGAAAAAGTGTTCATGCGTCGTCATTTACAATCCTCTATCAAATAAGAAATTATGTAACATTATGTATTTTATAAGGCACAATATTTTCAAGAATCTACAGATGGTTGTTTTATTTGTTTTTTAAATGGCTGCTTCTGAAAACTTGTGATTAATTGGCTCAGCAATTTTCGATACTAAAGACTGTTGCTTAAGCTGTAAACATAAGTCATTTCTCAAATGTTAAATTTTAAAAGTTTTTATAAAAAAAATGATTTAATAAAAGAATAAAAGCTCCATGTCATTTACTTATATTTTGATTTATCATTTTACAATATTTTCACCACATATTACTTTTAGATAAAGGGGAGTGGTAGAAAATTTTAAATAATATTTTTATATCTCAGCAGCCGTTTTAGATAGAAGCTTGAAATGCCAAAAAATAATGAAGTACATGCTTTAGAGATTTCAGACACACCCCCTGAAGATTTATCAAAAAGTTTAGAACCTTTCACCATATCTCGGCAATTTTTTAACTTTCTTCAGAAATCCTCATGTGATATGCCATCAGAAAATACTTGAACCTTTCTTTCATATAATGAACCTATCTCTCACCCATCGATACAATTTCTCTCTTCTCCAGGGAGGCTATTTTCTAATTCCCCTCCTAATAAACTGTAGCACGATTTGACCTCTTTTTAAAACTTGCACCAGTATGAAACTACCTTGGGGTATTTGATTGGTGCGGCCTATTTTGACAGTTATGTCCCTAAATCACCTCTACAGAAAGGCAGACATTGATTTTTTTCATGTGACATATCGTTTGAGGTTCTTTTTTGTCCTGTGGATTAATAAGCAATCACTTTTGCCCTACTTAATTTATTTTTTTCACTACCAGAGGGATTTTTAAATTTTTAATTTGTTCATTACTACGCTACACAATTTTTCTAATATTATGAAAAATAAATTATATAAAAAAACTCAACAATTAGGAGATTTATTCCAATTTTCACATAGTGGACGGGAACTTGTTTAAGACAATATCGAGATAAAGTAACAAAATGATACAAACTTAAGGTTCGTTTGTGCATATATCATCACGGGCTCGAGCAATACCAGGCGGGTCTGCTTGTATACATACATTTATGCATACATGATGCACATATATTTGATGTCTTTAACCATTACGCAATGTATGATAAATCATTTTAAATTATTAATCTAAAATTTATTTATTTAATATATTCTGGAAGCATTTCTTTTCACTATAAAAGCAAAATATTTTGAAAAGAAAATTCCTCATGGAATATTCCAAAGATTTACGTTTATAAATAGGATATAAAATGAAATGTTTTGTGTATTTAAATAAAAAGAAAACAGGAAATATAAATTTTATTCTATTTGTCCTTTCTTTGCTATTTTTAAGCTTTTTCTTATTTCATGTCTTCATTATAGGATTTAAAAACTAAGTCTGAATCAAAAATAGGCAGATATACATTTTGGATCAATATAGTTTTAAGAAATAGTAAAAGAAGCAACTGATTCAAATATTATATTATTTTTATAAACGCATTTTTTTTTTCATTTTTCAGTAACGATATATAACAAATTTTGTATGTGTTTCTATTTTGATTTTGGTATTAGAATATTGAAAACGCGATATTGCTATTGTTCTATTCCTGTGATTAAACATACAGTGTGATTTCTATGACATCTCCCTTATTGAGCATTTTAACGAGACGGAAATTCAGTTAAGTCAATGGTTAGAAAATATCTCATTCCTATAAAGTGTAAAACATAAAAAAGTTATTATTTTTTTTAGATTTTTTTAAATCACAAGATTTTAAGAAATACATCTTTTACATATAAATATTTGAATAAACAATTTTATTTTACTTGAGAGGGGTAACGAAAAATTAAAAACAAATATTATTGAAATGTTTCGATTCCAATCTAATAAGAACCATCTCCAATTCATTCATTCTCCATCATCCAGACGGTTCTTATAAGATGGAATCGAAGCATTTCAATAAGATTTCTCTTTATTTTTTCGTTATATCTCTCAAGCAGGGCTCCCAAATGGTCCACCAATTGAAATTTTTCTTTTAGATTTTTCTTCCAAACTACCAAGACATCAACTTTGGAAGTTGATTCTAGCTCAAATATTATAGAAACATATCATAAATTTTTTTGTGAAAAAACACTGATGTTCAGTTCGCAGACCATTTGGGAGCCCTGCACAAGTAAAATAAAATTGTTTATTCAAATGTTTTTATAATATGATTAATAAAAATAAATTTCATATGGAGTGAGGGACATTGGCTTATAATCTTAATCAAGTATCGGAAATTGTTATTTATCATTTGCAAAAGACTTTTACAAATATACAAAATTAAAAATTACACGTGTAATATTTTTTATTTATTTATTTATTTTTAAAACTGCGTATCTGCTATCATCTATCATCATTTATCAAATTTTGAGAGTTTTTTATTTTCTTTTTAAATTTTCAAATGTAGCTCTTCTTAAAATCTCGAGTGTTTCTTATATACTAGACAGAAATTTCAAGAATCTGTAAATAGTTGTTTAATTTGCTTTTTAAGCAGCCATTTTTGAAATGTTATGATTAATCGGAGTGTGATTTTCTATAGAAAATCCTACATGATTTGCAATCTGAACATACATCAATTTTAAAACATTACTTTAAAAATGTAACATAAAAAGCTGTTTTAAGGAAGAAGACAAAAACTTCATATCAAAGTTATTGATATTCATGTTTATACTTTTTTTTTTTTTAATAGATTATTTTAAAAGACTTATAAAATACTGAAATCTATAAAATTGTGCCTATTACATTTACAAGTTTAATGATATCCTTATTTTATTATATATCAAAAGGTATTAAACAACATAAAAAACGAAACTTTTCATATTATTAGTCTTTATTTTTTACTGAAAGCCTTTTGAAGAGTTAAATATTTAACACTATTTCTACCAAGACGTGTTAAAAGAGAGTATTAGGATTTTAACTTGGAATTAATCTTTCAGTTTAATCATTTCTCAACAATAATTTTTTGAACTTTGTACAATAGATGTTATTATATCATTTACCTACAGCTCATTCTGAATATAAAAATTTGCATATGATGTACCTATTTCTACATAGTGTGACTTTTGACTCTTTAAAAATTTCATAATTTCTAATGTCTAGGATTTCATAATTTCTACTTTTAAGCAATTTCCCACGTAAATATCAACATAGTTTTACAACATCAAATGAATTATAATTAGATTAGAGAATCATGCTTTCATTTGTAACGAAAAGTACACGAGTTTCTGCATAACTCTGATATTCGCGTGATTTGGACAATGTTGCATTTTAGTGTAGATCATTGGAGCGACTAGTCCTCAAAATTGAAAAAGTGTTTTATACTCATATTCTGGTAGTGAGTTCAATACACATCAATTTTGTCTTCATTCGTGTAAAAACTCAGATAATGAATAAAGCAAAATGTTTTATTACAATGAAGTTTTTATAATAATTACTCTTGATTTGATGTTTCAAAAATTGAATAATTGCACATGGGACAGAATATGTGTTAGTAAAATTAAAATATTTGATTTTCTATATATTTTTTATAGTTAACAAAATTTATACTTGTTAAGATTTATGACATAAGATTATTACAACTTTATTAATACTTGTATAAGTGTGTATCAACATTCTAAAAACATATTATTTTGTCTCAATATCTTTTTTCTGTAAAATTTTTGCTTAATGAAAAAAGAAAAAAACTATATAAAAATAACATGAAATTTTATAATAATTTTTAGTAAAGAGTCTGGTAAATAACCTATTATCAGCTGTTCAATTTCATTCAACTCATTCGAGTCTATAGGTGCTAACAGAAGTACACATAAAAACAGTACATTATTGGATGGAATAAAATTAGGCTTCCGTTATAAAATATTGATACTAAAGTATAAAAAAGAAGATCAAATGCTTCTTCTTTTCAGAGAACAATAGGGTTCGAAAACATATTTGTTATGACTTTTTTGTAGCAACTCTTTTTTTTATAAACTAATTTTGAAATTAATAAAAATAACATGAAATTTTGCTATCATTAAGAATTAAAGAATCTGATAAATAACATATTACCATTTGTTATATTTGTAAAACCCATTTATGACGGCAGGTGCTGAAGGATATACACATAAAACAGTACTTTATTAGATTGAGTGAAATTTGATTTCCGGTATATTATAGCTTTGTTTCACAAATAAATATAAAATTCCATGCTTCTTATTTTCAAAAAAAAAAAAAAAAAAAAAAAAAAAATCATTTGAAAAACTTATTTGTTGTGTGTTTATTGTAGGAACTCTTTTTTTTTTATAAACTAAGTCAGTAATTAACTAATTTTCTGTTTATGAATAGCAGACTATCCCTTTCTTCTGAAATATTTCGAAATAATACGCGTTCATATTATTTCTTATTGTTATTTTTCTATTAAACGAAAACATATATAATATTTAAGTACGAAATTTTACTGTTACCAGTTTACTTATTTATTTATTTATTTTTGTCATATAACTCTATTTTTGAAACAAAATGAAAATTTAGAATTACAATTATGTTATATAATAATGTTTAACATTTAGATTCCAAAAGAGGTAAAACATGTTTTAGTATTACCATGAAAGTGCGAAAGGTTGCATGACACTGCGGCTCCTGGCTATGCGCATTTAGTTATGATGAATAGGACTCATCTTAAAGATTGACAAGTAAAGGAAGATAAGGATTTCTCCTACCTCTTTTGTGTAAAGGATTAAAAAAAGGGGTGAAATGTATAAGTTATCCAAGGAAAAATCCTAACTACATTTTGCTACTTTATCTTACTATTTGGCGACATTTTCTTTAAAGAGGTGTGAAGAATTTTCCAATAAAACAAAAATCACTCGAAGAAATTAATATATTTTGTAAACATCTAAATATTAAAAGTTTTACATGCAATTATTAAACATGCAATTAAACAGAAAAAGTTTTCTTTTTTTTTTCTTTGTGAAAACTAAAACTTTAAACTTTAATGTATTTCATCAATGCATAAAAACGAAATTGTAAAAAGACTATTATGCATGAGAAAACGAATTTATTGCAAACAAACAAATAATAATAAAAATTATTATTATGATATTGGAATATGTGTCACGATGCTAAAAAAATCCACTTTTTTTAAGCAGTTTATTCTTTACAAAATGGAGCGCGATTCGTATCTCTTCAATGAAAATTTTCAAAATAATTGCTATAAACTAGTTCCAACTCAATCTGAGTATAAATTTAGAAATGCACATTTAACATCACTCATTAAGCTTTAAGAGGATTTAAATAATTTTCGTACAATCCAATATCTTATTGTTTAAAACAAAATTGTACTTGTCAAGTACTTTTATTTTAGAAAAATTTTCCCTCATGAAAAAAGAATATGTATATATATATATATTAACTTTAAAAAGTACCAGTTAAATAAAGATGAGGAACTACATTTAGTCTGGGATTTCTACATAATTTTTAATGGAATGAAATTACCCACAATGTTAACGATAAAATTGGCAAGATCAAGAGTAAAATTAAAAGAAATGGTGTATAAATTAGAGTTTTTTCTTTTATTTTAGAACTTCTGAAAATTTCATATTATACTTTTAAATACAAAATTGCAAATAAAGATAAATTATTTTGTTGTAAATCACAAATATCTGTGTAGATTATAATGAAATCTGAAAATTTTAATATCTCGGAGAAAATCTCTGCGTAAGTTTCGTGGAATATGTTATTTACAGGGATTTTTTTTTTTTTTAGAATTTTAACTCTAATATATGTTTGAAAAGTTTTAAAAATAAAAAGGTTTAAATCATAAAAAATACTAAAATCTTTTTAATATTTTAGTGATTTTTTTCTTATTTGATCTAAAAACAAAATCGCTAAATTTTCTTACATTTATGAAGTATAACGTTCATTCGTAAATGCATTTAATAATCACGATATTCTGAAAAATCCAATGACCTCCCAGGATATACCATGAAATTTAGAGACAAATAAATTAAATATTTCCAGTCAAAATATGTGTAATTATATTTTTCAATTTTTATTGACTGTGTCATTCAGTGGACAAAGAATATTTTTAATTCTGGAAATACTTTTATAGCTTAAGAATTTTTTTTCTTTTTTTACATGATTGATACTGAATTTTTCAATAGAGAACCTATAATTTTGTGATAGCAATATTAATTTCAGGTTTAGTAAATATATTTTCAAAAATATAAAAAAATATCCGATATTTTTGGTACATATTTGATAGTTTAAAAGTAGTAAACGTATTAAACATTACAAATATTTTCAGACCTAATTTAAATTAGAAACCAAAAAATAAATAAATAAATTTAGCATGAAAACTTAACAAAGCGATCTTCTAAACAACTTTTTTTTTTCTTTTACTTATGTAAGAAAATTAGTTGACAACTGTCACAATTTGCTTTAAAAAAAATTAGGATTTAGTATGAAGTTTTAAGAAAATGTTACGTTTTATGCATTAAAATTTGAAATACAAATTGAAAAACAAAAAAAATGTAAGCGTGTTTTTTTTTTTTTTCATTTTTTAATTTGTTGTGCAATTTTAATTGAACAAAACCAAAACCAGTAAAGATTATTTCCAATGAATATTTAAATAACTTATCTAATTAGACAGTTCATCTTTCAATACCTTTTCTAAGTAAATATTGCATCCTCACATTATTATTGATTCTACATTTAAGAATTCAGCTTTAGAAGTAAAACGTAACTTTTTTTTGTTGGTTGGGGGGAGGGACCATTTCCGTAGCAAAAGCTTTTTATCTACAGAATGACACAATTAATAATGATTTTAAAAAATTTACATTTGTTTTGATTAAAAATATATAAAGTATTAGACAGAATATTTTGAATATAAATTAAATTATATCAAAAATATCAAACTTCTTGATATTTTGAAAATAAAAGTTGGATATACATCATGGTATATATTATGGTAAATATATATATGCATATGTATATATATACATACATGTGCATATGCTATATATATGTATATATATATAGCATATATATATATATATATATATATATATATACCGAACCCTGTTAGATCGGTCATTGAAAGATAAACTGTCTAATTCAGGACAGTCCAATGCGGCGCCCGAGGAGGCCATTGCGCCCTCTGAAATTTTTTTGGCACCCTTTTTTAAGTTTCCTATTGCTAACACTTTAAGAATAAAATTCCAAATTAAAGGAAGCTTTATTAAAAATCTTTGTTATTTGCTTGAGAGATATCTTCAAATTCTCTATGAGTTTGTGTTATGCCTCAAAAACGAAAAATGACTTTAAAAAATTGATCCGGTGTAAATCTTTCTTCATTAATTTACAGTTATTTAAAAAAAAATGTCAAGGAAATGATGGCGATGGAAAATGGGAAAATTTAGCTACTCTGCTGATGTTGTTACTCTGGCCCATTTCTATACTACAATACGAAATAAAGGATGCCATTTTCTCTTACAAATTACTTTCACTTACTATGTACACGCAAAGTTACATCCAAATCGATTCATAAATCCGCATGTTATAACGTGACAAAAATCAGATCGTTTCAAAATGAGGCATACTAGAAATTCAAAGTGCTATAACTCAGTCATTTCTTAAGATGTAGACGAAAAAAAAGTGTTTTGGAATCGTTGTTTTAAGTTCTAACACGTAAAAGAAAAATATTTTTCAACTTGTAATCTTCTCGCATTTAATTTTAAATTTTATTGTTTTAAAAAAATTTAAATGGCCGCCATTTTGAAACAAGACGGCGTATGATGCTGGCCAACGAACTCGGTCGAAACATTTGTATGTACTATGTACATACCTCCCCCCCACACACACACCTTTATTTTTCTTACACTTTCACAAAAAATTGAACATCATTTTCAATAGCTTAGAATGCAATTTGTCAATTTCTAAGTTGGTAGAGTTTATTTTTAGAATTGGGCAATCTACATGCAATTATTCCATCTTATTTCATAGTTTTGTTTGCATGGCGTTATTACCCCAGGGTACCTTCTATATATATATATATGTGTGTGTGTGTGTGTGTGTGTGTCAACATTTGAACGGAGGGTGGTTTTGGGGTCTGGGGGTCATGATCGGAGAAAATATACCAAAATTTAAAATATAATATTTTAATAAATATTTCATATTAATTTAATGAAGTATTAATGTGTTAATCAAATTAATATTTCAATAAGGTGATTGAATTATATGTTTTGTACACATAAATCTAGAAAGAGAATTAAAAAAAAAATTTAAATTACTACACATGTTACGCAAAGAAATTGGAGCATTAATGTTAAATGTATGGGAGCGTTCTTTTTCAAATTTCTCTCTTGCATTTTAATAATTTTAAATGTTACTTCTACTTTCAGTTTTGTGTGTAAGGTTTCGAGATGCAAGATTTTTTTTTTTAAGTTTCATGTATATATGTATATTGTATCAAACTACAAACAAAATCTTCATTTGATGCCCCCTTCACCTTTTGTTTTGGCACTCGAATACTTGCCCCCTCTGCCCTTCCCTAGTTTCGGACCAATCATTGTGTATATTTGTTTCATAACTGATAATAACATAGGCATAATTTTACCTAGTCTGATTTTTTTTTTTTTTTGTTAAAAAAATATTCGGGTGTTAAAGTCGGGTGTATTGTGAGTCGAATTCTTAGCTTTTAGTACGACTCATAACAGAAACTGGTTGGATGTTTTTCCTTTTTTGTTAAGCTATACACCCCTGAAGAAGTAGTTTAATAGAAAAGCCTTCTACTGTCTTTTTATCCATTTATCTTTCATTATTTTAGTAATCTGCCTTCTATTTCACTTCAAACTTCAACTGTTTTCAATAAGATGATTGTAAAAATACCGATTTCATTGGTTTATTTAATGGTATTGTCTGAATAACTTTGGATGTATTTGTAAAAGTATTTATATATTAACGTTAGTTGTATTTTTAAAAAAGCCCCCCACCCACAGACACACACACTCTTTTTTTTTCTTTTGAGAATCTAATTGCTCTATTTATATAAATATTTATTTATTTGCTTATTTTTTAATTTAATAATCCCAACTCATAAAATATTATTAATTATTGGTACACAATTTTTTTCTTTCTTACTATACATAGAGAAAAACAGTGCATCATGTCTAACTTTTATTTATTCAAAAAACGACTAAATGACTCAAATAAATTTTAATAAATTTTTTTAGGATAAATCACGACAATGCAGGCTATTGATTATTTTGGAGTTTAAAACTTTATATATATATATGATAAATATTACCATATAATGCTGACAATTGTATTTAAAAAATGTCTATGAATAAAATTTAAATTTTCAATGTAGTTTAAATTATCATCAACAAATATGTCTACTATGGTCAATAAAATGCGCAAAATAAGCACATGAAAAGTACCTATAAATTTAAAACATACACATATATAATGAATACCTGATCAATTCAAAGTAAGACCCTCATCCTGTTAATTTCGAAATTTCAGTTCATTCGGAACTGCGAAAGAAAAGAAAAAAAAATCAGTCCTATAGTATTATAAGAACACATAAATACTTTATCCAGAAAATATATTTTACTTTTAACTTCTCCTACCCTAAAAGAGTATAAAATGTTTACTGTATACAGGGTAAAAAAGAAGAAAAAAAAATGGAATTACACTTGGTAGACAAATCAAGAATTTGGTACAAAAAGCATACTGCACACAATAAATATATGTATAATGAATATTATTTACAATGTACTGCGAAAAAAAGAAAAATTAAATTAAAATAAAATAAAAAGCCTTAAAGCTTTAAGTAAAAATTCACTTTCATCTGACATCACATTTTCATTAAAAAAAAAAAAAAAAAAAAAAAAAAAAAAAAAACCGCAGAATAAAGATTAAAAGAATAAAGATTAAAGAACCGATTTTCGCAACACAACGCATTGGCCAAAATATCGACGAATGGGGGGGGGGGGGTACAGTCTATTATAACTAAAGCTGTAATAAGTTTATTAAAAAAATATTAATATGTGAGATTTAAACAAAAACATTATGATTTGACATTTAATTTTTATTTCTTTTAAAGGGCAAATCATAAGTCCAGCCTAACTCTATTTTAATGGTGGTGAAGGGATCTCAAGATTGAGTTGTTATAACAGAGTTCTAGGTTTGTCTAACAATGTAAACAAGCAATTTCGAAAAATTGAGATAATTCTTTAAAATTTCATGCGGAAGGAAATATGTAAAGATCAATTACATTATGAGAAGAATTTTTTATAAAGATTTTACATTTCTAATTTAACAAAAGTAAAAAAAAAAAAATATAAATAAATAAAATAAATAAATAAAAATAATGTCAAATTTTACATTTATATAAAAAATAATAATTTTAATATGAATAATTTTAAAGCAAAAAATAATAACAATTTCAATGCATAAATAGTAATATTAAATAAGATACATTTTAAACAAAGATTTGGTTAATGCTTTACTTTTCTAGAAAAATGAAAAATGTTATTCGACTATTAGAACATGAAAGGTAACATCTCCACATTTTACGCTATGAAATGATCGAACAAAAATATTTTACCCAGAGATAAATAAAATTTGCAAAATAATTAAATCATTAAAATTAAAAATTGAACTCAATAATAATCTTAATATTTATGAATATAACATCATTTGCGATATTATTAAATTATGATACACTACAACATACAAAAAGAAAAAAAATCAATTAATTATGAATATTACAATGATTTATTTAAAAATTGCTATCCTATGAGATAACTTACATGATCTATATACATATTTTTTTCATTGACTATATATGTGAAATCAGCGATTGTTAAATTGTACACATAAGGCCACAGCTGTTCTGTTCGTCGTTTAAAAATTTGTTTTGTTACCAATATCTTGCAATGTAAGTCTCTATATACATTGGTACCTTCTGAAGGTTTATCTACACCATTTTTTAAACGTCTGATTCTTTGCTGGAATCTATTATGCATAATTTGTAGCTTGGTTAAAAAATTTTTAATCGAAGAATGCATTTCTTTGATATCATTTTTATTTAACATTGAATGATAACTCTCTATATGATTTGTGGTTCGGGGACCGTCGTTTTTAAAGTGATTCCAGAGAGTTAAGAGGTAATGTTCTCCTGAAACCCACGTATAATAAAAGTATTCTGCAAAAGATAGTACAGATTGTTTTTATTCAATGTTGAGTTTTTCTGATAGTGCATACGCTTCTGGTTCCAATATAAACTTCCACGTGAAATGTACTAATTCTACAGGCAGCAAACTTATACTTTTAACTCGCCTGAACAACATGCATATAGGGTCGTTTGCATCTGTCAGATGTGTTCGTATTCCAGTCATATGCCTGACGAGGGCTTGACCAAAATGGAAAATGCATCCTCTGATTTTGATATAAGGGGAAAGTTCCGAAACAGTTTATAATCACAGCAGCTTCAAAGTCACATAAAAACATGGGCACATTTCCGATATTTTTAAATTTTTCTTCCAGTTTTTTTTTTTTATGATGTCGTTTTTTATGATGTCGGGGTAATTTGGAGCAGTGCGCCCTTTCATTAAGGCTACGACGCATGGTATCGCTTCATTTTTAAATTTTCCATATCCCAATATTGAATATACCTGGGAAAAACCAGGTGGACAAATCTTGAAAGTTCCATCCGCAATCCATACGCTGGATTCATGTAAAATGTTCAAATCTTCATCACTTCCAAATACAAGAAGATCAGGTGAAGAAAATAACAGCCATATTTCATTAAAAAATCCGTTGTCTGCTTGGGCATTTCGGCCTCTCAGTGTATTTTATATTCATCCGGTAAGTTATTGAGATCTATAATGGAAACTGTTCTTACCTCTGAGCATCTGTAAAATGTTCTACAATTTTTTTTATATGAAGGAAGATTGTTTTCTATTTCTGTCCGCTCTGAATCATCAAAATAAGTCACTTTTGCACACATTGACGTAAATGCTTCCAAGGATCTTTTCGTGCCTTTTTTAAGATCAACTTTAGTTTGCTGGACAAGTTCTTCTGCTTCTATTCTCGAATCTGTATATGGTACACAAAGTGCATTACGGCCAATATCAGGATCATTTAAGATGACCTCGCCATTTTCTGAATGAAGAAGGTGCAAAGAGCATTGTTCACCAGGCAATTTCTCCTTTTCACGAATTCTTCGACACTCTACTCAACGCCAATATGGTCTTAATCATTTCCTCTTTTCTTGGGTGGTTTATAACGCATAAATAAGTAAGATGCTTTAGAGTAACATTTTGATCGATATCTGATCCATTGATTAAAATATTTACTTATCACATATTCCTGTTTACCGAAATTCATATTTGACGATGCACTATTTTAAGTTTTACGCTATCCCAATGTACTGTTTTCTCGACTATTGCATATGAGCCCTTTGACGATGCACTTGCAAAGAAGCCGGAGATTTCTTTGCCAAAAAAGTTGAAAATCGCCAAGAAAAGGTTACCAAATTATCCTTTTTCTGAAGAAACAAAATATAAAAAAAAGTTCTCTAAAAAATGTAGGAGTACAGTTCCCCAGGCCAGCTTAAGAAGGGATTAGGGGACATGACAATGCTTGTCAATAAACAATGGGGAGCCGGAGTGACCATCTCCCGTGCGAAACGTGCATGACTTTTCTAATGAATCTTCTTTTTCTTCCTCAGAAACAAAGAAGAAGAAAAAACAAGTTGAATGTATATTCTGCCGTTGCAGAATTCAATTTCGCCTCCAATTAAAAGTTTAAAAAAAAAATCGATAGTGGTTTTTTATAAGGGCGACCACGTTTAGAATGCAATGAACTAACTTCATTTTTCTTGTGTTTATCAATATAATAGCAAACAGAACGGCGTGAAATACCCAATTGATTACCAATTTCTCTCTAAGACATTAGAATTGCGGAATAATAAAGAGATACCATTTGACGTGCTACTTCTTCATTGACTAGATTCATCAAAAACGGATTTTTCTTTAGTTAAAATGTTTTTTTATAGAATCTGAGAAAAAGGAAATGCATTTTAACAATAAAACGAGTGGAATCCCGTCGAATTCAACGAATAAAATGTTTAAAAGATCCGATCGATTTGATTTTTAAAAAAAGCAAAAGTAATTACATTATTGAATCAATATATAACAAATATATTTCCAAACTTAATGTCAAGTTTTCCAGTTGCAATTTGCATGCAAATATTTGCACATTTTCAGTTAAAATTGTAATCTGAGTGCCGGCGAAATTCAGAAATTGTATTTTATATGCACTCACAGAAAAATAGTTTTATTGAAAAAAGACTAATTTCATTTTTACTATGACATTATTTTCACTAACTGAAGTCATCTGAAAGTAAAATCTCAATCTCAGTATCTATAATGAAAAGAAATATTGAAATGTAATATCGTTATGAGAAAAAATGCGATGTTTTAAATAGTGACGTCAATTTCTCTTGAAATGTTTTTTTAAAAGTTACTGTTATTAGTAATATGAAAACGGCATCCGTAATAATATTGTAATTCCCATTTTTCTGGTTGCTGAATGACATCATTTTCCTCATTTGAAATTTTTCTTATTTTGCTTTAGACATTAATTTTTATCATAAATTATTTTCTGTTATTTTATTTACATTATTAATATTATTTCTCAGTAAATATATTTTTTTTATCTCAATTAGTGCATACGCACTTAATTTTACTGTGGTTAAATTTTGCGAAAACAATTAACTTTTTTCTTTTAAATGCGAGGACATGTTCACTGATGAAATAAAGCTTCTGACTGGTAAAAAGTGATAATAGAAAATAATTTACTATAATAATACTTAAATATAACTAAAATACTTAAATACTTATATACTTAAATACTTATATAATAAAACTTAATCATTGAACCCTGTAAACGGATCAGTGGCATGCTTTATTATATAAAAAATCCATATCCAAAATTCAGAGCAAATCGGAAAATTCATTATAAAAATCCATTTATATAATTTAAGAGGAGTTATCCACCTCTTTTATATACTTAACCATTAAACTTCTAAAACTATTCAGAGATTTGAACGAAATCTGACAATTCTGCATGAAAAAACCATTTATATAAATTAAGGGGAGGGGCATTAAAACCCTCATTTCCCTTGTTTATATTTATCCAACGAATACTTAATACCAATCACGGAAGCGCTTCATCAGAATTATCCTATGTGTAAATTTTCAAAAAAACTAATATTTTTGCATGAAAAACCCATTAAGGGGAGGGGCATGAGCTCCCCGTTGCCCCTCTTATACATATCGAATGAACTCCAAAAACTAATCAGGGAAGCGCCTTATAAGGATATACCTATATACAAAATTTCAAGTGGATGGGATATTTTTATCATGAGTTATCGCGTTACGCACGTACGAACGTACGAACGTACGAACATACATACAGAACGGGCGGGCACATAAGCTCTCAGGCTATGATAGCGTGTGAGCTAAAAAGGCTTGTTTACATACTTGCAATTTACATTACCTACGCATCTCCGAAAGATTAATTATTAAACCACGTTTCAATCATTTTGGGGTGCACTGTTTCAGTTTATAAGCACATCAAATGTTATTTTGCTTTATTAATTAATATACAGTTGATATTCTCGATATTTCGAAAAATGTATGTCGTTTAATGTGGCAATATTAGGTTTTAAAAATGTATTTTATTATCATCTACAAGTATATTGGACTTAAGTTAGTCTGTTAACCCCCTGACTGCCCGGCAAAAGGGTAAATTGTAATGTTGTTTTCTCTGTAATTTATTAAAAATATTAAAAAAAGATTTTTTTCCAACCTGATATAAAATATGTTATTATGTATAGGTGTATAATCTTTGAGAGTATTAATCCTAACTTAATTTTTTAAAACTGGGTTTTTAATTAAAATATTGCTTATGCTGCAGTGAAACCTGCAGGTTAGTGTGCGAAAAAATCAGCCAGCAGCAATCAGGAGGTTAAAGTCCACTAACTGACAAACCCGGAAGTACTGACATTAAATATATCTAAAATCACACTGAGAAAAACAATACTATATTCACTTAGAATGTGTTGGTAGTAATTTTCTAAAGTCCTTAATTAGATATTTAGATTTCCGATCTATGCGAATAGGTTAATCAACTACGCTGAATAGACGAAATAATCTAGAGTTTCCAGTCCCTTCTTTCTGATGAAAGGAAATCGAATCGTTTCACTAGCAAGAAGTTATAGTTTGATATCTGGATTGGCATCATGAACTAGTATTACGTATTGTTAAAAAAGCTAACTTCCTGCGTTCGCATCTATTTGTAGAGAATTTTAAATACGTTTAACCTGGATAATATAGGTAAACGCTTTTGGATTCCAGTAGGTGACTCTAGTATGACATAATATTATTTTTTCTAGAGCCACAAATAAGATTTTAGATGCGAGGGCCATATTTTTTTTTTCTCAGTATAGTTTCAAATTCAGATTTTTATTTTTCTTGGAGGATTTAGTTTAAGGAGCTGTATCACCTTCGACATTGTTTAAGATCGAGTTGATATCTTATTTTTAAAAGAACATGTACACTAACGATATTAATGTGTTCTCGATAGTTTTGCCTTCTTTTGAAGATTAAGTGACGAGATTAAATGACGCAAAGTAAAAACTACTGAGAGACATTTTCGAAAGATGCGTTCAGCAAAAACAAACATTTTTAAAGTGATGACCATTCAGAAATGCTTATTTAAATCTGGAATATATTTTGGATCTGAGATTTATTAATATAGTAGAACGACTTTTGCATTTGTATGGTGCACGAAGTTTATTATATTATAAATATACAGGGTGTATCTAAACTACCGGGCAAAACTTTAAGGGGTGATAGAACACATCAAGACAAATAATATTAAACGGTAAACTAAGGGTCCCAAACGTCTTCCGAAGGAGATAGGCGCCATCAATGTTTAGGGTCCAAAATTTGAAATGTTTATAAAAAACGGAAAAACTGGTCGATTCGTTTGCGCTTTTCATGAAAACTATTCTTTATGTCAATATTGTCTTGAAAATAAATTTAAAAGATAAATTTCAAAAAATGCCGATAGCGGGCGCTTTAGACTTTGGGGTAACGAACAACTATTTTTTACCGTTATTTTTCGCATCTCATTAATTTTTTTTAGAAGTTTAGACATAAACTTAAATTTTGAGCTCAAAATCTGTGGTTAAGTAACGCAAACTGAACTGTGTTCAATGGGAGTGGGTAGGTTCAAATTTCAAATGATTATAAAAATCAGAATAATTGGTCAATCGATTTGCGGTTTTCAATAAAACTATTCTTTATGTCAGTATTGTCTTGAAAATAAATTATACAGATAAATTTTAAAAAAATTCGATAGAGGGCGCTTTAGATTTTGGAGTAACGTAGAACTATTTTTTTTTTTTTTTTGGCATCTCATTAAATTTTTTTGCAGCTTCGACATAAACTTAAATTTTGTGCTGAAAATCTGAAACGTTGAGAGTGGTTAAGTAGCGCTAGGTGAACTGTGTTCAATGGGGGTGGCAAGGTTCAAACTTCAAATGATTATACAAAACGGAAAGATTAGTCGATTCGTTTGCGGTTTCTTCTAAAACCATTCTTTATGTCAGTATTTCCTTAAAAATAAATTTTAAAGATAAATTTCTAAAAATTCCGTTAGATGGCGCCTTAAACTTTAGAGTAACCAACAACAATTTTTGACTGTTATTGTTTGTACCTAATTAAATGCTTGCAAAAGCTTAGCCTTAAATTTTGAGCTCAAATTCTGAATCGTTGGGAGGGGTTAAGAAGCGCAAACTGAACTGTGTTCAGGAGTTGAAATGATACCCTGCCCAGCCTACGAACGCAGTTCAATTTTTCGCTACTTAATTACTCACAACGATTCAGATTTTGAGCTCAAAATTTAAGTCTAAGCTTTTAAAACATTTATTTAGATTAAAAAAAATAACGGTTAAAAATAGTTGTTGGTTACTCTAAAGTTTAAGGCGCCCTCTAACGGAATTTCTTGAAATTTATCTTTAAATTTTATTTTCAATTAAATACTGACATAAAGAATGGTTTTAGAGAAAACCGCAAACGAATCGACCAATTTTTCCGTTTTTTATAATCATTTGAAATTTGAACGTCCCCACCGTTATTGAACACAGTTCAGTTTGCGCTACTTAACCACTCTCAACGATTCAGATTTTCAGCTCAAAATTTAAGTTTATGTTTAAGCTTCTAAAAAATTTAATGAGATGCAAAAAATAACGGAAAAAATAGTTGTACGTTACTCCAAAGTCTAAAGCGTCCTCTATCGGCATTTTTTGAAATTTATCTGTATAACTTATTTTCAAGACAATACTGACATAAAGAATAATTTTAGTGAAAACCGCAAATCAAATGACGAATTTTTCTGTTTTTTATGATCATTTGAAATTTGAACCTACCTGCTCTCATTGAACACAGTTGAATTTGCGCTTCTTAACCACAAATTTTGAGCTCAAAATTTAAATTTATGTCTAAACTTCTAAAAAAATTTAAAAATAAGCAAAAAATAACGGTAAAAAATAGTTGTTCGTTACTCCAAAGTTTAAAGCGCCCTCTATCGGCATTTGATGAAATTTATCTTTATCATTTATTTTTAATACAATACTGACATGATGAATAGTTTTCGTGAAAACCGCAAACGAATCGACCAATTTTTCCGTTTTTTATGATCATTTCAAATTTTGGACCCTAAACTTTGATGGCGCCTATCTCCTTCGGAAGACGTTTGGGACCCTTAGTTTCCCATTTAATATTATTTGTCTTGATGTGTTCTATCACCTCTTAAAGTTTTGCCCAGTAGTTTAGATACACCCTGTATTTTGTATTCCGTTCTGAAAAATAAACTTACAAGACGCTTTTCTGAACAAAGAAGCTTTAAAAATAAATAAAAATGAATAAAATCACAATCTATGCATAAAATTTGTTGAAACAGTCAAAATACAGATGTTCTTCTTATATAAGTTTTTTTTAGAACTTAATCCCATACACTGTTACCTGCAAATGCGATTACTTAGAATTGTAAAATCAAATTTCCTTACTTTTACTACGGCAAATATATATTACAGATTTTGAATAATTTCTTGTGCAATTTTCGACTATTTATTAAATTCGTGTGCGCAATGTGTGGTATTTCAGAAAATAGACGATGCTCTACATCATTAGCATGGAATTTTTGAACTCACCCTATGTAATTTTTGGGAAAAGATCTCTAATCCTACACTTTGCATGTAAATAGCTTTATCAAGTAACTTATTGTATAAAACTTTCACATTTTTTCATGCACAAAAAATCCTATACATTGATGTAGCTAACTGAGTTCATAAAGTACTTTAGGCAGAAAATCTTAAGTATATTGTAAATAATAATATAACTAAGTATATTGTAAATTGTATATTAAGTGCACTATGTATATTTATTTACCATATAATTTATTTTATAAAAAATGTTTATTGATATTTAAAAAAATATATTAAATGAAATATACAAAACTATTTATTTTGTTTTACATTAGTTTTGAAGATTATTATACGGAATGGAGTTCCTTCTTTGGTATTCAAACTTAATTAATATACTAAAACTGTTCTAAAATGAATCAAGGAAATTAACACTTCATTAAACAGAAAACTGAATAGCCTCATTAGACATGAGAGGGACATAATGATACAAAACGTGCATTTAGTTTACTTTAATGGAAAAAGACTAATTGGATATCTATAACATAATCAAAATTATCTGTCTTACAGAAAATTGTTATTGATGTAAACAGATTTTGCTTTTATTTTAAAAGTTCTAGTATGGCTTTTCAAAACGTTTACTATATTGCTTGAGTAAGCTGTAAATAAAGAGATGGTCTTATACTCATTAGGTAATTAAATTTTTTCAAGGAAACATTCTCAAAATTATCAAAAATGTATAAAATATCTTTTTAAGTTTTGAATCACCTAAATTATACTTTAAACATAATGAAAGAAGAATATTTGCTCTTGAAGTAAAAATGTTAGAAAAAATTATCTTTTGTTTTGCATTTCGTTTAACATCATAATGACGTCCCGTTATAATCAAAGAGGTGAGAGATTGATCCTTTTAAGTGGAATTTTTTATAAACTCTTCAGTTTAGAAGAAAAATATTTACTTAAATTTGTACGGAACTATCATTCATTGTGATATTTTTATTTAGATAAAGATATTATGTATATGATATAAGGTTGTTCGCGTGGATGAATAGATGAAATGCAAATTACATATTCTTTCAATTATCGAGTAGTATTAAAAACAATGATCCGGTTCAGAAAAAACCCACATAATTTCGGGGTGTAGCATAACGAAGCTTGTTTATATAGGTGTAACATAAAACTTAACATGCGAAAAATTGTTTCTACAAACTCAGCATCAAATGTCGAAAATACAAAAGTTTTGAAATGTGAATGTGCTGAGACGAACAAGATGTAAACAAGTACAATTTTTTGTATTCTTTTAAAAGGAGTAAAATAGAGAAAAAATTTCGGTACATTTAAATCCTACTTTGTTGCTAATTTAATCGTTGGTAGAGGTACATTGAGCACATCCAAAAGTAATAGAATATGTCCAAATCACTCCTTTCAGGACTATTCATGAAAAAACGTCTTCTAGCATCATCCCATTGTGTCAAAGTTCTTAACTTCATAAAATGCTATATAAATAGTAATGTTTTCAAAATCACTTTATTTGTAAAATATAAACAGGAAAATTAAGTATCTCTCATCATTTCTGTGACTGCATAACCTTAATTTCTGTCACTGAAAATTTAGTATGTCGTTCATTTGCTTGAAGTAAATACAAATGTACTCGTGTAGTTTTAGGTACAGAATAAACCTGTACAGTTCAAAGTTGCACAGTCTTCTTACCACCACATCATTCATAAAAAAATAAGTTTAGTATCTGGTAATCTTCTAAATTACGCTTTCAGTACTTAGAAGTATGGAGATATTCATTAATCTATGTTTCTAACAGAACTAAGCGTATGATATGCGAAACCTGACCTATTAGCAAATGATACGAAAAAGATAAAACCACATATCTGATGGTTAACTTGAATTAAACCATGCCTCTCTTAAAACAGAGTGATAATAAGTCTTTTTGACTTAAAAAAGTGGGATTTGATAATATTTACATTCACATTTACCGTACATCGATACCTTTTTGCTTTATCATGTGACCTAAAGATATAGCGTGTCTAAAAAATAATGTAATGTCTAGAATTATTCTGATTCTTATAGAGTATGATAGATATTTACTCAGTAAGGTTCATATTTTTATGTGGTCATACTCTTTTGCGAGCCATTAGACGAACTTAATATTTTACGTTTGCCAAAACCATTTATTTTTTGTAGATATTTCAAGGTAATGAAGCATATATTTCTAGATGTATGGCATTAGTATCTAAATTTCGCTGTAGATCTTTGAAGGATTCAACAACTTTAGAGAAAAAAAATATTTCTTTAATAGGAATATCGCGAAATTATATTGAAAATAATAAAAAATATTGGATCCGTGATGTAATACTTACATCCTTACTGATACTTATTGAATGCTTAATGATGTAATACTTAAATCTTAAAGATTGCCAAAATAAATTGATTAGGGTAAAAAAAATCAGTGTCTACATGCATAAGGAGGCATGATGCATTATATTGGGATGAACCTGAAAAAAATTTCTGTATATCTGAACATAATGATTTATAAAAGAAGAAATGTGAGTAAAGAATATTCTAGAATAAAGATTCTGAGTTACAAAGAACATTTATTTTTCGGGCAAAGTCAACAACTAATAAAAAATAAAGAATGGCTTTTTAATACTAAAAACTTTTGCATATTTTTTAAGAAGATTTAATGTATACAAATGAAAGAAAATTAAAATATTAGCACTTTAAAGGTTTCACTTCTAACATTCGATATTTCGCACTTACAATATGCATATATATTAATTTTGCTTGCAATCGCAGCATTCAATTTTTAGAAAAAAAAATGTACACAGTTTTCCTGCAGATGATTTGTGATATTTATTATTATACTTTTGATATTTTCGCAACAATCTGTAAATATAAAGTGGATAGTGAAATTGTACATAGCATGTTTTTCGAAGAATAAGAAACCAGATTATTGATACAGCTGAAAATCATTTTTATGTATGTAACCGTTCGTTATGCAAGTGTTCATTTAAAATAAGTTTTGCTTTATTAAATTTATGAACAATACTAGCATTTTGATTGAATTCTGATACCTGTTACTTTTGAACTAACAGACTTATATACTATGTAATAAGTATATGTCAATCTATATATGATCTACTCTATCTTAAATTTTGTATTCATTCTCAAATTTTAATTTCGTTTTAAATATTCACAGCGATTTAACTATCAGAAGTTTTTTAGACGATTTTTTTCTTCAGAAACTAGTTTATTTGGATTTGGATTTAACTTTCATAAGTACGCTAAGAAAAAAAATTATATATATATATATATATATATATATATATATATATATATATATATATATATATATATATATATATATATATATATATATATATATATATATATATATATATATATATATATATATATATATATATATATATATATATATACATATACATATATGTTTCATAATAATAAATAAATCAGCACATATGAATCAATATTTTTCTCTTTTTAATCTTTTCTTATTACCTTATAATTCAAGCTTCATATATTTTTTTACATACCACGACAGTTAAAATTGGATTTTGACGTAATTATTAAAATTTTTGCCATACATTCGCACTTTCTCACAACAGACATACAAAAATTAAATCAATAAAATATACATAAATTAAAAATAAAACAATAATAAAAATAAAAATAATTGAAAACTATAAAATATTTATTTTAAGAGCAAAACTAAAACCTTTTTTCAGAAAGTGATAAAGAGAAATCCGGTTGTGTTTAACCTCTTCAGTCCCTAAGTACCCAAATGAGTACAACAATTTTGTCCCATTTTATTAATTATACTCAAATATAAATGAAATTTCGATATAAGAATAATATGTTTCGAATTCTAAGATTCGAGCTAATGAAAATAAAACAAAAATCTCGCTCTGAAGTCAAACGAGAGAAGAAATAATTCAGTAATAATTAAAAATACTGTAATAATCGCCAGTAGCGAAGAGGTTAAGTTACTTAAAAGTTGCTCTCTAATTAATCTCCAAATCTTTAGGCCGCATTCAACTTACGTAACTTTTCTCATTATTTATAACAGCTGTAAATGAAGTTTCTTTGCAAGAATAATTAATGAAAAGGTGCAGTATAATTATTGAAAGATTAATGACCAATGCTTTACATTTTCTTGAATGGTCATCACTTATTGTCTTGAATTAGGTAACTATTAAGCAGTTAGAATAAACATTTAGTGGTACACTGGTCTGCTAGTATTATAATATATGTATGTATGTATATATACGTATATATATATTTGTATATACATGTATGAATACATATATATATATAGAGAGAGAGATAAAACATATAATTAAAAAAAGATAAATAATAACCTTTGTTCATAATATGGGAATAACTATTTCTGATGCTTTTTCTAGCGAATATAGATTATTCAACTTTTAAATTATCGAATAGCTTACATTTGAAAAGTATTTTTTCTGTAATATGTTTTACCTTCTAAGACTGAATTTCTTCTTTGCTTAATTTAAACAAATATTATTATTTAGATTAAGAAAATACCAGCCACAGCTTCTAAAATAATGAGCATTTATAGCAAAATATTCTCAATTGAACAGCCTCTTTAAAATTTCTAATTTAAACTTTCCAAATCTTATTTTCAGTGTTTTTGTTTGTCGAAAGGAGACTAAATAAAATTTACTGAGGAAGTATTCTTGAATTTCTCAAGATAACGTGACAATTGTTTGGAATCTCTCGTAGTTTACTTTTATTGAGTTTAAAAACAATTCGGCAAATACTTATAATTAAACTAAGCTCTTTGCGTTTGTTTCCGTTAGGAGAAAATATCTAAACAAAACTAATCTCTCTGTGATATATTATTTGTTTAAGTGTAATAGTTTATCTGTATTATATTAAAACTTTAAAAACGATTATTTACTAATTTTTAAATAATATAATGCTTTTAATGAAGCAGTATTATTATTCAAGACATAAGTATAAATTTTAAAGTATGGGTAAAAATGTTATGATGAAGTAATTTAGGTTACATATTCTGAAAGCTATAATAGCAACAACAATAAAAATCAAGATAAACAAAATGTATATTTAAATGAATTATTGCGATATAAATTATGTACAATTACTCACTACAAATACGTGATTCGTCCGAAAAGCTTACTTTATTATTTTTAATAATTGTGCTTTAATATTCAAGCTTATGTTTATCTAATATATCAATCAACGTACTCTGTTTCACTATTTCTAATAAATAAATAGCTTTCTGCAATTTAAGGAAAATAATTTCATCGAATAAAATACACTTAAATAATTGTACATATCGCATTATTTAATTGATTTAGAGTCCTCATAAAAATCCAATTTTCAAGACACTGGTGATACAAGCGTACCAGATAAAACTTAGGGCTTTGCAGAGGGGACTGACACTTTTGTGGCTTTTCTGTTTATCTGGATTTATTTTTTAGTAATGGAGATAAAAAATCATTTTTTCAAATAAGAAATAATTTACTGATTTAAAAAAATTGTATATATATCTTATACTATAATGCGAGCAAAAATTGTGTGTGTGTGTGTGGGCAAATTTTATCTCAAAAACGGCTCTAACGATTTTCGCAAAAATTTGGATTTTACCATTTTCGGGCACGAGAAGACCATTGGGGTAGGTCACATGTTCGAGAAAATTCGATTATTGGGTCGTTTTGGGTCATAATGGGTCAAGATCAAGCTATTTATATCTAGAGAACGGCTGGATCGATTTTAAGGAAATTTTCTATCCAATCGTTTTTTGGCACAACAAAACTGTTGGGCTGGGTCACATGTTCGAAAAATTTCGATTAGTGGGTCGATTACGGGTCATTATGGGTCAAGCCATTTTTATCTAAAAAACGGCTCTAACGATTTTGACCAAATTTTATATTGTATCGTTTTGGATTACAAGAAGACCATTGGGTTAGGTAACATGTTCAAGAAAATTCGGTATGTGGGTCATTTTGGGGGTCATTGTGGGTCATGCTATTTTTATCTAGCGATTTTTTCACGCAATTTTGACTAAAAATTGCATTCTATGGTTTTCGGGCACGAGAAAAACATTGGGCTAGGTTACATGTTCGAGAAAAAATTTCAATGGGTCATATTGGGTCATTAAGAGTCTGGGTCAAGCTATTTATATTTAAAGAACGGCGTGATGGATTGTAACGAAATTTTGTATGTAACAGTTTTTGACATGAGAAAACTAATGGGCTAAATCACATGTTTGAGAGATTTCGACTATGAGGGTCATTTGTGGGTCATGATGGGTCATAATGGGTCATGGTCAACCTATATCTAAAGAACAAGTGGATCGATTTTAACGAAATTTTGTATGCAACATTTTTTTGGCACGATAAAATCATTGGACTAGGTTACATGTTCGAAAAATTTCGATTAATGGGTCATTTTGGGTCATTAAGAGTCTGGGTTGAGCTATTTATATTTAAAGAACGGCGTGATGGATTATAACGAAATTTTGTATGTGACAGTTTTTTGACATGGGAAACCTAATGGGCTAAATCACATGTTTGAGATATTTCGACAATGAGGGCCATTTGTGAGTCATGATGGGTCATGATGGGTCATGGTCAAACTATATCTAAAGAACAAATGGATCGATTTTAATGAAATTTTGTATGCAACATTTTTTGGCACGATAAAATCATTGGACTAGGTTACATGTTCGAAAAAAATCGATTAATGGGTCATTTTGGATCATAATGGGTCTGGGTCAAGCTATGTATAATTAAAGAACGGCAGGATCAATTTTAATGAAATTCTGTATGTAACAATTTTTAGAAACGAGAAAACTAATGGATTAAGTCACATAATCGAGAGCTTTCGATTATAAGGGTCATTTGTGGGTCTTAATGGGTCAAGGTCAAGCTATATCTAAAGAATGGGTGGGTCGATTTTAACGAAATTTTGTATACAACATATTTTTGGCATGAGAAAATCATTGGGGTACGTCACATGTTCGAGAAATTTCGATTAGTGGGCCACTTTTGGGTCATTCTAATTTTATATAGACAACGTTTCGCGCAATTTTGATTAAATTTTGTATTTTATCGTTTTCGGTCACAAGAAAATCATTAGGTTAGGACAGATTTTTGAGAAAATTCGATCAATGGGTCATTTTGGTTTATAAGGGGTCAGGGTCAAACTAACTATATCTAAAAAACGGCTCAATCGACTTTATCTAAATTTTTTATCTAATGTTTTTCGGCATGCTAAAACTAAAGAGCTAGGCCACACGTTCGAGAGATTTCGATTATAAGGGTCATTTGTTGGTCATGATGGGTCATGCTAATTTTATATAGAAAATGGTATTCACCATTTTGACTATACTTTGTATTATATCGTTTTTGAGCAAGAGAAAACCATTTGGCTTGGACACATGCCCGTGAAAATTCTATTAGTGGGTCATTTTGGGTCTTAATGAGCTAGGGTCATTCTAATTATATATAACCACGACTCAATCAACTTTACCTAAATTTTGAAACAAAACGTTTTTTGTCACGAGAAGACTATTGGGCTGAGTCGCATGTTAAACAAAATTATATTAGTGGGTCATTTCGCTTCATTGCTGAATTCTGCCAAGCTAATTTTACCTAAAAAATGGCTTAAACGATTTTGATTCAATTTTATATTCTACTGTTTTTGATTACCTGAAGACGATTGAGCTATGTCACATGCTTGATCAAATTTGATTAGTGGCTCATTTTGGGTAATACGGGTCAGGGTCACGAGAATATGGCAAAAGCCAATAACTTGGTGATATTTGACAAAATATTGGCGACGTATGGCCAAAAAATCGACTATAAAAATTACGAAAACTAAAACACGTATTTGGAGCCGAATGAAAGAATGCCTCCAAATTTGGCTATATCTAGCAAAAAATATTGTCTTTCAGAATGTAAAGAATTTTTTTATACATTCTTAAGAGGATTCGAGATGCATGGTTAAACCAATGAGAGTCGAGCTAAAAAAGTGATTTAGACCGATGTCCTTTCGTTGTAAAATTTATAAATATGCGCTTAAAAACATAGTTTTCTTATTGATTGTTTTTCTAAATAACACTATTATAAACATGTTTTACAGTAATAATACAGAGTTAATGATACAATGAAAATATTATACCGAGTTGAACACAAAGTTAATTTTGACCGAGCTAAGCTCGGTTTCCCCTGCTAGTATATATTTAACAAGCATAGTATAGTTTTAAATTATCCTTTTAGAATTATTGTATGGTTACAGAAATATACATTTTTACTTGCATACATACATACATACAGATATATATATATATATATATATATATATATATACACACACATATATATATATATATGTATAGGGTAGTTCAAAACTTATCTTTCAAATTCCGTGGAGATGTAGAGTAGAGATGAGATGGGCTTAGGCTGAGCCCGAAAGCCCGAGAGCGACACGGGCTCGGGCTCAATTTTTATTCTAGTCTTTGGGCTCGGGCGGGCCCGGGCTCATTTTTTCTGAGGCCGGATAATTTTATTTATTCATGTGTAGAAAAAACTGAAAGAACTTTTTCCACTTACCGTAATTTCGGGTGTATAAGCCGCAGGTCAAACAATTCTTTTTCGACCCAGAAATTTTTAAGAAACAAATATAACTAGTTAGATCGCCGTAAATATTTGTCTTCAATCACTAAATAAGATTTCTGGGTCCAAAAAGAATTGTTTGATCCGCGGCTTATACACCCGAAATTACGGTAATTATTGCCTACTTATTCCTTTTCATCACATTTTAATTCCTATTTATTAAAATGGCGGGAAACTGAATGCTTGATTATTTATTTTAGTATTCCATTTCTGTTTCAAATGAAAATTTGTGATAATTACAGATTTATGTCTACGGAATTTCCGGCGACGATCTATTTATAAGGCGCCAATCAAAACAAACACAAAAATCGATTTGCTTTCAGTTGGCTTTTCTTTAGCAGAAGGTATTTTTAATGGGATCGTTCATTTATTTATTATTTAGTTACATAATTCCAGGATAATATTTCTTCTGTTTTTGGTAGACAAGAATTAGCTGAAAGTTTGCAAATTATTTAATCTTTGATTGTGCACGAATTATAGACGTTTTTCATATGAAAATAACTTTAGTGATTATTATATATATTTGTCATTATAAACTCTACTCATGCTATGGACACTGTTCCTTTTCGAAGTCATTTTCCTCTGTAAGCCCACATGATTACCTTGTTATTCCAATAGAAAGAAATTTTTTAGTGTTTCCTCTTTTTCTTTAAAAGCACTGGACTTTTAAAATAACAATGTCGATTTTTTAAATTTACGTAGGTTTTCAGGTACCTGTCAATCATAGAAGGTTATTATGAGAAAGGAATCGATTATAAAGAAAGATGTACACTTTTTACAGAAAATTGAAGAACGTTGTTTGATTCGACATCTTACAAATAGTAATTTCTGCAAATTTCATGCAGTTATTCATTAAACACAAACGTGTCGATCAAATTTGTTTGTTAAAGGAGGAAGAAACAAGAGAATCCTTTTAAGTATGAAGTATAGTTTTATTTTATCTGGATTTTGATAAGATTGAATTTAAAGTTTCATTTAAAAATTATATCTATGTAAAAAAATTTTTGAAAATGAGATATCATATTTGAAACAATTTTTAAATACCATACAATTTTGTTTCGTATATTTTTGGTATCGGGCTCGGGCTCTGGTGACAAAAAATCTTCCGGGCTCGGACCTCGTAAAATAAACCCCAAACTCATCTCTAATGTAGAGTACACCTTGACAATTGGAAATCACAAAGAAATATCGGGTCGGAAACGTCTTTCTGACCCTGCAAGGGCATTGTAGTCAGTGTGCTACTTTTCAATTTTTCTGCTTGGATTTCTTGATTATTCACTTTTCTGAAAAGTAAATTTACATTTTTTATCGCCTCAATTAACATTTCATTGAATAAAGCGAATTTTACAATTTCAAATTAGATTTCAATATATTTTTAAAATACATTTTTACACGGACAGCAAAAACATTATACTTACAATCAATAAAAGTTACAAAAATTCATAATAACATGAACTGTTTACTTTTTCTTAATCGGAGAACGATCTAAAGTAAAAAGAAAATGTCTTCACACGGACGCTTTTAGAACTAAATACAATGAAACTCCTTTTTAATGATGTATCATCATTACATCTAAACACTTCGTTATGAAGAAAATCCGTTAAATACATATAAACTCAAGTTCATTAAATTTGTGTAACAAGATACAGATGAAACAGAGTTATTGAAAAAAAATATTTTAATTTAGGAATATTTTTTTTTATTCAATGTAGTCATAAGAAAAATTTAATTAGAAGGACTGAAACACCCATATTAAAGAGAGGCAATTAAAAGTTGAATCGTAGCATATATATTTCCTTTTTGCTCTCAGTATTGCAGTTCCTTAACATTAAAGAAGTCCGTAGCATTACTTTGTACAGATTTTCGAAAAGAAAAATACACTATTCTGTAAAATTTTCGTACGTCTGAACAATTCTTTTGCACAATTTTTCTGAAAGTGGAATTTTCTTTTTATTGTACCGAAGGCATACAACCCCCTTCCCCCACTTGTTAATCTCAGAATGCCAGATTAGTACGAAGAAATATATTTATTCAGTTCAGAATAGAATGAAAATTAATAAATAAATACATGATTTCATTTTCATACAATCCATCAAGATAAATTCTTACATTTACCGCAACATCAACTTCTCCGTTTGTTTGTTATACATGCATGAACGTAGAATAAACTTCACCATCTGGAATATATTTTTCGTATTAAATAGGGTCTTAGTTAAAGGGATGTTCCTCTGAATATATAAAATTTATGCGAATTCGTCGTTTGAAATTAAGAAATAGCTCAAAATGTTCTTAAATTTTTAAATTAAACAAATTGAGGTTTACTCAAGTTTATCATTCCTGCCTCTGACAAATCCGGGAAGGTTAGCTTTCTTTAATCAATTAAGTTAATATTTTTTGTCATCCGTTCCTTACAAGTCATCGAATAATCTGTATGCGAAGCTCCATCTCTACACAACTAGTCAATGTAAAACATAACTACAAAAACTAGAGATAATCGCTATCACTGTCTCCCCTTTTTTATTAAATATGGCCATTTTTAACTCGGATCTGACTGCATAGTTAGAATATACTTACAAAATGTGGTTCAAGTCTTTGCATAACATTATACATTTTTCGACGATACAAATAGGTCTCATAAATGGAAACACGTATACAGATAGTCATTTTGTAAAGAAAGTTTTTTTTTTGTCTTTAGTATCTGTGACCACTAAAACGCACAAATCCATAGGACACTGGAAGTAAAAAAAAAATCTATCCCAATACTTACTTATTTTTAGGCAGAAGAAAGAAAAATAAAATAAAGAAAAAAAATTAAATTAAAATTATAAAAAAAAAAATATTTTAAAATGTCAGTATACACTACCTGACCATTGATGAGCGTTCACTTGAGATTTTAGACATTTTGTTAAATATCTAGAAAAATACATGGGGAATTATCCTTAAACACTCAGTGTATAAACATAATAGTACAGGTCATATATTTCCATGAAGATTTCTTGCCGAAACTTTATAGGGAGCGTCAACAAATTAAAAAAGAATGAATATCTTTTGGATAACCCTGTCAAAACTAATGTAGCAAAAGCGCTCAAACTTCAGATTATAATTAAGTGGCTTACTGTAATACACTATGCTCATTTTTATGTCAATAGCATGTATACTCGTAGAAAAATTAAGGTTTTTGTAAAATATAATTTTTCCAAGATTTTTGCTTATAATTTGCAGAGTTCTTAATATAAAATAATATTCTTTTCTGAGAATGTGACAAACGACATTGCACATTTTATTGTACATCCTGTAATTAGAAATAAAAAATAATAAAAATTCTATGAAAAATGAGTAGGTTAACTAAATAAGTTTTACTGCGCATGCGTCAACGATATCAACATTTCATTTGCATATTATGTTAGCTAAATGTATAGAGCAACTTTTATGAAATTTTCAAAACCATAGCTTGTAAATTCTGAAAATAATCGTCTGTAAAATGAGCATAAACCGCATGAGCCGTCGTTTCTAAAATGAAGCAAAAAAATGAGGGATTTTATCCAAATGTAATGTGTAATTCAAATGTACGTCCCATATTGTGTATTCTATATTGACACAAATCATTGAATACATGGATACAACCCCTTTTGTTTTTTCTTCCTTTTGGGAATAATAGATTTTCAATTTGTTCTATCGACGATTAATTTCAGAATTTTCAAGCTATGATTTTGCGATATTTACAAATGTTTCTCTATACATTTAGCTAACATAAATTTCAAATGAAATTTTGATATCTTTGACGCATGCGCAGTGAAAAATTATTTAGTAAACCTACTCATTTTTCATATAATTTTTATTATTTTTTATTTCTGATTATAGGGTATTTTGTGCAATCTTGTTTGTCTCATTTTCAGAAAGGAATATTATTTTATATTAAGAACGCTGCAAATTATAAGCATATATCTTAAAAAAATTTGGGATTATTTTTATAAAAACCTTAATTTTTCTACGAGTATACATGCTATCGACATAAAAATGAACACAGTTTATTACAATAAGCCACTTAATCATCACCTAAAGTTCGAGCGCTTTTGCTTCATTAGTTTGGACAAGTTTATCCAAAAGATATTCATTTTTTTTAATTTGTTGACGGTCCCCTATAAAGATTCGGCAAAAAATCTTCACGGAAATATATGACCTGTTCTATTATGTTTATACACTGAGAGTTTCAGGGTAATTCCCCATGTATTTTTCTGGATATTTCACAAAATGTCTAAAATCTCAAGTGGACGTTCATAAATGACCAGGTAGTGTATCTAAAAATTAAAACTGATTTCATAAATAAAAAAAAATCTCTTTATTATTTTTTATATTATATTGGAAATTATTACAATATATCCAAAACTAAATTTTATTCATGAACGAATTTTATTTGTTATATTGGAAATTAAAGCAGTACATTGAAAGTACATTTTAAATATAAAAAGGCGATAAAAATAATTTTATGATTCAATACATCTTACATCAAATCGTTCATTTTACATTCTGTACAACGTTATCTATTTAACAAATGTGTATTTCCCGCAAGAGAACACTTAATACTTATCGTAGATCCATTATGAAGATTAAATCTTATTGCGTTTGCTACGTTACAAATATCCGAAGCGTATTTGTAATGTTATTAGTATATGTTATCTTTTAACAATCTGTGTAATGGTATAGATTTAAATGTTTTAATTTTCACATAATCCCTTTCAATAGATCCGATGCTATTTTTTGTCTAATTATAAATAGGATTACTTGCTTACGCATCTTATTAACGCATCTGCAATCTGTATTAAATTAATTAATTGGTAGTGATACTCAATTCTTAAGTAAAGCAAAAAATTTTTGATTAATTATGAACATAAATGGCGAAATCAGTATTGTGATTAAACTATAGTTTTCAGAAGATAACATGTAAAACATATATACATATATTTCCACACATTTAAACATCAATTTCAATGTGATAATCTTTAAAAGAAAAAATCTTCTGTCGATAAATGGATTTAAATTGTATAATTGAATTAAATATAATATTTAACCAAAGAATTACGTTAAAATTGCACATTTAAAAAAGATGGTAAATAACGTTACATAAAAAAATCCCTGTCGGCTTGGCCTATAGGCGGAGGTAGATTTCGAAGAGTTTTCATTTGAACGACAAAAATCATAAACTGAGTCATAAACCCAGTTTAACTATTTTATTTGGCTGCTTTTGAAAAAAAAATTATATCATTTTTCTGTAAGAACTGATTTTATGAAAATCATCTTAAACGAAATTCGGCTCAAATGCCCATTTTAAAAACATATTTTGAAATATATTCAGACTTTATTAATGCGTTTGAGAGCAAAATTGAATTTAAAAATGAGTCATAAAATAACCCATTTTTTATTTGAATACATCCACAATTCTTTAATTAAGATCGCTTTGGAAAATTTTGTGCGAAGTGCTCACTTTGACAGCTTTAAATATATATATATATATATATATATATATATATATATATATATATATATATATATATATATATATATATATATATATATATATATATATATATATATATATATATATATATATATATATATATATATATAACCTTTATCAAAAAAAATATACGGCTGATTACCGATATTTTTTTGATTTTTTTGATATATACACCGATACGGCCCATTACATAGTTCCTAAATAACAAATAACTGTCTATTGAATGTGTTTGAGAGCAAAATTCTATTTAAAATGAATCATAAAATAACCTCTTTGTTATTTGAATACATCCTCAATTCATTAATCATAATCGCTGTGGGATTTTTTTTTTTTTTTTTTCTTGCGGAGTGCCCATTTTGACTGCTTTAAAAAATATATATTTAAACTTTATCAAAAAAATTGATGAATACGTACATTATATAGTTTCGAAATAACAAAAAAATGTCAATTGAATGCGTTTCAGAGTAAAATTGGATTTAAAAATGAGTCATTAATTAACCAATTTTTTATTTGAATACATCTACAATTCTTTAATCAAGATCACTTTGGGAAATTTTGTGCGAAGTGTCCACTTTGACTGCATTTTTTAAATATATATTTAGCCTTTATATAAAAAAAACAGACCAATACGGCCCATTACACAGTTCCTAGATAACAAATAACTGTCAATTGAATGCGTTTGAGAACAAAATCAGATTTAAAAATGAATCATAAAATAAACAATTTGTTATTTGAATACATCCTCAATTCTTTAATCATGATCGCTTTGGGAAATTGTGTGCGAAGTGCCCATTTTGGTAGCCTTTTTTAAATATATTCTGCCTTTATCAAAAAACTGGCCAATCTGTCTCACTATATAGTTCCTAAATAAGAGGACCTGTAAATTGGATTGGCTTGAGAACAAAAATAAATTTAAAAATGACTCTTAAAAAACGCAATTTGTTATACTTCCCCAATTTTTAAATCACTATTACTTCGGGAAATTCTGTTCAAAATACCCTATTTGGCAGCTTTTTTTGAAATATATTCTGCCTTTAACAAAACATTCTCCTATACACCACATTATATAGTTCCTAAATAAGAGGATCTGCCATTTGGATGCGTTTAAAATCAAAAATGAATGTAAAATTAGTCAGAATATGAGCAGTTTGGATTTGAGGTTTTTTCGCCAACTCCTATTATTGTTTAAATTATTTTTGCTAGAAGAATTGGTCCTATGAGAAACTTGTTAGTATAAAAATTGCAGATATTATTGAGAAGATGTAAAATAAATTTAATTATATTTGATTGCTTAAGAATTGAGTAAGTTATGGATTTTTCTTTTTCCTCCCCCCTTTTTCTTTTCATTTTTCTTTTTTTTTCATCCGTAAAAGTTGGTCCTATCAAAAACTTGTAAATACAAAAGTTTTAGATAATGTTAATTACATCTATAAAAATTTAGTTGGATTTGATATCTTAAGAATTGACGAAGTTATGATTTTTTCCCCCAAAACTCTGTTTTTTTTTGCCCCTTGAGCCCATTTTTAACTTTACCAAAAATCTGTCATGCATAAGCTTTTAGCCCATTTTTGAGAAGTAATATAAATTTTAAACTGATTCGATATCTATTTTATTTAAGGAGTTATCGCGTTTTTTCGGTTTTCACAAAAACCCTCCCTGGTTGCAACCCCTTGGTCCGATTTTGCCCATTAACGAACTCAACCGAGATTTTAGGCCACTTGATTTTATGTGAATATTTGAAGAATATTTGAGTATAATTATGGAAGTTATCATGTCTAGAAGAAAGTGATATACACCGATAAATAGATAGTTAGATAGATATAAACTTTTTCATTGATGGTAGTTTTAGGGTCTAGGAGTCATAATCGGTGTAGATATACAAAAATTTTCAGAAATTCCAACATGGGAGAGAATGCAATATGTAGTATTTCATACGAAGTCTACCTAAAAAGGCCTTCTAAACATCTTTACTTTCGTTTTCGATATGTAATTGCGGCCGTTCTTCAGGAAGACAATTTAAAACTACCTAACTTACGGAGAATGTGAAAAAAAAAGACTTCTTAATAATCTTTGAAATTGTAATAATTAATCTTTTCAAAACAAAACATACCATTACAAAAAGGATATTTTTGTAACTATGTAAGTGGCTCAGGGATTGAAAAGTAAAACTGCATTTACAAGGTAAAAAATGTAAATATGAATTTTATTAAATATATTTTTAAATAATAGTTATATTCTTTACTTGAAAAATACCACGAGTTACTGAACGATATCGTGCACACGGATGTGTTTTTCTTTTATTTTGTAGCTTCATAGAAACACTTGGGAACTTGGAATCATGATTTGAAAATGCATAAAAAACGAAATGTTAACTCCCTGTACGATTGCAGAAATGCGATTTTTGATAGACATGTCTAAAATCGATCATAATGCCAAGGAATTGCGAAGCGTTGATGTTTATTTATTAGAGTTTTATGAAAGGTATTGTTTAATACCATACTTACTTATAAAAGAAAATGGAAAATCTAAGTCACAAGTGCATTTGGCATTGTCTTTGTGTATCCATATTCATATTTTGCTGATCTATGTGTAATGTATTTTTGCACCTATTTTGAAAAGATAAAAATACATCAACACATATTTCTTGTTTTAATATAAATAATATATATAACAATTAATATTGCTTTTGCATCATGAAACTCTGCTATATTGTAAAAAGAGCAATCATTGGTGTGCCTTCCTAGAGACTTTACTGTAACGACTAGAGACTTATCCAACTTTTGTGTCATATTGAACTGTTTATAAACACTGATTCCATAGATAGGGTATCATAAATATATCAGTATATATATTTAACCTTATGACTTAATTTCAAATCTGCAATATGATATGTAAAATGATTAAATCAGTATTCGCTTTAACTCAATAAGTTCATTATTTCCTATGGTATATAAATGTTTAAATGACTGACAAAATATTTTTTTCTATTTTTTTGGTAAATTAAATTTACGTAATCTCTGGTGCACAATACGTAACCTATGAGTTATTTACAATAGACTACTTTTGCATTTAACAGTTTGAATGTATTGCAGGAATAACAATTCATAAATGATGTGTCCTGTCTGAACAACAAGCTATTATAAGTTCATTAAATAAACATAATTTATTAACAGTAAATATTTAAAAAAAATATTATAATAAATTAATCCAATTTTCTAAATCTGTGTTTAATCATAAAAAACTTCTAGTAAAATTCCATATATATATATATTTTTTTTTTCTTACATCAAATTTCAAGTAAATGATAAGAAGATAAACCATGCAGAACTGTGCTGGTAATTTTTATTATATAAAAACATGTTTGAAATAAAAAGAGTTTATTAACTTAAAATTTTTCATAAACAACATATTAAAAAAAGTAAACCTGTTTATATTTTTAGTTTAAAAAGTCATATATGTTTTACTTAAGAAAGGATTCACGTCTTCATCAATTATCTTTAGAAAAAAATAATATATTTTTTTCTAAATTGAGAAAGTACGCATCGCCCCATTGTTATAAAAGTAGTAATACTAGTAAGTAAACAAGATTATGTAATAATCAATAACTGTCAGCTAAATTACATTAGTTTTAAGTTTTTTTAAATGTAATTTTGAATTTTTTTAGCACTTATGTGATTAAGTATTTCACAGACGTGATGTTTCATTTATTTTTCATATAAATTTTAAAGAAAGGTTTTATAAGTTTGTTCAAAGAAATGTAGATAAAAGTAGTTCAATCTACACAAACTACAATGTATATGCGTGTGTACATTTAAATGCGGTACATTTTTCCATAACATGATTTCTAATAGCTCTTACATATTAAAGGAAATGTTTCTGTCAATAAAAATTGATAAATACCCACTTGTTCTCTGTACATTCTTCATCTTACTCATTAATATATTTTTAAAAGGAAAGTTTCTTTGAAAAAAGTTTTTTTTTCTTCGTTTTCTAATGTATATATATACAGTCGGCTCTCATTAATTCGAACTCGTCGGGACCACAAGAAATGTTCGAATTATCCAGAGTTCGAATTATGGAAAGTATGATTGGAAAACATGTTTAAAGGAGTGCTATTACAAATGAATTAATGTTATACACTGTAAAAAATGTCAGATGTTTCTGAATGTATAAAAATGTACTGTAATCAAAAACGAAAATATGCTGCAACCTCTTCACACTCACCTAAGGTTTCGAACACCGTTCCTTTACCTTTAAGAAATTCAGAAAACTATTTGTTTTCGAAATTTAAAGAAGAATTTATAAGCATTAATTTTTATTAGCTGCCCGTTCTTTTCGGAAACGTTTCTAAGTAGCTTTTACAGTACAATTATCACTTTTCTGAAATCAAAATATCACTTTTTCGGATACTACCAATTCTTAAGTAAACATTTTCAGCTGTATAATTGATTTTGTGCATGCAATTTTAGTAAAATAATGTTAATTTTCATGTTAATGTTAATACTATTAATATTGTATGTTTGTCTATTAAGCATGTTCTCTGAATATCAATATATTTTCGTATGAATTGGTAGTATCCGAAAAAGTGATATTTTGATTCGAGAAAAGTGATTATTGTACTGTAAAAGATACTTAGAAACGTTTCCGAAAAGGACGGGCAGATAATAAAAATTAATTTTTATAAATTCTTCTTTAAATTTCGAAAACAAATAGTTTTCTGAAATTTTTAAAGGTAAAGGAACGGTTTTCGAAACCTTCGGCGAGTTAGAAGAGGTCAAGGCATATTTTCGTTTTTGATTACAGTACATTTTTATACATTCAGAAACATCTGACATTTTTTACAGTGTAGTATTATATAAATATATTTCGCCAGTTATCATTGGAATATGACTTTACATTAAATTAAAAGATATAAATACATAAACTAATTAAGGGATTAGGAACAAGAACAAACGAAGATGGGGTGGAGGTGTCATTGATAGACAGACTGGGCACAATAAAAACTTATATCAAATGCATAAGTATACTTGTTCAGAACAATTCTGACAAAAATGGAGGAAAGAAAGTTATTTCAAAAGTCCTGGAGAAAGTAAAGAAAAATGAAAAATAAGAATCTCATTAGTTCGAATTAAGCGAAGTCAAGACGAAAAAGTTCGAAATAATCAAAAATTTAAACGTTATTCTGCTACTGAAAATTTCGGGACTTCATGTTTAGTTCGAATTAAGCAAAGATTCGATTTACTCGATTTCGAATTAACGGGAGCCGACCGTATATATATATATATATATATATATATATATATATATATATATATATATAGCACAGATTTATATAACATGTAATTTGAAAAGAAATAAGATAGAGATATTTAGTTATTGGCCTTAAAAGTGATTGTATACATTTTATTTATTTATATTTGACTAATTTATTTTTTGTCACATTTATTTTCAGTAATTTTACAACATTCAAATATGTAGATATTATCCAATTATTTTTAAATTGTTGTTTTTTTATCTTTTTGTTTGCGTATTCATCGGATTTTCTATCTATAGGCATTTTTTGTGTATTTATGTATTTATCAGCAAATATATTTTTATATTAACATAGAACACTGCATTTCTACACATTAATACGTAACTCAATAAAATCAGTAATGCAAACGAGAAAAAAAAAACTCATTTAGAGCAGCATAAAATTTCAGATTTACATAACATTTATTTATTCGGTTATTAATTTTTAGCTTTCACCTATATTTCCCGCTTTTGCGATGTATTTCTTTCTAAAAATGGAGTCTGGACGGTATGTTATAAATAAATAAATAAATAAATAAAAACCAGGATTTTTCATATTCTGGATATAAACCACTCAACATAATTGACAATCCTTCTGACATATATGTACAATTTTAACCTATGTAATGGAATTTGCATGATTATTACACATACGAAGCGTCTGACATTTTGCATTTGATTATTTTCAACGAGAGATTATTAACCGTGTTTAGTTCTGTATAACAATAGCATTTCTTCTCTCATCTTTTGCCTATATTTTGAGAAATGAAACGGAAATCATAAATGGAATTTTGTTTTAATAATGATAAATGCACATAATGAAAGTCGTTTTTTTTTCAAATTTATTAATGATCATATCTACGTTATTTCCAAAATGCTTTCATAGAGACTGAATTTCTTGCATTCTGTTAAAGTTACCTAAACATTTAACTTATTTTTTTCTTGCCATTTTACTTTATTTTTTTAAAAATTGTATTAAAATTGTACCGTTGAAGTTTTTTTAACACATAGTTTATAGCCTAATTTATTTATACATGATATACAATGAATTTGTATTGCTATATCCAAGCTGTTCATCCTTGGGAAAGTTTTGAAACATTTAAAAATATATAAGTATTATTTCTTTTAAATTTAGTGCATTTTGATTTCATTTAACAGTTATTTTTTGTCTAATTTATTTATTTTTTTTTAAATAGCAATGTATACCCTTTACTGAGTAAAAAGTTAGAGTATGGTGTTGATATGTAAAGCCATATTGGTAAAAAAATAAAGCATCAATTAAAAAAAAGACTAAAAAAGACAAGTTTAATATAATTAAGAATCAAGTAATTGCTTGTGCGTTGGAGAAGGAACAGAAGGTCGGGAATCATATTTTTAAGAAATCGGATGAAGGTCAATCCTAGAAACCTTCGTTAGTCTCAAACAATTATTCTGCTTAAACTTAGATTTGGGAGAAAAATTATGACTATAATTTTCAAGAGAACAACATGCTAGAAATGAAATTTAAGGATAAATAAGATAATGATAAAAGTTTTTTTTACGTATTCTTTGAGCAATCAAATTACAATTTAGATATTGCCGAAAATTATTATTACTTAAAGGATTAATACCTATAGTAGTTCTCGAGTAAGAGTTACATGAATGAAAGTATTACGTATGATCTATCAATGTAGTGTGTTTCAGTTATATATCAACGAAAGTGTGTAATCAGTTATAAATATCAATGAACATTTATCCACATTAAGAATGCTCGAATTCTTATTGTACATATCAGGTGAAAACCCACACTGTTAAAAATTTCTATAAAATCCCAGAAAAAAAAGCAAGATTCTATTAAAATTTACACTAGTTCTCGGTAACCATTTTACTGACGTTTTCCTTTTTCTTATCTTTGATTCTCAGTAGGGGTTTACATGTTTTTATTTCAAGATATTTTTATCTTTTGTATTGTAACCCAAAATACGCAATTTTAAAACTACTTTTACAATTTTATTAAAAATATAAAAAAATAGTTTTTTTTTTTTTAAACTTAGAAAAGTTTGGAATGGGAACAATTAATTCTTTGGAATTAGTGGGGATTGCAACAGATTTCACCCTGCAAAATCGTAAAAGTCAAACTTTGTACAGAATTACAACAGCTTCTATAGCTCAGTGAGTACGGTGTTCATCCACTGTTAAGATGTCCTGGATTCAAACCTCAGAACGAATCGAAACAAATTATGTGAAAATTAAGTGATGAAACAGTTAAAAATTATTCGAAAAATCCAAAATATTCGAAGATTAATTGATTCTCTATGTTTGAAAGGTAAAATAATATATTATCATTAAAAATAAATTTACAGAGTCTTGTGTATTTTTAACGATATTAATTTACAGAGTCTATTGTTAATATACCACATATTTTCTATGTTATTTAAAAGAATTTTGATTTATCAGATCTATTTATTTCTACATAACACTTGCTAACGGATTACCCGTACATTCTCAGTAATTTCAAAGAAAATTTTTAGCAGTGGAAGTAATTGGCATCTGGAGAATTCTTTCTTGTTAAAACCAGTATTACAAGGCATAAATATTTTTATATGCAAGGTATAAATATTTTATTTTTCAAAGTATAGTTAAGATACATTAAAATAGTTATTGTAAACAAAATTTTAAAAGATTGCTCTTTTTATTAGTAAAAATGCATTTTTCCTATTTAAATATGGTCAATAACTCCAATAATGGACAACAACCTTATTTTGAAAAAGCAATAACTGAAGCAATAGTTACAACAGTTAATGCAAAGAAAGTTCCGGCTAGATCTCATTACTTTGTAGAATATTACAGGAAATGCTGCATTGAGTTAGATTTTTGCTGAAGTCTGAGTTATTCGTTAATCTCAATATCTGGGGTTTAAAGCTTGTATACGTTATTGCCGCATACCTGTTCTCAAAATTAATCTTTAGAAAAAAAAATAGTAGATTTTTAAATTTTTTGTATAGAATTGTAGAATATCTACGGGTAATCCATCATCTTATGTCTTATGTAAAATGAACGTTATTAGAAAAACAGATATTCAGTTAAATAACAGAGAGGTTTCTCGGTAAATTTCCAACAGATTCCGTAAATTAGCATCGTTAAAAATACACAAGGCTCTGTAAAATTATTTTTAACTATAATCATTTAATTTAGTTTTAAAAATTACTGATTCACTCAATCTTCTGTGAGTTTTAAAATTTTACGCAGTTTTCTTCTAGCCATCTTAAGGTTTGAACTCTAGACCCCTTAACACAAGAACACCTTACAACCAAGCTAGGGAAGCTAATATTAGTGCATACAAATTAAGTCTTTCAAGATTTAACGGGTACAAATCTATTAAATCGAACTCTATAGCTAAATGATTGTTGATAAAAAAAAACCATTAACACTAAGGAGATGAATTTTCCCTTTCTAAATTATTCTAAGTTACAGAAAAAAATCAATTTTTAAGCTAAATTTTCTTATTTGATATTTTTAATAAAATTTTAAAAGAATTTTAACTGTGTTTATTTCAAATTACAAAATTTAACAAAAATAAAAAAAATAAAAATCTTTAAATAAAGACATAGAAATCCATACAGGGAATCGATATAATGAAAGGTATCGATATATTTGTGCAAAATGAAAACACAAATTAAATGCATTTAACAGAGAAATAGTTTAAGTTTACTGAGAGACTCGCTTTTTTCCCTGTGTTTCTACAGAATTTTTTTAAAGTGCATGTTTTTTATTACATATATTTTGAACATTATTCCAAAAAAATTAATCATACATGTGTTAAAGAACACAAGCTTATTATTTCGTGAAAAAATATAAAAAGCATATAGATCTTCATAAAATTATTTTTTAAACTATTTGTTAACGAATAATACACAAAGCTAAAAAGGACCGTAATACACAGTTTCTTTTTATAAAAAATGTTCATGTGTAATGATTTACAATACTCTGTCAAATAAAAGAAATACAATAATGTGATGCATTTTACAAGAAATAAAAGGCCCATGTCATTTATCTGCATTTTGATTTATCATTTTACAATAATTTCATTACCGATCCCTTTTAAAGGAGAGGGGTTAGGAAATTCTAAATCATGTGGCTATATCTCAGTAACCGTTTTAGATAGAAGCTTAGAATTCCAGAAAATAAATCTGTTAAAAAAATAATGAATTAGCGATTTCAGACCCTCCCTCCCTCTAAAAGTGTTAAGGAGTTATCGAAAAGTTTAGAACATTTCACGATATCTCAGAAATTTTTAAACTTTTTAAAGAAACTCTCATGTGGTATACCATCAGAAAATGCTCGGACCTGCCTTTCATATAATGAACATATATCTCTCCCCCTCGATCCAATTTCTCCCCACCTTCAGGAAGGCTGTTTTCTAATTCACCTCCTAATAAACTATAGCACGGTTTGGCGTCATTTGAAAACTTTTACCAGGATGAAACTCCCTTGAGGATTTCGATTGGTGCGGCCTATTTTGACAGTTATGGGCCTTAACCCTCTCTTCAGAGATGCGGACATGGATTTTTTCATGTGACATATCGATTGAGTGCATTTGTGCCCTGTGGATGAATAAGCACTGGCTCCCTCCCTACTTAATTTATTTTCTTCACCACCATAGAGATTTTTAGAATTTTAATTTTTTCATTAAAACGCCACACAATTTTCCTAATATTATGAAAAAATATATACAAAAAATATATACAAAAAATATCAACAATTATGAAATTATTTCCTATTTTCACATAGTGAACGGGAACTTGTTTAAGATAAAATCGAGATAAAGTTACAAAATGATAGAAACTTAAGATTATTTTGTGCATATTTCTTCACGAGGTCGAGCAATGCCGAAAGGGTCTGCTAGTATACAAATAATTTGCAATGTTCACATACATTTGATGTATCTAACCACTACGCATTGCATGATAATACATTTTAAATGCTTAATCTAAAACTTATTTTTAAAATATATTCTGGAAGTATTTCTTTTTATTATAAAAACAAAATATTTTGAAAAGCAAATTCCTCATGGAATATTTCAAAGATCTACGTTTATAAATAGGATATAATATGAAATGTTACGTGTATTTAAATAAGAATGAAACAGGAAAATACATTTTATTCTATTTTCCCTTTCTTTGCTATTTTTTAAGCTTATTCTTATTTCATGTTTCCGGTATAGGATTTAAAAACTACCTCTAAAACAAACATAGGCAGATATACATTTTTTATCAATATGGTTTTAGAAAATGTTAAAGGAAGCAATAGATTCAAATATTATATTATATTTATAAACGCAGTTTCTTTCCATTTTCCAGTAAATATATATAACAGATTTTATATGTGTTTCAATTTTGATTTGTGTATTATAATATTGAGTACGCGATATCGCTATTGTTATATTCCTGTGATTATACAGCAAAAGTTCCATGAAATCTCCCTTTCTGAACACTTTAACGACAAGAAAAATCAATAAAGTAAATGTGTAAGAAAATATTTCATTTCTATAAATTTTATAATATAAGTAATAAAAATAGATTTCATATGAAGTGAGAGACATAAGTGTGTATTCTAAAGTCAAGTATCAGAAATTGTTTTTTCTTATTTGCAGAAGACTTTTACAAATATGCAAAATTAAAAATTATGCGTGTAATATTTTTCCCTTAACTACGTATCTGCCTTCATCTATCATCATTAATCAAATTTTGAGAGTTTTTTTTTTTTTTTTTTTTAATCTTCAAATGTAGCTCCTCTCAAAATCTCGAGTGTTTCTTATATAATAGACAGAAATTTCAAGAATCTGTAAATAGTTGTTTTATTTGCTTTTTAAGCAGGCATTTTTGAAATGTTATGATTAATCGGAGTGTGATTTTCTATACAAAATTCGACATGTTTACAATCTGAACATAAATAATTTTCAAAACATTACTTTAAAAAAGATAACATAGAAAACTATTATTGAGGAAGAAGTCAAAAGTGTCATATCAGAGTTATTGGTATTTATGTTTTTTTTATTATTTTTTAATAGATTATTTTAAAAGACCTATAAAATGCTGAAATCTATAAAAGTATGTCTATTACATTTAAAAGTTTAAAGATATCTTTGTTTTATTATATAACAAAAAGTATTAAATAATATAAAAAACGAAATTTTTCATATTATTATTCTTTATTTTTTACTGCAAGCATTTTGAAGGGCTAAATATTTTGACAATTGTATTTAACACTATTTCTACCAAGGAGTGTTAAAAGAGACTATTAGGATTTTAACTTGGAATTAATCTTTTAGTTTAATCATTTCTTCACAATAATTTTTTGAATTTTTGTACAACAGATGTTTATTTTATTATATCATTTACCTCCAGCTTATCCTGCATATAAAAATGTGCATATGATGCACCTATTTCTACATAATGTAACTTTTGGCACTTAAAATATTTCAAAATTTCTGTTGTCTAGGATTTCATAATTGTTTATTTTATACAGTTTACCTCATAAATATCAACATAGTTTTACAACATCATATGAATTGCAGTTGAATTGTACCTGATTTTTGATACCTTAATTGTACCTGATTTTAGTTGTAACGAAAAGTACACGAATTGTTGCATAAGTCTGATATTTGCTTGTTTTGAACAATGTTGCATTTTAGTGTAGACCATTACAGCGACTTGTCCTAAAAATTAAAATGTGTTTTATACTCAAATTCTGGTTGTGATTTCAATACACATGAATTTTGTTTTCATTTGTGTAAAATTTGAGGTAATGAATTAGGAATATTTTTAATATATTGCACTTTTTATAATTATTCTTGTTTTGATGCTTCAAAAATCGGATAACTGCACATGAGACAGAAATTTTTTTAATTTAGTAAAATTAAAATATTTAATTTTCTGTATATATTTATAGTTAACAAATTTTTTACTTGTTAACAACTTTAGTAATACTTGTATATGTGTGTATCACCATTCTAAAAACATAGTTTCTCTCAATATCTTTTTGAAGTAAAATTTTTGCTTAAGGAATGAAAAAAACTATATCAAAATATCATGAAATTTTATTATCATTACCTGTAAAGAATCTGGTTAATAACATATAATCAGCTGTTCAACTTCCGAAACTCATTCGAGACTATGGGTTCTAACAGAAATACACGAAAAAACAATGCATTATTAGATGAAATAAAATTTGATTACCGTTATAAAATATTGATATTAAATTATAAAATAGAAAATCTCTTGCTTATTCTTTTCAGAGAAAAATAAGGTATTTCGAAAACATATTTGTTATGACTTTTTTGTAACAACTTTTTTTTTTATAAACTATCTTTGCAATTAATAAAAATAACATGAAATTTAGCTATCATTTGAAGTAAAGTATCTGAAAAATAACATATTACCAGCTGCTTTATTTGTAAAACTCATTTATGACGGCGCGTGATAAAAGATATACACATAAAATAGTACTTTATTAGATGGACTAAAATTTTATTTCCGGTACATTATAGTTTTGCTTCATAAGTAAAAATAAAATTCCATGCTTCATATTTTCAGAAAATATTAAAGCATTTGAAAAACATATTTGTTGTGACAATTATGTAGGAACGCTTTTTCTTATAAACTAAGTCAGTAATTAACTGTTTATGAATTACTATTTATTCTATTTATGAATAGTAGGTTATACCTTTCTTCTGAAATATTTCGAAATAATACGTGCTAATACTATTTCTTATTGTTATTTTTCTAGTAAACGAAAACATATATAGTATTTCAGTACAAAATTTTACTGTAACCTTTTTTTTTGTGTGTGTGTTATATGATTTTATTTTTGAAAAAAAATAGGAAATTTAGGATGACAATTATGTTATATAAATAGTGTTTAACATTTACATTTTAAAACCGGTAAAAAATATTTCATTAACACCATGAAAGTGCGAAATGTGCATGACTTTTCTAATGAACTTTCCTTTTCTTCTTCAGGAACAAAAAAGACATGCTTCTATGTTAAAAGCATTTTCAAATCTGAAAAGATAGTTAAAAAAGGAAAAATTAAAGAAAACCAGATAAGGAACCAGAATAATAACAGGGAAGAAAAAATAAAGAAGAAAATTAGATAACAGAAAATGTCATCGAATCACATATAGAATAATATGCAACCGAATACGATAAAATGGATATAGAAGCATGAAGAAATTTCATTCAAAAGCCTGAATACAAACAAAAGCAATTAAAAAGTAGTAAGTTAAAACTAATAATAACAATAGTAATAAAGATAATATTTATACAATAATAATAATAAATAGCAATCCGAAAGCTTTCTTTTATCACATAGTTGTTACTACTTCCTACAATAATGAAGCATAACAGCCCTTATACTGGAGATTTACTGTTGGATGGAGATTGACTGTAGGAGTTCGTGTATTGATTCTTAATAGGTTACTATGCAAAGCGAACAAACTGAATAAAAAGCAACATTGTCCAGGTCCGATGGAAAAGCTACGAAAAAACCCCACAATTGTAAATCAGTTAAACATTTATTGTATCCATATGAAGCAGGCAGAGGTACGAACAAATCATCGAAGACGCAGTCTCCCAAGCAAATATTAGAACTCTCTCAGTTCGTGGCAAGAGGTCAAGTAAAGTCCCTCAGAGACCGCCAAAATACGAAAAGTTTGCCTATGCACAATGGAGGAGACATGCCTAATCGCTGTTAAAATGCAGTTCGCGTGATCGGTATTCAATTTGAATGCCCAGCAGATGAAAGGGTTGCGAAATTCCTCAGGTTGCCACCATCTTAAGTTACACCTACAGAAAAGAGGACTTAGTAACAGCCGAGAAGAATGTTTATTCCCAAAATTTGCTATCGACGTGTCTACAGAAGCGGCCCAAGCAAGGGGCAACAAAATTTAGATGCGCAGATGTTAAATTCTTTTAGCATTTTCTCATGAGAAGAAAAAGACGCATTAAGTGCAATATTTAATTATGTTACTGTGTGCATGACCATAAAAGGCAGTGAAAAGTACATCCCATCTGAATTAGCTGACATCTGGATATTATTTCAAACGGTTGATTAAATGCGGGCATAAACTTACTTTACGGGCATAAACTTACTAACCTTTCTTACGACTAATCTTGGGAAGCTGAAATTTAGAAGGTTAAAGAATAATGGCCGTGGGAAATGAAAAAGAAGTGAAACACAATTTTAAATGAATTTTGAATTGAAAAGGGAACGGGGTTGCATAGAAATAATATATAACGAACTAAACAATGTATAACGAAATAACCGTTATAGCCCTTGTTATATATGAAGCGCTTGTTAAAATGAATCATAACAGCGCCACCTTTGGGTGATGTTAATCAACTAAAAATTAATCAGGAACGATTTTTATCAGGACTAACTGAATCTGAGAATTTTATGAAAATATATGCATTGGTTCTGTAGATACAGGTATTGCAAAATCTTTAATAAATACACCAAAGCAGCGCCACCTTTACGGGAATTTACACAAACCATTAAACCACAATAGTACATATTAGAGACTATCTGAATCTGAAGATTGATATATATCCGTGAAATGGTTCTTAAGATAGAGCTATTTCGATAATCATGGAATATGAGAAAAATGGTGAATAGTAGTGCCACGTCAGGAGCGAATTGCGCCAACAAATAATCAGCACCAAAAATGTCAAGATATACTTGAATCTTTTATGAAAATCCGTTCATTATTTCTTGAGATGATGATACTGGGGAAATTGCAATAAATGCTGCACAGCAGCACCACGTGTTATTTGATGAACACCAAAACCGAATCAGCTCCAGTATGTTTCAAGTTCTAACATAATCGACAGTTTTGTGAAATTCTGTGCATTAGTTCCTGAGATAGATCGTCCAATTTTTTTTTCTCACTTTCTATAAGTGTTATTTTAAATTAATTAAAAAAAATACAAGTTTTCAAATCAATGATTTTTCGAGAATCCTTGGAAACGTCACAGAATATGCGAGTCTTCATATGTAAATCAGACTTTACTTATTTAATGTTGCGGTGTAGTACATGATATCGTACCACGTAGTTATAATGTGTGCGGGCGCTGTAGGGAAACGCCACGGCGCTCTGTTCTAACCAAGAACGTTTTCTATTGATATTTTAATTTCCGCTTGTGTTCTTTTACAATTTTTAATGGTGCTTTAATTTAACTTTTCTACTTGCCTATATAAGTCTTACATTAAATACAATAGAAATAAGTCTGATGTTTTTAGAAATAACTGGTTCCTGCTCTTTCTCCAAATTTTTAATGGCCACCGGATCCAGGTTTTCACTACAATAGAGGGGCAGGTGTTTCCGTTTGGCTATCTTACCCATACTGAGATTGCATTTCGGCTAAGATTCCGAAATGCTATGCTTTACAAAAACAATATTTTTGATGCTTTCTGTAAGATAAGCAAAATTAAATTTCATTTAATTTATATCATATGTAAATATGCAAAATTTAACAAAAAATAAATGAATAGCAAATAAAAACAACAGGCGATTTTTAAAACAATTAAATAAAAAATACGGAATTTTCACCCAATTTTCTACACACAGAAAAAAAGAAAATAAATAGATTAATAATTATAAATATCTTATGACAGTCTCAAAACCTCATATAATATCGAGCTTTGTCTAATGTCTAATATCTTAGAAATATCCATTCTGTTTGTGCTATTGTCGGAAAACTCATATCTCGTTATATCGATTAAATAAGATTTCATTAAAGATTAAGGAATGCCATGCAAGTTCAAAAGCTTTACAGAGTTAAACTTACATTTTAATCTCTGGCGCATTCCGTTACTTCATTAATAAAGCGTTTCAATTAATTCTCTGCGCAATGATGACGTTCTTCATTATTTGGTGAACCTTCCTAATTTCGTCATCATTATTCGGTGGCACTCTCTTGAGATTGTCATCAAAAGGGAAACAAATTATCGATCTACAATTGCCACGCCCATTTTACCAATAAATTACGAATCAATAAGTTTGTTAAAGGAGGAAGAAATGAGAATGTAATATGTAATCGTAATTATTTTCATGATATCTGGAACTAAGATAATGAAATGTAATGAATTGTGTTTTGATTAACCCTTTCAGACTCAAAACCTGCGATTTGAAAAATATTTGAATGTTAGAGCACATTATTATGAGCATTTTTAATATAATAAAAAATTAGAACTCAAAAAACATTGTATAGAAGGTACCATTTTCAAAACAGCAGTGAACAACTAATTACATTTCTCTCACAAATATTGTCATTTTCAAAAAAAAATTGTAAATAATACGAAATTATATTTTTAAAAATTTTACAAAAAATACATATTTAATATTAGCAATAACGATGCAAAACTGTTTAAATAATAAATAAAACTTTGAAAATTCAACATTGCCACCTATTAGAGGTCTGCACGGGCCGGAATTTCGAGGCCCGGGCCCGGCCCGGCCCATAGGAAAGTTATTTCGGCCCGGCCTGGCCCGGCCCGTTGTAAAACTCAAAAGTTCGGCCCGGGCCCGGCCCGGCCCGTTTTGGCCCGTTGCAATTTCTACGATTTCTAAAAAATTCAGATTTTTTATCATATAACTAAAATTCCTTTAAAGAATACTGCATACATATCTATGGAATAATTTTGCAGTATATTTTACTGCAAATACACATTAACATTATTAATGATTACTTAGATTCTTAGGCTTTCAACATTCGAATAAAGATTCATTAAAAAATTAATATGGCTTAGAATAAAAGAAAAAGAGAAAGAAAGCTAAAAACATCGTTAATTTTGAAGCTGTTTAATAAAAGAAGATTTATAAATATATTTTTATATCATTTTATTATAGATTTCAAATCCAAATTCATTCTTAAATTCAAAGAAGCTCCTTTCTGATATATTTCTAAATTAAAATTTTCCCTCAGAAACGCATAAGATTAGCAGATATCTTTATTCAGAAACTATATAATCGACTGGCGTTATCCATATTTTGATACAAGCAATTTAAGAATACTGCAAATAAATAAAATACTGTCATAATTAGCGTTTTGAATAGAATTTCCGGAAACGATAGCAAGGGAAGGGAGAAAAACCTGCAATCATTTGAGAAACTATTATATCTCAACAAGGTTACACAAGTATTTTATTTACCAAAAACGAAAAACGCTATTCGATTCCAAATCCCTTCAATAGTTAGGCTTATCACTTTTATACTTTTACAATTTAAAATTAATCAGAAAATGTGGAACTTTCGCATTATTGAGAAATTAATTTAAATAGTCCTTCCGGCAGTGCCGGGAGGAAGAGGTAGCTTTCATATATTTATATATTTATTTATTTATTTTAAATTAAGTTATATTATTCAAAAATACTAAGCTCAAATTAGTAGAATCTGATTATGAGCTTGGTCGAAATTTTAATTCAGGTGCACATGCACACTCATATTGAAATCGATTAATATATATATGCGATAACTCAGCCATTTTTTAAGATACTGACGAAACAAAAAATGCTCTGGAATCTTTGTATCAAAGTCAAGTGCATAAAAGGAAAATCTTTTTCAATTTCTCACTTTCTTGTCCATAATTTTAAATTTTAAAATTTATAAAAATTTTTAAATGGCCGCCATTTTGTAATAAGATAGCGGACGGAACTGAGTATCGAACTCGATTCAGGCCTCAGTATATACTATGTACACACCAAGTTACATCCAAATCGATTCATAAATACGCGTGTTATCACGTGACAAAAAACAGATCGTTTCAAAATGTCAGCCATAAAAAAAAATGCAAAGTGCTATAACTTAATCATTTTTTAAGATATAGACAAAATAAAAAGCGTTCTGGAATCGTTGTTTTAAGTTCTAACACGTAAAAGAAAAGTATTTTTTCAACTTTTAATTTTTTCGCATTCAATTTAAAATTTAAAAATGTTTTAAAAATTTAAAATGGCCGCTATTTTGAAACAAAATGGCGGATGATGCTGGCCAACGAAATCGGTCGAGACATTTGCATTTACTATGTACATACCAAATTTCATACAAGTCCGTTCATAAATACGCGTGTTATCACGTGACAAAAATCAGATCGTTTCAAAATCTCAGCCATAAGAAAAATTCAAAGTGCTATAACTCAATCGTTTTTTAAGATATAAAAAAATAAAAAGTGTTCTGGAATTGTTGTATTAGGTTCTAACACGTAAGAGAAAAACATTTTTCACCTTTTAATTTTTTCGCATTCAATTTTAAATTTAAATTTTTTAAAGAAAAATTAAAATGGCTGCCATTTTGAAACAAAACGGCGGATGATGCTGGCCAACAAACTCGGTCGAGACATTTGTATGTACTATGTACATACCAAGTTTCATTCAAATCGGTTCATAAATACGTTAGTTATCGCATGACAAATATCAGATATATATATATATATATATATGGTTATATCTATGTCAACATTTGAACGGAGGGTGGTTTTGAGGTCTGGGGGTCATGATCGGTGAAAATATGCCAAAATTTTCCGGAAGTGCTTTCCTCCGGACGGCTGCAATAGGTAGCTTTTTACTTTTTGTAATGAAAGCTACCTAAAATCATCAAGAAATATATATCCGAAGACTAAGCTATAACATAAGTTCTTTATCGCTGTTAATAATTTTACAAATCATGTTTTCTGCCAATAATTAAGTCTAGTACTGGTCCGGCTAGTCTATATGTAGAAAAATAATGCAAGAGTGATATCGAACCGGCATGATTCAGCTAAAAAAATATTAAAACGGGTTACACATAATGTAATTCTCGGATGCCGTTACATTGTGAATTTTTATATTGATGCTGTCAAACTAGTATGACCACATTTATATTTATTCTCGTTAAAACCATTTTCGTTGAAAATAGCTCATATTTTATCGTTTCTACTAAAACCTTCAAAACGGGCCGGCAGGCCCGAAAATTTTTATTATCGGCCCAGCCCGTCTGGACCGTTCAATTTTTTTGCCGTCCCGGCCCGCGGGCCGGGCCGAGTACGGGCCACGGGCCATGCCCGGGCCCGTGCAGACCTCTACCACCTATTCATGATCCTATGAACAATTTACATTAACTGCTATGCAATAATTAAAATCCTCTTTTAATCTCCCCTATATAAGTAAAATTGGTTTTTTTGAATGTTGCACATATACAAATCGGCAATTGAAATACACTGACGGGAAAAAAAAAATCCCAACACCAGTAAAGACTTGTGTTACTAAACGAAATTTTGTAGGAGTGTTTATACATCTGAAAGATGACATTGATTCAAATTTCATGCTTCGCGCATAAGTGTGACGCTAGTAGCGCCACATACAGCTTTAAAGTTAGGTTTGCTTTAAATGCGTGATGTAAAGTTCGTGAGCATTATTTATCTTCAAAATTTGACGAATTGAGTTGAGTTTGATCATGAATGTCTTTAAGAAGACGAAGAAGCTATTATCATCAGCTCTCGGAGTTGGAAAGAGGTCGTAAAGTAGGGCTACCGAAGAGTGGATTTTCATTCCGTGATTTTGGAGTAAGACTTGGACGGAATCTATCCACTGTGCAAGATTGTTGGGAGCAGAGTTCAAGGGATGGTAATGCCTCAAGAAGACTAGTTTCTGGGTGACCACGTGGCACTACTGAGAGGGAAGACCGTCGTATTCGGCGTACGGCTGTGGCGCATCGTACTGCGTCTGCGACAGAAATTCGAGCGGAAGGTGGTACCACAGTGACACAAAGAATTGTTAGAAATCGGTTCAAGGACAGCTCCGAGCAAGGTGCCCTGTTGCATGCATTCCACTCACTCCAAGTCATTGCCGTTTGCGACGTCAATGGTGTCAAGCCAGAGCTCATTGGAGGATGAAGAGGAGATTTGTTGGGTTTTCTGATGAAAACAGGTTCTGGCTTGGTGTCAATAATGGCCGTGTGCTGGTCAGAAGGAAGCCAGAAGAACGCCTGCAACCAAACTGTCTGCGGCCTAAACACACTGGACGTACAATTCCGGGGTCATGGTCTGGGAAGCAATTTCCAATGACAGCAGAAGCACTCTCGCAGTTCTATCAAGCACACTGACTGCTAATGTGTACGTCAGTCCGGTAATTTAACCTATAGTGCTGCCATTCAAGAAAAGCATTTAAGGGGAGTTTTTCAACAGGATAACGCTCGCCCTTATGCCGTTGTTGTAACGCAACGTGCTCTAAAGAGTGTCGGCATGTTACCTTGGCCAGAAAGATCACCAGATCTGTCTCCCATTGAGCACGTATGGGATATCATTGAATGAGAACTCCGGTGTCATCCGGTGCCATCCGGTGTCCAGCACTGGCCATCACAGTATTGACACAGAAAGTACAACAAGCTTTGAACTCCATACCACGAAGTGACATACGGCACGTGTATGACACAATGCATGCACGTGTGCAGGCTTGCATTCAAAATTCTGTAGGTTATAGCGACTAATAATGTAACAGCATTTCAAATTTGAAATGCATTTTGTTGACCTTAAATTAACCCTTGATCTCGAAAATCTAATTAATTAAACATGTTAACCGGACAAATGCACTGTCCAAATTTCATTATTCTACAATAAGTTTTTCTTGGTGTTGAGATTTTTTTTCTGTCAGTGTAATTAAACGTGTAATCTGTTATGAATGAAAACGTTGCGAATTCTTTTCAATTAAAATTTAAATCCTAATTTTGGCTATGCTATATTTGATCTTGTTGAATTTCATTGGAAGTCAATAATCTGATGACATACATATCTCAGAAAATAAAAAAATAAATTCATTTGTCACAAAAGATCATGTCCAACCATGTCTAAACAATTATCAAATAACATTTTTCGATTTAAGCAATAAAGTTTCTCGTGAACTATTCTTCCGATCCTTTGATTTGTTCAATAAGAACGCTGAAATCATCAAAATAATAATTTCATTCATAATTTTTTTGAAAACCTTTAAGTTCCATACAACCGTTTAACACTCCCTTTCGCACAAGTGTTACTTAAGAAGTATTTAATAATTAGATAGTATTTAAATAGTAGTTTAAGTATTATTTAATATTTCTTTTTACACATGAAAATTTAAAAAGCAAATAAAACTTCAATAAACATAGTACAAAAAATTCTGATAGTGATATCTCGTTTCTTTGTAATTGAAAAGTAGTCGTATTAATCACAGAATTTTTAGGCTAAAAATGTAGAAGTAAGATTTTTGTGTTTAAGATTTTATAAAATCATATGAAGTGGTTTTACGCTTTCAAAGTGTCATATTTTTGCGTGAAACTCAATTTATACAAAATTTTTCAAATTGTTTTACTAAATACAGTTATAAAATAATTATATATTACATCAAAAATGCTAAAATGTTTTGAAAAGATAATCTCAAATACCATAAGCGTGATACGTGATATGGTAGACCTCGAATGTTTGCTCCACTATAGATTAAAATGTTTTTTAATTTCTTATCACATGCAATACAGTACCACAATTTGCCATCTTTAAATAATTTGCAACATATTAGTTTTTTAGTGAGAAAATTTAGAAAAAAAGCACTTTTTAGGGAATCATTTTTTAGAATAGGATTCTTTAGAAAATACACTGCGCAAAACGAGATTTAGAATACATTACATTGTTATTTGTATTTTAACAAAGAGTTGGTTATTTAGACTATTTAAAAAAATCGTTCACTGAATGAAATTTTTGGTGCGAGACCTAGTAGCTTATAGGATTTGACTAATAATTAGAGATAATTATTCATACTGAACTAATATCTAACAGTCACACATTACAAAATAACGGAAGAATCCATAGTGAAAATCAAATATTATTCTTAAAGCTACGATTTTAATAAAATATGACTTGTGATTGTATGTGGGATTAGACAACGACTTTCTGAGAAAAAAAATAACACACTATCTCTAGCACAAATTGTGATATAAGTATACTATGCGTAAAATAAGCCTTATGTATAACATTTTATCTGTATTTGTTTGTATAATGTACATTGTTTATATGTTCAGGTATGTAATTTTATTAACAAATGTATATCTGCATATAATGAGTTTCCATTCACCTGTATTCTAATTAATTTATTGCGAACTTTAAAATACTTTTGTGTGAAATTAAAGTTTACAACAACTAATGCAAGTTTCATTTGAGGTATTAAAATATAGTTCATTTTATAAATGATATACGACGACATAGAAGCTTAAAAACTGAATGATATATAAAAAATGCAGATTTTTAAAGAAAACAATCTCAGTGTTCAGAAAAATTTTAAGCATTCAGTATCCATTTCAAGTTTGCCTATTGTACGAATTTTATAATATGGAAAATATTTTCAGCTACATTTCATGCTCATTCTATGAATTGGTTAATGAATTTATTTCATGAAAGTGGAGATTAATATTGCTATAAAATTCGTTCAAAACTGGTATTTCACATTATAATCATACATGTTTATTAAAACATCTTGTTTTACTTCAAAAAAATACTTGGCTCATGGTTTGAAAAAAAAATGACGGGTTTTCCTACATTTTTATGAAAACGCTTATAAACCTGTATCTTATTTATATATTTTTTCACGACTTCATGAGGAAATACGCTTAGAATTTTTCCACATATATATTTATTGATACCTAATTTTGTTCACGCACAATTGTCGACAAATCATTCAAATTGTTTCCGTTAAACTAAAACAACTGCACAGCTGATTAGGAACTTTAGTGGCACATAACAGCAACATTATTTCTGCATACACATATTTTTAAGATATACATTTGATAATAAGTCGCATATTTTCTAGAAAATGAGTCATTGCCTTTTCTAAACAACTTGTTATCGGCTGATATAAAAATCCAAATTGCCCCCAGATCAGCTCTTTTCAAATGTATTTACCTCTTTTAATTCCAGTAGTCAACATATAAGTTCTTACTTGCTACGCTTCTATGCTACGTGATTTATAGTAAATAAATTACTGAATACATTTTCAGCCACTGAAAGCTACAGTTTTTATTGCTAAAAAATTGATAGAATTCATTCAGTATTGCAATATAAGTTAGTCATCTATCGAGTAGGGAGGAAGTTTAAGAATGCTATATGCACTGAGACTTTCCTAACTGCTGAAAATGATTTTTCACGCAGTGTTTTTTTTTTTTTTTTCATTTTAGATCATACTACATCATATTTATTATTTAATATGTCCGTCATAAGATGCAAAATGAAACTACATTGATTATCGTTTCACTTAATATAAAAATAACTTGTCACAGGATCATAAGATAGGAATCCCTATATTATAAAGACAATATTTTAAGTAAAAAAATTAAATCTTAAAAGTTCTGTTTAATTACATCACTGTTTACCCGGAGATAAGTCGGGGGTAAAAAGCGTTTCTGTATACCTGTCGCCGGAGGCTTGAAAATTCCGGAATTACAGGTAAAAATAAAATATAGTTAATGAAGTATTCATACACTTTAATTTTGTCAGAATTTATAATAAAAAGTTGGTACAATTTTATTTTCACAGAATTACATAGAAGTTTATTAGAACCCGCTCCGAACGTTTCATGTGACTTGATGCACACGAGTTACACGACGTACCAAAATCATATACATAAAATTAGTTGGAATTAAAGTTTCTACTTCGTGAGATAATTAAATTGAAGCATTCTCTTTTGTTCGTGTAGATTTCTTATTCTCCTCATTTTTTAAAAATGCTATGAAGTTCGTTTAAAAGTATTTTGAAAAAGTATAGCATTGCCGTCAGGGGTCTGAAAGAAAAGCTGGTACGACTCTGTTATCCCTTCGACCAATTACGCAAAATTAAACAAATCGTCAAACTAATAGCCAAATTATACATATTAACCTAATTTTTATTTTAAATAACGGAAAAACAAATAACTAGTGGAATATTAATAAAAATACAAATAAAGAGTCGAAATAAAACACGTGAATCGTATTTAATGTCATTGAATGGGACATTCACGATCATCCACTATTGGCATTTAATCTTATAGTTTGGCGATCATTTTTTGGTCGACGGGATAACCTATTAGTACCGAAAAGTTCTATAGATGTGTTAAATATCAGAAAAATAAGAGAAACTTTGTGGAAGTAATCTTAGTACTGAACAATCGCTCGTGAATACGTGGCGACATTAACTTTCTTCCCTGAAAAGTTAAATTTACAACTTGTGGGAAGAAGGAAAAGATTACAATCGCTGTCGTTTGAAACACCTACACTCTTAAAACGAAAGAGATGATTTTTCTTCTCAGGAAAGAGCTGTAATTTTTTTCGATCATAAAAGATTTGTTTTTCAAACGATTGAATCTTCTTGATTTAAATTGGTTATTTAAATAGTTCAGCTTCATTTAAATTGGTTAAAAACAGCTCGTACACTCGAGTTATTTAAACTCTTTTCGAGAAGCTGCCTTTCAAAACGTAAGATGAGTGGATTTCAGCTCAACTTGAGTTATTTTGTGGCTGACTTTTTAAGAGAATATCGCAAAAAACTTCCCTTGTGGTAATTATTACTAACACATAGAGTTTTGAGTGTATGTGTTATCGACAATTTAATTTAATTGCATACAATAGGAGAAGTTTCCAACAGAGAGTGATAACATGATTTCTCAAGGAACAAGCTTAATGATACACTATTAAAACGAAAGAGTGGATTTGGCTACTCAGGAACGAGCTGTACTTTATTGGATCGTGAATGAGTTGTTTGTCAAATGTTTCACTCTTCTTGATTTAAATTGCTTTTTTAAACCACTCGTCTAGGTTTAAATTGCTTACAAATAACTCGCTATTCGAGTTGTTTCAACTCCTTTTGAGAATCTGACTTTCGAAAAGCGACATGAGCTAATTTCGGCTCAACTTGAGTTACTTTTTGGCTGACTTTTTAAGAGAGTACATATTAACACAGAAACGCACCATCAACCTTTATAAACATAAAAATACCGCACAAATTTTTAATTTATCTCACTGATCCTAGACAAACTGTGTTAAATTTCATCATTTAAGCAGTGAGAAAATGATGAAATTTTCTCACTGCGTAATTTCGTTTCACTGTAATTTTATGAAAAATATATTTTATATTTACTTTTCTAACTGTTAATCATCATTTTTTTAATTTCAAATTTGCAAATCCTACAGAATTACAAAATGTTCATAAATATACTTAATTAAACTGAGTTCTATTTTTAATATGCAACTGAATATCCCATGTATTATAAAATGAAAAATCGCTTTTCTCAATTCAAAATATTCTTATAATCATTATATTGTTATAAATTATTATATAAAAAGCCGTACAAACTAAAAGTGTTCTGTGAAAGACTTTAAAAAACTATTCTCTGAAAGATTTATAAGTATTTTCTGATTGACTCAAAATTGACTTTCAAAACAAATTTATTTTTCTCTTCATATCTAATCCATGAGTATTTCCTGAAATAGACGTGAGCGTCAAGTTTCTATTAAAAGCAATTTGTGAAAGTTCAAAGACTCAGTGATTTTCTAAAGAACGAGAATTTTTATCAAAGCTTAAACTTTGGAGAATGTTTTGTATGATAAAGGAAGAACGTGTTTTGATTTAATGTCGTATGGAGATTAAATGCATCTGTAAAAACTGTAAAATCTAAAAAACACAAAAAATGTTTTAAGTTCTTTTAAAAAGCATATTAAGTGCCGATTATTCAAACTCTAATATTTATTGTTTATACTAAGATTAAATATATATATATATATAGAAAGTATATGCATTAACCATTTTCTTCTGTGCTGAAGAGTTATAGATCAGTATTTTAAAATGGTTTGGGTTTTCACTTTTTCATTAAATGTTCCTTTCCTTATTACAAATATGTCATTGTTTTATAAAAATGATAAATGATAACTATTATATAATTCGATACAACTAGAACAAAAGTTGTTAGCAATTACTCTGATTTTCCCAACTTATATTCGAAAACTAATTAGTAATTTATTTCCATAAATCTATCTGGATGAAGAGCCTGAATGCCTTATAACTAAGTATGCTAGTATACCATTAATTATGCTAAAAAAATAACATAACGACACATTTTTTTATCAGTGAGAAAAATGTTTTTTTTTACACACATTGTTTGTAAAAATTAGCTTAAGATGGTTTCACTATAATAAATTGAACTCAACCTTTAACATTTAGAATACTATTACTAAACTTTAAATGATAACGCAACTCTACATTTTTCAGTTTGTTGAAATACAGCTATTTACGCATTTACAGGGGTTAAATTTTCTTTTAGCATCATCCCTTGTCTCCTATATGTTATCTTGAAATTTAAATTTAGTATTTAGGTATTCTGATTGCATTAGATTTTCAAAAGTGCACAACGGAAGATAACGACAGTACTGAAATGTAAAACATATGATATTGAACTCTTGGTTAGTTTTCATTTAAAAGAAATAGTGTGAAATTGTATGAAATGCAATTAGGCAATAAAGAATTCGGGGTGATTACATTAACACCATAGATTTTTTTTAATTCTGAAAACTAAAAATCTCATTCATTTTAAATTTTGCTCTGTTTTATTTTAATCGTCCCCAGACGGTTTCTAAATTCTGTATTTTTTTCTAAACTTGAAAATCTTAGCTTTATTCAAATTATTTTTATTCGAAACTTCTAAACAATTCTCAAATTCTTCTATCCAAAACTTCTTCAATTACAGTTTACATTGTTTTAACAAATTCATTCCTCCATATGGTTGCATTTAGTGCAGCACCAAACTTTCAATCAAACACGCATAAAAATGTTAACAGTATACGAAGGCACAAAGTTTACACAAGTTAGAACCAAATACATAAAATTCATAGTACTGAATAACTAGAACAAGGCCTGGCACTGAATTCTTTTGGATTTTCTATAGAATGTTTGTTTAGTGTCTGATAGTCGGTTTCGAGAAATTTTTAGATAATGCGACAGTCATCTTCATATGTCTACTCTTTTTGAGATTTTTCGTGAACGTTAAGAAATACTTTCTTTTATTGTGTTGTGTTATTAATCAGCTCGCAGAGGCTTCAGAGTTCAGATCGTGATATATACATTTTTTTTAAATCTAAACGTTGATTATATAATTCCATTGTTGCGTATGTTTCTGTTTCACTTGATTTATTATCACTTTCCAATTTCTTAGGTATTAATTGGTTTGAAGTCAGTGCCTTAGTATTTTGTAATACTTGTTCATTCATAATGTATAAATTAAGTTATCTCCATTTATTATAATTATAATTAAATTACATCTTAAATGTTAATTATATGTTTACTGTTTCAAAGTAACATCAAACACTTTGAAAACTGAACATTTAATTACCTAATGCTATGCTCTGTTTTCATTGCTCTGACAAAATTACCTTCTTTTGCTTTCTTTATTGTTACCATCGCGGTCTGAGATAACGATGCAATTAAAATTTTCGCGCATGACTATTTAACGAGTCTACCGAAAATATCAAACATCCAGAAAACATGTATATCAGACAACGATGTGGACATAAAAAGACTTTAAAAGAATGGAACCATCGACGTCCGATAATAATCCATGAACTAAACGGACATTCTGCACTAGACAGACGTCAAGATTGTTGGAACATATACAAGTATTAGCCTGTGATTTGTTCAATGGATCGCCATTGATATAGACTTTCGGCAAACAAATCAATTCGTATAATACGTTTAACCTCTTCAGCCCCTGAGTACCCAAATGGGTACATCAGTTTTGATCCATTTTATTAATGATACTCAAATATAAATGAAATTTCGATATAAGAATAATATGTTTCGAATTCTAAGATTCGAGCTAATGAAAATAAAACAAAAATCTCGCTCTGAAGTCAAACGAGAGAAGAAATAATTCAGTAATAATTAAAAATACTGTAATAATCGCCAGTAGCGAAGAGGTTAATAAAAGATGGGTCAAAACTTTTTTGCGTCGTTTGTGTCCATCAACAACTCAATTTGACTTTTGATGACTGAAAAAAATGTTGCCTAGCCTCACTAGTCTCATTTCCAATTTTATTGATTGGATGGAAATGTACGGGGATCGCGACAACCTCGTGAATTCATGCGCCATTATGTTTACCAGGGATATTTGAAGCTGCTGGAGCCTCTATCATAGTAAGGGCGTATGCTTTTAAAGCGATAATGATCTCTAATATGTCTAGGAATGCTGCTGATGGGTGTTGGATACGTATGTACTCTCTCTGTTCACCTACACCAATTAATGCACATTTTACATTTCAACATATATAAACCATTTCCTTAGCCAATTGGAGAAACTACAGGTCGATTGTTTCTACTAAGGGGTTCGAATATGACTTTAGATACTTCATTTTGAACCTAAATCTATAGAACATTGTTAAGCATATATAAGGTGCTTTGCAACATGCTTTTAGAAGAGATTTCCTCCATCACGCATTCGCATAGATTAATGTACTGACCTGCAGGATTCACTTCGTGAATTGTTTCCAGGATACCTTCAGCCACTGGTCGAGTTCATGATCCGTCATGTGTGACTCCGCTGCGTTCCCGTAGGGAACCTAAACGATATTTATCAGATGGTATACTGTTTTTTTTTTTTGTAATTTGACTGTAGTTCCTATTATATTCTAAAATCACAGGTATCTAAACAAATTGACTTAAATAATCGTCGTATTTGACCGAGAATTGACGGCACAGGCAATCACCTCATCAAGGTCTAAGAATAATTAAATCTCGATTGACATATTAAAATGCAATCGGTCAGACAAGTCATAACTTGGTGGAAAACTATTAAAATTTCAATCTTAGCAGTTGTCTCATAGCTTACCATTGTGCTTATTTCGTACAAAAGCATGTAATAATGGCGGACTGTTAGGAGGAAAAAAATAACGTTAAACATATGAGTCTACCGCTAAAATGAGATTTTTATGTGTTTTCCACAATAATATCATTTGGCAGAGTGATTGGGTTTTAATATGTGAAACGAGATTTAACTTATTCTAGGTAGTCAGCCATGAGCTCGATGAGCTTATTATCGGTGCTGCAGCCTCACGGTCTGTATAGAACACAATTATGGATCTTCTATTACTACTCTATTTGGTAGTAAACAAAATCTGAAGCAACATACGAATGTCGTGCGATTTTACGTATTATTATTTACTTAAAGAATATTATTATAAATGTTGACATATACATGTAGACATACACATATTTATTCAAAATTGATACATAATATTTTGCTTTCTCTGTTTTCTGTCAAAATTAATGTTTCATACATCGCAGTTATCAATGGAATCAAAAGGGAAAGATTTATTAATAATGCTGCATTGAATCACAAACTATTTGTGATAATATTGAATAAAACATTATTCGAAATTTTTGGTGTTTAATGAAGTTTTAAAAGTCTCGAATTTATTATTTCAATATGTTAAATTCTATAAACACTAATATATACTTCTCTTTATCTTCCACTTAAATAAATGCCGATGAAGATTTCCTTCCTTACAAAAGTGGATTTAATTCATGTTAATTCATGCAATTCAATATCCTCTGTAATTTACTTATAATTTCCACATCACAAAAGAATAAATACTGTTGCGATGTAGTGTGTAATTACTATTCCGCTAAACAACTCATTTATAGTTAATTTATTATATAGGGAAATTTCAAAATTACGGATCAATAATATTTGTACCTTCCAGTTAGTATCTCTACAGAAGACGCTTCTACATTATACGCTATTGATATAATTAAGATATTATTATCACACTTTAATAATTATACAGAAACTTTTGTCAAAGGAAACGCCTGTGATTAATGAATTTTAATATTGCAGAAAATTAAATTCTGATTGAAATCGGGTGATTTAGAGATGCATTAATCAGGAATTTTTATTGTTTTTCTTTTGTTAAATAACATTTTGGTGTAAACATATAAATTTATTTAATGTCTAATCACTTGAGCATTTGCTTTATTTTCTATATGCAAGGCTTACCTAATAATTACCTAATATATAAGAAAAAATCTTAATAAAATGTACAATGTGTACCTTTTTTATTATTGAAAAATTGCTAATTCTTAAAGTTTAAGCTTTAGAGGTAAAATTTTAATTTTAGAAAAATCATTAAATGTTATTCTTTGTCATATAAAAAGACATCAGTCATCAAAATAATTTTTTTCATGTTACTAATTCTTAATTTTTTTTAGTTGCCTTGGTCTTATCTCATATATTTAATAAAGCATATTTATTTATATATATATCGGATATTACACACAAATTATTAGGATAAAGTAAAATACTACACGTTAAACCTACCAGTTCTTAGTAGTATTTAAATTAATTATTTTCAAGATACGTGAAAATTAGTGTGCGCAATTTTCAAAGATTACAATCCTGAACCCTTCCATTTCTCAAAATAGGTGAAGAATATGATTAATAGCTTCATCTTCGGAAAGCAAAGGAAGTTAAATAATATTTTATATTAAAAATTAATCTATAAATACACATTGTAAAATAAAGAGAATATGATATACAGTTATTTTGATGGGTTATATTTTTCGAAAACCCAACTATATATCCAATGACATATTGAAAGTTTAGTCCCTTTAAAATTGCCTCATAATGAATTTCTCTCAAACATTTAATCGTATACCAGTAGTAAAATATTTTATACAGCCACTAGCATTATGGATTTATTAAGACCTGAATTTCGTAAGAATGTGGTATATATAACTAATTTCATTGCTCATTGCCGCCATTTGGAATTTATGGTCACGATTAATCATCCACTGTCAAGAATATACTTTTTTAAAATGTGAAACAGAAGTGTTTAAGTGTCATCATTAGCTACGATTTCTAAAATAATGCAGTTCCAAACAATTATTAAATAATTTTTAATTTCATTTTAATGATTGCGAAACTGTTTAGTAAATGATACATTAAATTATGGGGAACCAAGAAACAAACTATTTCTTTATATGCAGTTTCGAGTGAATAATTTTATGTTTAACTACGACTGTAATATATACTGTACTTTAACAAGTTTCTTCTGTAACATTTGGAAGGCACTGCGATTTTCATGGAGTAACATTTTTCATATGGCCGACATATTTTCTGGAACTACAACTGAATACACATTCCTGTGTCTTCATCTTCTAAAAGAGAATTTAAACTCTTTCTGTATTCTGTGAAAAAAAAATATATATGAATACATTGAAGAGAAATAGAGCTTCATTTCATTATGGTAAATGTAGATATTGAAGGCATTCTTCTGGATTTCGTCACACTTTAAAATCAGAGTAAATCATAGTTGATTAATGCACTAGAGACATAAGTGCAATGCCTTCCGGCTCTCCAAGATTCTTTTCTGCTGTTAAGTCTGAGAGTAAGCTGACCATTACATGTTCCTCCTCGTACTAAATATATCTTTTTGTTGGAGAGACAGATGGAAAGCTGACGATCACCGGTTAGTGTCATGCAAAATATTATTTAAGCAATATGGATCTGCAGGAAAAGCCGATGATGAAAGACGAATCTCATCATATGTTGATTTTTTCCTTGTAGGGAACCTGCGTAAATGCCAACAATCAAAAATTAGCGCAGTGTTTTTTTTTTTTTTTTTTTTTTTTTTTTTTTTTTTTTTTTTTTTTTTTGTATTAAAATTCGTAATTTAAAGATTTATTTGCTTCCACTATAAAAGTTTTTTAATAAAAATCTTTCATAAATATTTTAAAACATTTCATGAAAAAAAAAAAACAGTTTCTGAACACACCATATTCATATAATTATTTAATGTGATTCATAGGTTAGTTAGGGTAAATCTGGATTAGATGCCTTATCAGTTTGGTTGCCCCAGTCACTCTATATCATCTATTCAGGGACTGGGAAAGAAGTGAAAACGAGTAATTTTCAACAGTCAATTAACGAATCAATCGACAATTAATTGACCTATGATGATTTATTATTTGATCCTATGATCTCCTATCGCTGGTTAAAGTCATGCAATGGCATGCTATTCAGTTAAGTTCTTTGCAATATTTTCAAGGAAACCTTTTTAGATACTAGCATAAAACAGAATACCAACTATAAATACCTTTTAAATAGGCCACAAAAAGAAGCAAATGTAAGGCGTTTTTAAAGAGTAGATAATTCTTCCCAATGATCAATATTACGTCCGATCACTTGGAGATCAGAACACAGTCAGAGCATAGTCTTACTTCTGTTTCAGTTTTATTCGATAAAAATATTTGATTATATGTCTATCATACTTTTCATTATTATTCAGATTTTATTCTCAAAAAACATTTGCACCAGAATTACATTCAGAAATGTTTCGTAGAAAAGTTGTAATTTGCTAAAATGTTAAAAATTTTGCCTTTGATTATAGTGATAAACAAACATAGATGATTAGTGAGTTTACTAATCTGCGTATCCAAACATGCCTTTAAAGTTTGAAAAAAAGTCACTATCTCACAGATAAAGGAATATAAATCAAGTTTTAATCATATCTCAAAAGCAGAAATAAATCGCAAAAATTCATTATTATATAAATTTAAAGATTTTAAAGCAAATAAAATAATAAATAAATAAAATTTACCAATCAGCTTAATGAAGGAAAAAAAAGTATACGGATGGCTATAATTGAACTCGATTGTTTTTTTTCCATTGTTTGTTTCTACACAGAAAAAAAGACAGACTATAAAGAATCCGATTAATTTTTTCTTAAAGGAGAAATCCAAATAATTGATCTTGTTAAAACGATGAAAGTTTTCCAAAAATAGCAAAATAAAATTTTAGCTGCTTCTTCTATTAAAAGGCTGTGGAAATGCAATAATTTGTTAGGACACAGAAAGGCAATTTTCAGTAAATTAGTTTCTTTATAGCATTTCCTAAGTGGCTGCTAACAACATTTGCGAATCAATGAGGGAATTGCTTTAAAGAACAAAATAACACATATGGAGAAAACGTAGTTGTTTCCCGTCTTTGAAAATAATTTATAATTCTCAGAAGTGTTTATACATAAAAATTGAATTAATCAAAGCAAGTAAACTTAAATTACTTTATTTATGAGATTTATATGTTATCAAAAACGGATATAATGTTAATTTATTTTCTGAAAAACTAAAGAAATGGATAAATATATAAAGATAAGATTAAGAAAAAATAATAAATCAAATACATAAGTCAATGTTATAACATCTAAGTTTCTGTTTTCAAAATTCAATAAAAGATATATTTTATTAAAAACTGCGGCAAAGATATTTTATAATAATATGTATAACAATATTTAAATGTGTTTATTTTACTGTTGAGGTATAAGTCATGTTATGATTAAAAATCCACCGGAATTTCGGAAAAAGATATTGCACGGGAAAATATATAAAAAATCATATTTTAAAATCACTGGGCGGTAGTAGCAAAACTACTGTATTCGCGCCAAATTTTACGCAAATTTTAAGCACACATTACATCATTAAATTTAAAAAAAGTAATGTGAGTGATTGAAAAAATCTTATATGTATTGCAAATACTGGCGCTATTTTTAACCATTTGCAATAGAGGCACGACTTTTACTCAACACAACTACTGTCAGGTGTTCCTGGTAAATCGGGCGCCGCTAATATCTTACAGTTTAATTTGCGCGTAATTTTTTTTTCCAAGCACCTTCGTCATTCCAAGCTCAAGCTCGCACTCTGATTGGTTGTTGCTCTCGGCACTGTTTTCATGTAACTTCGCTATAATCATATTTTGCGTAGCGATAGATGCTTCCGTCGAAAAGTTTGATTTCCTTCCGAACCGAGTACAAAGTAACTTTTCCCGTTTATTAATTAGTAAAGCATTAGCCATTTTATAAAATAACACAAGATAATAATACACAAGAGCACAAGACCACGACGATAAGAATGAAGGACGAATAAGAATGAATAAGTTAAATTTTAGGTTTACTCGTTCACTTACGAGCGAAGTATTTTTCGCCAAATATGGTTATCGCCAAGTTACGTGAAAACAGTGCCGAGAGCAACAACCAATCAGAGTGCGAGCTTGGGCTTGGAACGACGAAAGTGCTTGGAAAAAATTTTTCGCTTAATTTGCCCTATTTTATCATGGTTTTTTCGGTCATTAGATAAGGCGAAAAAAGTAGTTTAAAATACAAGTGTCCAGAGCATTTGGAGCTCCCATTTACTAGACACACTTGTTATTTCTTTTTGTGAGAATCACTTCTCGAGATTAAAGTGTTAATTTTTCTTTAGAAAAAGGGTCATTCTTAGATTCAAATGATCATAATTATTGATCTTCTGATTTGTTTGTACGATACTGTAGGATAATATTTTTTAATACGAATCCGACACCAAATGTATTCAAATGATATCAACTGAGCTCAAAATCGGAACTTAAAAATAAGATTATGTAGGCGTATGAGACCTACTTCATCTGTTTGAACTGCGTTACTGCCACCATTGCTGGATGATTTCTATTTCTGCATAGAATGAACTCCTCAAAATCGCAATGCCATCTGTTGCTCATATTTTAAAACTAAAACCTCTCATTTCAGTAAAAATTATTTTGACATCATCCGTTACATTCTAGCATAAATTTCTTTTACAGTTGTCACCGTTCGCAAGTCACGTAATTTTTAACTCAGTCAGTCCATTTTATGATACATGATACATATTATTTTTGTTCTTAAATTAGAAACTATTTATGTTAGAAATAAAAAAAAAATATATATAAATTTCTTCATTATATTAAATAAAATGTGTGCATTATAAAAAAAGTCCTTGGGAATATGAAACAATCAATGTGTTGCCAGGAATACGTTTTCAAATTTATTTTTTACGCCACTGACTATTTTCCAAATTCCAAAGTACTGAAAAAGTATCAAAAATAGCAAACTAAGGAAATCCTTAATTTCACACACAACTCTCCTGAAAGAATATTTTCAAAAGCTCTGGTATTTGACCCGCTATTTAATTTTAAAACTACCATTCCATTACAGAACAAATTGTAAAAAATAAACGGAACAATAAAATAAAGTAAACTTTTTAACAATCAATAAAAATAATTCAAACAGTAATTATTAAATCCATCCATCATAAGACTTTGGATTATTTGGTAAACTCATTCAAAAATTATTTTCTGTTATTGGAATCTGTAATTCTATTTGTAAGTTTTACTAAAATAAACTAAGCTCTTATTTGACTAAATTCTGTAATTTTCTTTACATTAAGAAATTAGCAGGAGAAAATTCCTTTACACATCATATTCAAAGAAAAGAATTCGAAATACAAATTCTCTAATAATTATTTTCAACTAATTTGTTTTCTTGAAAGAAAACAATGGGATATTCTGATATTTCCGGAGGCAACGTAAAGATTGTTTGGATAGCTTTGAAATTTACTCTTTTAAAGCAATATATTTAAATGCGCATATTTTAAATAATTATAAAGTGTATTCTTTAATAGGAAAAAGGTTTTAAAGAAAATTGAATTAATGGTTGAACTTTATTCCATACTAAAATTTCAACCTCACCAGATTATATGCAAAATTTGTTGATTTATATGAATTTAAATATACAATTAAAAAATATATCATATGATGTTTTTCTTTTGATATAATACGGATTAAAATTCCCAGACAACTATCGAGTATTGGAAATTATTTTCCTGTTTAACCATTACCATTGCATAATCCGTATGCTAAAAAATATTTCAAAATCGCGTACATAAGGGTAACACATGTTACCGATGGCGTACAATCATCATAGTTTGGAATTTATTTTAAGAAGGGGTTAAAATTAATTAAATATCTAATAATTCCACTGTTTCTTTTTTTCGGTAAGTATTTAAAATATGCTTTATTATTATATTTAATCACTAATTCCATCGAAAACATGGAGTTAGGTTTACATGAATCAGAATATCCGGGATTGATTTTCTCATCCTAAACTTACTGTTGATAAAAAAAAAATCTAAAAATCTCTATTTCGTCTTGTAAAATAATGTTTCAGCTAAAGAAAATAGGATTAGTATTTGAGTTTTCTTTATTTATTACAATTATTTTTAAAGAAGAGAAAATTTAAGTTATTTTATCCATATTGAAAAATTTTATTTTCTGAAAAAGGCGTTTAAACTGTTAGAATTCAATATTTCATTTAATTTATAATAGCGTTTCGTTCATATTATCATTTTCGCGCATGCTCCCACATTTGGTCATATCCGTCTTAATAATATGCATATTATTTTAAATATTTTATACTGCTATATCTAGTTAATTTCCGACAAAAATAAAAAATGGATTTTTTTTTTTTAAATTTGGGAACGCATGTAATATTTAAAACAATTACTAGTAAAAATAAATGTTCTCGCTTTTCCATATTTTAACAGATTTTAGTTCTATTAAGGGATGTTTCTTTTTATAATTGTCCGTTCGAATACTACCGCATTCCGAACAAAAATTCAAAACAACTGTTTCTTTATTTCATTAACCATGTTTCGTTTACCAAAAAAAAAAAAGCACTTTTTATTCATATATCTTCAATTCAAACAAAAGGGCGCTAAATGACAAAGTCGTGTTGATAAATGCGCACAATATAAAATCAAAGCGAACTTGCTAAAAAAGTGCATATAATATGTTAAAGTGTCTTAAATATATATGATGTTATAACATAACAATATGGTTTTAAAAATGTAAAAACTTGAAAATAAGTTTTATTTTGAATGAGTTTTAAAAAACAATAATTTTATGTGATAGCATATTTAATATTATGAGATTTTAACCTGTTAAAAGCACTTTTTCAACAAGTTTTCTTTCATATTATTTCTATATAGTTTAAAGTCAATGTGACATTCAAATTATTTACGTTTTCATGCATGTATGTTTCAAGAAATGTGCTTTGACACATGCATCACTGTTTTAAATAAAACAATAACCAATGTTAGAAAGACAATTTTTATTTAAGTTAATAATATAATAATAATAATCCAAAATATTTTTTTCACAAATCTATATATATCCCTGTTTGCTGATATTTAGCATACTTAAAAAGAAAAAAAAACCATTAAAACACCTAATTTTTTTGACAGGTATTTCCAATTAATGATGAACCGATAATGTTAACGTCAACCAACAGCGGTTTTTGCGTAAAAAGACTTGACTTTAATCTCTAAAATATTGCCTCTGTTTCTTCAAATCATGTGTGAATTCATAACTGAGAAAATGCCACTGTATTGTTATCTTTTAAAGTGAAGAATAGTTTAAAAAAGTTGTCAAAATAAATGTTTTACTGTATTTCTTAATACATTTTGTTTAAAAAAATCAAGTTACATGAGCTGAATACAGCATTTTTAAAGAATAAAATTAACGAGTACATATATATTTTATTTATTTATTTATTGTACAACTATCACTATTTTCTCAATAATTTTAATTATATTTCAAAACGATATCTTTTGTTGAAATAAGTTTGATTTTAAAACAGAGAGGATTTTTATTAAATTACGATACTAGGATATATTTTTCCGGTGGTTCTATTATTACATTTTTTACTTTAAGACATCTATAGCATTGTACTGTTTATTTAAATAAGTGGTTTTTTAAATCTGCCATTTTCATCATTTATAGAAAAATACATAAATTTTGTCCGAAATAGGTATTTTCTTTCCAAAAATCATTAAACGCCATTGAACTACTTATTTTACAAATTATTTTTAGAACATTGTTGTTGCATAAACATTGACCTCTCACTTTTCGAGCTAACTCTGTTTAATATCTAAAAGGCATTAAAAAGCCTTAGCTGTTTTAAAGAGCACATTATGCTACATAATTAAAATTTCTAGAAGTCGTTTAAAACTATTTGCATCCGTAACCGAAAAGTAAATACATTTACATTTTTAATTACAGAGAAAGTGGATTTTTAATCTTTAGTTTCAATGTTTATATGTTTAAGTGTTTGATGTTGCCAGAATATTTTTTAAAGAAAATTTAAAAAGAACTGAATTAAAATATTGTGCGCGAGTATGTCCTATATATATGGAATATTAGATAAAATCAAAATTACAAAGAATTTTCGAAAAGTTTTTTTTTTTTTTTTTTTTTTTTTAATTAAACTAAGAAAAAGTATCTTTAACCCATTAATGCCTGAATTAATTTCTGCGTTAAAATTAAAATTTTGCATTTTCCCACCACATTTAAAGGAAGAAAAAATTTTATCTTAAATTATCGAGGACTTTGTCTCGCGAAAGAAAGTATTTATTTATTTATTATATGCGTTTACTTGAATATTTTAAAACTGTCCCAAAAATGGTACACTAGGCACTAAATGGGTTAAGATTGATATTGATAATTACATGCAATTTTAAAACTATCATAGGGTTACGTAATAACTAGAGGCATTTCGCTATAAATCTATATCATTAAACACTCTGAGCGTTTCGCAAATGGGTAAAATTTAAATATTGTGTACTCTAAATTTTGTTTTAAATTTTCAGAAAATACGATTCTTCCAACATTTTGAAAAAAATAATTACAAATATGAATATAATTCTTGAGAGTATTAATATTTTTAAATGTACTGTAAATTCATTAAATCTATACAATTTTATTATCGTAAATATTGCTTGTATTGCAGCGAAACCTATAGCTCAGATAACGGAATGTTGCACTCCAAATATTACGTTCCACTTACAGGTCTAGACAATAATGGTTCTGCAACAGAAATGAAATCTGTTGATTTTCCCCGGTATGAATTTTTATTTTTGATAGTTCTTCTCATCTAATGCTCAACTAAAATCTAAAGCGAAATTATCCTTTAAAATGATCGTGTTTGTGATCGAAATATCATAAGGATCATCTTTTCTGTTTACATATGATTTTTAACATCAATTTATTTTTTATTTTTTATGATCAGTACATTTTCGAACGATATATTCTAATACAATTTTATCTTTATGCTTATTTTTAGTAAAACGTTTTATTTTTAGTTATCATTAAAAAAAAAATATTTCTTTATGTTGAAGTAAAGGTGAAATATTGTGTATAGGGCACATAAATGATGCAACATAATTTCAAACATAATGAATTTCAAATGTCTCTCTCTAGACGGGTTTTTTTTAACAGTATGAATTAAAAAAAGCTATTGCAGTTTGTTTTTATAGAAACGTGTATAAAAATTCAAGATATAGAAATTTGATATACATGTGGAAAAATCGTTTGCAGGGAATTTTAATGATGTTCCATAATTTCAATCAAAATGAAACTATTATATATTAATGAGAAGCGCTACTTTTATTTTCTATACATTATTGACTTGATAGAATTTGACGTTTATTTACAGAGTCCCTTTAAATATATTATTGGATTGACTATGAGCTACCATTTCTTGTTCTGTCTTTTTAGCTGTGATAAGCTTTTAAAATGCTTTGATTAAAATGATTTGTTTGCAGTGTATTGCGAGGTTTGTAGATGACATGAGGTCTGCGGACACCCATTCCTGAAATGGAATTTTAGTACTTTATGTTTATTTCAATATCTCATTTTATGAAATAGACTCGAAGTAATTTTCTTAATAACATTCCGATAAAGTTAGAAGATGTTTCATAATCTATGCAATGATTCATTTTCTTTATTGTTTTGAATTTAAAATTGTTCATGGGCTAGATTTTTTATTAAAATTTATATTTATTTAAAAACATTTTTAAAGACTCTCCTTCAAAATAGTGTTAATCAAGTTCCAGTGAAAAGTAAATAATTCTTTATTGATGTCATTTCTTTATACAAGAACAAAAAATATATATTTCTCTTTGTAAAAAGTTGGAAATTATACGTGAAACGTAGCAAATGCTGTGCGTTCGTATGTTAACGAAGTTTAAAAAATATTCAGATCTTGCTGTTATGGTAGATAGTACTTCGGATACATTACACTGGTAGAAATATTTTTTGTGTTCCTGTAAATATACAAGAAGTAACTTTCTTACACCTCAGCAACGTTTATCATATTCATAAAATGTGAACTAATTAACTGTAATTAAAACACGACCCAAACACTGTTTACCCGTACAACGTTATGCAGTGGAGCACTTTTGTGTGGCCCTGTAATTTAATAACAAATATTCTTTGCATCACAGATTGTATAGAATGTACATTTTAGTTATAAACAATCTTCATAGGTTCATGTCAATTATATTACGTTCGAAAGAGTGTAACACCATTAAAATGCATTTGAAACTTTTTTTACCCATTGGCCGTAATGTAATGGAATATTTTAGAATGTCCCTGTAATTGATTTATGCATCCGTTTTTCATAAAATTTGGAGTGACTCGACAAAATTAAGTAAAAATTATATATTTTAAATTTTAAACGATTAAAATGCATTTGAAACGTTTTCCCCCATTAACCGTAATGTAACAGTAATGTAATGTCTTTTGATTGTCCCTGTAATAGATCTACCCATCCGATTCTCATAAAATTTGAAATGACACGACAAAATTAGGTAATAAGTATATATTTAAAATTTCAAACGATTCGGTTGGGTATTTTTTGCGTTGCTATATGCGGACATACGGACGGACGGACAGACGGGCGGACAGATGGACAGACAGACAGACGGACGGACTGAACGACAACTATAGGTGCTACGGAATTACATAATTACGAACGCACCTAATAAAAATGATGAGTCAGACCAGAAAGGGGAAAATACATAAAAAGATAACTAACGTAATTTGTCAAAAAATATATGTGGTTAAAAACATAAGATTTCAGCATTTTCATTGATAAAAATGAAATGTTTTACTCTTAAAAAAGTATAAGTAATTTAACTTTCTGGTTTTTCACTCTACTGGTACTGACATAAGGATAGAACAAGTAAAAAAAATCATGCGTTAAGCATAGATTATGAAGCACTTTCCAACACTTCATGAAATCTTAAAAAAAACCTCGTTAATTAGGGAAATATGGGTATATAACCAAATATGTATTCCAATACTTTTGAGCAGCCCTGTATTTGATCTGTCTGTTGATATACATATTACAAAATGGAAAAATTTATTTTAGCAAGAAAAAAGCTTAAAATTTCTTTTTGAGCAATTTGTTCTATTAAATGGGAAGCATACTTGAAAACTTTTGTTCAGCCGTATAGTTTACCTTGTATCTTTATTACACGTCAGTAAGAAGCTGAAATTCATTTTAAACTAAAACTCTTAAAACAACTGAAATCACATTGTTATAAATTATCATTCATAGGTGTCCATGTACACAATTCTTTGCGGGGCCCTGTATATAATTTTATCTATGTTCTGAAAACATTTCTTTGTCATTGAATGGAGTTCAGCGTAAAAATGTATACCTTATTTAAGAACCACCTTTAAGTAATTTACGCTCATACTCAGTAACGTTGGCGAGCTCTTTTGGATAGCCCTGTATATCAACTATAACATTTAAACACACCATTATAATGTACAAAGATTTAGTGAAATTTAATATATATTACAATATATTAATATATAATAATTAAATATAATAAATAAATAAATATAATATTTAATATATAATAATTAAAATATATTACATCCATTCATCGGCCATCATCGGAAGCATATACAGTCCGTCGGAAGGAATATATTATTTGAAATCTTTTGTGTGTCCCTGTAAATGCAATGTGCTTCATATTATGGAAGTCAGTAACATATAATTTGTATTAAGCCTCAATGACATATATCAATTTTGTTTTACATATTTTTAAAATGTCGCACACTATTCCCCCCTTTACCATTATCCAATTGAATTCTTTTGCATGGCCCTGTAAAGGAATAATACTATATTTTCACCGCATATTTTATAGAATGCATATTTTAGTGCACCTCATAAATGCATGCGAATTTAAATATGTTTGATTGGGTGTAACATCTTTAAAACGCCTTTGAAACGATTTTTCCCCATAGGCCATAATGTAATGGAAAATTTGTGACTCTCCCTGTAAATAAACTAATCATGGTACAAACTTCATTTTCAATAGAGTTCGTGCTAGGGTATACGTCAATAACGTACAAAAATTTCAGGGCAATTCGAGTATATTTACAGGTGTTAGAGCGCGGACAGACGGATAGACTGACAGACGTGCAGACGGACAGACAAACCGAATGCATAAGCACTTTTCAAAATTTTGGAAAGTGTTATAAACGTTAAAATTCATTGGAAACGATTTTTCCTGATAGACCATAATGTAATGGAAAACTTTTAACTGTCCTTGTAAATAAATTAATCACGGTAGGGTAAACCTAAATAACTTCCAAAAATTTCATGGCAACCCGAGTATATTTACGAGAGTTAGAGCGCGGCTAGACGGACACACAAACCGTATGCATAAGCACTTATCGAGAATAATTATTATCTCGTATGCGGAGCCCGAGCTAGTATTTACTAGCGTGCATTGATGCTCTATGAGCGTGAAATATTTTATTTTAAGAAATGTCTCAATGAAATATCTCTGTAGTTATTGCTTTATTAATTTTCGAAAATGACGTTATATTCCTATTTTGTGTGCATGTTAGTGACACCCATCGTACAGCCTTGAATTCTCACTTCCTATATTGGGCAAGGCGTACCTGCCACTTTGCGATATGGCCAATGAAAACCCGAAATAATGTGTTTATTTAAAGCATATTGGGTGTTCTTCAGGAATACTGCACAAAACTTGAATTGGCCGTTCAATTCGCAAATTGCCTAAGCTCCAGGATCTGGTCTTAACATATCTATCTATCCATCTCTCTACATATATCCTTTGATCACGCTAACACTATTATATAGAATTAATGCATAGATAAACCGCAAAATCCGCCTGTAGGGGCTGCTGCTACTGGAGTAGTATTTTATTATACTGGTATTCAACGTATTCATTTTCCTGTAAAATTGTTGCATTTTTAAGCTATAGTTACAGTCGAGTCTCTATATAACAAAATCCATCGTTCCAGTAAAAAATTCATTATATACAGAAATTCGATGTATAGAGAATGATGTTAAAAATCGTATTTAATATGTAAATTTTGAACAAATATTATTTTTGATCTTTTTAATTAAGAATTTGAAATGTTTAAAAGTATATATTAACCTAACATTTTATTTCGTAATTATTTAAGCAGTTTCAAAAAAGAGAACAGACATTTATTTGAAAGCTTAATGAAAATCAAATAAGGAAGATTTGCTTTAATTTCAGAGGAAGAAATCTGTAATTTTTTGTTGTTTTGATTTTAAAATTATTACGCTCTCAAAAAAAAAAAAAAAAAAAAAAAAAAAAAAAAAAAAAAAATGCTGAAATTTTAGCAAGGAATGAAAAATTGTAGTTAACATTTTCCTCCATTTGAAGACCTCTCTTATGTGCCCCTCATTGATTCTTCACTTATATGTGTAACAATCCATTCGACTCTGTTTTGGGAAGGATGTTGCAAGGTGTATGGGAGGTGAGAAGAACTCGTTGGATTTAAAGAACAAGGAGAGAACTAATACTTATAAAAAAAATAATAAATAAAAAAAAATCAGCATTGAACGATAAATCAAAATGATGGAAAATTGATTCTATATGATTTCGAAGCTTTTTTAAAACTGAATAGATTAAGATCAATTTATAAAAAAAATCGTTATACGGAGATAGATATTTCGCTATATAGAGATTGTTTTTAATGTAACCATGCGAAAAGGGGACCGTTTCTACAAAAAAATCGTTATACAGAGAAATATAATGTCTGGAGTTTCGTTATAGAGAGACTCGACTGTATTTCTGTTCAAAGAGTTTCCAGCGTATAATGATTTTCTTATGCAAATGTGTACATTAAATAAAAAATGAACTATTTATAGAAACCAACATTCACATTCTCTTCTACAATTAATTAGTATAAATATTCTTTCTTTAAAGTTTAATTTAATTTAGATTTTCTCACTCTTTCCAATTCCCGATGCTAAAATTCATAAAATAATCCTTATAACCTAACTTACTTCTCTTATTATTTCACATTGTGCAATATGCAAATATATTTTCTCACGAAATCACGAATACCGCATTTAATTTCTTATTTTGATCGAACATATCTTTGCTACTATTGATAAAATAATGACACTTATTTTCCTTTAGTAAAATAAAATGTCCATTTCGGAGAATCAAAAATCGTAAATTGGTATTTTCATTTCATTTCTTTACTGTATTTTGCCTTTATCCCAATCACATTCTTTTTCTTCGATTTTATTACAACTTTACGTCTCGTAACCCATTAAGATACACCCTAGAATAAATTAGATTGTTCTTTATGTCTGTTGATAAATTTTTATGGATATTTTATGGTCGGATTGGAAATTTATTTAAATATTGCTTGAAATAAATAAATTTATTCAGTATTGTGAAATTGCTTCTTATTCATGTGATGCAACAAAATTATGACTTTTTAAAATTCAATCAATATCGGAATGATAGAAAGTGTAATTAAAACTTTTATCTGCCTTTTTCGAAAAGAAAAAAATCCTTTTAATTTAAGAAAATTCGCACTTTAAGTGTATTTTTAATTTTAAAAAATACATTGATCATAAGATTTTGATTTCTCGACCAATTAAATTATAATCATTTAATTTCCTATTTGGATCGAACATAGCTTTGCTGCTATTGATAAAATAATGACACTTATTTTCCTTTTGTAAAATAAAATGTCCATTTCGGAGAATCAAAAATCGTAAATTGGTATTTTCATTTCATTTCTTTACTGTATTTTATTTTTATCCCAATCACATTTTTTTTCTTTGATTTTATTACAACTTTACGTGTCGTAACCCAATAAGATATGCCGTAGAATAAATTAGAAGGTTCTTTATGTGTATTGATAAATTTTTATGGATCTTTTATGGTCGGATTTGAAATTTATTTAAATAGTGCTTGAAATAAATAAATTTATTCAGTATTGCGAAATTGCTTCTTATTCATGTGATGCAACAAAATTATGACTTTTTAAAATTCAATCAATATCGGAATGATAGAAAGTGTAATTAAAACTTTTATCTGCCTTTTTCGAAAAGAAAAAAATCCTTTTAATTTAAGAAAATTCGCACTTTAAGTGTATTTTTAATTTTAAAAAATACATTGATCATAAGATTTTGATTTCTCGACCAATTAAATTATAATGCATTTAATTTCCTATTTTGATCGAACATAGCTTTGCTACTATTGATAAAATAATGACACTTATTTTCCTTTTGTAAAATAAAATGTCCATTTCGGAGAATCAAAAATCGTAAATTGGTATTTTCATTTCATTTCTTTACTGTATTTTATTTTTATCCCAATCACATTTTTTTTCTTTGATTTTATTACAACTTTACGCGTCGTAACCCAATAAGATACGCCGTAGAATAAATTAGAAGGTTCTTTATGTCTATTGATAAATTTTTATGGATCTTTTATGGTCGGATTTGAAATTTATTTAAATAGTGCTTGAAATAAATAAATTTATTCAGTATTGTGAAATTGCTTCTTATTCATGTGATGCAACAAAATTATGACTTTTTAAAATTCAATCAATATCGGAATGATAGAAAGTGTAATTAAAACTTTTATCTGCCTTTTTCGAAAGGAAAAAATCCTTTTAATTTAAGAAAATTCGCACTTTAAGTGTATTTTTAATTTTAAAAAATACATTGAACATAAGATTTTGATTTCTAAACCAATTAAATTATAATGCTGTTTTATTGTGTTTGTAACTACACCCGAAAAAAAGAAACATTCGTATGTAGGATATAGCTTCCTTAGTACAATCAGAAAAAAATGCATATAATAGTTAAGTTCAATGAATGGTTAATACAAAACATTTACTATTTAAATTAATCTTGTTATCATTGTATTCGAGACGTTAAGATCTACCTATGTTTAGAACATATTACGAACAAGATTACTCCCAGCATGTTTAGTAACGTCTGCATATCTCAGTACCTGAAAAACGTAACACTCACTACATTATTTTAGATATATTGAGATCTAATATTTTAACAGTATTGTATCCATTGAATGTATTTCCAATAACATGAAATATAGGTTACACATTAGCCTTATATTGTAAATGTATGTACTGAAATTCGCTTTTAAAGCAGATTGTCATTTAATTATTAATGTTTACAAAGGAATTTTAAACATTTTGTGTCAGTTTGTTCAGTATTAACAGATTTAACATGTCAGTTTTACTTAATTACTTTGCCTGTACTCCCGATAATAACCACAATAAAGTCACGTTTGAAAAAAGTTTGTAAAAAAAGGTAGCGAATAAATCACCAATTATTATTAGATTAACAATTTTATATTCTTATGGAAACGTTTAAAAATTGTTTGAATTATGATCGGATAGAATTTACTGAGATAGTAATATATATAAAATGATAAATATTCAGAGATAAAACTTAAGAAATAGACTGTTTTACCTAGTAAAATATTGAATGAATCTCCTAAAGTACTCTGTAATGGGGAATGTGGGGAGATACTTTTTATATTTTATATTTATTTTTTTCTAATAAGCAGCAGATATATTATTCTACTAATTATTGTTGATTTTAAACTAGATGATATTAAAGCGAAAAAATCCTTTCAACTAGTGACAGGGGGAAGATGTCGCTTTCATATTTTTTGGTTTTAAAAAAATTTGAAAGTTTTACTCAAAATTAATTTTACAAAAAATTTAACACGTTAGCTGTCAACTACGAGAATACTCGTAGTCTCAGTATTGTTGAATCTCAGCTTTGGCAGATAACGTGTTAAGAAGCTAAAATTGAACGAACCCGTAAGGTAATATTTGTCAATACTGAATCTGAATGAGAATTGCGCCAAATGAGTCAGCTGTATCAAATTTGTTGTCCTTTTTGGTTACTCGGCTTTTGGGCGTTAAGCTTGGGCAGAGTTTGAGCTTATGGATATTAATAATGTTTAAGCATTACGCGGAAATGCATGGTGCAAATTGCCGCTATTTTGAAAAAAGGTGGTGAAAGAAGCTGGCCAAAGAGCTCGATCGAGGCATTTGTATATACTATGCATACGATCAATCTCGTTAAAATTAGTTTTTTAATATGAGGGTTACAGCATGGCGAAAAACAGATTATTTCAAAATAGCAGCAATTCTAGGAATTCAAACTGCTATATCTCAGCCATTTTTGAAGATAAATATAAAACGAAATATGTTTCGGAATCATTCTATTAGATCTTAAGAAAAAATATTTCTTAATTTTTTTATTTATTTGCATTTGTTTTTAATTCTTTAAATCTTAAAAAATAAAATAAAATTCATGTTGTTTTAAAATGGCGACTGAAGCTGGCCAACGAACTTGGTCGAGACATTGGTATGTACTGTGTATATAATTAATGTCATTTAAATTGGTTTATAAATAAGTTAGTTATCGCATGAAATAAATCACACACACACACATATATATATATATATATATATATATATATTGTTACGAATTTTGTAAATAGTTAGTGTTTGTACTGTAAAATAATGTAAATAATCTTATTAAGCTCCATTCCTTTACTAATATTAGTTTTTGTTATATTGTCTCTGTCATCAAGCAAACTTGTCTATTATTTTTCAGTGAATGTCTATGGCAGCTTTGCGAAATATTAGAGATATCGCCAAGTTGGCGTCACTTTTGGCGACTAATTTTGGTCGCCAAATTTGGCGATATATCGCCAAATTGGCGACAAACTTGGCGATTGTTGGCGATGGTAACCCGTCCCTCTCTATGGTAACCCCCCCCTCGGTCTACTGATACATTGAATGTTGTTCTGTGGTGTTCCGGATTTTCCTAGAAGGTTGTAGAAATTTCCACCGCATGCGGCGAGACTATATATAGGAGAGCCGATGCGAGCTGTTGTTATTATTTACCAGTCGGTCATTGAGTGAACAAGGCATTTGTTAAGCAAGTTTGCTTGAGTTCCATTTATGTTGTTTTGAATGTTATTAAGTTTTGAGACGTTGTATAAAGAGTCTCTGGGATCTAAAGCTGTACTTTTACGATAGATTTGAGCAGTTATTTTTGAATATCTAGTAATATTTGTGAGTTTTGAAGACTCTGTTGTTCTGAAGATCTGTAAATAAATTATTTTCTACTTTTCTAAGAAACAAGAGTTTGAAGTGTCTAACCATAAGATCAAAAGAACCCTATATACGCAACAATTTTTGGTGTCAGGAGTCGGAATCTTATGGCGAAAACAAGAACAATGGACGGACAACTGAAAGAACTGCTAGAAGCTATTAACGGATTAATGACAGAGCTGACCAATAAAATCGACAAAGGCCAAGAAGAGTTATCAAAAGGCCAAGAAGAGTTGGCGGAAAAAATGAATAAAGGCCAAGAAGAGTTGACTGAAGAAATGAGAAGAAGCGAAGAGAGAATGGAAGAATTAAAAGAGGAAGTTAATAAAAGCCAAGAAGAAATGAAGAAAACTTCGGAAGATAAGTTCTTGTCGGTAGAGAGAAGAATGGATTCGGTAGAAGAGAAAATTCAGAATGAAGTTAGTAATGTTGAAGAGAAAATGGAAAGGAAAATGGCGGAAGTAGAAGAGAAAATTCAGAATGAAGTTTGTAACGTTGAAGAGAAAATCAGTAACGTTGAAGAGAAAATAGGTGAAGTAGATGAAAAGCTAAATAAAAAAGTACAAGATCTTGATAAGAAGCTTTCAGCGTCCAGTGGTAATTATGAAGAATTTAGGAATCCGACTGCTTCTCCCGTGCACATCAAGCTGTCGACATACGACGGAAAGAGTTCCTGGCAAGTTTACAAGACCCAATTCACCATTGTAGCCGAAGCGAACAAATGGAGTGACGAGGTGAAAGCTTGTCAACTGGCAGCATCTTTGAGAGGAGAAGCCGCCGACGTGCTGCAAACATTGTCTGATATGACGCAACTCAATTTTGACACTCTAAGTTGTGCACTTGAAATGAGATTCGGAGAAAAATTCTTCAAGGATTATACGAGAATACAAATGAAGAGCCGCCATCAAAAATCGAGTGAAACCCTTCAAGAGTTTTCCTCGGAAATTGAACGGCTTGCAAATTTAGTATTCATTGACTGTCCAACAAATGTACGGGAAATGCTCTCACTGCAATATTTTGTAGACGGAATAAAAGATCCAGAAGTGCAGAGAGCGGTACGAATGGCAGATGTGCAGGAATTAAAGGCTGCATTACTATATGCCTTAAAGTTGGAAGCAGCTACAGAAGCCAGCCGAAGAGATCGTCATTCAGTCCGAGGGCCAACGGTGAACAAAAGCTCAGACACTGAGAGCGACGTCTTGAAAGAAATTAGGAAATTAAATCAAGAGATTGAAGCTTTAAAATATGGAAGAACAAGCTCAAGAAGACAGAATCTCACGTGTTGGGGATGCGGTGATACAGGACATCTCCGAAGAAATTGCCCCAAAATCCACGAACGTGAGATAAATTCAAACAGTCAGCAGGGAAACTAAATTTTGGCCATCTCACGGGGCGGAGGTTGCCAGAGAATGAAAAGCCCCATCTGAAGATCCTCCAGATATCAAAAATGAGTGGCGGTGATAATGAATTATATGTGATAGGCTTTATTAACGGAATTCAGTGCCGTATGATTGTCGATACAGGAGCCAATGTTACAATAATAAGAGAAGATTTGGCTCGAAAATTGAAATGTAAACTCATCTGGACGCCACCCTGCGTTACCCTGCAAACTGTGACTGGCGACAAGATAGGCATATATGGAAAGGCAAATTTAACCATCAACTTTGGAGGAAGCAAATATTATCATACGGCATATGTGGCTGACGTAACAGATCCTTGCATAATCGGGCTAGATTTTCTGAAGAAGTTTGGCTTCAAACTTGATTTTAAAAATAATGAAATGCTATCTAAATTTGAAGAAATAATCCTTATTGGATTAAATAACGAAATTGAATATAAACAAACAATAATAGCCAAGGAAGACATCCATCTAGGTCCAAGAACAGATTTTTTAGTTCCAGCTGTAATTAACAATGAAACTAATTATCGATTTGGCCATATAGATTATCCCGAAGACAATAGTAAACAAGCAGGAGTATTGGTGGATTCATCTGTAGTGGACCTCTCGAAGAAGACCATTCCAGTCAGAATTGCTAACATCGGTAATAAGACGAGGACTATCAAGAAAGGAGAGCTGATAGCATCATGCGCTCCTGTGACGTGCATAAGTCAAAATTCCAATCACTCTCAGAAATCTTCAGATAATTTAGTCAAGGATTTGTTACAAAATACGGACTTAGATCCAAATCAAAGGGATGCTGCGGAAAGTTTAATTAGAGAATTCCAAACATCTGAGACATCCAAACATCTGAAGACTTTGGACGAACTAAAATGGCACAACACCGAATTGACACGGGAGATCACTCTCCTATTAAACAGCACGCTAGACGATTACCTTTTGCCAAGCAAGAAGAGGTGCAGAATTTAATTAAGGATATGGAAGAAAATGACGTCATCGAACCATCGACAAGTCCATGGGCGTCTCCAATTGTATTAGTAAGAAAGAAGGATGGTTCTACAAGATTTTGTGTAGACTACCGCCGACTGAATGACGTCACTAAAAAGAATAGTTACCCTCTACCAAGGATTGACGACACTCTCGACACACTTGCGGGCAACACCTGGTTCTTGACTCTGGATCTGAAGAGTGGTTACTGGCAGGTAGAGATCCATCTCGACGACCGCGAGAAGACTGCCTTCACAACGGGACAAGGATTATGGCAATTCAAGGTAATGCCTTTTGGTCTATCTAATGCACCTGGAACTTTTGAACGCCTTATGGAAACGGTTCTCCGGGGGCTGTCATATGAGGCATGTCTTGTTTATTTAGACGATATCATAATCATAGGAAAATCTTTTGATGAACATCTGAACAACCTCAGGTGGGTGCTACAAAAGTTAAAGGAAGCTAATTTAAAGTTAAGCCCTTCGAAGTGCAGTTTGTTGCGTAATGAAGTCGCCTACCTTGGACACATCATTTCGTCGGAAGGAGTTAGGACTGAACTGGAGAAGATATCGGCCGTGAAAAAATTGGAATCGTCCAGCAGATGTTCACCAGCTTCGAAGCTTTCTAGGATTATGCACCTATTATAGAAAATTTGTCAAAGGCTTCTCGATGATTGCAAGACCACTTCATAAATTAACAGAAGCCAATCAAAAATTTATGTGGACACAGGAATGCGATGCTGCTTTCGAAAAGCTCAAGGAGGCGTTAACACCCACTCCAATTCTGTCATATCCTCAAATCGATAAACAGTTCATACTTGATACGGATGCAAGTAACGAAAGCATTGGCGCTGTACTGTCCCAGGAAATCGACGGCGAGGAGCGTGTTATCGCCTATTTCAGCAAGTGCTTGTCAAAGGCAGAGCGAAACTACTGCGTAACAAGGAAAGAGCTTCTTGCTGTAGTGAAAGCCATAGACCATTTTCATCACTATCTTTACGGTCGAAAATTCCTGATACGAACTGATCATGCTTATCTAACTTGGCTATTGAATTTTAAGAACACTGAAGGCCAGATAGCCAGGTGGATACAAAAGCTTCAAGAGTACGATATGGAGATACGCCATCGAAAAGGCTCATCACATGGAAATGCAGATGCCGTCTCAAGAAGACATTGCGCAGAGAATTGTAGATACTGCGACCGAGTTAAGAAGAAATTTAATGTCAAAGGTCCTATAGTAAGACAAGCTACAACTGGGTCTACATCATCGCAAGATCCGTGGAGTGACGAGAGCTTGCATAAAGATCAACTTGCTGATCCTGAAATTAAGCCAATTCTAGAGCTGAAAGAGGAGTCCAACAGGAAGCCCAGCTGGCAAGACATGGCCAATTACCATCCTATGACTAAACGTTATTGGGCTCTCTGGGATTCCCTACATTTGAAGAATGGGACTTTGTAACGAAAATGGGAGTCTGACGATGGAAAGACATGTAGATGGCAACTAATACTTCCTAAATCGAGAATTTCTATGGTCCTTCAAGAACTCCATGGTAGTCCCACAGGAGGTCATTTTGGTGTAATAAAGACCCTGCAAAAGGTTCGAGAGCGTTTCTACTGGAATAATGTTCGCAGTGACGTGGAGAAGTGGTGTCGAACTTGTGACACCTGTGTAGCACGTAAAGGTCCAAAGAGGCGCACCCGTGGACGATTGCAAGTTTATAATGTAGGAGCTCCTTTCGAACGACTTGCTCTAGACATCCTGGGTCCACTTCCTAGAACATCTGATGGCAATAAGTACATCGTCTTTGTCATGGACTACTTCACTAAGTGGCCTGAAGCATACGCCATTCCTAATCAATAGGCGGTAACCGTAGCAGACATACTGGTTCAACACTGGGTTTCCAGATACGGAGTTCCTCTTCAAATCCATTCTGATCAAGGAAGAAACTTTGATTCGGCTGTGTTTAAGGAAATGTGTGGACTACTCGGCATGGACAAAACTCGAACTACACCTCTACATCCGCAATCGGACGGCATGGTGGAGTGTTTCAATCGTACAATCTTAAATAGCCTCTCTCTCCTGGTGTCTAGAGACCAACAGGACTGGGACAAGAAATTGCCTCTTTTCCTGCTTGCCTACAGGAGTGCCACTCTTGAGGCCACTGGTTACTCCCCTTCCCAAATGCTCTTTGGTCGTGATCTTCGTCTGCCTGCGGATCTTTTGTTTGGCCGTCCTCCTGATGCTCCTTGATCGCCTGAGGAATATGTCGATGAACTCCAGGCGCGGATTGAGGAGATTCATTGTATGGCGAGGAACCGAATTGGACTGGCAACGGAAAAGATGAAGACACGGTACGACACAAAGGCAACAGGACATGAGTTCAACGAAAGTGACAAAGTTTGGTTGTGGAATGCGATACGTCGTAAGGGACTGTCGCCAAAATTACAAAGAAACTGGGACGGTCCTTACACAGTCGTCAACAGGCTGAATGACGTCGTTGTACGCATACAAAAATCGCCACACGCTAATCCCAAGGTCGTACACTATAACCGGCTAGCCCCTTATTTTGGCCAAAGTGAATAGAAATTCAAAACTTGAATTTCAGACCATGGTCATAAAAGTCACTTTTTGTAAATATGTAAATAGTAATTAGTTCTTATTTATGTACTTCTTATTATTGTTATTATTATTTATTTATTATTATTTTATTTATTTATTTTAAGTGTTTTCCTCTAACTCAAGGATTGCACTGCCCGGGACGTGCAGTCTTTGAGGAGGGAATAGTGTTACGAATTTTGTAAATAGTTAGTGTTTGTACTGTAAAATAATGTAAATAATCTTATTAAGCTCCATTCCTTTACTAATATTAGTTTTTGTTACATTGTCTTTGTCATCAAGCAAACTTGTCTATTATTTTTCAGTGAATGTCTATGGCAGCTTTGCGAAATATTAGAGGTATCGCCAAGTTGGCGTCACTTTTGGCGACTAATTTTGGTCGCCAAATTTGGCGATATATCGCCAAATTGGAGACAAACTTGGCGATTGTTGGCGATGGTAACCCGTCCCTCTCTATGGTAACCCCCCCTCGGTCTACTGATTCATTGAATGTTGTTCTGTGGTCTTCCGGATTTTTCTAGAAGGTTGTAGAAATTTCCACCGCATGCGGCGAGACTATATATAGGAGAGCCGATGCGAGCTGTTGTTATTATTTACCAGTCAGTCATTGAGTGAACAAGGCATTTGTTAAGCAAGTTTGCTTGAGTTTCATTTATGTTGTTTTGAATGTTATTAAGTGTTGAGACGTTGTATAAAGAGTGTCTGGGATCTAAATCTGTACTTTTACGAAAGATTTGAGCAGTTATTTTTAAATATCTAGTAATATTTGTGAGTTTTGAAGACTCTGTTGTTCTGAAGATCTGTAAATAAATTATTTTCTACTTTTCTAAGAAACAAGAGTTTGAAGTTGTCTAACCATAAGATCAAAAGAACCCTATATACGCAACAATATATATATATATATATATATATATATATATATATATATGTATATATATATATATATATATATACATACATATATATATATATATATATATATATATATATATATATATATATATGTATATATATAATTTCAAATTTATCGATTTAGCAAGAACCAGCACACTCCCCTCACAAAACAAAAATCCCTTAAAATTAAAAATTCAACAATCAAAATACAAAAACAATAGGCTGCCAGCCTCGTCAGCGATGGGTTTTATTAGACAAAAGCAGCCGGACACTCGAGTTTACAAAAACAAAATATATTTAAGTGGCAGTGGGTTTCGGCCAGAGCGGTGAATAGCAAAAAATCAGATGTTAAACACCCGATGGCTATAATTCACTCGCTCCCCCACCGGACCCTACGCCACATTAATAAACGAATGTCTCACCTGGAACATTGTAAACGATGCAAAAATATGTTCTCTGAATAAAAACCACATCCCCAACTTAGCTGCCATGCCACAACTCCAAACAAATTAAACAGAACAAAGTAGAAACCGTATTCCAAACCAATCCTAAAACAATCCAGGTCTGTTGCCACTCAATGCAGCTCATCATCATAAAACCGTCCTTTAGCAGGCTTTAGGTAGTACAAGTCATTTAGCTATTCCTCTCAAGTTCATAAAAAGGTACTCTGAGTTTGCAGATTCTCTACATTTTTGAACGTTTGCTACTCGGTGTCAGCTAAATGACTTGTACTACCTAAAGCCTGCTAAAGGACGGTTTTATGATGATGAGCTGCATTGAGTGGCAACAGACCTGGATTGTTTTAGGATTGGTTTGGAATACGGTTTCTACTTTGTTCTGTTTAATTTGTTTGGAGTTGTGGCATGGCAGCTAAGTTGGGGATGTGGTTTTTATTCAGAGAACATATTTTTGCATCGTTTACAATGTTCCAGGTGTGACATTCGTTTATTAATGTGGCGTAGGGTCCGGTGGGGGAGCGAGTGAATTATAGCCATCGGGTGTTTAACATCTGATTTTTTGCTATTCACCGCTCTGGCCGAAACCCACTGCCACTTAAATATATTTTGTTTTTGTAAACTCGAGTGTCCGGCTGCTTTTGTCTAATAAAACCCATCGCTGACAAGGCTGGCAGCCTATTGTTTTTGTATTTTGATTGTTGAATTTTTAATTTTAAGGGATTTTTGTTTTGTGAGGGGGGTGTGCTGGTTCTTGCTAAATCGATAAATTTGAAATTATATTTTTAATTTATGTGTTTTAATGCAGCGTTTCGGCGCAATTCACATGAATTTGAATTTGTATTGTTTATTGTTGATTGTTTTATATGTTGGATATGTATATATATATATATATATATATATATATATATGTATATATATATATATATATAAGTCAAAGTTTGTATGAAGTGGTGTTTTGGGGTTTCGGGGTCATGATGGAGGAAAACATACCAAACTTTTCCAGACGTGCTGTCCTCCGGACAACAGAAATAGGGAGATCTTTTGCAATGAAAGCTACATAAAAGTGAAATTTTGCAATCCCTCAAAATAGCAAGTTTCCCATTTACAAATAGTAAGCTATTATGCGCATTTTAGGAAAAAATAAGATGATTTCTTTTATAGCATTCTATATTTAATAACATAAAGATAAAATTGTTAATAAGAACTTAATAAAGCTGTTTCAACATGATTCGTATTCTTTATTATTATTTTTTTTAAATGGCGTTTTTGTTTTTTACTACATTGGGGTAGGTTTGTTCTGGGTAGTTTGTCATCTATTGTAATTTTGCAGATTTTTTAAATTAGGTATTTTATGTAAAAAATTAATAGTAAATTTTCTTTTTTCAATATTTAATGGCACATTTTATACAAAATTAATAAAAAGATTACATTGAGAAATTATTAATTGAAACTGAAAATTACGCAAAATGTAATTACGCATTAATTAAAATCACAGTTGGATTGGCCTACAGGTGAATCTACTACAGTAGATTTCAAAGTTATGTGCTCATTTCAACTACAATATATATATATATATATAATATATACATATATATATTACAGATAAACCTAGTTGTTTAGCAACTTTATTTGGCTGAATTTTGAAGAATTTTTAATTTTATTTTTTTGTAAGAATTGATTTTATCAGAATCATCTTAAGCGAAGTTCGGCTCAAATGCCCAATTTGACAACATTTTTTTAAGATAGATTATGACTTAATAAAAAATTTAATCAACCAATATGACACATTATGTAGTTCCTAATTAAAATAAACTGCAACTGAAGGCGTTTGGAAGCAAAATTGAAATTAAAAATTAGCCATAAAAATCAGTTTGTTATATGAATACATTCACAAGTCTTCAATCACAATCGTTTCGCGAAATTTTGTTAAAATTTCCCACTTTGACAGTGTATTCCGAAATATATTCTGCATTTATCTAAAAACTGAACATAACTGCACATTATACAGTTCCTAAATTCGAGAACATGCCAGTTGGATTCATTTGAGAGCAAAAATGGATTTAAAAATGAGTCAGAAAATAAATAATTCGTAGTTTGAATATTTCCTCATTTTTTCTAGCTCGATTGCTTTTGGAAATTCTGTTCAACATACTTAACTTGACAAATTGTTTCGAAATATATTCTAACTTTACCACGAAATTGACCATCACGTCACATTGTATAGTTTCTAAACAAATAAACCTGTCAACTGAATGTGTCTGAGAATAAAATGAGTCAGAGTATAAGAGTTTGGATATGAGATTTTTTTTCAGCTCATATTTTTGTTAAATTTATTTTTGGTATAAGAATTAGTCCTATAAAAGACTTTTCAGTATAAAAAATACAGATATTATTCAGAAGATGAAATTTTAATTGGATTTGATATCTTAAAAATTGAAGAAATTATTGATTTTTTTTCCGTTCCGATTTTTGTTTTTGTTTTTAATTTTATTTTAATTTTTTAAATTTTAAATTTTTTTAATATAATTATTTTTTGCAGTAACAATTAGTGTTATCAAAAAGTTCTAAATACAAAAGTTTTACATAATATTAAGAACATATATAAAGAAATTAATTGGATTTGTTATCTTGAAAATTGGCAAAGTTATGCATTTTTTTCTCCCAAACGCGTATTTTTTCGCCCCTTGAGCTCATTTTTAACTTTATCAAAAATTTGTCATCCATAAACTTTTGACACATTTTTTAAAAGTATCATAAACTTTAAACTAATGCGATATCTTTTTTAATCAAGAAGTTATGATATTTCTTCTGTTTTTACAAAAACCCTGTCTATTTCCACCCTCCTTGGTCCGATTTTGCCCAATAACGAACCTGACCGAGATTTTATGCTTTATGATTTTATGTATCAGTTTGGATGAGATTTGAGCAGAATTATAGAAATTATCTTCCCCATAAAAAAAATGATATGGAGAGATAGATAGATAAAGTTTTTACTGATGGTAGTTTTCGGGTCTTAAAGTCATCATCGAAATAGAACTGCAAAAATGTTTCAGAAATTCCAACATTCCAGCGACCGCAGTAGACACTATGTCACAATAAATCTACCTAATATCTATCTACTTATCTATTCTTCTATTTATAAATATTTATATATATACATGTATATTTTTATAGTATTCCGTGAAATACCGTTTCATTAACTTTGAATATTGTTTCTTGATTATTGTAATGAAAAATAAAAGACATACAACATTAAAGTGGAATCATAATAAACGATTTAGATAGAAATAACATCACGCTATCACTGGAAAATATTGTAAAACAACTGTCTGAATCTGGAGTCAGATACACAATATTATTTAATCAAGGGTAATATTGTAATAATAAAACGTTTTCCGTTTTCATAAAAGGCACAAAGAATAATACAGATTTTAAAAATGCATTTTTTTCCCTGTACTTTCTGTCTGCATCCGTAGATTTCGAGTCAAGACGACGAAGTATGGAAGTATTTGAAAATTTGTCTTCAAATACATCTTGGAAAACTCAGAAAATAGCTGCGTAAACTTCTGTACTGTCATATTTTAAGCGAACAGAAAACGTTTACAGTTCATATTGTCTAGTTTGTGACAAAAAATATTTAAAGGTATGCGAAAAATATTTAAAAGAAATATACTTAGTTTGCTCATTTTTTCGTTCTTATATTTATGAAAACATTCGAACACGTCATGGAAACATTAGACATAGGAATATATTTATTGCATATGTAGCGCTTCGAATATTCATGAAAAATTTCTACACTATCATATAAATGAATCTGAATCAATCACTATTATTATGTAAATTTACTTCAATATACTGTCCATTTTGTTACGCAATTTAGAAAATTACATTAAAGCAAGTTCCCTCGAGTTTGAAAACAGAATATAGCTATAAAGATATTGTCTTCTCCTATTATTATATTTAAATTATAGCACACAGATGCTGATTAGAACAATTCAGTCTCAACATCCTGTTTGATTAACTGGAAAAATTTCAACAACTATAACCTGGTACTGGCTTGTTATATAATTGATGTTGTATAACAAAATTATTAACTACTTAGAATATATTGAAAGAAAATTTTCAGAAATCTGAGGTATTCCGATAGTGTATATCAACAGAAAACGATAAAAAAATCGCGCGATTTCAATTAAATCTTTGAATGTTAATTAAGTTTTATATTTCATATTGCCAGAATATGAAATGTTTTTCAATATTTTTTTTTTTTTTGGAAATATGTTATATGTTTAAAATAATAAAAAACTTATTGGTCGTATTACAAAATTTCTGTCTACTCCATGTACTGTAATAGATACACCCACGTTCTCAGAGTAGAATGATATGTTGCTTACTTTATGTTTAGTTTTTAAGTTTTTCAACTATATTTTAGCTGGTTTTCATTTCAGTTTTTCTTGCATTCTGTCTGTATGGTACATTTATGAATACACTAGGGTAAACACGTAATTAATGTTTGTTTATAAAATTACAAAATGACATATTATGTTCTAAAACTAGAGAATAAAATATAAAGCAATTATAATTCGCTTAAATTAATTATGGGTCATATTTGTTTGAAAGAAAATTTAATGATGTTACTCTATGAAAAACAGTACAAAATAATGTATATTATTTTTTGCACTGTAATATGTTTTCCAAGGAAGTGTGTAGCACTAATAGTGCCCTTCAGGCATTTTAAGTACAGGTTGTCCAGCAAATAACACCTTGTTTTTAAAATTAAATTTATCAAAGACAAAGATCAATAAAATTATGCAGTAAATGGTCTGTTTATCAGGTAAGCTGTAAAAATCTTATACAAAAGTTTCGAACGGCAAATATTTTGAAAAACTTGTGTTCTGATTGCAAAGAATGCTTTCACCTGACATTTTTCTTGCTTTAGATTGCTGCCAGAGAATGTGTTTTTCTGCTTAAAGTGCCATATTTCATAGTTTTTTGAAATTTCAAAATTCTAAAAATTTACTTCGAGAAATCTTTAAAATATTGCACCGTAAGCTGAAAAATTATTTCTCTGCAGGCAATCTAAAACAAGAAAAATGTCAAATCAAAGCATTATATGCAATCAGAGCGCAATTTTTACAAAATATTCACTGTTTGAAATTTCTGTATAAGATTTTTACAGCTTACCTAATGAAAAAACCGTTTACCGCATACTACTGTCGATCTTTGTTTTTGAGAAATTTAATTTTGAAATCAGGGTGTTATTTGTTGGACACCCTGTATGTTATTGTACGTCTCGGAGTACAATGTGGATATTTATTATTTATATGCATTATAACATCCTTCCTAAAAAACATGCCTTGTTTTATATTCATAAAAGATTTTAGGATATTACTGTATGTCGATAATGTTTGAAGCGATACAATGTTTTGTAACATGCTGATATTTATATTGCTTAGTAAATATTTAATTTGTTACCCCTTTTCAAATTAAACTAAAAGCTTTAGAATATATATTTGCATATAAAGGATGGTTTCTGAAAATGGTCGTTAAACTGTGTCACGAGTTCTCTAAATTGCTTTTAATGTTACTCTTTGAAACATAACACGCATATATACATAAATTCAATGCTGTCGAAAATGTAAACAAATTTTTTAATACAATAATAAGTCTTTAACATAGTAACTGATGATTCCTGATAAGCTAGAGAAAACTAAATTTATTTTCGAGTTGAGAAATTATAGTCTTATGTTGTTTGAATATTTAATTATTCTCAAGCAGATAAATTTTCTTTTTTTTTTGGACACACACATATGTCATATAGAGAGAAGGTGTCTGTCAGGCAGTCTGTTTGCCTTTGTGTATCTGACAAAAATATGTGGGGCGCTCTATCTCAAGAACTAATGCACGGAATTTCCCAAAACTTTTGATTCTGTTAGATCTTGATGATTAATCTTGATTATCGCAATAATTGCATCGCAAGAACTAATGCACGAGATTTTCTAAAACTTCAGAATGAGTTAATCCCTGATACAGTTTAGCGATGTTTAGTTTTTGGTGTCAATAGATTTATAGATGGTGCTGCTATGCTACGTTCCTCACGATTAATGTATCTCAAGAACTAATGTATATTTTTTCATCAAACTTGAGATTCAGTTAGTACCCGATAAAAAATTGATTCTAATTATTTTTGGTGTACATTACCAAACAGTTGGCACTGTTATGCAGTTTTTTTCTAAGATTTTGCAATAACTCTATCTAGAAAGCAAATACGTGAATTTTTATCATACTTCAGATTCAGTTATAAATTGACATAAGTTCTTCCTGACAAGATTTTGGTTTAAATAACCTAACCGGTGGCTCTGCAAGCTGTATTTTTCAGGAAACATTAACATGCATAAGATAGAAGAAAGTTTTGGGATTGCCACATCTGACCATTTAAATATTAGTGTTAATTTTGTTTGTATAACGTTTATTACCATTGATAATAAGTCCACTATGTTTCGTCTAATTTAAAATTTAAATTATATTTTTATCGAACACCAGGCAGTCGAATTTCACTATCGGTTAATTTATTTTCTTTCTTTACATAATTCATACCGATTTTGCTTACTGAATCTATTTACAGCACGGGATTCTAAGCTCTATTTGTTTTAATTTTTTTATACATTAACATTTTTTCTTTAATACTCGAATACACTATTTTGTTGACTTTCTATCTTTAAGAATATGTTAGAGGTTTTATTGAAAACAAAATTGAGTGAAATTAGAGTTTTGAAATTTTACAAAATGATAGTACGTTTATAAAAAATGCATCATATGTATAACATGTATTTTAGCATGCATAGGATGTGAGAATAATTATTTTACCAGAGAGTATATATATATGTGTGATATGACCAATAATACCGTTATTCATGATTTTCTAAAAACGCTTCCCAGCGAACTGAACACATACGATATCGGTAAAAACAAAACTAATAAATCAAACAGAGCGTGTGGGATCATATTCTATTACCACTTGGATCATGGTGTATAAGTCATAACACCCATAAAACAAATATATATACACATACATACATATATATTACACATTTATTGAAAAAAAATACAGATAAGTATGTTGTATGTATATGACTACGCGTGTAAAAGAAAGTGATTATTCTTATAATTCAGTATGTATAATAAAATAATAATAGTTAAATTTTCAATATAACTCGCTTTTGTTGCACTTTTTAAAGCAACCGCAGAAAATCTTTCACTTAATTTCTTCTAAACCTATCGTGTTATCTAAAGCGTCAAATAGTAATACCCAATTTAAAAATAATCTATTTCTTTTGTCTATTTTCCCTGTAAATTAATCTTCATCAGGTGAATAGTCTTCTTTATTCTATTAGAACACTCATGTTTTTAAATTTCTCAACTGGCGTGACTGTGCAATAAAAATGCTAATGATGCATTTTTTTCTTTGTGAATAACCACATTCTGAAAATTTGTAGCAATTATTTGTGTGTGGTCTCAGCGGTAGATATGAATAGCGTATATTTTTTTACATTCAGTGTTTGTGAGAAATAGATGTTGAAAACGATTGAAGACATGAATTTGTCACGAAAAATATCTTTATGTAAAGAACAATATTATTGTGCAATTCATATTTATTTTAAAAACCGAATGAAAAAAATTATGGTAGAATGCATGAGTTTTATCACGATATGATCAGATAGAATTTTTCAGATTTGTTAGATTTTTTTTATTTATGTTATACTTTTTATTAGAATATTTCTTCATGATTTTTTATAATTTTTTCAGACATTTAGAGGATTTTAAATCAATTAAAATATCAATAATTTTACGTGAAAATATTTACATAGATAGGCGATGATCATAATTTAAAGCCCACAACGATTTTTGCATGTGCATGTATTTATATAAAATCAAAATTCTAGAAAATACGTTCAATATAATCTGTATAGGGAGATTTTTTTTTCTTAAATGAAAAAAAGAATCAAATGTCAGTCTTGGGAAAAAATATACTTAACATTTTTCTAAAATATGATTATTTTTTGCACTATCATTAATAACATATATGCCAAATTTTGACTTAATTTCTGTACAATGACAGTTATTTTAACCCAAATAAAATAAGTTTTGTATCAAAATCTGTTTAAAGGAATAATTTTAAAACACTTCCACTTAGACATAGGTAATTAAATGGACATACATGGATATACATATAACATATATGCCAAATTTTGACTTAATGTCTGTACAATGACAGTTATTTTAACCCAAATAAAAGAAGTTTTGTATCAAAATCTGTTTAAAGAAATAATTTTAAAACACTTCCACTTAGACATAGGTAATTAAATGGCTAATGATACAACTATAATATTTTTGGTTAGAAGCCTTTTTGTCTGGTTTAAATTAACTCAAACTTTATGGAATGAATATCGAAAGTTGGCAAATATGTATTAATTTCAAAGAGTTACAGGTCGATGAAACTAAAATTACAACTTTTTTTTTATAAATAATGTTTAGTGAAAAATAGTAGTAGATTCAGAGTAAAACATACGAAGACAAAATCGCAGGGAAAATCTGTTTTCGACAACTGCTCTTTTTAGTTGGTATGTTTTGCCTTATTATTTTACTGCATGCCTTAACTGGAAGCATGAATGTTTTCTGTTCAATATGTAAATGTGATATGTCAAAATACACTTGATGAGATTCTGAAATACGATTGTATTTTATCATTTCATCTTATAATTTGAAAGAGTTGAATACAAATAAATATGTAATTATAATTTTCGCATTTCTAATTTTAAAGTTTAGAAAGACAATAAATCGGAAATAGTACGTCAGACGTGGAAATGAGGGGCATTTGCACTACAATTATTTTTATAAATATTCAGATCTGGTCCAATAGCTGTTGTACTCTTATGCTAAACTGAATGAATTCAAAATATATATATATATGTATGTTAAATCATGTATTACGGAAATAATATGACTACTAATGATCACCAGGGCAGCACAGAATCGTTATCTATCTTGGAATATCATTGAGTTAATTACGTATTATAGGACTTAATGGGTTGGAGAAGACTTTTTTTTATATATTTTAATATTTTGTTTCGATATTCCTAAACTATGAAATAACTCGTTAAAACTCTGAACAATTATATATGTTAAATTTCAAACAATTGAGTTGGGTATTTTTGTCGTATGCATTCAGACGAACAGACAGACTTACGGCGAAATCAACCACTGCTATAGGAGCTACATATTTGCATAGTTACTATCCCACATAAAAAAAAGAATACAAAGACGGCTTCAAAACAAATAGATTTTAGATAACTTGTCTTGTTTGCAAGTACGGCCTTATCTTACAACAGTACTGTATTCTTCGACTGTAGCACCAATGTTTCGGACAAAATACAAAAAAAAGGTTCTAAAGTTTGATGTGTTTTTAATACTTTAATTTAATAATTGCAATATATTGTACATCGATGAAGATGAAAATGAAATTTTAACGTTTTTTGACAAAATTTCGTGAAGCATTTATAAGCGTCTCAAGGCTTTCTTGCATTAAAAATGGCGATATTTTGAATCATTATTGATAAAAGTGTTCTAAAATATTTTAGCGCCTTAATTAACAATAATACAATTTACAATAAATTAATACTTTTCTTTATCGTGTTCCAAAAGCTTTATTTCATAAAATTAAAAGGATTTTTTTTGTAAGGATGATTTCTTTTTAACTTGCGTTTGTTCAGCTTTCTTGATGTTATTAATATTGTGAATGGGGAATTTCAGTTATTAGATATTTATATTGTAAAGGTATTTTATTTTTAAAAATTCATTAATTCTATAGCATTAGGCAATGTACAAACTGACAATGAAAGTAAAATTAAAAATATTTGTATAATGTACAAATACTTATAAAAAGAATTTATACTATATAAAAAAACAGAAGGAAGTGTAAATATTCCACACAATTCCAATAAATGTTTCATTGAGTAGTTTTAATCAACAGTTATTTTCTTTTACAGTAAAAACGTGTGATTGTTCTCTTGTTACTTCTATGAAAATTATTTTTCTCGAGATATGTAAATATTCTTGCAGGTAGGCGATATTTTTTTGAGGGGGGGACGAATAATTTAAATAAGTTTTAAAATATAATAAGTAAATTATAAAAGTTAATTTCAAAATCATGCATGTAAAAGTTTATTATCAATGCATTGTTTGTGTTTTTACATTAAAAGTAAATTTCTGTTATATAACATATAAACTTGAATTTACTAAACGTTGTATCAAAATAAAAACTGTATGTATTGAAATGAAAAATTTAAAAGAAAATCTAATATGATACTTATCTCCTATTTTCTATTGTTTCTTGTATTTTAAATTTATAATTATTTGAATGTTTTGACATAAGATTTGAAAACTATATGTCCGTGGTAAAAATAAGCCTCAGATATCCAGTTTGGATCAATCTAGATTTTGGAAATGGTAAAGGAGGCTTAAGTTTCAAATACTATTTTTCTTTGTAACAGGAAAATCGTCTAATTTAAAATACAGGCTCTGTTTTTAAATTTAACCTCTTCAGACCTGAGCATAAAATAACTCTACCAATGTATATTTATTGCATGTTTATTTGCATGATAGAAATGACACCATAGATGACAAAAAGAGTCGTTTTTATGAAATCCCTACATTATGGGACTGGTAATTTAGGTTTACAAATACGGATATAAAAGTACTAATCCCCTTAAAACGCCAGTTTAATTATCAGTAATATAAATCTAAGCAATAACAAAATAAAGGTCTTTAAACAAGTAAATGATCAGCAAATCCTCAAAATTTTACATTGTAAAGCATTTAAGTTAAGTAATCATGAATATTTCTTACTTTCTTGGCCACAATGTCACTTCCACACTCAGATGAAAATAATATTTATTTTATGAGGTATTATTCATCAGTACTGACATTTATTGGTTTTGTTTTAAAGCAAAAAACATTCAGCTGTATAGAAGTAAAATAAAAATGCGAAAAATTCGAACAGTTTAGTTTTTATGAGGAAAAGAATGGAAATACACATTTGTATACCTCAGGTCTGAAGAGGTTAAAGATATATCAATACAGGAATAGTTGTATACATTCTTATTTTCATTTATAATGATGAGTTTTTTGATACTTAAGACATAATACATGAAATCAAAACATTAAAAATCAAGAAATTCTAATTTTAAAACGAGTTTTAAAATTAGGGCGTGCTAGTAACGCGCATCTAACTTGCCTTTTTCAGTTTATTACTAAGGTACCCTGGGGTAATAACGCCAGGCGGGGTAATAACGCCAAGTGCTTATATTTTGCATAATTATGAAATAATCAGGTAAATGACACCCATGTGCTCTGCGCAGAAGGGTTTTGAGTCATATAAACCGCAAAAAACAGCTTCAAGTTAATTTGTTTCATTTTTAGGTCTTATTGTTTTTACAAGCAACTAAAATTAACGCTTGATCTAAAATTTGCGAGATAACGTTTTTGATCTGAAGACTATATTTTTTATCCAGAAATACTTTGTTTATTATATAAATTTGTAGTGTATTTCATGTACTTTCAAATTGTTGTAGAAGATTTTGGATATCTTCTCGAGATAATTTGTAGTTTAGGATTTTACTGCGCAATAAGTATCCCGGGGTAATAACGCCAGGGATTGGCGTTATTACCCCAGTTGATTCCCAACAGTGGCCGAACTATATCCGAAGGGGGTTTATATATTAATATGGGACAGGATTATCATCATTGTTGAAATGGTAAGAATAAGGGGGGGGGTGCCCAATACTTAAAAATAATCTCTCTATTTTATTTTTTATTATATTATTTATTTATTTTTTACTAATGTAAAAAATAATTTTTAACTCTTGTAAATAAAACTATATCAAAATGTTTTCGAGATTCAAATTTGAACATCTTCAAAATCAGGTTTCTATTAAATTTCCACTGGATTGTTCAATTGAGTTCGAAATTTTAACTGTCCGCTTTCTCAGCGTTCAGTTTTTCAAAACTTTATAAATTTAACCTTTAACTGATGTGACAGAAATTCTAACGTATGAATGTGATGCGGTTTATGAGACCACAAAATTGAAAGATGAATAAAAGGCGGGAATAACTCATAGGATTGTGTTTTTGTACTAAACTTTTTATACAAGAGTATTATACTTAATATTCACCTATTTAGTCTCTGGTGATAGTACTAAAATTCCAAATGAAAGAAAATTTCGGTAGTGTTTGCAGTTAAACTGAAAATTACAAGTTAAACTAAAAAATTAAAAGAGACCGGTAACATTAGTTAAAGGTTAAAATGCGATCAATGATTAAAAATCATAGAATACTGTTCCTGCTCTAAACTTTTTGTACAGAATTAATTCTAATTAAATTTAATTTATTCAAATATTTCTAACAATATTACGAGAACTCCAAACGAAAGAGAATTTCAATTGTAACTATAGTTAAACTGGAAAATACAAGTTAAACGCTATTTTTTTGGGGGGGGGGGGTACAGTATTCAATCAGATTGCTAACAGCAGTTAGAGGTTAATTTTGTTGCTAATATAGAGATAATGATATATAACCATATGAATTATGTATAAAATTGAATAAGAGATCTCTTTGGGATAATATTTTTTAATCAAAAATTTTATTCCATTTATTAAAAATTTATTAATGCATGCTCTTTAAAACGTCGACAATTTAACTGTAGGTTTGGAGAATCCGCATTAGTGTGGAGTTATGGGTTAAAAACTATTTACTAGATTACTATAATAGTATTAACCCTTAACTGCTGTGACAAAAGTTGTTGCATAACTTACTGTGAGCGGCCTGTCAGACCGCTTAATCTAACGATGTATAAAATGTTAAATTAACTTTTAGAGTATTATTTTTGTATTGAACCTTATATACAGGACTATTATAAATAAAATTTAGCTATTGAAAAGTTTCTAGCGATAGTAATAGGACTCCAAATGAAGTAAAAATTTCCCGGTATCTATAGTTAAACTAAAAATTGCAAATTAAACTCTGAAACTTGAAAAACTCAGCGGTATGTGAGGCGCTAACAGCAGTTAAGGTTTAACAAAAATATTTATTACATATAACTCTAGTTATTATAAAACTTCACATGATTAAAATATTACATTATGAATGGTTAAAACCATGCAATGTTTCTTATAATCATATTTAAGCGGGACTTTTTAAGCAAAGAGAGACACAGGGTGTTATATTCTGTTGAAGCTCCCCCCTCGCTCTTTTTTCTTTCACTTTCACAAAAAAAATCAATATTTTCTATCGCATAGAATGCATACATGGGAATATAAATGCTGATTCAAATAATCCGTGCAATGTTTCTAATGATTTTATTTAAATGGTCATTTTTAAGCAAAACGTAGCTTAGAATCTGATATTCTTTTGTCTCCTCCCCCCGCCACCACCACAGCTTTCTTTTTCTTTCAGAGTCACAAAATTTGTACATTTTCAATAGCTTAGATTGCAATTTGTCAATTTCTAGAGCTGTAGAGTTAGTATTTTTAAAATTGGGCAATCTACATGCCATTATTCCATCTTATTTTATAGTTTTGTTTGCATGGCGTTATTACCCATATAGGTGGGAATTAACGCCAAAAATCATTGGTCAAGAAAAAACGCCATTACATTTTATGAATACATATCTGTTAAATTATTTTATTTTATATAGATAGTCAATGAGTTGCTGTGTCAGATCCTATATTTGTTTGAAAAATATAATCTAAAACTAAGCCGTGAAAATTGGTAGAACCTTAACGTGGCGTTATTACCCCAGGGTACCTTATTATTATTATTTTATTTTTCTATGTAATACTAAAAATTTTAAATGTGTAAGAAGATGTGAAATTTAAGATTTTATGCAAAATGTTATTATTATGTAACACATATATCACTGAATTAAATTAAAAATTTATTCCTAAGTATATGTTTATTTAAGAACATATAAAAGTATCTTTCAGTCTTTCTTTTTCTTTTGTATATTTTCAATGCTTATGAATAAAACTTACTGAATCTAAAAATAACAAAGAAAAGAAAGATTCAAATTATATAGCCATACATATATAATACAAAATTACATCTAAATGTCTAATAAAAATACTAAAATTCTTTTTTTAGTGCGATGATTTTTGACTGCAACTTATTATTTGTATAGAGAAATCTTTAAAAAAATATCAGCATTTAATATTTAGCATTTTTGCGGGAATTTTAAGATGATGTCAATTTTATTGACACTGTCTCATTTCCTCTGTGTGTTTAAAATTGTTAGCTGACAATCAATATGTTCATTTTGAAACATGACTTTTTTTTTTCTTTCGGAAATCTTTTCATAAAGGATACCAGTAGGTAATTTTTTACAAATTATCCCAACATAAAAGTACCGTGAGTCACATCAGATCTATTGTTTTTCGCTTGAAAACAGTGTCAACTATGTAGACTGCATTATGTGAAAAACTTGTTATAGTTGCCTTTTTTATTAAAAAAAAATCGTTCGGCTGTAGACATTATTGAATATAATAGATTTCACTGCTGTTTCCGTTGGAACCTTAATTGTGTTATTAGAACTTGAGTTTAAGCATACAATTTACAGAGTTCATTTGCACTACTGCATAATATTACCATGATGTTAATAAAATTATCTGAAAGAAAACTTTGTAAGCGAGAAAAACATTGAGATTTTAGAAAAATAATTAATAAACATAGATTTTTCCTTTATTTCATGCCTTTTATACATATTATTTTTTAAATGTGAGATATTTTTACAGATGTTTGATAAATACTGCAGAATGCTTTTTTTTTACTTAAATTATTAAATATTAATTTATAACTTAGCAATTAGTGAAGAATAGCAAATTAACTTTCAAAGCAAATATTCCCATGTAAAATTAAAGGAAATATGAACTTTTTGAATTCATTATCTGTTACGTAATGTGTTTATTTTGTTATTAATATTTATACATTTAGCAATAATAAAAAAAATAAGAAAAAACTCTAAAAATATATAAAAATACATAAAAAAATGTTTTTTTTAATGAAGAAAAAAAACACTTAAATTATTCATACCACTTATAATTCTTTACTGAATGGGAGATAAACTTACTATAATGGATTAAAAGGTATAGTGAAATTGGTCCAAATATCTATTTTCTTTTTCGATAATATCTGAAACTTTCTTTAATTGTAAATATTTTAACATCTCAGTTTTACATATATGCCTATTGTATCCTGAGATTTTGTATATTTTGTTAATAGATCCAGCGCAATTACCCACATAAATAAAAACATGAAACTGATTTTTCTCCTGTTCATATTTTTATAACTTGTTTTTCATCGATAAATGTTAAGGCTTTTCTTCTAATTTCGGTAGAGGTTTGATTTTTTTAGCAGTTGTCCATGGTGTATAATATTACTGTACATGGATTTAACATTCAATTTTATAGTTGTTTTTTAAATATTTAAATTGAGAGATTGTTGAATTTTCTTTTTTTTTAAATGTAGACGAGAGAAAGAAACCCATATTAAATGTAAAAGCAGATCATCTAAAAATTCATGCACTGTTTTATATAGTATATTCTAATAAATGTGGGAAAAAATTAAAGCAAAAATAGTATTATGCCACCACATATTATAACATTTTTACTCAAAATTGAAGAGAAGATTTCAAAGGTAGTGTATCATCTTCACAGTTATCATCTAGCAAAGCATCAAAGGGAAATACACACCCAACCACATAGATCTGTCAAGTATAGAAAATCCATTCTTATGCTGTAACATTTAACACGGTTTCTTTATTTTTTCTTTCATATATTAATTAAAATTGCTATTGTGGTCTCAATTATTTACTTTGTGTGATTTCCAATTTATGTATAAGCTTAAAAATACTTCATTTTTCATTACCTATTTATTACACAGCCTTTTAAATATTCCACGTATCTAAGCACATAATTTTTTTGCGTAATCATATTGATGACTCTACGAATCAGACAATTTGGAACGGAACAAAAAATTGTTTTATGTATCTTTTTTAAGTATACACGGGATGTACTATAACTTTTAACTGCCTTAATTAGCATGAGACGAGCTCAAATATATAAAATTATTTCCCTCATGTTTGAGTTGAAAACATGTTAATTGGAGAAGAAATCACAGGATTTTTTGTTTGTGTTTTACTTTAATAGACATAGGTTATTATTTTTTAACAATTAAATAATTGCCTTAAAATTTAATCCTAGATTTGGGATACCTAAAATTTGGATTACTTATTTACAATTATAGACTAAGTTTAAATTAACATTAATTACATTTTTATGTTAGACTCATTAACCAGTTTTGTAACAGTAATTTTACAAATCATAGTGATTATATTTTTGGTAGGCTCATTTCGTTACAGCTTTTCTCAAGTTTTCTGCTCCAACTTCATGCGTTTCGAAACAAAAAAAAAGTTAGAAAATAACCTCTTTGGAATTAAAAAATATCCGTAATTAATTAAAACACTTTTGGGATGATATTTATAATTATCGCCAATTAATTACTGTCAAATTTAATAAGACCAGTGAGTACGTGATATAATTTACACGCGGCAGTTAGTACATTTTATTTCAGTGGTATCTAAAAAGGATTAAAAAAGACAATTCTACAATAAATATTTTTTGTATATAAATATAGGGATGAGAAGTTTCCGCGTTTTTTTCCACCAGTGTAATCTTAGATATAATGTTATTTTACTCACTCGAAAAGTGCTGTGATTTAACAGAACAATATTTTTTCTAATATTATACTGGTATGTAAAAACGCGGAAAAATCTCATCTCTATAAACATGTTTCTTCAGATGTTCTGTTTGTTTATTATTTTCTGTAAGAATTCGAACATATCCACTACTGGTGCATGTAAAATGCTTGAAAATATTAGCTTTTTGTGGTAAAATGTTTAATAAAGCAGCCGCAAGGTTATTTGCAAACGTATTGAACACACGCTGTTTTCCAACTCTGAAAAATTCAAAATGATATAAATATATTGTCAAAAGATGGCGACTGAAAGATGCAATAAAAAAATAAAGCATGATGTTTCAAAGATTACTTAATTTTTTTTTATTTCATAGAGCTGGTAGAGATAATTAGGACCACATTTTCAAGGATTGAACTTTTTAATTAACAGACAGAGAATAAAGTGGACTACACTGTAAAAATAAATAATAATAATAATAATAATAATATATATATATATATATATATATATATCTGTTAAATTTACGGCAAAAATTGCAGTTATAAAAAAGATCCGCTAAATTTACGTCAAAAACTGCACTTGTAAAAAAAAGAGAGAGAGAGAGAGATCCGTTAAATTTACGACAAAAACTGCAGAAAAAATTGCAGTAAAATTAGTTGCAATATTTTTATTACATCTAATTTTATTGCATTTTTTTTACGGCAAAAACCGTTCACAAAATTGCTGCCAGCAGTTGTTACCGTAAATTTAACAGATTTTTTGACAGTGTACAAGTGAGCAAATAACAAAGCAGTACACGCGCATGCACTTTTCTAAAACTGTTTTGAGTTACACTTTGTTTGCAACATTGAACAACATTAAACATCGAATACGGTTTACGCTATGAACATTTATATTGAGATATACTTTTATGGAACCTCTATATTTTAAGAACCTTAAACTCCAAACAAACCTGATAGATTATAAATATAATACTTATGTATCTAACTTCTTTTTTTATTGTTCATAAAAAGTATCAATAGTCAATTTTTATAGCAACAAATTGTTTTCAGTTAATCCGGATGTTAACCTGATCTTGTTTATAATAATAATTACCTTTTCAAGTTTTCTATTTATTCATAAAATGTATAAATATTCACATTTTGTAGCAATTTATTGTCTCTAATAAATATATTAACCCTTTAAGCGTTTTGCAGTATTTTCCATTCACGTTTTATGATTCATAATGAAGCTGCTATGAAAAGTATTGACATGGGTAATGTAACATGATAAATTTATGTATTCATTTATCTCTTTTTTATAAAAAATTTAGCTTTAATATGAATTTCGTTTTAAATCAGCCTTTGATTTCAAAAGTTGCTCGGCGGAAAAACCCTGCTAAGACGCTTAAAGGGTTAATCGATCTTATGTGTCATTTTGCCTCAGAAAACCTTACTGGTACACACATGTGTGTAATATCGTATTCAATAAATTAAATAAAATTACATTTATGTATTAACATTTATGCATTTTTCCTTTAAAAATAAATTTATTATTTTTCTGATTCTAAGACTAAAAAAAAAACCTTTGTCTAAAAAAATATACTAATTACTCCAACACATACAAAAGATTAAGGAATGCGATTAATAAAATGTATTCTGGGAATTGGACTGCACATTAGCATTTTCAAATGGCGAAAAAGCTTAACAATGAATTACTTTGAAGAAATAGTGACTAATTACACTACATCATGGAAGATTAATGCTAAGTATTTTTTCTCTATCTTAGCAGCTTTGCAGCTTTGGAAAAGAAATGAGATAATTTCCACGTACCAAAAAATAATTGAAACCATTTCTTTTCACCTTTTTAATATGTATTCTGGAAATTCGTGGCTCATTTTATTTCTGATTTGAAGATTGTAAGAATAATAAAGGTCAGTAACAATTTTTTTCATCATTTTTTATTATTTTTAGAGTAATTTCTGTTGATTAAAATACAAGCAAAACGTGTCAGAGAAGAGATGTAAATAAATTTAATTTGCTTTTATTTTCCGAGATAATTTAATTAAGATATAAAATTTGCCGTAAACAATAATCATATATAATTCCTTTCCTTTATGTTGAATAAATTCTGTTTGATACCGTTTGATAGAACCGAGAAAAAACAGAAACTTAGTACTTTAATCTATACGGTAGTTGATTTAAATATGGTAAAGTATAGTAATTTATAACTGTAAATAGAAAAGGAAAATAAAAAAAAAATAAATCTTATAATGCCAAAATCTATTAGTTCGAAAAAAAAAATCTCTTAAAATATTGGTTAAAAGACTTAAATGTTGTAACTTAGTATTATAATTATATACTGTAAAACTATTGTTGGTTACGTTAAGAACACTCAGAGACTAAAAAAATTAAATAAAGAAAATAATAAAATTTTCAACATAATTAGTTTATAGATAAATCTACGCGAAAAATATCTTTTTAATAGTTAATTTTTTTTTAGATGTATTTTTCAAATTTTTTCAGATCTTTGTACAAATATTGCATCAAAAGTTAAAATTTCTCAATTGTGCAGACACTCTTAACATTGTAATTTTATTTTTTGATAACTTTTACGTCGGGATAATATGCAGAAGATCAGAATATGAAGTCGTTTAGCAATTGCAGAAATGAATTAAAAGTCTATCAATGTTAAATTTAACTGCAAAACATTGTGCAATGGCACCAATTTAAACTGAATTCTATATTAGAATTTCAAAATTTTAAACCTGTATAAATCCTAAACAGGTGGACCATGCATGATTTATCATTTAAAATCCCTCTTTAAAATGTACCAAATAATCAAAATAGAAAATCTAAACTAGAGTACGTAATTATCTAATAAATATAACAATAAATAAATGTAATCGATCTCAAACAAGATAAACCCATGAATACTGCTTCATTTCAGCATATCTTAAATCATTAAGACTCTTAAGAAACATTAATCTTTAAGAAACATATATAAGGGTTTTTTTTCTTTTTTTAACTTGAATTATGATTCATCCCTTTGTTTCATAGAAACAAATTCTAATTTGTGATTTCTACGCAAAAAGAAATAATTGGATTTGTAAAAAAATCTAACTTCTAATTTAGACGGATTCAAATGTGTTAAAAGGCCTTGAACACATTTTTTTTCCATTTTTAGGTGCTTTCGTAATTATGAAAGAACATAGCACCTAGAGTCGTCGTTTAGCCCATCTGTGAAAACACTCTTCACGAAGACTCACTGGCGCCAGCAGCCGCTCATTTTGAGAACATTCTTTTTTTTATTTTTTTTCTTTCTTGTGCAAACTAAAAGCTGATTGGTTATTTTACGATCTTTTTATTAATGTTTTTTTTTGTACCTTTCAGATTTCGATGTAGTCATATTAAGAATAATGATCAAGAAACATGTAATATCTGTGCGCGCGTGTGTAAATAATTAACTTTTTTTGTGTGTTTACGTTTTGTCTTATTTTTGCTGTGGATTTTCTGTTTTTGAAGATTGCCAAGAATTACGATCCTGACCACCGTACATCCCTCAAGAACCCTCAAGAAAGGTAGGAAAATTTTATATTATTATTTTTAAGAATATTTTTCTACTGAAATATCGCATTTGAAAGCAACATGGCATCCCTGTCGCGGACTGTACGGTGGTAATATATTTTGAAATAATTAAGAATTTGAATTTCGAAATTAACTAATTAAGTAGAGAAAAAGAAAAAAATGGCTGAAAATTTAGAAACACTTAAAAAAAGACGAACGATATTTCGATCGGCTGTTACGAAAATTCTAAATAAAATCGAAACTTCCGTAAAATCAGACGATGTGTCTATTGAAGAACTGCAAGAACATGTTGAAACATTGACCGACAAATTTAAGTCACTTAAGACAACGGATAATTCAATTGAATTATTAGTCAATCCCGATGATTTAGAGAAAGAATTAGAAGCCGCTGAAAAGTATAGCGAAAATGTAATATTATGGAAGTCACGCGCAAATCAGAAAATTAGAGAATTAAATGCCGGATTTTTAAATTTAAAATCAAAACAAGAAAGTAACAAAGAACAATTTTCAGACAGTGCATTTAATGAAAAAGTGGATAATTCTGTAAAAGTTAAGTTACCGAAATTGCATATACCAATATTTGATGGAAATATAAATGAATGGCTTTCCTTTTCGAGCAGTTTTGAATCGGCCATTCATGATAATAAGTCGTTAAATAAAGTTGATAAATTTAATTATTTAAGATCGCAACTAAGATCGACCGCTTTAAACACAATTGAAGGTTTTCCTGTTTCCGAAAAAAATTACGATGCGGCTATAGAATTGCTGAAAAGTAGGTTTGCTAATAAACAATTATTAATACACAATCATATTAGTAATCTTTTAGCTATCAAGCCGTTGAAAACTTCGAATGATATATATGCTTTCCGACAATATTTTGATAAATTATCAGTAGAACTGAAAAGTTTGCAAAGCTTAGGAACAGATTTAAATAACATTTCAAGTTTATTATGTACAACCATTTTTAAAACAGTTCCGAAAGATTTGTTAATAGAACTTAACAAGTCCGATAATGAAAAAGGATCTTATGAAATTGAAGAACTAATGAATTTTTTATCTACTTGTTTAAAAGCAAGAGAAAAGGCTAATTTAGTAATAAACCCAATGAACGAAGATAGAAAATTTTTTATTCCTCCTGAAAAGAAAAACTTTAATTCGTTTCGAAATAACAATAAACAAAAAAATTATCCCACAGCTAATGATTTAGTGTCAACGAACAAAAAAGAGGATTTAAACGTAATAAACTGAGTTTTTTGTGAATCATTTCATCACTCATCGGTTGATTGCGATAGAACTAATGAGTTATCTATTGATGAAATTAAGAACATTCTAATGAAAAAGGGAGCATGTTTTAAGTGCCTAGAAATGAAAAAACATTTATCGCGTTTTTGCAAAAAAAAAAATATATATATATATATATATATATATATAATGCCGGATTTGCAACGGGATCATAACACATTGTTTTGTTATAGAAACGCAAAAAAGGAAAAATCTAAACAACAGACCGAAGTGTCGGATACTGCCCTTTTTGCGAATGAAAACTTGCCGAAAGAAGTTTATTTACAAACTTTATATGTTTATGTAAGAAATAATGGTTGTGAATATATAGTACGCGCATTGTTAGATACGGCGTCTTCTAAGTCGTATATTTCAAAGTTCGTAGCCAATAAGATGGAATTAAAAAGTTTAAGAAAGGTCAGAATTAATCACGGGTTGTTTGGAGGTACCGAAACAACGGTAGATCATAACTGTTATTCTGTTAATTTAAGGGGTTTAAGGGGAGGTAAAAAGATTAAAATTGAGGTAATGGAACAAGAAAAAATTTGTGCTAATGTACCCAAAATTAGAGACATTCGTTGTATTGCGGAATTAAAAGGAAAAAATATATTTTTGAGCGATATCTGCCCTGAAGGTAAAAATTGTTTATATGAAAGAAATTTAAATGAAATACATGTACTTTTGGGAGCAGATGTTGTGGGAGAACTGTTTACAGGAAAAATAGAAAATTTATCTTGTGGTTTGGTTGCGATGCAAACAAAACTAGGTTGGACTACTATGGGCAAAATTGGCGGAAATGAAAGGGAAAGTTCTCTTTTGGTCCTTTCATTATATGTAAACGATGGCAAAATTACAGATTTGTGGAATTTATATTCCTTAGGCATAGTAGATCCGGCGGAAAAACAAACTAAGGAAGAAGTCCAGAAATTAGTTTTGGAGCATTTTAAATAAACCGTAAGACGCGAAACTGATGGTAGGTACAAATTTTGTCTTCCCTGGTTAAGTGAGCATCCTCCCATTCCAAGTAATAAAGATTTAGAGATAAAATGTCTGCAAAATAATATTAAGAATCTCCAAAATTGCGGTCTGTTGAAAGATTACGAAGCAGTTTTAAATGAGTGGGAAACGGAAGGGATTATTGAAAGAGTGAAAGGAGAGGAAAAACTTAACACCAAAGTCCATTATCTCCCTCATAGAGCTGTAATAAAACCTAATTCTACGACCAAAATTAGGCCAGTATTTGATGGATCAGCACATGTTAAGTGTTCTGTTTCCATAAATGATTGTATAGAGAAGAGACCTAATTTAATTGAACTAATTCCTTCTATTCTAAATCGATTTAGAGTGGGAAAGATATGTGTTGTAGCAGATATTCGTAAAGCTTTTTTACAGATATCACTGAATGAAAAGGATAGAAATTATTTACGTTTTTTCTGGTGGAGAGATGGGAATTCAGAAAACCTTGAAATTTATAGACATTGTCGGGTTGTCTTTGGGATTAGTTGTAGCCCCTTCCTTTTGGCCGCTACTCTAACACGTCACTTAGATGAAGCACCTGAGAACATTAAAGATGTTGTTATAAAACTTATAGAATCTTTCTATGTAGATAACTGTGTAGCTAGTGTAGAATCGTTAGAAGAGTTAGAATATTTTCGCAATGAAGCACGGAAACTCTTAGCTTCGGCACAATTTGATCTTCGTGGTTGGTGTCATAATCGGTGCGAAGAAATTGGATTAGGTTTTAATGAAAAGGGTCATTTGAGTGATGCGGCTAAGCATAAAATTCTCTTACTTGGTTTAATGTGGGACACCAAGAGTGATACATTGTCGTGTGATTTTCGGAATTTTAAATTGGAAAATGAGTGCATCACTAAAAGAACAATTTTGTCCTTAACTCATAAAATATTCGATCCCATCGGTTTCACTTGCCCCGTGACCTTAATTCCAAAATTACTTTTACAGAAATGCTGGAAAATAAAGGCGTCATGGGACTCCAAGCTGTCCGATGAGATAGTTAAGGAATTTAGAAAATGGACTAAGGAAATTAATGATTTGGGAAATCTTGAGATCCCGCGAAGATTGTCTAACTTATCTCTAAAAGAGGGAAACTTATCTTTACATATTTTCTGCGACGCTAGTAAATTTTCTTACGCTACATGCATTTATCTAAGAAATGAAGTAGAAAATCGTGTAACTTGTCAACTTATTCAGGCTCGTTCAAGAGTAGCTCCTCTAAAGGACATTTCCATTCCACGCCTTGAGTTATTGGCCTGTTATATTGGAGCTAGATTGTCTAATAGTATTAAAAACGATTTGAAATTAGAAAATGTTGATACTTTCTATTGGTCAAATTCAATGGACGTGTTATACTGGATAAAACGGGAAGGTCCTTGGGCTACATTTGTAGAAAATAGAGTTGGAGAAATTCGAAAGCTTACCCCCAACATTTCATGGAATTTCGTACCTGGACATATAAATCCAGCAGATTTACCGTCACGCGGTTGTTGTGCAAAATCCCTTATTAAATCTCAGTGGTGGTTAGGGCCATCATGGCTTTCAGAATCAAAGGAAAATTGGCCTAGTACTAATATTTTTCCTAATATGGATATAGTGAATTCTGAAAAAAGAAAAATTATTGTGACCGCTCCTAATGTAGAGAGTGATGAGGCACCATTTTATAATCGCTATTCTTCTTACAATAAAATTTTGCGAGTTACTGGTTGGATTTTGCGATTTTACCAAAATTCAAAAAGGGGTAGTACCGACAGAATATTCGGTCAATTAACACACAACGAATTAAAAGCGGCAGAAACAGTATTATTAAAACTTGTGCAAAAAGAATCTTTTGTGAATGAACATAATCAGAGACTGAAATGCCTGAATATTTTTACAGATTCGGAAGGAATCATACGCGTAAAAACGAAGATATTTCAACGAGAAGATGAATTTAATTTTAGATTACCTATCTTACTCCCTTCAAATCATTACGTCGTAGAACAGATTATATTTTCGAAACATTTAGAATTCGGTCATTGTGGCGTACCCTTGTTGATGACTGCGTTACGAGAAAATTACTGGGTGCTGAAGAGTCGGAAAACAATCAAAAAGGTAATCGGCAAATGTATCATTTGTAAAAGACACTCAGCAAAACCACCTGATGCAGTAGAAAGTGTCTTACCTCTTGATCGTGTCAGAGAAGCCGCGAATTTCGAAATAATAGGAATTGATCTGTGCGGGCCTCTTTATTTGAAAAATCAATCTAAAGTCTGGATTTTGATAGTCACGTGTGCAGTTTTTAGAGCTGTGCATTTCGATCTATTGACAACTCTTTCAACCGAAAGTTTTATCTTAGGACTGAAACGCTTTATTACTAGACGAGGTCGTCCTGCAATAATATATTCAGATAACGGCACAAACTTTACTGGCTGCCACAATTTATTGAAAACAATTGACTATGAAAAAGTAAAAGCGGTTACTGCGTTTTCACGTATAGACTGGAAATTTATTCCACCTTCTGCACCTTGGTGGGGTGGATTTTGGGAAAGGCTTGTTGGAATCCTGAAACGAATCTTGAGAAGGGTATTGGGCAAGTCGTCTTTAAATTTTGAAGAACTACATACCGTTATCTGCGATTGTGAAAGTATTATAAATGCCCGCTCCTTGACGTATGTTACAGATAATAATGAAGATCTTCAAGTTATAACTCCTTCAATGTTCTTACAGGAAAATACTAAAATAGGTAGACCACAAAGAAATGAATAAACGATACCATTATAGAATTAAAATTAGAAATGAGTTAAAAGCAAGATTTAGAAGCGAATAACGCGGCACATTAAAATGTTCGGACTTTAGTGGGAAAAAATCAAGATCTTTGTGTGTAGGAGATGTTGTCCTGATATGGACGGAAAATTCTAGCCGAATAAACTGGCCTCTTGGCAGAGTTATCGAACTTATACCCAGTCAAGATGGCGTTGTGCGCGTAGTAAAGTTGAAGACTGCAACTGGAATGCTAATTCGTCCCATAAAGAAACTTTGTTCTTTGGAGGTGAATGGAATCGCCGATAATCATAGTGATACAGTACTGCAAAATCGTTTGACTACTCGCCATGGTCGAATTGTACGGCCACCCGAAAGACTCCAACTGCAGTGATTGAGTTCTGTCCCCTAATGAACTCAAGGTGGGGAGTGTGAAAACACTCTTCACGAAGACTCACTGGCGCCAGCAGCCGCTCATTTTGAGAACATTCTTTTTTTTATTTTTTTTCTTTCTTGTGCAAACTAAAAGCTGATTGGTTATTTTACGATCTTTTTTATTAATGTTTTTTTTGTACCTTTCAGATTTCGATGTAGTCATATTAAGAATAATGATCAAGAAACATGTAATATCTGTGCGCGCGTGTGTAAATAATCACCTTTTTTTGTGTGTTTACGTTTTGTCTTATTTTTGCTGTGGATTTTCTGTTTTTGAAGATTGCCAAGAATTACGATCCTGACCACCGTACATCTCTCAAGAACCCTCAAGAAAGGTAGGAAAATTTTATATTATTATTTTTAAGAATATTTTTCTACTGTAATGAATTATTTGAAATCAACACCATCCGTCTGTCCAGACATAACAGAGCTAAAACTACCCAAATGAATCATTTGAAATTTAGAATATAAAATTGTTGCATAATTTAGTGTTGTCATGTCAAATTTCATCAAAATTGAATGTATATTTCAATTACAAGGACAATCAAAAACACTCAATTACATTAGGGCCAAAGGTAAGAAATAGTTTCAAGTGCATTTCAATAAATTTTACACTCTTTTAAACATAATAAAATTCATGTGCATCTATTGAGTTTATACTAAAATATATATTCCGTTCAATCTGCGGTGCAAATAATATTTGTTATCAATTTACAGGCCACACAAAAGTATTCCATTATATAATCATATAAGGGAAACATATTTTGGGGCACGTTTTATTTGTATTAATCTTTTTCACATTTTATAAAATTGTTATAAGTTGCTTTCTGTATATCAAAAAGAAGATAGTATTTACAGGGGTATACAAAATATTTCGGCTTCTAAACTGTATCCAAATTACTGTAGTCTGTTACACAAAGATCTGAATATTTAAAAAATTCTGTTGTTCGAACGCACCTCATTTGCTACACTTGATATCGAATCTCCGTCATGTTAAAAAAGTCCTTCCGGCAATGCCGGGAGGAAGAGGTAGCTTTCATGTACTTATATATATATTTATTTATTTTAAAGTAAGTTACATTGTTCAAAAATACTAATCTTAAATTAGTGGAAATAATCTTATAAAATTAGTGATTTTATAAGATTGAATACTAGTTTTTGTCAAGACTGAATATTAATAGGAATTTTTAGAAATTAGTCATCTTTTATTAAATCTGGTTTTATTTTAAGCGATTTGGAGAGTTACTAAATTCCACGATATCATAAAGTGTATGCCATTTTAAAGCAACATTGTGGATCGTTCAGATCATATCGTTTCAAAATGTCAGCCATAAGAAAAATTCAAAGTGCTATAACTCAATCATTTTGTAAGATATAGAAAAAATAAAAAGTGTTCTGGAATCGTTGTTTTAAGTTCTAACACGTAAAAGAAAAATATTTTTCAAATTTTGATTTTTTCGCATTTAATTTTAAATTTTAAATTTTTTAAAAAATTTAAAATGGCCACCATTTCGAAACAAAATGGCGGATGATGCTGGCCAACGAACTCGGTCGAGACATTTGTATGCACTATGTACATACCAAGTTTAATTGAAATCTTTTTATAAATACGCGTGTTATCACGTGACAAAATCAGATCGTTTCAAAATGTCAGCCATAAGAAAAATTCAAAGTGCTATAACTCAATCATTTTTTAAGATATAGACAAAATAAAAAATGTTCTGGAATCTTTGTTTTAAGTTCTAACACGTAAAAGAAAAATATTTTTCAACATTTAATTTTTTCGCATTTAATTTTTAATTTTAAATTTTTTTAAAAATTTAAAATGGCCGCCATTTTGAAACAAAATGGCGGATTATGCTGACCAACGAACTCGGTCGAGACATTTGTATGTACTATATACATACCAAGTTTCAGTTAAATCGGTTCATAAATACGCGTGTTATCACGTGAGAAAAATCAGATCGTTTCAAAATGTCAGCCATAAGAAAAATTCAAAGTGCTATAACTCAATCATTTTTTAAGATATAGACAAAATAAAAAGTGTTCTGGAATCTTTGTTTTAAGTTCTAACACGTAAAAGAAAAATATTTTTCAACTTTTAATTTTTTCGCATTTAATTTTAAATTTTAATTTTTTAAAAAAATTTAAAATGGCCGCCATTTTGAAACAAAATGGCGGATGATGCTGACCAACGAACTCGGTCGAGACATTTGTATGTACTATGTACATACCAAGTTTCATACAAATCGGTTCATAAATACGTTAGTTATCGCATGACAAAAATCAGATATATATATATATATATATATATATGGTTATATATATATATATATATATATATATATATATATATATATATATATATGTCAACATTTGAACGGAGGGTGGTTTTGGGGTCTGGGGGTCATGATCGGTGAAAATATACCAAAATTTTCCGGAAGTGCTTTCCTCCGGACGGCTGCAATAGGTAGCTTTTTACTTTTTGTAATGAAAGCTACCTAAAATGTGTTTTTTAATCTGTTTCTGTATGTGACAAAATTGATATAGGCGCTGAAACTCACTTAATCATATGAATGGAACAAATTCCATACTTTGTTTTATTCTTTGTCGATCTGGTTCTAATAAATGTGTCTGCTGTGATAACTATAAGATATCATTCAAAATTATATATCTCACTATGATAAGTCTATTTTTTTCATATCAAGAAACATGTCATTAAAAAAACTTTCTAATTGAACAGTCTTTTGAACTTATAAAATTCTTAAGTATATGCTCATAATAATTTCTTTAACCCTTTCCGGCGCTGTGTTGCCGGTCTGGACACACCTAATTTTAATTCCAAACTTGCAATTGGCACAATAATATTTTAATAAAATCTTACTTTTACAATAAAAGCTTAAATTAAAGGGATCTTGATTTCTTAAAAAGTCGTTTGTGAATTCCGGTGTCAGTCGATAATTTCTCATTTTACTAACATAATTTGCCCGCGCCGGAAAGGGTTAATCTATGTTTGATTGGGTAGTTCACAATGCGTATATTTTTCCCAGTAATACAGATTAAAACGAGTTTTATCGCGATTATGTTCTATAACTTATTCAAAGAAACTGTTTCCTATTGAAAAAATTCATTTATTAAAGAAGTACTGCTTATCATTTAGTTCTTAAAATTTATTTAATATTCTTTATATAACATCTTGTTTAACTCTTTTTAGATCGTGGAAAACAATTCTCTTGAGAAATTTTCACAAAAGCAACATCTCATTCAATATGTACTTAAAGGTTTGAACTATTGTTCACTTACCTTTTTTAATGAAAGCATGCTTTAAATAGCTTTTAAGCTTCTTTAAGAAGCTTTTACTTGGTCAATATCCTTAATCTTAAATTTATAAATGTGCTGTATTTGTAATTTATAGAAACCTTGAGATCAGATGAGGATTTTAGAAATAAAAATAGAAGTGATATTTCATTCCTTCTTAATATCGTCTATTTTAACAAGAAGAAGTAATTGCATCCGTGAAAATTTTCGAGTACCGGTTTTCTATGCATTTATACGTTTTGAGGATCAGAAATACCAAAAAATATGTTTTTACAAAATGTCTGTCTGTGACTCTGTGACTCTGTCTATATGTGACAGAGATTTTGTGGTCGCTCAATCGCAAGAATTTATTCTTGCGATAGAGCGACCAGGTAATTTAATAAAATTTTTTATTCCGTTAGTGTCTGATTATTGATTAGTGCTTATTAGTTTAAGTCTATATCGCTTAACAGATGGCGCTGCTATATAATGTTTTCCATGATTTACGAAATAACTAATGCATGGATTTTTATCAAACTTCAGATTTAGTTAATTTTTGAGGTGGATTGACTTCTCTACATTTTGGTGTAAATCGTTTAACATATGACGTTGCTATGTTGCATTTTCTCTGATTTCCGCTATAACTATATCTCTAGATTTAATGCACAGATTTTCATAAAATTACAGTTTTAGTTATTTTTTAGTATGAGTTAGTGTTATTTATACAGGGTGTCTATAAAAGAACTCCGGGGTTTAAAAAATTCATATCTCACTAGCTATAAAATATAGCAAAATTTAGTCGATTTCTCTGAAAAGAGTAGCTCAAAAAGTTTTACACATACGAATTGGGAATGTTTGCATCAACTGTTCGTGGCGCTACAGGGCGTTGACCTTGAAATGATGGTGATTCCGCAACAAAAGGCTCAATGTGTTATTTGGCTCATAGAAACGAAGTCTGTAGTTACTGTACAAAGAAACTTTCGACGTAACTATGGTGTTAACCCGCCTTCTGACAAAACCATTCGTCAATGGTTCAGTGCATTTAAAGAAACAGGAAGTGTTTTGAAGCAAAAGTCGCCGGGTAGGCCGAGTGTGTCTCAAGAGAAAGTGGACAGAATCCGAGCTTCATGCCTTCGAAGCCCTAAGAAATCGTTGACAAGACGTGACACGAAAATTCGTGATGTTCAACATCTCAGGGAACGACTAGTCAATTGTGTGGCAACCGTTCCCCAGACATGCTCGCCAGGACATGGGAAGAGGTAGAATACCGTTTAGACGTCTGCCGTGCCACTAAAACAGCTCATATAGAATTTTACTAAGTGTTAAAAAAAACTTGAAAATGTAAGCTTTACAGTCATGTATAAAATATGTATGTATGTTTTTTATTTCATTAAAATATTTTGCCTCAAAACCCCGGAGTTCTTTTATAGACACCCTGTATTTTGGTGTAAATCACCCAACAGGTGGTGCTCATATTCTGAATTTTATAGCTTTTCACGATTGTTCTATCTCAAGAACTAATGTGCCGATTTTCATCACATGACATTTGACATAAATTGTTGCAAATTAAGTTTGAGTGTAAATCATTGAGCAAGTGGCACTAAAATGCTACTGTTTTAGTATACAGTGTGATAATTATTTGCCAGTCGGCGAGCCGGAGCTTCTCAGAAAATATAAGAAAAAAGTATTCCCGACGTCTTCTCTGTTTGTTAATATCACTAAAGGATAACAATAAAGAATTTATAACAACTCTGAAAAATATTCGACATACTAGACACCAGAAGGTGGGTGCAGGAGACATGGAAAGAAATACCGAACAGCGTAATTGCAAGGTCTTTCAACATTCTTTTCGACCATAAAGATGGACATAAACCAGTGTGAGAAACAAAAGTGGATGACGAGAGCAATACGCTTATTTCATTGTTGAAAAATATACCGAGATCAAATGAAGTCAATGCAGAGGACATAACAGAATAGATTGAGATAATGAATTAACTGATAACAGTATTGAGGAAATAACAAAAAAAGGAGAAGTAACAGAAGAGAAAGAAGAGAAGCAGATGGTAGGGAAAATGTCATTCCAGGTTCGAAAGGTAATTCAATACAATTGAGGCAGCACTGCAGTACATTAGTCTGCAGTAGGAAGCGACGAAAGCTCACAAATGCTTGCATATATGGAGGGACATTGCGTGGCAGTAGGAGGTTAACAGGAAGAAGAAGTCTTCTATCAAAAGCTTCTTTAAGAATCTAAGAACTGTAGCTTTTGACTTGTGCAATATCTGTATCCTACGCACCCTAATAGCATGCATGGTCACAGTGACGTCACTGTGAGTCACTTTGGTCACATCACATCTGTGACCAAAATGTCACCACTCAGTGATGTCACATTGTGACTGAGATGTGACTTTCTTAAAAATCTTTAGAAATTTATAAATATCCTTCAAAACATGTTATTTACATTTAAAAACATGTTCCTGGCAATTTAAACATCGTCGTTTTTGTCACAGTTTCGTCACAATGTTAATTTCAAATAAGTCACAAATGACACATTTTTCACAAATTTGTCACATTGTGACCACTTTGTGAAACGTCACAAAACAGCTCTAAAACGGCCATAATGACTTCACATTTTAGTCACTGTGACGTCACATCGACAATCGATGGTCACAAAGTCACAATGTGACTTCACAACGACGTTGCAGTCTTACGACGTCACCATGCTTTACGGGCATAACATTTCGTATTTGTGCAATTTTATCTTAATAAACAGTTAAGTAAGTTTTACTCATTTTTTAAGAATTAGGTTTATATTTTACGTTAATATATTTTTAACTATGTATTTTATATTTCTAAAAAATAGATTAAAAGGGGTAATATGTATCTTCAACATTTCCACTACATGAGTTTACATACGTGGAACTTTGTTCTTTACCTCTTAAAAACTAAACAGTTTGATATTTCTTAATTTTGACTGTATTTCTTAATCGCTGATTGCATTTTTTGCTGTAAAAACAAATCAATGAATGGTAACATCTATATTGATTTCCTCAGAAAATGAACGTTATTTTTATCTGAATTTGAAAAATTCCTTCAAGAAAGTGTTTCCAAAAAATTGTGAAATTTTCATAATTATTTAAATTAAATACTTTGGAAAAAAAACGTTTTGAGAGATTAAATATTATTCACCTGTTTATAGGAATTAAATTTGTGATTGCGTAAATTTAGGTTAGTAATAATTGAATTTTAATAGGATTGGTAATTTAAAATTCTCTATATCTGAATCTAAATTTGTCCTCTCCTACAGTATCAATTTTCGTAAAATTATTTATTTCTGTCATTTTTGATTAAGTTTGATTGTTTAAAACCAAATAATACATATTTAAAGTATTACTTTAGCTTTGGAATCGAAGAGATTAATACCATGGCAGAGGGTGGGCAGGAAGTGTGAAACTATTTATAGCATTTTATAACATTGGTCGTTTCGGTTACTTTCTAATACGGCCAAATCTTCCGCAAACTGAGGCCGGATAGTCTATAGTTTACTGTATGCAACAACCACAATCGCTCTATAAGTTATGGAATCAGCATTATTTATTTATTTATTATCGCTCAAAAAATGTAAATAAAAAAAAATATTGACTTAAATTGACATTTTAATGTTTTGTTTTATTTGCGCGTTCGCATGTGATTGTCTAATGTTAAAAAGAAATTGAGAAAAAAGAAGAATCAATGCATTTTGTTGCAACGATTCTTTTTTGTGTTGTTGTTGTTGATTTCGAAGTATAAAAATAAAAATACTGGTAGCTTCTTTTATATGCGTTTTTATTGTTTAGATTTAGTGTTTTACTGACCGTAGGTGTTGTGATTTTGCTACAGCAATGCGTGTACAAAGGTACTAATTGTGAATATTATTTTGTGGTAAAATTTAAAGTATGTATTTAAAGTACTGTAAAAAGTATTTTTTCGTAGAATTAGAGTCGACAACAATTTACTGTCGTACTACGCATTGTAGATTGTACACTATAAACGTTTCTGCAATTGAAATAGTACTTTATCGCACAGGGTTTAAATGCAAACACTTTCATGTACCATTGTTGCACTTGCATATCTATAGCTATTTCCGTTCAAAGAGTTTTCGCGGTAAAAAGATTTAATTATGCAGCTTACATGCATATTTAATCTAAAAATGGTAATCATAAAACTGAAACCCACTTTGTATTCTACAATTAATTAGTCAAAATAATTTTTTTAACTAACGTAAGGCACTTTTTCTCAAAATTTTCCATTCTCGAGGCAAATAAACATAAATTATATCTGATGACCAAATTTCTTTCTTTTATTATTTAAAACGGTGTAATCTGGAAACGTACATTCTTACGAAATCACGAATATCCAATTTAATTTCTTATTGAGAACGAACATATCTTGCTATTATTGATAAAATAATGACACTTATTTTCGTTTTGTAAGATAAAATGACCATTACAAAGAATCAAAGAAAGGGAAATCGGACTTTTCATTTGATTTCTTTAGTGTGCTTTATCTTGATGGCAAACACGTTCTTTTTCTTCGAATTTATTACTACGTTACGTCCTGTAACCCATTAATATACACCCTAGAATTAATTGGAGTTTTTTATGTGTACGAATAAGTTCTAAAAGATTATTTATCTTCGTATTTGGACTTTATTTGAAATTGTTTTATATCATTATATTTATTAAGAGTTGTTAGATGTTTTAGCGATCAGGTGTAATTACAACATGTCTTAATCTACAGGGTGTCCCAGAACTTCATGTACAAACTTTGAGGGGTGGTAGAGAAATCGTTTGGAACCACAATTGCATAGGAAAGCATGGGCGAACACGTCACCCTCAATTGTAATTTTAGTATGATTTTTCCATTTATTTTGTTTCTGAATTGTTTCTCATTTCTTTTTTGCATATACATTTTTCTGCAATTTCTGATGCCATCCCTATTTTTCCACATTTCAGCAATGGAAGTGCTTTATCCGTGAAAATCATGTCAATGAAAAAGAAACACAAAGACACAGTTATGACACAATGCAGAAAGCAGTGTATAGCGCTTCATTATGAAGAAAAAAGTACAAGAAATGATTTAATTTTAAATTAAATTTTAAATTATGTTTCTTTAAAATCAAGTATTATAGTAGCCATTAGAATTTGCAAAAATGCGAAAAATATGAACAATATCAGAAATCACATTAAAATGTATTAGCAAAGAAGAAAAGAGAGATATTTCACATACATAATAAATTGAAAAATCGTTATAAAATACTGGTGTCAATGTTGATTTTGTATTAAATATTTTGTAGTTTCTTAGCCATTGTGTGTGAAAGGGTTAACAAGTGAAGGTGACGTTCCCGCCCATGCTTTCCTATGTAATTATGGTTCCAAACGATATTTTCTATCCCCCCCCTCAAAATTTGTACACGAAGTTCTGGGACACCCTATGTATTCATACATTTATATCGCAGATGTATATTTATAATTTCAACAATTAATTTAAAAGCCCGAATTTTTCGACATGCATAATATGCAATCCTTGTTCAAAAAATACAGTTGGAAACATCCCATGTAAAAGATCCTAATCGATAAAAGAATATGTTTTTACATGTTTTATGATTTTTAATATTGATTTTATTTTTCTATTTAAAAGCATTTATTACATAGCATATTTTGCTAGTACCATGAATCCTCTACAATTAGCATGAATCATTTTTCTGTAGAGCAAAATTCAAGTTGCACTTTATCATGTATTCCAATTTCTGATGATAAACCCTGAGAAAAGTTCTGTTGAATCAACAAAAAATTGTTTTGTCCTATAAATTTTTCATTTAAATATGGACTAATAAAAATTTTGTTTGAATAAACAAAAATATATACATATACATTGTTAATTACTTTTTTAAAATTTTACTTCTACAATTTTTCTCCAAAATGCATAACAACGTAATAATAACGTCTTTAATCCGTCTCAGTTTGATAAGTTTTTATTATCCAAAAGTTATCTTAGTCTTTTATATCTATATAAGTCAATTAAATAAAATTACGTGAGAGAGTTACGGCTAATTCACACCAATTTTAATTTTGCAAAATAAACAAAATTTTGTTGGAATTACAATTTGAAATATACATGACTTTAGTACGATTCAAATAAAATTTATAAAATTTCGTTACAATTTTATAAGAGTGTTAACAATATTTTTTTGTCTAGGCAAAAATACCGGTTGTTTACTTTAACTAAAGAAACTGCTTAAAAAAAACCAAAATGTACTCAAAAAAGCAAGTTTTGTAGTTTTAATCAATTACTTTTTCTGGGTGTGATATTTATAAAAGATGTGTGACAACCCAATTTAAATAGCTTATCATTTGATTTTATGTAATATAAGAATTCATTTTCTTACTAAATCACAAATACTCAATTTAATTTCATAATTTGAATGAATATATCTTGCTATTTATAATGCGATTACACCTGTTTTCGTTTTTTAAGATAAAATTACCTTTTCGATGAATCAAAGATATTAAAATTGGAATTTTACTTGATTCCTTTAGCGTGTTTTATTTTTATGGAAATCACGTTCTTTGTCTTCGACTTTATTACAACTTTAAGTCCCGTAACCAATTAAGATACAATCTAGAATGAATTGTCTTGTTTTTGTGTGTACTGATAAATTCTAAAAAATATTTATATTTGTGTTTGAATAGTATTTAAATTTTGTTTGAAATAGTCAAATTTGTTAAGCATTCTGAGATGATCTTACGTTTTGTGAAATGTCAAAAAATAATTATTTTCTAAAAATCAATAAAACTAGAAACAAGAACTTTAGAATCCTCTGGTTAAGCATAGATTGTCATTTAATTTTGGAATTTTATATAAGATATTGAAGCTTTAATTTACAGGATGTATAAAAAGTTTTAGAATTAGCACATCCAACTATTTTTTTTTTAAAACAATGTTTTTCACATGTACTTTAAAACTAAAACTCTAGAAATAAAGCTTCCTTTAAAAAACAATAAAAATTAATACAAAATCTTACTAATATCTCTTAATCATTTAAATAAACAACGCAAAATTAAATCGTGTACATATCTATATCTTCATTAAAATATTTTTTTTTAATCTGAGTAAAGTAAATGTGATTTACGTTAAAGGTTTTTCTTTATATGTTTAATATGTATTCTTATCATGAAATATGGTAGATAAAGGATCAATTACAGAAACAAAAACACTATCTCCAAAATATTTTTTTTTGTACACAGTTATCTTTATTCATTTTTTATTTTTTTAAGATAAAATAAAAAATTATTTTAATCACAATACAACTGATTTTTTCTCATTCAAAAAAAATAATTAAAAATAAGTAAAAACGAATAAATTATTTCTATTTACTTAAAAAGTGACTTAGAATACTATACAGTGTGTCCACTCTCAACGGTGGCCAGTGGCTAATTTTTGAACCCTTAGGCATAGACATATAGTTCCAATTACAAAAATGGGTTAAAAAATGTAAAGCTTTTTTAAACGATTTAGGTATATATATATATATATATTAAAAATTTAGGAAAATAAAATTTTTATACGATTTCTAGGTCCTGTAAGTTATGTTTAGTATAAAATTTCCATCACTCTAACAAGCAATGCAAAAAAGGTCCCGTTCATCGAACATTTACCGAGTTATGAAGTTTTAAATTTCATGACTTAAACCACATTTCTGTAGCTGAAAACGGATGAGTTGGACTAAGCTTTAAGGGAACGTGCAATAAGTGTTTAAACTATTATGAAAGGCGTCCATTACCAACGCTGCCCAATGGCTAATTCCTAAACTATTGTTACAGGTATGTAGTTCCAATTACAAAAATGTTTTAAACGAGGTAAAGTAATATTTTTAAAGCGATTTAATTTGAGGTGCTGCCCGTAAAAAATTTACGGTAGTGTTAAATTTTAATAATTAACTTCTATATTGGTTAAAGTAATTGAAGACGTGAATTTCAAAATTCTCTTTATTAAGAGAAAAAAATATTAGAAAACCACAAAAAAACCTTTATAATGCGCTCATTATTTTTCATAAAAAATTTAGAGATTGTAGTGTTACATTAGTGCAGATTGGTATAGTCTGAAAGCGAAAAAAAAGGAAACAAGGCGAGTTTTGGATTTCACATCCTCAATTATATTTTTACATGTATTTTTACAATTGTTTTCATTTGTAAGGAAATGAAGCTATTTCTTTTCATGTATTTATTTTAAAAGGTGTGTTATTTTAATAAGCTTTTGTTTTACTTATAGCGTTCGTATGTGTATTTTCCTAGCTGAAAATTTGTATTCATATTTTAACTCACTTCCAAATATCCGATCGAGTTTCAATTCGCATACTTATTTACATCCAATGACAATGTAATATTAATATTATTTTAGGTTCGTACCATTTATTTATTTTTTAGGATTACACTAAATTCTATTAGATTAAGTAATCTAATAGAATTTTAAATATGTATAATTTTGTAATGAATTGTGACTGTTCTTTTCATAATTTAAATTAACAAAAAATATGTTTTTTTTACTTATAATTTTAGTACAAATTGTATATTTTGTTTTAATGTGTAAACATCAACATAAATTTAACCGGGGGACTGTATAAAAATTTAATTTTCATAATTTTTTAGTAATTTTTTTAACCGACTTGCTTAAAATACTTTTTTTTACCTTTATAAAAACAATTTTGTATTGGATCTATATGTCTATGATTAACGGCGTAGAAATTAGCCATTGGCTATCGTGGAGAATGGACACCCTGTATATATTAAAAGTTTAATACATACAATTTTTATAAATTTTCGAGTACATTTGGTATGCGTTCGTAGCCTTCTTTAGCTTCATAACGACAGCGTCTCCAGAAATAGAACAAAAATATTCAAGAATTTAAATAAAATGCATATTTTGTGTATTAAATATATATTTGTCATTTTTTAAGTAGACTGACAACTTGTAAAGATCATATTGTACTGTTTGTGACTAAATAAATATTTCTAGTTATGGGTAAGATATTTAAACTATGCTAACACTTAAAATACGCAATTTCCGCTTATTTCTTGTTTTTACGTTTTTAAAAGCTGTCGCACAATATTTAGACACAGGAATTTGTTCATTGCATTTCATTGTTTGAAATATTCATATGAAATTCCTACAGCATCACATAAAAAAATTTCATCGGCTTGCCCTTTATGAGAATTCATTTCAAATATACTGTCTGTTGTAATACATTTTAGAAAATTACATTATTACAAATTCCTTTGAGTTTGAAGGCAAAATTAACTTTAACGATCAGGTCTTCTCCTATTATATTTAAAATTTATCAGTCGATTCTGATTAGAATAATTTAGTAACAACATCATATTTCATTAACAGGAAAATTTCCAGCAAGAATAAATTAGGATTTGCTTGTTATATAATTAACATTGTCTAACATTAATTATTAACTACTTAGAATATATTACGGAAAATCTTTCAAAAATTTGAGGCATTCAGATAGCATATAACATATATAAAGTGATTAAAATGTACATTTTGCATGTTTTTCAATTAAATGCCATAAGTCAAAAATAACTTTATATTACATGCCGCAAGAAACTGACATAGTTTTTAAAACTCATTTTATGAAAATATGACTAAAATAATTACAAACTTATTGAATGCATTATACATTTCTATCTATTTCCCATACTTCATTAGACTTTAGAGCTGAATTACATAGCATATTTTGTTCGTATCATTGATCTGGAATCATCCTCTATAATTAGTATAAATCCCGTTTCTGTAAAGCGTAATTCAAGTTGCACTTTCTCATGTATTCTAATTTATAATCATACACCCAAAGAAAAGTTTTGTTGAATTAACAAAAAATTGTTTGATCCAACGAATCTTTTCGTTTAAATATGGGCTAATGGAAATTTTGTTTGAACAAACAAAAAATTTTGTTGATTTTTTTTCAATTTTCCGTCCACAATTTTCATCCGAAATGCATCATAACGTAATAATAACATCATTAATCAGTCTCAATTTGAAAAGTTTTTATTATCCAAAGATTATGTTAATATTTTATAGCTATATAAGTCAATTAAATAAAATTACGTGAGAGAGTTATGGCTACTGCACACTGAGTTAAATTTTGCAAAATCAACAAAATTTTGTTTGAATTACAAATTGAAAATACAAGATTTTAGTAAGACTGAACTAACAATTAACTATTCATTAACTATTCATGAACAAGAAAATTTCCAGCAAGAATAATTTAGGATTTGCTTGTTATATAATTAACATTGTCTAACATTAATTATTAACTACTTAGAATATATTATGGAAAATGTTTCAGAAATTTGAGACATTCAGATAGCATATAATATATTTAAAATGGTTAAAATGTATATTTTCCATGTTTTTCAATTAAATGTCGTAACCCAAAAATAACTTTATATTGCATGCCGTAAGAATTTCTCATAGTTTTATAAACTCATTTTATGGAAATATGACTAAAATAATTACAAAATTATTGAACGCATTACACATTTCTATCTATTTCCCATACTTCATTAGACTTTACAGCTGGATGACAAATTCCTTAATTTCGCAGTTCCTTAATGTCCTGCTGACACCTCACCGAAACCACTGTGTCCATGCCGACACATATCCGTCAATGCCGGTTGTGTTCCGTTCGTATGCCGAAAGGTATGTTTTAGATGGCCAGTCGCACAATATTTTGACAGAGGTATATATTTATTGTCTTTGTAGTTTTTCAAATATTCATATGAAATTCCTACAGTATCTAATAAAAAACTTTTAATCGACAGATCTTTATGAGAATGTGTTTCTAGTATATTGACATTTGTAACACAGTTTAGAAAATGATATTAAAAGAAGCTCTTTTGAGTTTGAAGGCAGAATATAGCTTTAACAATCAGGTATTTTCCTATTATTATATTTAAACTATGATAGTCGTTTTTGATTAGAATTACTCAGTTGCGGCATCGTATTTGATTAGCTGGAAAATTTCCTGCAATGAAAAATTTGTACATGCTTGTTACGTAATTAACATTGTATAACATTCATTATTAACTACTTAGTATATTTTAAGGACAATATTTTAGAAATTTGAGGCATCATACATACCGATAGCATATAACACATATAAAATGATGAAAATGTATATTTTACATGTTTTTCAATTAAATGTTGTAAATAAAAAATAATATCATATTAAATGGTGCAAGAATTATTAGGCATAGTTTTTAAAATTTATTTTATGAAAATATGTCTAAATAATTGCAAACTTATTGAATGCATTACATATTTTCCATTTATTCCAGGTATTTCATTAGATTTTAGAGACAGCACAAATTCCTTAGTTTTGAATTAGTTTAACTCTTTCCAATCATGCTTAAACTTTTTCTAATTGCGGTTTATCTGGCCACTTCTCTGCGCTCTAGCATTCATGAATGAACTGGGAATATTATAAAATTAATATCTTTATATATAACTTTTCTGAGCGTGTGTATGTCACTGAGGTCATCCTAAACGACTGGATCGATTTTAAGGAAATTTTTTGTGTGTATTCCAGTGGATTCTATAATGGTTTAGATTCACATTTCATCGAAATTGATTCAGTACTTTTTTATCATTTAGGACCAACTAATAAAGTTAGTGATTTTTCGCTAATTAAAAGTATTGAATAAGTTCGCTGAATAGAGTGCGGACAGAATGACTGAGTGGTCTAAGGCTCCAGACTTAAGCTCTGATTCTCGAAGAAAGAGATAGGCGTGTTCGAACCCCACTCCTGACATACGTGTATGATTTGCAATAATTTTTACTGTATTATAATTTTAATTAACCGACTTTAGAAAATCGTTAACTTAAAAGTTAATCGTTAACTAAAAAGAGAAAAATAAACTTTTCTATCAAAAATTGAACCGACTTCAAATCTACTGCAAAGTGAAAAATAATTTCCTAACATAATTGTAATAAGAAATTAAATTAACAACGTAGTATTTATCATGCGTATTATTATATTTATGTAAATTTATTTGATTTTTTGGAGTCGCTGCCAGGACAAAGTCTGTCGGGTCCGCTAGTGTGTTTATAAAATTAACAATGACTTGTTATAATATGAAATTGAATTTTAGAAAAAAAAAACAATTCTAATTAAAGAGATGTACAAATGCTTAAGGAGATTCTTAAAGAGATTCACAATAAAGAGATTCACAAATGAATTCGTATGCATTAGTACCTATGGGCAATAATCCCTTCAGATAAATTTTAATCGTGTTTCACTAAAGCTTAACATTTAACATTAACTTTTATACGCATTTTCTATTACAAAAATGTGTAGTATTAATAGTAATTCCTTTAGACGGATGCTCAAAATAATTTGGATACATTATTGTATATTGGCAAACATTTTTTTAAATTATATTTTAGGGATGGTATTTCATGTCTCGCGATACAAAATGAATATGCATTATTAATATGATACGAATTTATTATTTTTAACTGAGAGAAAAAATCCCAAGCTCGTGAATCGAACGCAGGTCCCTGGCTTACAGATCCGATGCTTAACCTTTTAAGTTAAGTCTACACATTTTCCGCTCAGATGTATTTTATATTTAAAGTATAAATGTCTGTTTTTTTAAATACACAAAATATAGCTCCGAAATAAAATTATATTTCAAAATTAAATTTAATAATTTGATAGAGTTGTATAATTGTAAAGTTACTAGTATTAAAATTTAGAGAAGTATATGTAATATATCACGACTCAATTTTCATTAAAAAAAATTCTTAAAACTAATCCTAATTTAAGTTTTATTCCCTGTTTGATATTAAATAATACTTCATATCTGTTTTTTTAAGATGTATCTTGAAATCCAATTCTGTTGACAATATCTTCGTCTAAAGTAATTTATGTTATGTAAGGGATGGAAATAGAGTAAAGGTATAAATTCCTTTTTAGACAAGTTTAATTTTCAATAGGTACATCCTTTCTTATATTTGTAGCATATTGTTTGAATGGGATCAAGACATTTTCAGTATAAGGCAGGGTTCTGTTACATCACAGGCTTTAATTTTAAATCTATCTATGAGTACCCCAGAAGTTAAGGGATACAAGTGACAAACAAACCATTTGGAGTAAATTGAGTTGAAAGATAATTGCCATTTACTAATTTGAAAATCAATAATAGTTTATTATAAATCGATATTTATTATTATTCGTTGAAGTACTTTGAACTCTAGAACAAAGTACATAATTAATAATTAGAAAATAACTTATATTTCATTACCTGAAAAGAAATAAGAAAATTTCAAGTCGTTTCTGCAATAAAGTTTTTTTTTTGTTTTGTTTTTGTAACCATTGAAAAATGGTTGTTGTTTTCGGTGGAGGATTGACAATATGACGTGGTCACTTTCGAATTTAAATTAAATTCTTTACTTTTAGAAGAATTTTTATTCGAATTTAAATTAAATTCTTTACTTTTAGGCGAATTTTTATTTGAATAGAAAATTAAAATGTTTAAAATCATTGTAATAAAGGAGAAAACTAACAAATTTAAAAGTGGGTAGACGGAAATTAACAGATACGGAAAAATCCAAAGCCAAAGAAATGAATGACCGTGAATGTCGCATTCAATGACATTAAACACAATACGCGTACTCAAACAATCGTAAAGTGATTTTTATTTCGACTTTTTATTACTGTATTGCTAATTTATTTATTCTTTTGTTATTTAAAATAAAAATTTAGTCAACATGTATAAGTTGCTTATTAGTTTGGCGATTCGTATCATTTGGCGAAATTGGTCGATGGGATAACTAAGTAGTACTGTATTTGGTTTGGCGCAAAAACATCTTTCAATGCAGAAAACGAGAAAATCAAAAGATTATTGATCCGCTGAAAACCAATTACGTATTGAAAGGCGATCACGGAAAAGGATGCACTTTAATGCCGAACCGATTAATTGTAAAACATTATGTCTTGAGGGCGACCAATCCACTAGCCATGGCGTTTTACAATCGGTCGGTTCAAACCACGAAAATTTGAGTGCCAATAGTGATTCTAACAAGGCGGAAAATGTTATAGCTATTACTCGAGATTTTCCACCACCTAAAAAGAAAACTAAAAAGCAATCGGCTTTGTAAAAACAGGAAAAAAAACTTTTTTGATTCAATGTCTGATGGACCCATTTACACATGCATGTACTGCGATCGACTTTGGTTAAAAACTTACTTCACCAAAATTCTGCTCTGTAAAATCAAACAGTATATGCCAAAGTCTTACAAGTGTAACAGTATATGCCAAAGCTGTATTTTAATAATGATTACTTTCGCACCAACAATGTTACATAGTTTGAAATGTTTCTTTCGTCGCCAACTTTTATGCTTGGCGACAATGGAGTGATGTAACTTAAACGAACCGTACCTTCAAATTGCAGCATGTATAAAGTCATTTATAGCAGTGGCACGGATAATACACAATAAAACAACTGGTATTTAGCTTAAAATGATAGATGAATGTTTCGAGTGAAACATTTTCAAATGGTTGTTGTAATTTCTTAAATTACAATTTTTTCTTTTTTTTTTTTTTTGAACATTTCATTTTTGTTCTATTTATGATAGCATGTGCAAAAGTTATCTTCAACATGAAAGATATATAAAACTTTATTCACTGATGCTTTTTCACACACTTCTCACCTAAATTCAAAATATATGGTATAAAGTTTAAGTGACACCTTTATGTGGCTTTAAATTGTTTTAAAATTCATTTTTTTTAATAAATATATTTACACATATAAAAAAATATTTATAATTTTCCAATTGTTTCCAATTGTTGTTAAATATATAATTTTTATTGAATCTATACTATGCATTGAAATGTATTTATTTCAGGAAATTGATTTATCTTTCGGGTCACGTTCGTCACGATATATGTTGAAATTATTACGCATTTATATTGGTTAAATATATCTTTAATAAAGACAAATAAACACAACAAGTAACAAGAAGAACTTAAATTAATTACAGTTAGAAACAGCTTCGGGAGTTACAGTTAAATTGATATTGTCATAGTAACGATTATATTACATCTCCCCTTTCAAAAAGGTTTTTTTTAATTCGTTTACAGATCAAATCTCTTTACAGGCTTTACAACTCTTCCTGATCTTGTAACAACGGGTTTGCTGCCAGTCATATTGGAAGAATGTACACTTAGATCCTTTCCAGTAGAAATGTTTGGTTTGTCATCGGAAGTAATAGTAGCAGTAGGATCTTGATTTTTTCAATTTTATCACTTAAACACCTTGAATTATGAGGTCATCATAGGTTATACAAATAATTTTTATTTGTAGAACGAAATATTGAAATAAATTTTGAAACATATGTTAAATATAGAAATGTTAATATGCTTTTAAAAATGTGTTATTAATTTACTTTTTTTTAGTTTAATTGTAAATTGTCATTGTATACGTCTAAACATTAACTATTCTAAATATCTTATAAAAATAAAAACTGCATGATTTTTAAACAAAAATGGAAAAAAAGTGCAAAATGCGACTTTCCTGTGATTTTTTCTATTGTTTCTTTCTTTTAAGCTTACTATTATTTTAAAAGCTGCGGTATAGGATCTGAAAACTATATGTCTGAGACGAAAATAAGCCTCGGATATCCAGTTTGGATAAATATAGATTTTGGAATTGGTAAGGGAGACTTACGTTTCAAATATTATTTTACTTTGTGAAAGGAAAATCGTCTTATTTGAATTCGCTCTGTTTTTAAACATGAAGATATATAGCAGGAATTTATTCTTATTTAGTACGAAAAAGCTTTTTTCTATACTTGGAAAAAAAAATTTAGTTACCTTGTTAGCAGATACGTTTTATCTAAGAGTTGTCCAGTATTCTTCGACGGTAAGATTAATGTTTTAAATTTAAAATATAAATGTCAGTTATTTGAAACTATACAGAATACAGTTCTGAAGTACGGTTATAGTTAAAAATTTAATTTAATAATTTAAAAGAGTTGCAAACCGCTGGAAATTAAAGTGAAATTTATTTCTAGCATTAATGTTTAGAGAAGCATATCTAACATCTCAGTAAGTTTCCCCATTTTCATGAATAAATTCTTAAATCTAATGTTAATTCAAGTTTCTTTCCCGTTTGTTATTAAAATATAGCTGATGTCAATTTTTTAATATATATCTTGAAATGCAATTCTGTTAAAAAATGATTTTTGTCTATAGCCAATTTAATTTGTTTTAGAGATGGAAATGTATTATTCAGAATAAATTTTATTTAAAAAAATTCCATTTTTGTAAGTTGGCTTTTTCTTACATTTGTAGCATATTATTTGAAAATCATGACATTTTCAGTATAATACAGGATTCTGTTATAATAAAGACTCCATTATACACATATCTTATTATTTTTAGAACGAAATAATTAAATACGTTTAGAAACACAAGTTAAATTTAAAGACGGTAATATGTTTTTAAAAATATGTTAGTATACTTTTTTAGTTTAAGTGTAAATTGCCGTTATACACTTAAACATTCAGTTTTTTAAATATTGCATAAAAAGTAAAAACTGCATGATTAAAAAAAAATGAAAAAAAAAATTCTAAAATGCGACTTTCCTTATGTTTGTTCCATTGTTTCTTTGTTTTAAGCTTACTATTATGTTGAAAGCTTCGGTATAGGATCTGAAAACTATTTGTTTGAGACGAAAATAAGCTTCGGATATCCAGTTTGGATCAATATATAATTTGGAAATGGTAAGGGAGACTTACGTTTCAAAAATTGATTTTACTTTGTGAAAGAAAATCCTGGCTCTGTTTTTAAATATAAAGATGCTTAACAAAAATTTTCATTTTTATTTAGAACGAAAGTTTTTTTTAATACTTAAAAACTATAAAATAATACATGAAAACCAAATCTTAAAAATGAAAACGTTCTAATTATAAAGATATTTTCACGAGTTATACGCATATTTAATTTGCATTTTTTAGGAGATTTTTTATTAATATTTAATGTTACAATAATAAAGTCAAAATTTTTAAATGTGTAGGAAATTTAAGTCTATTATTCCAAATATTATTTTTACGTAACCTTATATCAATAAATTAAGCATCAATAGGATTCATGTGTATGTGTTTACGTAAGAACAAATTAATGTAACTTTTATTCTTTCTTTTTCTTTTATTTGTTTTAAAAATTTATAAATATAATCTCTTGAAGATTAATAACAGGGAAAGAAGGATTGAAATTATACAGGGTGTCCCCAGTCAGTGATGACCGATAGCTAATTCTTAAAGTGATATAATCGTCGATATAGAGTTTCAATTACAAAAATGTTTTAAATGAGATTTAAAAAAGTATTTTGAAAGTGGTTTGAATCAATAAAAACATTTCTTAAAAAATTACGAAATTAATTTTTTTTATTCGTTCATAGAACCTATATAGTAAAAGCACATCAATTGCATTTATTTTTAAGCATAATATTTTTGCTGTTATTTTCACTATTTAGCTTTAAAATTTAAGATTTGCAAAAAATTCTTACGTGATGATAAAGATTTTCGTTTTTTTCGGTTTGAATGCTATAGAACATATAATAATAATAATAATAATAATAATAATAATAATAATAATAATAATAATAATAATAATAAAACTATAGCACAAGCCAAACTTTTCTGTAAAGTGTAATCAAAGAACATTTTAAAATATGTATCATTTTCTAAACAACTGAAATATTGAGCTGCATAATTTTATTTAATAAAAAAATATTATTTTTTTCATCTTATTAGTTTACTACAATCCTGCATATTTCAATTTTCAAATTTATATTGAAAATGTTAATTTCACTCTTAACTATATACTTTAATATATCTGACGATTATTTATATCTCTACTACATTTATGGATGACCACTATTTCGTAGGAAAAAATATGTTCCAACTAAAAACATGAATTAGTCGGTCAGTTTTAATCGTAGAATAATGGGATTTGTTTTTGTCTTACTTTTTAGCGTTATAATATAATTTTACTAAATGTAACTTATAACACATGGGAACCTTATTAAAATTTTATTTCGAATTTTTTAAAGAAATGTCTATTTGACCCAAATCACTCTTAAAATACTTGTGTATCTCATTTAAAAAGTTTTTTTTTCCTTAATTGAAAATATAACTTTATGACTACCGGTTTACGAATTACCCATTGGAAACATCGTTGAGAGTGGACACCCTGCATATGAACCATCATGAATTTATTTGTATAATCTTATTTAGTAATAATAAATTTTTGGTGAGTTAAATATCAGTATGAGAAAATTGTCCATATAAATCCAGTCTCTGATTTAAAATATAAATATATATAACCAGAATATTTGTATATATTGTTATTCTTATTTAGAACGAACTATTTTTATGCTTACGAAAATAATATATGGAGGCTAAATCTTAAATTTCAAACTTTCTAATTATAAAAATATTGTCATGAATTATAATACACAAGTGATAGTAATACATATCTAATTTGCCTTTTTTAAGTTTTGTTATTTTCTATTATTTTTCATTTCATAGTAAAAGATGTGAAACATTTTAAATGTATCAGAAATTTAAGTTTATTCCCACTAAAAAAAATCTATTTTAGGAAATTAAAGAAAATTTATAGTTTTTTGGCCCAAAATCTGTGGGAAATCCGAAGGTATTTGGCCCATTATGCAGATATTTTTATGAATATCTTAAAAATGTCTGCAGATATTTCAAAGAGTAAGCTAAGTCTGCAAATTTTCTTCAAACTTCTGTAGAATATCTGTAGAAAGTGGCGATTTCTTCAGATAATCTTAAGATTATTTTTAGTGGTCTCATTTGATAATTTTTCATTTACAAATACAACACCAATAAATTGTACGTAACATGAATAAATCATAAATTACTGTCATCACTCATTTCATACAAAATATACATACTTCACTTACTTCGCAGCAAAATAAGACTGAATTTATAGTTTGCCATTTAGCAACAACTATAACAATGATCCTCTCCGTGGTTAATTTGTTGTTACATTACCCACCCCATTCAACAAATAAACATTTGCATTTTCAACTACTTTTCTATTACCTTTTCATAAATCAAAAATACATGTAAATTTCACATATTAAAAAAATTAATGATAATATTTATTCTGGCTAGGTGAAGCCCGTCAAAACTTGACAGTATCAATATGAAAGAATCAAAGAAAAAAAGTATTTTGCCACTATAAAAAATTTTCAAAGAAATTTTTTTTTAAAAGATTAATATTTATTAAAAATTTCAATATGCTTTTCCATTTACCAACGTGACATGATCCCGGGTGCAGAATTGGTGCAACGCTGCGACACACGTCACAGACTTGAAAATGTTTGCAGATTATTTTTCAACTGTTTAAGTTTTTTAAAAAAAATGCTAGAAATCATTTGCTATGTACCAAAGTTTGTCTAGGTACCATAAAAAACACAAATTCTGGCAAATAATCACAAAAATTAGAAAATTTCATCAAAATACTCCCCCCCCCCCCGAAAAAAAAACATTGCCCGGAAATTTTATAAATAGATGTAGGAAAATAAAACAGCAAATTTCGTCAACAGATTGCAAAAAACAACAAATTTCTTCAAAAGATCTCTAAAAAATTTGTCAAAAAACTGCAAAAAAAAAAATTGTCTAGATATCCCAAATAAAATAAATTTCGCAAAAGTATTGCACAAAATTAAAAATTTTGCCAAAACGTCTAAAAAAATGGCAATTTTCATGAAAATTTTTTTTAAAAAAGGCAAATTTTGACAAAAAAAATCCCTAAAAAATGGCAAATTTGTAAACATATTATAAAAAAAATTCAAAATATTGTGAGAAAACAACAAATTTCGACAAATGATTGTGAGTAAACAACAATTTTCGTCAAAGGATTGAAAAAAAAGCAAATTTTATCAAATAATCACAAAAAAGATAAATTTTGCAAAAAGATCTTCAATAAACGGCAATTTACATTGAAAAATCATGACAACACGACAACTTTCATCGAAAGAACTCGAGAAAAACGATAAACTTAACCGAAAGACCTCAAGATGACGAATTTCGTCCAGTTATCATAAAAGACGTGAATTTCGCCCAAAGATCTCAAAAAGCACATACAATTTATCCAGGTAATCGCAAAAAAAGGTAAATTTAGCTAAAAATAGTGGAAAAAATGACAAATTTCTAAAAAAAAATAACAAAGAACAACAATTTCGCAAACAAAAATCACGAAAAAAGGATAAATTCGATAAAACAGCAAATTACATCGAAAGATAGTGAGAAAAAATGACAAATTTCACCGAAAATCCCCGAGAAAACAAATAATTTTATCCTGGTACCATAAAAGATGTGAATTTCGTCAAATGATCTTGAAAATACTTTAAATTTGTCTAGGTACTTCAAAAAACGCAAATATTGGTAAACAGATTGTGAGAAAACAACACAGAGAGAGTGCATTTTTGCTATCACTGTCCTGGTACAATAAAAGATGGGAATTTCGTCAAATGATCTTGAAAATACTTTAAATTTGTCTAGGTACTTCAAAAAACGCAAATATTGGTAAACAGATTGTGAGAAAACAACACAGAGAGAGTGCATTTTTGCTATCACTGTTTAATGCAATGCTGTGATAATTATATTTTTTTCTTTACTTATCTTATAATGATCGAAATACGTTGGTTTTTTCACTTTACGTAAGTTATTTTATTTCCAAGTGTTTATTTACGTTCTTGGCTGATAAAGCATTTTCTATATTGTAAGTCTTTCTTTCGTCTAAAAAAATGGCAATTTTCATGAAAAAATTTTGAAAAAAAGGTAAATTTTGACAAAAAAATCCTTAAAAAATGACAAATTTGTAAACATATGAAAAAAATTCAAAATATTGTGAGAAATCAACAAATTTCGACAAATGATTGTGAGTAAACAACAATTCTCGTCAAAGGATTGAAAAAAAAGCAAATTTTATCAAATACTCACAAAAAAGATAAACTTTGCAAAAAGATCTTCAATAAACGGCAAATTACATCGAAAAATCATGACAACACGAAAACTGTCATCGAAAGAAATCGAGAAAAACGATAAACTTTGCCAAAAGACCTCAAGATGACGAATTTCATCCAGTTATCATAAAAGATGAGAATTTCGCCCAAAGATCTCAAAAAGCACATAAAATTTATCCAGGTAATCGCAAAAAATGGTAAATTTAGCTAAAAATAGTGGAAAAAAAACGACAAATTTCTAAAAAAAAATAACAAAGAACAATTTCACAAACAAAAATCACGAAAAAAGGATAAATTCGATAAAACAGCAAATTACATCGAAAGATAGTGAGAAAAAATGACAAATTTCACCGAAAATCCCCGAGAAAACAAATGATTTTATCCTGGTACCATAAAAGATGTGAATTTCGTCAAAAGATCTTGAAAATACTTTAAATTTGTCTAGGTACTTCAAAAAACGCAAATATTGGTAAACAGATTGTGAGAAAACAACATATTTTATCAAAAGATGAAAAAGAGGCACATTTCAAGAAAAAATTGCAAAACAGGTAATTTTTTTCAAAGAAAAAAAAGCGAAAATATGATAAATTTCTGAAAATAACAAAAAAAACCGACAAATTTAACAAAAAAAGCATAAATTTGATAAAACGGCAAATTACATCGAAAGATAGCGAGAAAAAAACGACAAATTTCACCGAAAATCTTTGAGAAAACAAATAAATTTGTCCTGGTACCATAAAAGATGTGAATTTCGTCAAAAGATCTTGAAAATACTTTAAATTTGTCTAGGTACTTCAAAAAACTCAAATATTGGTAAACAGATTGTAAGAAAACAACACATTTTGTCAAAAGATGAAAAAGAAGCACATTTCAAGAAAAAATTGCAAAACAGGTAATTTTTTTCAAAGAAAAAAAAGCGAAAATATGATAAATTTCTGAAAATAACGAAAAAAACCGACAAATTTAACAAAAAAAGCATAAATTCGATAAAACAGCAAATTACATCGAAAGATAGCGAGAAAAAAACGACAAATTTCACCCAAAATCCCTGAGAAAACAAATAAATTTGTCCTGGTAACATAAAAGATGTGAATTTCGTCAAAAGATCTTGAAAATACTTTAAATTTGTCTAGGTATTTCAAAAAACGCAAATATTGGTAAACAGATTGTGAGAAAACAACACATTTTGTCAAAAGATGAAAAAAAGAGGCACATTTCATCAAAAGATCGCAAAACAGGTAATTTTTGCAAAGAAAAAAAAGCGAAAATATGACAAATTTCTGAAAATAACAAAAAAAAAACGACAAATTAAAAAAAAATCATGAAAAAAGCATAAATTTGATAAAACGGCAAATTACATCGAAAGATAGCGAGAAAAAAATGACAAATTTCACCGAAAATCCCTAAGAAAACAAATAATTTTTTCCTGGTACCAGAAAAGATGTGAATTTCGTCAAAATATCTTGAAAAAATACTTTAAATTTGTCTAGGTACTTCAAAAAACGCAAATATTGGTAAACAGATTGTGAGAAAACAACACAGAGAGACTGCATTTTTGCTATCACTGTTTAATGCAATGCTATGATAATTATATATTTTTTTCTTTACTTATCTTATAATGATTGAAATACATTGGTTTTTTCACTTTACATAAGTTATTTTATTTCCAAGTGTTTACTTACGTTCTTGGCCGATAAAGCATTTTCTATATTGTAATTTTCAAATCATCTAGGTACCACAAAAAATGCAAATTTTGCCAAATAAAAAATAATCAAAAAAATAATCATAAAAAAATAATCATAAAAAAACCAGCAAGCAATGAATATGGTATATAAAGACTGCTTTATCATGATTGAAACCTATGCAAAAAGAGGGATCTCTTCTGATAATTTTATTTTTCTTTGTTGATTATAATGGTCTTCATATTTCTGAAAAAACATTGTTGAGAGATCAAGATCAAGCGATTAAAAAAAAAATAGCAAATTTCATCAAAATATTCCCTCCTCCTTCTCCACAAAAAAACTCAGCAAATTTTGTCACGGGAACACTTTTAAAAAAAGTGTACTCAAAAAAAAGTGAAACATTAAAGAAATATTAATGATTTACAAAGCTGTTTATAACTGGGATTATTTTCATTTCATATGCAATTTTCTATTATTCGGCGAGACTATGAGATGTAATGTAAATACTTCCTAAACGTTATGAATTTGCTCAAAAATGAAATTATAAGTGGGAAAAAAATCACCGTTTTTTGACATGAGTATAATAAGAAACTGAAGCAAAAAATAAATAGTGATTTGCGAATCTGTTTACATCCATAAAGTCAAACTATCCGTCGAAAATCGCACCATCAAAACACGAAACAAAAAACAATGTGATTTCCAGCCTTTTTTTTTACACATACTAATAAATAAATTTGAAAATTACAATATAGAAAATGATTTATCGGCCAAGAACGTAAATAAACACTTTAATCATTAACTTATTGAATGTTTCAATTTCATATGAAACATCTCAACAATTAAGCCTAAGATTGCCGGCAATAACATTGCCAAAAAACAATACAGATGGAAATAAATTTATTAACTTACGTAAAGTGAAAAAAACAATGTATTCCAATCATTATAAGATGAATAAAGTTTAAAAATTAATTATTATAGCATTGCATTAAACAGTGTCAGCGTTCTTATCCCATATTTACAAACGCGCTTTGCAAATGCTCTTACAGATAGTAACTACTCTCCTCCGATTAACCAATAGGAGGAGACTCTCAGAGACCGGCGCAAGTATCGATGCGTAGAGACGCAATTAAACCATGATTACTTTTTCTGCCTTTCGTTTTAATATATAGATATTTAAATAGAAAATTAAGAATTAATGATCATTCCTATTATAAATGAATTTTTCTCATTTATATAATAAGTAAAGCTAAGTAAAAACGAGTAATTTTATATGTTTACTTAAAAAGTAACAAAGAATGATACAGATTTTAAAAATATTAAATACACAATATACATAAATTTTCGAATAGTTTTGGTATGCGTTTTTTAATTACAGGACGACGAAGACTACAGATGCAGAATAAAATTCATTTATAAATATAAATAAAATGTATATTTTAAACTTATTAAATATATATTTGTCACCTTTTAAATAAACTGAAAGCTTTTAAAGTTCATATTGTATAGATTGTAACAAAAGAAATATCAAAAGTTATGGGTAAAATATTTAAACTATGTTATATATGCACTTTCAAGTCATTTCTTGTTTTTACGCTTATAAAAGCAGTCACACAATATTTAGACAAACGTATATATTTCAAATATCCATGGTAAATTCCTACAGTATTGAATACAAAAATCGAATCATCTATTATGTGAATTAATTTGAAATATACTGTCCTTGTAATGCGGTTTAGAAAGTTATATTTGAAAAGTTCATTTGAGTCTAAAGGCAGAATTCAGCTTTAATGATCAGGTCTTCTTCTATTATTATATTTAAATTTTAACAGTCGATTCTGATTATAATAACTTAGTCACAGCATCATACTTGATTAACTGGAAAATTTTCTGTGAGGATAAACTAGTACTTGTTTGTTACATAATTAATGTTGTATAACATTAATTATTTATTACGTAGATTGTATTATGGAAAATGTTTTAGACATTTGAGGTATTCCGATAGTGTATATTAAAAAAATGATGAAAATGTATCTTTTGCACGATTCTCAATCAAATACTATAAATGAAAAATAATTTTTGTAGTACATGTTGCAAGAATTAGACGAAGTTTTTAAGAATCATTTTAAGAATACATGCCTAAATAATCATATACTTATTCAATTCATTTCACTTTTCGATCTATTCCCCACACTTCATTAGATTTTAGAGCTGGATGACCAATTAATTAATTTTTCAATTAATTTATCTCTTCCAATCATGTTTAAACTGTTTCTAATATCGGTTCATCTGGCCACTTGTCTGTGCCACTTGCTCTAGCATTCATGAATGTACTGGGATTATCATAACACTAATAGTTGTTCGTAAAATTAACAATAACATGCTATGATATGAAACTGGAATGTGAAAAAAGCAATTATGATTAAAGAGATTCACAAATGCTTAAGGATATTCTTAAAGAGATTCACAAATGAATACGAATGCATTGTCACCTATGGGCGATAATTCTTTGAGGTAAATTTTAATCGTGTTCCACTAAAGCTCAATATTTAACCTTGACTTTTACACGCATAACATTTTTTTCGATTACAAAAATGTGTAGCATTAATAGTAATTCCTTTAGATGGAGGCTCAAAATAATTTGGATACATTATCGTATATTGGCAAAAAAATTTTAAAAATATTTTAGGGACGGTATTTCATGTCTCGCAATACAAAATAAACATGCATTATTGATATGGTACGAATTGGATATTTTCAACCTCGAGAAAGAATGCTGAAGCTGGGAATCGAACCCAGATTCTTGGTGTACATGGCCGATGTTTTACCTTTTAAATTATGTAGGCTAACAATCAGTGAGCAACTTTTGCTCTGATAATCTTATTGGTATAAAAATTTAGTCTGTCATTTTTCGCTCAGATCTATTTTAAATTAAAAATATAAATGTATGTTATTTGAAAGTATGCAAGATATAGAGATGCATACGGATGGATATAAAAGTGTAATTTTGACATTTTTTACATAAAAATTAAAAGAAGTATATGTAATATTTTATGACATTTCACTATTTTCATAAAATATTTCTTCAAACTAACGCTAATTTAACTTTCATTCCCTGTTTGATATAAAAATAATCTTCATATCTCTGTTTTAAGATATATCTTGAAATACAATTCTGTTAACCATATTTTTGTCTAAAGCTAATTTATACTGTGTAAGAGATGGAAATAGAGTAATTAGAATAAATTCCTTTTTAGGCAAGTTTTTTTTTAGAAGGTACATCATTTTTTATATTTGTAGCATATTGTTTGAATGAGATCAAGACATTTATAATATAAGACAGGGTTCTGTTATAGTAGAGGCTCATTTTTTAAATCTATCTATGAAGACCTCAGAAGCTAAAGGATACAATGGGTAAAAGTGACAAAAAATAGATTTGGAGTAAATTGAGTTAAAAAATAATTAACGTGAAATTTAAACATCAATAATAATTTATAATTAATCGATATTGTTTATTATTCAGCGAAATTGGTTGATCTCTAGAACGCAGAACCTAATTAGAAAATCACTTACATTTAATTACGTGAAAAGAAAGAAGCATATTTCAATTCGTTTTTGCAATTAGTTTTTTTTTTTTCAATTTTATCACTTATACCCCTTGGCTTCTGGGGTTCTCATATGTTATACACAAAATTTTTATTTGTTGAACAAAATAATCAAATAAGTTTAGAAATGTAAGTTAAATATAAAAATGTCAATATACTTTTGAAAAATATGTTATTAATGTTTTTTTTTTTTAATTTAACAATAAATTTTCTTTATGTATGCTTAAACATTAAGTTTTCTAAATATTGTTTAAAAATAAAATGCGAATGATTTTAAAAGAAAAAGGGAAAACAAACTCTAAAATGCGACTTTCTTATGTTTTTTCTATAGTTTCTTTGCTTTAAGATTACTATTATTTTGAAAGCTTCAATTTAGACAAGTATTATTCTTAATAGATATGCCCATACTTATATTTGTAGAATATTCTTTCAATAATACTATGGCATTTTCAGTATAATGTAGGATTTTGCTATAATACAGGCTCCATTTTTAAATGTCATCATGATATTTTTTAGTGTTTATATAAACCGGCAAATGTTTCGATAAGATTAGAAACATAAGTTAAATATGAAAATATTAATATACTTTTTAAAAATTGTTATCTGTGTACTATTTTTTAGTTATGTGTAAGTTGCCATTATACACGTTTAAAAAGTAAGTTTTATTAATATGGTATAAAAATAAAAACTGCATAATTTTAAAAGAAAAATGGATATAAAAACTTAAAATGCGACTTTCTTATGTTTTTTCTATAGTTTCCTTGTTATAAGCTTACTATTATGTTGAAAGCCTCGGTATAGGATCTGAAAACTATATGTCGTAGATGAAAATAAGCTTCGGATATCCAATTTGGATCAATATAGATTTTGGAAATGCTAAAGGAGACTTATAATGCCTTCAAATATTATTTAACTTTGTGGAAAGAAAACCGTCTTATTTGAAATGCAGTCTATGATTATTTATTAATGCAGGAATATGTGCATATATTCGTATTAATATTTAGAATGAAACGTTTTTTAATACTTAGGAAAATAATGCCTGAAAGATAAAACTTAAATTTAAAGACATTCTAATTATAAAAATATACCTATGAGTTATAAAAAGATACTGATCGTAACACGTATACAATTTGTATTTTTCAGTTTTTTTTTTTTTCACAATAATATTTTATTTGGTTGTAAAAAAAAGTCAAACTTTTTAAATGTGTCAGAAATTTAAAATTATTAATGAAAAAGTTATAATTATGTAATACTGTATCATTCACTTTAATTACAAATAAAGTATTCAGCACGCGTTTGTGTAAGAATAAGTAAATATACCTTTCATTCTTTCTTTTTCTTTTATTTGTTTTAACTATTTATGAATATATCCAATTTATTTAAGAATAACAAAGACAACAACGATTCAAATTACACAGATACATAATACAATATTACGTCATTTAAATATCTAATAAAAATACTAAAATGGATTTCTTTTCAATGCAGTGATTTTGACTGAAGGCTATTCATCTATAAAAAAATCCTTAAGAAAACATGGACATTTTATAGTTAGCATTTCTGACGGTTTTTCACGATGATGTCCCTTTTAATAACAAGATCTAATTTCCTTTATGTGTTTAACAATTTTCATGTGACAACCAAACTGTAACTTTTGCTATATTATTTTTTTTCTTGTTTCAAAGATCATTTCATAAAAGACGTCAGTAGGTAAATTTCTACGACATATAAAGGCCGAGTGTCATATCATATCAATTGTTTTTTCATAGAAAATGTTTCAATTAAGTAGACTGGATCTGTCAAGAAACTATTACATCTTTTTTTTTTTCTTTTTTATTGTTCGCTTGTAGGGATTATCGAATATAACAGATTTTGAAAATGTTTCAGTTTGAATATTAAGCATGTTATTAGAACTTCAGTTCATGATTTGACTTTAAGGATTAAAGTTATGGAAAGTTAATTTGCATTGCTGAATCCTTTTACCATGCTGTTATTAAAACATTTGAAAGATATTTTTTTTTTCATAAAAATTATTGAGGTTCTACGAAATTGATTATCGCGAAGTAAGTTGTGCTTTGTTTTACTTTATTTGTTGCATTTATTTATTTATTTTTTATTTTTAAGAAGGAATGTATCTTAAGAGATAAAAAGTATTATTTTAATTCTTTAGAAAAAATCATAAAGTAGTAACAGCTGAATACTTACAAATGCAAGTCAAGAAAGTTATCTTCAAGAAAAGTAATAGAAATAATACGTTTTGCAAATCATTATTTATTACCTTATTACCTATACATGTAATAAAGTAACATATTTATATGATTAATAATATTCTTACATTTAGATATAATGAAAAATTTAAGAACAAACGCCCAGATACAACTAAGCAAAAATAAGTTAATTTATTTCCAAAAACGCAACAAGTAAATGCAAAAAAATTAGTTTTCACTTAAAATATTTATACAGTTTTTCATTTATTACACAATGCTAGGTACTTAATAAAATGGAATTGTAGTTATTATTACATAAAACAAGATAAGCTCATCCAATAATTTATGACTGTCAATTGTAAGAAATCACATTATATACTATAATACGCAACAATTAGTAAGGACTAATATTGTACAAATCTTTCTTAATATTTCTTATCTCAAATTTATGGAATTTTATGATAAAATCTGAAGTATTTACTTTTTGTGGGGGTATTTTTTTATGTGTGTGATATAAAATAAAAATAATACTTATAGTAAATATAGTTTTCATTAAATATTTTGTTACTGCCCTTTGTTGTTTGTGTCTAATTACACAAAATATAGTAAAATTAATACGCTTATGAATCCGGCTAATTTGAAAAAAATATAAGAGTTTTAAATCAGCGATTTACGTTATTTTTATCATTCTTATTTTCTAATAGTTAATTGCCTTAATTAGGAAACTTGAAGTCACGAAACCGTCCTGAAAATTGAAGCTGACGGTAAGAAGTTTGAATACTTCAAATAAAAGTAGTTGTTTAATAAACTAATTGTTTTTTCGTCTATGACGATTTTGTCTCGTAACAGTGAAGAAATTCACAATAATAATAATAATAATAATAATAATAATAATAAAGGCTTAATAACCATTGTATTCTTCGTATTAATGTCTATAAAGTGCCTTTTCGTACTATATCGAAGAAACGCTACACTTTGTAAACCACTTTCTTTTTTTATCACTTTCAGGTTTCAAGATATACTAACTTCACTGTTTTCCGCCACATGGCACCGTAAGCAATTTCTTTCAGTACCACATAGCAATTTTACTTTACACAGACCCTACTTTCATAACTTTAGCTCTTGCTGTTCAGAAATTAATGGTGTGATAGCGTACTTTAGCTGGCACATTGTATATTGCTATTAGATATTACTATAGCTTTCAGAAATAAATTCATTATATTGTTATAATATAACGTATAACATTATAATTTGAAATCACAATTAAATATATTGAATAAAATTGCCAATATGTCATAACAGTTTAGTATTTTATTCATTTAATAAATAAATAAAATAATCGTCAATTTTTATTATTCTGATTCTATGAAAGCAAAGAAAAAATACCTTGTTCTAAAAGAAATATAATTACTCCAATACATACTAAAGAATAAAGACTGAGATTAATAAAATGTATTCTGGGAATTGAACTGCACATTAGCACTCTGAATCGGAGATAGCACCTACCACTAAATTACTTCGGAGAAACTTTGAATAATTACACTACATCCTTGAAATTTAGCGCTAAGTACCGGGTGATCCAGAAGTTCCGGGAGTTTTCAAATGCTAATAATTAACAAACCATAAACAACAGAAATATGCGGTTTTCACAGAAATGCTTAGAAACTTATGGGATTTGTATTTTTGATGAAACAAACAAATTATGTTAGTTACACTTTTTGCCAACAGGTGGCGCTAAAATTGACAGTATTATTTTTATGGTATGATATAGCTCGCTAAAAAGAAAGAATTAGTGTCCAAGAGTTACAAATTTTTATTATGACGCCCATAGCTTATAAGTACCGCTGTGAGCCGACGCAAAACAACGTGCACAGTATCCTCAAAGGAGAAAGAAATTCCAGATGAAATTTCAAATTTATCGTGATATTACAAGTGTACTGATTCATTATGAGCTGATGATTTCACCGAGTATTGGCATCGAATTCTACCTCATTTACAATTGTAACAGACATTTGGGATCTCCTGCTTCTATTACGATCTTTCAATTAGCCTTTTTCTCAAACCTTTCTTACCATGGCATTTCACATTTCTAATGGCCATCGAATCTTTTTCTATTTTAACTTCCGTATTGTACGATAAGATCATAGCTCGACATGCAAAGAAAGCATGTCTAAACATAGCAGTTACTCATCAAATTTTGTATCAAAATTCCCTTTCAATGCAATTTCAACCACTTTAAAAAAAGTGATTGAACATAAACCACCTTTAAAACGAAATCTCATTAATAGCCTACAAAAGATGTTTCGCAATGAACTCAAACTCGTGTGTCTATAAAGCATATTTTATAGTTACATCCAGTGTTATACAGCAGCGCCACCTGTTGCTAAAAATTGTAACTATATACATGTAAAAAAAAATCATGCTAAACAAAATCCCACGTGTTTCTGAGCATATATCTGAAAACCGGACCTTTGTATTGTACATAGTTTCCAAATTATTAACATTTCAAAACTCCCGAAACTTTTGGATCACCCGGTATTTTATTTATCTTTTTAGCTTTGCAGCTTTCGAAAAAAGTGAGATAATTTTTACCTACCAAGAAATAAGTGACCCCTTTCTCTTCACCTTTTTAATATGCATTTGCGAAATTCGTACCTCATTTTATTTGGACAATGGAAAATTTATCAAAAATTTTATCAAAAAATTTTATCAAAACAATGGAAAAAGCTCGGATTTTATGTTTGGATTTAAATCAATTTAGATTTAAAATTTGATGCAAACAATAATGACATGCAAATATTACAGTCTCGTTACATTACGAACAAAAACAAAACTGTGTTTTTAAAAGTAGTGTTCTATTATTATGATATACGATGTGTGTGCTAATAAAGTAATGCACAAGTTGAAGTTGTTGAAATGTATGACACCCGAAAGGTTTTAAAATGAGTTCAGTATCTTTAAATTGTAAATGGAAAAAGTGGAATAAATTGTTATAAATTTTTAATCTACAACAAAAAATTAATTACTATGTATATTAAAAATTTCTGTTAATTCATGAAATTTATAGCAGTCACAATTTTATATCAATATAGTGTCTTCAGTTAATATATTGACGAAATACTTTCTTTTATTACTCTTATTAAATATATTTTATTTGATGCTGTTAGAAATGCAATGATGAAAGTTTAAAATTTCATATGTTTAGCTATGAGACCAGGCACCACACTAGTTATTGAAAAAGACTCCGGTGATAGTGTTAAGTCTATAGGGGTGTGTATTTCCAAATTCTCAAATTTTAATATTTTTATTTTTTGCATAGGATAGCTGTGGACGCAACCCATCTTAAGACGCAACTCTGGCTACCAGAGCAGGCTTCTAAACACAAAATATTTAAGTTATGTTAATATTTGAAATATTCAGTTTCCGCTGATTTCTTGTTTGTATCCTTAAAAAAACAGTCGCACAATATTTAGATACAGGAATAAATTCATTGCATTTGAATTGTTTGTAATATCCATATAAAATTCCTAGAGTATCGAATAAAAAAACATTTAATTGCCACCTCTTTTAAGAGAATTTATTTCAAATATACTGTCCACTATAATACAGTTTAGAAAATTGTGTTATCCTTTGAGCTTGAAGGAAGAATTGAGTTTTAACTATCAGGTATTATCCTATTATATTTAAATTATAACGGTCAATTCTGATTTGAATAATTTATTCATATCATCATATTTGATTGACTGGAAAATTTTCGGCAAAGATAAACTCGTACTTATTTGAGACATAATTAACATTGTACAATATTAATTATTAACTACTTAGTAAGCATTATTGAAAATTTTTATAAATTTAAGGTATTATGATAACGTATATGGCGCATAAAATTATGAAAATGTATCTTTTGCGCGATTTTCAATTTAATACTCGACATGAAAAATTAAATTTATTGTACACTTTAAAAGAATTAGATATAGTGTTTAAAATTCAATTTTCAAAACAGTTCCTAAAAATCCACAAACTTATTGATTGCATAGCACATTTTGTTTTATCTATTCCATGTACCTGAATGGTGTTTGGAGGAATTTGACTCATTCTTTAACTTTATAATTAGTTTTTAATTCTTTCCAATCATGCTTAAACTTTTTCTGATTTCGGTTCGTCAGGTTCTATGTCTATACACACTCTAGCATTCATAAATGTACTTGGATAATAACTTGTAATGTATTTGGACATAACAACTTAGATATTTTTTTCTAAAATTATCAATGACATGCTATGATATGAAACCGGAATGTAGAAAATGAAGCAAGTATAAAAAGCTTAAAGAGATACAAAAATGAATTCGATTACATTGTGCCTTATGGACGATAGTTCTTTGAGGTAATTTTTAATCATATTTTACTAAAGCGTAGGATTTAACATTAACTTTTATACGCATTATTTTTCTATTCAAAAAATGTGCAACATTTTTAATACTCCCGTTATGGACACTCAAAATAATTCGGACATATTACTGTATACTGGCAAGTATTTTTTTTTATATTTTAGAGATGGCATTTCATGTCTAGCAATGCAAAATGAATATGGATTTTTGATATGATACTAACTGAATAATTTCACCTAAGAGAAAAAATGACCAGACTGGGAAACGAACCCAGATGCTTGTCTTTCAGGGCAGATGATTTACCGTTTAAGCTAAGTGTGTTAACAACGAACGATCATCTTTCGCTGAAATAATCTTATTGGTAATAAAATCTGGCCTGTCATTTTTCACCCAGATGCATTTTAATTTTAAAATATAAATACCTGTTATTTGAAAATATACAAATAACAGATTTGAAATATGATTATATTTGAAAAATTTCTTAAAACGTATGCTAATTTAATTTTTTCCCCTGTTTGTTATTAAAATGTATTTCATACATCTTTTTTTAGAAATATCTTGAAATACAATAACAAAAGTTTGGTCTAAAGGAAATTTAAGTTGTTTTAGGGATGAAAATAGAGATATCACACAAGAATAAATTTCGTTATAGACACAGTCCTTTTTCGTAAGTACGCCCTTCCTTACATTTGTAACATATTCTTTAAGTAGTATCACGATGCTTTCAGTATAAGGGTGGATTCTGTTACAATAGGTGCTCCATTATTAAACCTACGTATATTATACACATATTATTTATTTGTAAGACGAAATATTTAAATAAGTTTAGAAACATACGTTAAATATAAAAATGTTAACATACTTTTTTAAAGTATGATATTAATATACTTTTTTGTTTAAGTGTGAATTCCCTTTATATACACTTAAATATTACGTTTGCTAAATTTTGTATAAAACTGCATGATTTTAATATAAAACAATGGAACAAAATATAAAATGCGACTTTTCAATGTTTTTCCAATTCTTTCTTCTTTTTAAGCTTACTATTATTTTGAAAGCTTGAATATAGGATCTGAAAACTAGATGCCTGAGATGAAAATAAGCCTTAGACATCCAGTTTGGATCAATATAGATTTTGGAAATAGTTGGAGACTTACGTTTCAAATAGTATTTAACTTTCTGAGAAGAAAATCGTCTTATTTAAAATTCAGGTTAAAACTCAGGCGTTCTCATTATAAAAATATTTTATGGGTTATAATAACATATTTAATTTGCATTTTCAGGGGTTTTTTTTAATCATATTTTATGATAAAATAAAAAAAAACATTCAATGCGTAATTAATTTAAGAATATTATTCAAAATGTTTCTATTATGTAACCTTATATCAATTATTTAAATTTTAAATAGATTCGTGCGTATGTACTTACATAAGAATTAATTACTATAACATTTATTAATAATTTTAAATTGTTGCATATTATGGAAATAAATATGTAATTTTAACATTTCTACTATTAAAATTTAAAGAAGCATATGTAACTTCTCAGAACATTCCTGCATTTTCATGAAAAATGTCTTAAAGATAACGCTAATTTAAGTTTCTTTCTGTTGGTTTTTAAAATACACTTTATCTTTCTTTTTTTAAACATGTCTTGAAGCAGAATTCTGCTAAAAATACTTGTGTATAATAGCGATTAAAATTTTAATGAAATAAATAGAGGAATCAGAATAAATTTGTTTTAGACATTTTTTTTGTACGTACGACCTTCCCTATATTTGTATCATATTCTTTGAATGAAACCATGAAATTTTCAGTATAAGGTAGGAATATGTTACAATAGATGTTCCATTTTTGAATCTACCTATGGTATACACATGATTTTTTATTGGTAGAACAAAATATTTAAATAAATTTAGAAACATAAGTTAAATATAAAAAATATTAATATACTTTTAAAAATACGTAAATATACTTTTTTTAATTTAAGTGTAAATTGCTGTTATGTACGCTTAAACATAAAGTTTTCTAACTATTGTATACAAATAAAAACAACATGATTTTAAAAGAATTTTTATTTATTTATTTATTTATTTATTTATTTATTTATTTATTTATCTATTTTTTATTTAAAATTTTTGAAATTATATTTTTGTCAAGATGTATAACTTTTCTTACAAGTAAATAGTATCTTTTATTTGTTGAAGGAATTATTTGAATAAGTTTAAAAACTTACGTTATGTGTAAGAATATTAATATACATTTAAAAGTATATTATCAATATACATTTTTAGTGTAAGAATAAATTACCATTATATAAGGATGAACACAAAGTTTGATGAACGCTGCATATTAGGAAAACTGCGTGTATTTAAAAATAAAATTCAAAACAAAATCTAAAATGCTGCTCTCCTATATTTTTTTATATAGTTTCTTTGTTTTAAGTTTACCATTATTTTGGAAGTTTCGCTATAGGATCTGAAAACTATACGTTTGATACGAAAAGAAGCTTCGGGTATTCAGTTTGGATCAATATAGATTTTGGAAATGGTAAGAGAGACTTATGTTTCAAACATTATTTAACATTGTGAAAGGAAAATCGTCTTATTTGAAATCCATGCTCTGTTTTCTAAACATAGAGATAATAACAGGGATTTATTCTTATTTAGAACGAAGGGTTTTTTTAATGCATTGGAAAGTAATACATGAAAACAAAAGTTTAAAAATTAAAACGTTCCATCTATAAAAATATTTTCACAAATACGCTTATTTAATTTGAATTATTCATTTTTTTTAATTCAATCATATTTCATATGACAGTGACAAAAGTCAAAAATTTTATATGTGTTGGAAATTTAAGACTAGTATTCAAAATGTTATTATTATCTAACCTTATATAAATTAATTAAACTTGAAATAGATTCGTGCGTATGTGTTTATGTAAGAAAAAATAATGAAATTTCCATTATTTCTTTTAATTTTATTTTTGTTAAATATTTATGAATAAAACCTACTGAAGATTAATAACAGAAAAAAACAAAGATTCAAATAATACAGGGTGTCCAATCTTAGCAGTGTCGAATGGCTAATTTTTGAACCTATAGTCGTAGACTTTTAGTTCCAGTTAGAAAAAATGTTTCAAATAAGATTTAAAATGATATTGTGATAGTCGTTTGGATCAATAATTACAATTCTTAAACAATAAAGAAATTAATTTTTTTATTCGCTCTAACTTCTATATTATAAAACACAACAATCGCATTAATTATATAACATCAGAATTTTTTTTACTTTTAAGCTTTGAAATTTATGATTTGCAAGAAATTAATTGATGATAATATGTTTCGGTCATTTTCGTTTTCAATACTATAGAATACATAATAATTAATTTTTAAAAGTTAAAAAAAAAAACATGACACAAGCTAATTTGCCTGTAAAATGCAATCTAATTTCATTTTAAAATATGTAACATTTTGCATTAGTAAGGCTGATGATTTTAATGTAGCAAAAAATCTCTTCTTTTTTCTCTTCTGTATTTAGTACAAGGTGCATATTTTGAATTTTAAATTTATACTGAAAACATTAATTTCAATCTTAGCTATTATTTTAGTATATCTGACAATTATTTATGTTTCTACTCCATTTGTGATTGACTACTATTTCACAGAAAAAATATACTCCTATGAAATTCCTTTACTTCTTCAATTTCAGTCGTAGAATATTGGGATCTGTTTTTGATTTATTAATCAGTGTAATAAGAAGATTTTACTAAATATAGGCATGGGAACCGTATAAAAAATTAAAATTCGTATTTTTTAAAGCTTTTTTTGACCTAATCACTTTTTAAATAATTGTTTACCTCATTAAAATCCTTTTTTGCAGTTGATACTATAGGTCTATGACTAACAGTTCAGGAATTACACTTTGGCTATCATTGAGAGTGGACACCCTGTTTATAAACCATCATAAATTTATTTGTATAACCTTATTCAGTAATATTGACTTATTTAGTGAGTTGTATACTAATGTGAGAAAATTAACCTTTAAAATCCAGGCTTTGTTTTAAAAATCTAAATATATATAACCGGAATATCTGTATATGTTCTTAGTCTTATTTAAAATGCCTAATATATAATAGACAAATTAAATACAAATAAATTAGTGAATATGTGTTTATCTAAGAACAAATAAATGTACCTTTCATTTTTTCTTCAACTTTTATTTGTTCTAACTAGTAATGAATGGCAACTGATTTAAGAATAATAGAGAAAAGAAAGATTCACATTAAAAAGCTACATAATGTAAAATTACGTTATTTAAATGTCTACTAAAAATACAAAAATGCATTTTTTTAATACAATGATTTTCAGTGAAAGTTATTCATCTATACAAAAACCCTTAACAAAACATCTGCATTTTATATTTAACATTTTTGACGACGTTCCACGATGATGTGAATTATATTGACAAGATCTAATTTGCTTTATATGTTGAGATATTTTTATCTGACAACCAAACTGTACTTTTTGATACACAATATTTTGTCTTGTTTCAGGAATCTTTTCATAAAAAACGTCAATAGGTAAATTTCTACAACATGTAAAATGCATGTGTCATATCGTATCAATAGTTTTTCAATAGAAAAAAGATTAAATTACACAGACTGCACTTGTCAAGCAACTATTATAGCTTTTTTTATTGTATGTCTATAGAAATTATGGAATATAACATATTTAAAAAATGCTTCAGATTGAAGGGTAATTATGTTATTGGGACTCGAGTTCAGTATTTCAGTTCAAGGATAAAAGCTACAGAGAGTTCATTATCCCAGCTGATTCTTTTTACCATTCTGTTATTTAAAAGATACAAAAGAATTTTAATTTATGGATGGTAATTATTGCGGTTATTCGAAATTGATTTACACAAAGTAAGTTGTTTTATTTTACTTTACTTCTAGTATTGCATTTATATTTTACATTTTAAAGAAGAAAGTTATCGTAACTGATATTATATACATAGAATTATTTTTTTATTTGTTAAAAAATAAATCATAAATTAATAACAGCTGAACAATTACACATACAAGTCAAGAAAATTATTCTCAAGAAAAAAAGATAATTTATAATTTTTTAACTGTACCCTATTCCCCATACTTGTAGTATAGAAATATGTTTACATGATTATTAATATTCTTAACTTTATATATGTTGCGGCCAATACCCGGAGCCTGGCCAATTCTAGAACTGGCCGGCCAATACCCGAACTGGCCAAGCTTCCTGGCCAAAACCCGAAATACATGAAATGAATAGCGTATTTCGGGTTTTGGCCGGCCAATTCGCGAACTGGCCGGGAAGCCTTGGCCAACATCCGAACTATGATGCATACTAACATTTTTTTTGTAATTAAGATAATGTAACATTAAAATGTACAGTAAAAAAGATTCCCATTGATTATATTGAAACGAAATATTTTTGTGTACCCAACTAAATTAACCAAAAATAGTACACAATTCCCTTTCAATATCGAAATTAATTGATAAACCAAATACGATGACAATTACAAGTTAACCGGAAACTTTACTCGAGTTAGATCACGGATAGGCTGACGTCTAGACTATTTGAATTCATAGACAATTTCAACAGTGTTATTTTCAACTATGTTAGAAAGGATTAAGCCGAGTGCTTATATCTATTTCGCGAATTGGCCAATCGCATATGGCCAGTTCGCGAATTGGCCAATTGCATCTGGCCAGTTCGCGAATTGGCTGGCCAATTCTAGAATTGACCAGTCATTTTTTAACGTTGTTGGCCAATTCGGGAATTGGCCGGCCAGTTCTAGAATTGGCCAATTTCGGGTATTGGCTGCAACATATATAATAAATAAAAATAAGAAAAAACGCTGAAAATTTACAGCAAAACAACAGTAAATTATTTTATATTTTAAAAAGAAAAAATAAATGGAAATAAATTTAGTTTCGACATAAAATATTTATACAGTTTATCATTCATTACTGGAGGGTAGGTACTTACAAAAATGGAATTGTACTTATTATCAAGTAAAACAATAAAAGGAAAAGCACACTATATAATTTATATTTGTCAATTGTAGGAAATGCCTTTCTATGCTGTAATATGTTAAAGCTTTTAGGGGCTTTAACTTTAGATAATTTTCTTAATATATCTTATCTTATATTAATTGAAATTTATGTTAAAATTTTTGATTATTTACTTTTGTGAGTTTTTTATGTTATAAGACAAAAATTAATATTTATACTACTTATACTCACTTATAGGAAATGCAATTTTCATTAACTATTTTGTCACTACCTTTTATCAAAGTTTTGCGTCTAATTACACGAAATGTAATCAAATAATGACACTAATGAATCAGGGTGTTTAGAACCAAAATGAAAAAAAAATGTTTTAAATAGGCACTTTATTTTTTTTTTAATGATACAACTATTTTCTAACAGTTACTTGCTTTAATTAGAAACTTGACGTAACGAAACCATTATGAAACGTGAAAGTGACAGTCAGAAGTTTCAATAACTTAAATAAATTTAGTTGTTTAATAAACTACTTACTTTTTTTTCTTTTTAAGATCGCTTTAAGCTTCAAAGAGAAAAAATCCTGAAAAGAAATTGTGAGTTAAACGTTCTATTCTCCGCAATTTGTCCACAAGGGGTCTTTTTCGCACTAAGTGGACTATTCATTACGACATTCTGAATCACTTTCTTCGATTTCAATAGATAGAAATGCTAACTCTGCTGTTTTCCGCCATGTGGTACCTTAGGCGGTTTCATTCATTAGCGCATAGGCATAGCAAATTTACCATGGAGTAAAAAAGTAAGAATAAAGATGAAATAAAGTGATTGGGGGCGTTGCTAAAAATGTAATCCTAAGATCCCCTAGTACAACAGAACCACGTGCTTTCGCAAAACTAAAAGAAGAAAACTTTTAGTAATACAATTTTTAATTCATAACACATTGAAATACTACTTTAGAATGCGTAATGATAAACAGGTCATTTTCATTTAGAGAAAAAATGGACGGATCATCAAACGCATCCAGTTTACTGGTTCTCTTATTTAGGAACTATATAAAGTGACGCATTGGTCAGTTTTTTGATAAGTCAGAATATATTTCAAAAAAGGCTGCCAAAAAGGGTATTTTGAACAGAATTTCCCGAAGTGATCGTGATTGAAAATTTGAGAAAGTATACAAATAACAAATTTGTGTTTTTTTTCTGACTCATTTTAAAATTCAGCTTTGATTTCAAACGTATCGAAATAACATGTAACTTCGCAAGAAATTTCCGGAAGCGATCATGATTAAAGAATTGAGGTTGTATTCAAATAACTAAATGGTTATTTTATAACTCATTTTTAAATTTTATTTTACTCTCAAACGCACTCAATTTACAGATTTTGTTATTTAGGAACTATAATATGTGCCGTATTGGATATCGGGGTTTTTTATAAAGTCAGAATATATTTCAAAATGTGTTGTCAAAATGGGCATTTGAGCCGAATGTAGCTTAAGACGATTCTGATAAAACCTGTTCTTACAGAAAAATTATATTAAAAAATTTCAATAGCCGCCAAATAAACTTGTTAAACTGGGTTTGTCTGTAATTAAATTTTATTTTTGTTGTTGAAATGAGCACTCTTCGAAATCTACCTCTGCCTATACGCCAAGCCGACTGGGATTTTTTACTTTTATATATGTGTGTTATTTATGTTTTTGAACAAATTCATATAATTTTAGATACTGAATTTGTTTCATATTTCTTGAGTCATTTTATGTAATAGTTTTAAATATTAAATAAGCTAAGTTTTCATTCTTACGAATTCACAACAACAACAACAACAAAATCCATAATTTTAATATGGAATTTTTTTTTTCAATGAAAAAATAACATTTCCGTTTCCATATAAAAATGTTTCTATTTATTCATTTGATTATACGCTATTAATCTAGCTGTAAAAATACACGCAATATATATACAAAACAACCAAATGTGTTTAAAATATCTTTTTATATAAAAAAGTAGTGCAATGTTGAATATAATCCATTAATCCTTTTAACATATTCTCTCCTGTTTAATGCATTATTCTCCTATTAACTAATTTGTAATGTAATCGGGTTTTTTTCGCCCTGAAAGGCATGTATTTCATTCAATATTTCAAAAGGAATAAATATTTTTGTATGAGAGAACATGTCACTGTGGTGTATATTTTTAATTTTTGTTTCTTAATTTGATATTTGGAGTTAGTGAAGTAAATCTGATTGTTTTCTTTGACAAAAGTATTGATAATAACCGAATATTTCTCCTGTGTCTTCTATCTTTATCGATGACGATATTCTTATTCACTCATATCAGTCATATTTATTCATTGTTGTCACAATTCCAGCATCATGAAGCTCAGATGAAACTCTTAACCTTTTATCTACCGACGGTACTATGTACCATTAAAATTACTTGTAATAAAATACTTTTAATACATCAATTAGTTGTAATTCTGTTTAAAATAAGTTACAAATACATTACTTTATTTTGTTCCCAAAGCATTATCGGTTACACAAAACAAAAATATTTTTAAAATGATGAATTTAAAATGCCTTTGTAAGTTATCAGCTTTCTTTGTGTTGAGGGAGGAGGAGGAGAATTTTTTTATTTGAAAAAAAAGTTCTATACTTTTATTGTAAGAACATCATATTTGTACATTTTATAATTCTACAAAATACTAAGAAAACAATTTAAAATAAAATATTTGAATGGGGTTATAAATATTGCACAATAATCTCTCTGTAAATTCACATTTAATTAATCCTTCTAAATCCTTCAATCCTTGAAAAATCCTTCAAAAATTTATCAAATAATTATGTAAATCTTTTAATTTAGTTTAAACAATTTACGTAAAATGAATTAGAATGCAAAAATTTTCATGAAATCATAATGCGGTAGATAAAGGTTTAACGCAATTAACCTATATGATATACCAGGTTTGAATACATTGAATGCTGTGTGAGAGAGTAATAAGCGTTTAGGAGTGTCCGTTTTTTGAAGGGACTGTTTCAAATCTTATTCAAACAGAATGCCTGCTTCAAAGTTCCTTGTATTTGCATCGTTAGATTTAATTCATTTCTTTAGAGTAGAAAAATATTTAACATATCCTCTCAAAATAACCCTTATCTCCTATTTCTTCCCCATACTCAATAAGACTGATTGCATTTTGATTGGCTTTGACCAGGTTTGTACTAGGTTTGAATACATTGAATACTGTGAGAGAAAGTGATAAGCGTTTAGGGGTGTCCGTTTTTGAAAGGACTGTTTCAAATTTTATTCAAACAGAATGCCTGCTTCAAAGTTCCTTTGAATCGTTAGATTTAATTCATTTCTTTAGAGTAGAAAAATACTTAATATCTCCTCTCACAATAACCCTTATCTCCTATTTCTTCCCCATACTCTCTAAGACTGATTGCGTTTTGATTGGCTTCCGATCCATTTTCTCGTTTCCTTCCAGAATTGCTGTAAAAACATGCTATGGTCCGTTATGAAAATATGTGACTCTGAACACATCGAAAAACAAAAGGAAGAGCGAATAACATAATAAATACTAAAGAGAGATCCGGCGAACAAACCATAAAATACTTATAATTTTGTCTCACTTATATGCGAGGCTATAAAAATCACCTAAATCAAAATACACATAGCTGTTAAATAATACATAATCGGAGCTTATTTAAATATTTCGTACGCCCAATTTCAAGCAATTTCAGTTAAAATAAATTTAATTTAACATTTCTAAAATTTTTGTTAAAAAGTTTAAAAATTTGCATGTGAGCAAAATTTTAAGCCATTCGCGCCACCTTTTAAGTGTCCAAAAAATCTCACATTTTTTATATGAACTTAGTGCCACCAGCGACAACTTTTCCGCACTACCCATTATCGGAAAAAAGGTTTCATTTTATGAATCTTAGACACCTCCATTCTATGAATTTTGAATATTTACAATTTAGTTTTTAATTTTATATTTTCTAAAAATTTTATTTTCCCACTTTTAAATCTAGTGTCATTTGTTTTGTGAATTTCAACTACTTTTGTGAATTACATAATTTTTTCTGATTTTTTTTAAAAAAAATTTATGCAATCATTGAATAAGACCTACAATGCTATTTCTTATACAGTTTCTACCCTTTTTGTATTAAAAAATGTATTAATAGTGAAAGTAGTTTGTTTTTCTATTTAAACATATTCTTGAATTACTCTTGAAAAATCGTGTCAACCTAAATGTAAACTAAAAAATTAACATTCAATTCGCAATCGATCCAAAACTTAAGTAAGTACAATCAACCTAAATAACTTAAAATCGCATTACCCGAGCGAATACAGGTCTATAATACACAATTGTGCGTATTAATGACACATATTTAAATGATTTTTGATCATTGATCAAAGTATATCTTAGTTAATGCCTTTCCCAAACATCATCTGTATTTCGAAATATATTACTATTTTTATTTTACTTTAGAAGTTTCAGCTACAAGTACTCGATCAATGTCTAAAATCTTCATAACTTCAAAAAAGGCTTTTGAAATTACATTAATCTCTTGCTTCATATTTCAGAGCACTTTTTCCTTTTTAAATCTAATAAAATGACTTCTTCTTTTTCAACTTCAAACTTTCATCTTAGTATTTTAGATTTCAATACTTTTAAATGTGAAATAGTTAGAAATTTTTTTAGAAATAATGTTTTAAGTCTCTTAAATATTTCTGAAAAGAAAACGAAAAAAAAAAAAAAAAAAAAAAACCTAGAAAAAGTTTGAGAGTAATTTTTCGATCATTAAAACTTAGCAGCATATGTTTTTAATGCTATACTTTTATTAATTTAGTCTTTTCAGACCTCATGTATCCTACACGATAGACATCGTTACATTTTTTTTCACGTGTAGAAATAATGTTTTAATAAAAAAGAATTACAATTGTGAATACAGCCTACACTGTTAAAAATTTTGCTCTAGTTTGAAACAAATTTTGTTGATCAGTAGCTGTTACCATAAGACAGTGATATCTCGTACCAACATTTGGAGCATCCTACCATTTCAACCTCGTTCCAACTAAGAAGCTACAAATATTGGTCCAAGGTTTCACTATCTTACAGTTAGCAGTTATTTAGCACCAAAATTTTGTTCAAACTCGGGCAAGATATTTAACAGTGTAACAGATACCACAACTAAGCAATCTGGTTCTTATAGTGCTTTTTTAGCGACCTTCGTGATGTATAAAAATGACTTGCAAAAAAATACAAAATTTACAAAAATGAAAACGTAAAAAAATTACTATTTATTAGAATACCATTTATAGAATCCATTAGTAATGCAAAGTAATTGAATAAATTTTTATTTTATGTTTTCCAATGTTTTTACCAAGCAAAAAATTAAAAAAAATATCAGTAAATTATAAAAAGAAAACTTTTTAATACCCAATATATTAATACTGGAACAGTAAAATTTTGTGTACAAGAAATATTCTTTTGTGTTCAATTTTTGATATTTTTCAGTTTTTTTATATCAATTCATAACTTAAATTTACAAATGTATATATATATATATATAAATAAGCTCTCGGGTCTGAAGATATTAAAGCATTCTTTAATTCATTGTTTCTAAACTCTTACCATATCTTATACTTGAAAATGTTATATAAAAAGTCTTAAACATATTCAGTGACCAAATAACATATTTTATACTACTATATATATATACTACTATATTTATACTACTATTACTACTATCCGCCCTTGACGACCAGCTTGGTCTCTCTTGAATGTATACTAAGCATTAAATCGTATTGTTTTTATTCATAATTTATTTTAATTGCTTATTTTTTTGCCAAATTAGAAGATTCTGCTAGAGAAATACACACAGCTGCCGTATGAGCACCACATTGACGTGATTGCAACAAAATGGAAATTATATGTGCCTCACATGCTAACCCAACTATTATTATTTATTTATTTATAAACTTTTTGTTTGCTTTTATTTTCTTTTTTTAAATGATATACATTGTTTTATTATATAATTATTAATTAAACTTTATAAAAATTATTATTTACCTTTTAAAATAATAGAAATTAGTTTAAAAATGTGCATGTAACTGGTATTTGAAAACGAAGTTTTCTCCAAATTGGCATCAGAAAAAGAACGCGTCAATGTGGTGCATATATGACATCTGGGCTGATAAATAAAGAACTCAGTATTTGGCGCAGATAAAAAAAAATCGCCAAATATTGTACCCGCGGCATTTTTTCATATTTCACTAATTATTTAAAATCCTTTCACTCATTTCATTTATAATACATAACTTTAATTTGAAACTAAAAAGTTTAAAATTCATGACTTTTATTTGCTTTTTTTAAGTAAAAAGAATAGAAAAAAGATTAACGATAATGATATTTTGAAGCTCCATAATCGCAGCGAAGGAACAAAACATAAATAAATCCAATTTTTCACAGCATAAATCTTACCAAAGGACTGCATAGTAACCCGTAAGATGTGTTTCATATTGATGTTGCCATTCAACATTTAACTAATAATCGTGATTTCTGTGTCCATACGTTAGCGTAATATATGTATATAGATTGTTGAATTATTGTCCAAATGAATTAGATAAGCAGAAAAGTAAAAATGATAGTCAATTAATATATTTACAATCTGTTGCAATCATGACATTAACCTAAAGTATAAATAAATCTAAGATGTTTATTAAATATGAAAATTGTTTCAAATTATTCATAAATAAAATTTAAATGTATATTTAAATATTTTAATACGTAGCAACGATCTACTACGGTATTGCGGAAACTACATGATTATCTCGTCGACCAATCATACATAACTATTGCTAAACTACTGGTAAATTCTACAAATTGACATAATTTTGATTTTAAATAGGAAACAGCAAATAAATTAGCAAAATATTGATAAAAGTAAAAATTTACTGTGAAAATAATGATCACTTGACGACATACAAAAACATGTAAGATGTTTAATGTCGAATGAATGTGACATTTACTATAAGCAATTATTAGCATTTAATCTTATAGTTCGGCAATAATTTTGTGATCGAAGGAGTAATCAAGTGGTAAAAGAAGAAACTCATTGATTTTCATTTTAAAATAGAAAAAAATATGTACAACATAAAAAAAAAAGCTAAAACCTTGTGTAGAAGATTACAATAATTGAAATCAGCGTTTAACACACAATAAATAAACACACACCACATACGTATACGTTTCACGAGCACCCAGTCTCGCTTCCTCAGTGTACAAAAGTTAAAAATGTTTAAAAACAGAACCCCCCCCCCAACTGACAGCAAGTCAGAGACCCAAATGAACGCAAACGTAGTACCAAAATACCAACAAGCTTCAGCAACCAATAAGATTAAACCGGAAATGAGGTGTTATGACATAATAAATCTAAGCAGAAAGTTGAGATGTACGATATACTATTATTTTTAACACAATCAAACTGATTGGTAAAGTTATCATACGAATTGATTATTTCCAGCTGAGCGAAAAATTGCCCAGGCCGGGAATCGAACCCGGATACTTGGCTTACAAGGCCAATGAATACGATATACTTGAAACATCAATTACCAAGGAGTTTTTTCCTTTATGTAAATGGAGTGCTTCGAAAAAGTCTAAGTCTAGCGGAGTAGTGCATCTTTGGATAATAGTAGCAGAGGTAAAATTAAAATTATGGCCCTTCTCCCAACAATGAGAAGCAATTGGGAGGAGGGCCATAATTTTAATTTTACCTCTACTACTATTATCCAAAAATGCACTACTCCGCTAGACTTAGACTTGTTCGAAGCACTCCATATACATAAAGCAAAAAACTCCTTGGTTAATGATGTTTCAAGTATACCGTACATCTCAACTTTCTGGTTAGATTTATTATGTCATAACACCTCATTTCCGGTTTAATCTTATTGGTTGCTGAAGCTTGTTGGTCTTTTGGTATTATGTTTGCGATCCTTTGGGTCTCTGACTTGCTGTCAGTTGGGGGGTTTTTCTGTTTTTAAACATTTTTAACTTTTGTACACTGAGGAAGCGAGCCCTGGTGCTCGTGAAACGTATACGTATGTGGTGTGTGTTTATTTATTGTGTGTTAAACGTTGATTTTACTTATTGTAACATTAAAAAAACATCTCATAAAAAAACACATTTAAAAAAATCGGAGAAATATATTATTTGGTTAATTGAAATACCTATCAATGTTTGATAGAGTTTCATAGAAATAAAATGATTATGTAAATATATTTGTTAATAATATTTATTTATTTATTCATGAATGTTTGTGTGTGAGTGGGTTATTTTATTTGTTATTCATTTTGTATGATCAAAACACGATTATTGTTCTTTTGTTTAATCGTTTTAATACACTGATGGTCAAAAGTTAATGACAAGATGGTTGAAAGCATCGTGTGCAAAAGTTTTCCACTTCGACAGAAACCATACCATTACTATAAGATCTTCAAGATGAAAAAAATATGGGACAAGTAATAAAAATTATTTAAACATTGCATTGCACTGTATGGATTTTAATGAATTTTTTCGTTCTTAATTTTTGCACACCAGTGTATGTATTATACCTTCGCATTGAATAATGATTTAAAATAAACTTTTTTTCCTACATTCAAGAATTTATCCTTTATATGTTAGACAGCTGTCTATCTTGGTAAAGAATGTTTGGAATATCTAGTAAAAAAATTATGAATGTTTCATTGTATTAAGGATATTACGAATACAAGAAACAAATTGTATTAAATACTCCATAAGGTATTTATTAATTTTTTTAATTCTTATTTAGGGAAGACTTGGAAAGGTTGGCAATTGGGGAGGCTTGAGGACCCAACTTTTAGTATTAAAATTTAAAAGAATTTCAGAGTTTTTGCCAACAAGTGACAACCAAAGTTACTAAAATGCTGAAACAACAGTATTTGTTTCATGCAAATAATTTAAATAGGTGGGGGAAAATCAATTGGGAGTAGTTTTCTGGTCAAAAAATGTAATTTTTGGAACACATTTGAATCATTTTTAGGTGCGTTCGTAATTATGTAAATACGTAGCACCTATAGTTTTCGTTCATTCCATCCGTCCGTCTGTCTGCCCGTCTGTCCGTCCATCTGCATATAACAACGCAAAAACTGCTTAACCGAATCGTTTGAAATTTAAAATATATAATTATTAAATAATTTTGTCGACTCATGTTAAATTTTATGAAAATCAAATGCATAGATCAATTTCAGGGACAAACAAAGTATTCCGTTACATTACGGTCAATAGGGGAAAAAGTTTCAAATGCATTTTAATCGTTTGAAATTTAGAATACATAATTATTACATGAATTTGTCGAGTCATTTAAAATTTTATGAAAATAAAATGAATAGATCAATTACAGGGACAATCAAAATTATTTCTTTACATTACGATCAATGGGGAAAATGTTTCAAATGTACAGGGTGTCCAGTAAATAACATACTGATTTCAAAATTAAATTTCTCAAAAACGAAGATCTAGAAAATAATGTGGTAAACGGTTTTTTTATTAGGTAAGTTGTAAAAATCTTATATAGAAGTTTCGGACGGTGAATATTTTAAAAAGATTGTGTCCTAATTAAAAGAATGCCTCATTTGACATTTTTCTTGTTTTAGTTTTTTTTTTTTTTTTTTTTTTTTTTTTTGCAGAGAACAAAATTTGTGGCGTGCAGTGCCATATTTTAACGATTTTTGGAAAAAAAGTTTCGAAATTTCAAAAATTAAGTTCGAAAAATCGTTAAATATGGCACTGAATAAACAAATAGGCAATAAACAAACCGTTTATTGCATAATTCTACCAATCTTAGTTTTTGAGAAATTTAATTTTGAAATCAGGGTGTTATTTACTGGACACCCTCTATTTTAATGATGTTATACTATTTTGTACATAATAAAATTGATATGCATCTATAAAGTACATATTATAATATACAATTTGCATAACATGTGGTGCAAAGAACATTTGTTATTAATTTACAAGGTCGCACAAAATTATTCCATTACTTAATGGTATAGGGAGAACATTTTTTCGTGCGCATTTTAATTGTAATTTACTACTTACAATTTTTTAGATTGATATATGAGAGTGATATTTTTAAAACTGTGTTATCGTACGAACGCACCTTATTTGCTAGGCTTCACGTGCAATTTCCAACGTGTTTCAATAAAATATATCATACAAATGTAAATAAGTTGATTCTAAGAAAAACATACCTGTTGATCTTTCATTCCAGGCATAAAAAGTGCACTGACTTTTAGGATAAAAATAACGGTATGTTACTTTTAAAAAGTGGTACTTGGGGAAACTTCATCTAACCAATCTGAGGTAGGTTTGACCAGATAGTCAAAGCTCCCTTAATTTATTGTTTTGGGAAATATTTATATTATACACAGTATATAATGATGATGGGCTAATAGATTTAGTTTTAAAATAATGAAAATGAAATTAATGATAATTTTTCAATAAAGCTACAGTAAAATAGTATAAGTGGTAAGGAAGGGGAAGTGAAAAGAAATTAAAATTGATTAAATGAAGATATCAAAAATTGCTATTTAAGCATGAAAACTTTTAAAGAAATATAAATTCAAAAGTTGATAGGGAATTTTATTACTACATAGTAACCATAGTTGCTAAATATGAAGATAGGAAAAGAGTAGAATTAATGAAAGCAGCAAACTTTAAAAATATGTAACATTCCTTTGCAAAAGAATATAACATATCCATTGAACAAAACGCTTTAGGAATGTATGTTTACAAACTTAACCCCTTTGGGACGAGGGACACGTATACGGGCCACAAATAGGCTTAAGAATCTGTGTTTATTCACATCAGTAAAATTTTACTGTAAAATTTGCCTTATTTAATCGGAGCATTTTATCTTCTTCGCTACTGGCGATTATTACAGAATTTTTAATTATTACTGAATTATTTCTTCTCTCGTTTGACTTCAGAGCGAGATTTTTGTTTTATTTTCATTAGCTCGAATCTTAGAATTCGAATCATATTATTCTTATATCGAAATTTCATTTATATTTGAGTATTATTAATAAAATGGGACAAAACTGATGTATCTATTTGGCTACTCAGGGACTGAAGAGTTTAACGATTTATTTAAGGTGGAAATAATTGATTTTTAAAACGGGTGACAAAACATTAAAATTTTAACAAAAAACTCCTGTCGCGAAAGAGTTAACAATGAAGAGGTTCAAGATAAATATAATAAGGGGAAGCAAAACTATGGGCGAATAATTGTTGCCATGTCGAGTGCCTTAAAAACGGAATTTTTCTGTACTGAAAAATGGCGTGATGAAAACGGATTATCTTTCCCTGTTTTCCGTCATCTAAGCAGGTTTATTTACTCATCACACTTTACAAATTATTTTTAATCATAATTAAACCAAATAACATAAAATCATGCTGTCTTTTTTAAAACTGATTTAATTTTTTTAAACAAATATTTCAATCTAAAATAAAGTCTCTTGTATAATGGTATCTCCATTATTTTCTCACGATTAAAATCAATCATTTTTCAAATTTCTGATTTACAACACTTTTATTTTTATAATTAATTGAATAACAAATAAAATGATAGTTGAAACTTTATTCTAGTTTCAATATTTTAAAAATAAAATAATCATTTTGCAAAAAGGTGGGTAAACCCTTCCCATTCTCCCTTTTGTTTGTGAAATCGCTGTTTTTCTTGAAAGAAATTTTTCTTTACAAAATATATAGTAATCTTTTTATCGTTATTTATGCATCTGATACACACACACACACACACACATATATATATATATATATATATATATATTATGAAATGTACAAGCTGAATGTGTGATTCATCATTTTTAACAGCTAAAATTTATGAGTCATTTCTATTGATTCATGTATGTTTATAAAGTTTTAGTTATCTCTAAGTTTACCAAATCATTTATTTCCTTATTTTGCGTGAATTAAATTTCGTGTTCCGTTTCCCCAATTGCAATATAGGCTTTCAGTGAATACATACATTAGAATAGTTTCTATAATTAACTTCTAATTTCTACATCATAGAGAAATTAGTTCAATTCCATTATGCCGTATAATTAAACTTTCCATGAACAAATAATTTATAGTTAAATTATCAGAGACCGAAAATTAGAAATTGCAAATCGATGCTGTGTATGCCTCCCAGTTACTGTCTTAAGAGAATGGGAAAATAATGACGACGTTGCACAAGGATTCTGATATAATTAAGATGCAAAAATTATTTAGTAACTTTCATATGAGCACACGCCTACAGGGGAAAGTATAAAAGTACTTCAGGAGTAGAATTTTAATTAGTTTAGGTAGTGTTTGAAATGCGGTATTCATTATTTTCCATAGCCATTTGTGTGCACACATGAAACATTTTTTGGGGAATATTTTAATTTATTCATGAAAAAATATAAACTCCTCGATTCTCAAGTATCACGTGCGATACTTCCCAGCAAAAGAGGATATAAACTAAACTATTTAATCTTTTTACAATTATTGCTTTATTATGATATAACTCAGTGTTTTTGACTTTGGATCAAAACCAATAAATGGCAGCACTGATTATTATTTGTTTTTACAAAATAAGTATTATTATCCCATATGTTTGCAAAGTGCATTATAAATAGCGTGTCCAAGAAAGAAACAAATTTAATTAATTTACTTAAACGCTTTACAATAAAAAATGAGGATTTATTTATCATTCATTTACTTAATATCTTTAATGTGTTACTTCATAATTTAGGTTATTAATAATTAAATCGATAATTAAAGGTGTTAGTCATTTTAAATCCGTATTTTTAAACCTGATTTTCCAGCTTCCCAAATAGTCCGCCAAGAGTCGACATTACAAAACTCTAAGGTATTAAGTATAATGAAAAAAGAATATTTTATGGAACAGTGGAAAAAATTGAACCTAATGATCCATGTCGGCTGGAAATAAAGTTGTGCATGTGCCAAAAATTAATACCACCAGTGATTGCCTGGTAGGTTTATCATTGTTTTTGTTCTACAATCAAAGATGTGAAAACATGGAGGACAGTGATCAGGTAAACAAAATGATAAACTTTGGATTCAACCATTTTGGCGTAAATCGCTGAGCAGGTGGCGCAGTTATGCTGAACTTTTTACGATTTTCGCTATAGCTCTCGCTCAAGGATTAATTCAGGAATTATCATCAATCTTAAGATTCGGTAAATCCATGTTATGAGGTAGTTCTATTTATATTTTGCTGCCCCAACGACTATTCAACTAACGGCTGACACTACTATGCTGAATTTTTCCTGATTACAGTAACAGCTTTATCCGAAGAACTAATTCGCAAGTTTTTATCAAAAATCAGTTTCAGTTATATTTTGATGAATATTATTGCAGCTTATATTTTAGGTTAAATTGTCCAACAAAGGCATTTTTATGTTGCAATTTTACCGATAACCACTATAGACATATTTCAAGAACTAACGCACGGAATTTTATGCTTTAAGAATCCTGGTGATGAGCATAAAATATAATTAATTCTGGCAATATGATAGTGAATTTTGAATTCTTAACAGGAATGAGATAGAAAAATGTGTTGAGATTACCAAATCCGATTAGTTAAAATTTGATTTACAGAAATCATTGGTTCTTCATATGTGCACCTTTAGTTACGCGAAGCACATCACTGCGATACTAGGATTTCAGCCATGTCCTCTTTAATAAATTGTTTTTTCAATGTAGCCGATGGTGTTTGTGATCATTTGTTTCAGTTCAGACATATCCTGCATCTTTATTCGGTCTACATGATATTTAACATATTCTCCAGTAGGAAACCATGGGCGTGATATCAGAAAAACGAGATGAATATGTAATGGTGCCATCTGGTACAATCCAACGACCTGGAAGGTTTTTATCAATGAAATTATGAAAATCACGACATCGTTTTGGTGATGCAACATCTTGCGTTTATTTTGTAGTTTCTCTTAATCTGAGTAGCTAATTTTGTTTCTATAAACGAAGAAACATTTATGGATTTTCTTGAAGCGTAGTTATTTTGATATATTCGACTATCCTTCTTCAAAATGTTATCTAAAATGCACAAAACAATGTTAATAAAACATTTGACTAAAACCTGAGTATATAAAAAAATATCATTTTCAAAATTCATAAAAAATGAATTTTTGGAATTTATGGACACTCTTTATTATTGGTTTTTAAAGTAACACATTTTACTTTTTTGTAAAATACACATTGAATTGAATTAACTTTAAATTAAATAACTTTTTGTAAAATGTGGTGATATCAATGGAAATGTATTATAAATAAATAAATGGGAGATATGAATGTGAGCTGCATTGTAAATTGTATAAAATATAAGTCAGAGTTTAGGGGGGACCATTTCAGGCAATCCTTGTTATGTTATCACTTTCCTTACAAAGGAAAGTAAGTATGTTGAGTATATAGATGTATTATTAAAGTTATAAACGAAACATTCTGCTTGAAACAGAATTAATGACTGATTATATGACGGATTTTAGAAACAGACAGAATTTATGACAGAAAAAAGTGGATTAGTTTTTTTTATATCTACAAAGAAGTTTGTTGCAGTTTTATCTATTGTTTGTTAAAGTTGGTAGAACTAGTAGTAAAGAACCCAGTGTAAAATGCATTAGAAGAAAAAATTATGAAGGATTTCTAACATCGGTATGTAGGTATTTAAGTATTTTTTTAATGAAATCTTAGATTACTGTTTCAAAAATAAAGCTACTATCTAACATTCATATAAAAATTTTTATGTAAATTTAAACTATAGTATTGTTATGTAAAACTTCTGTGAACATATGTTACATGGTATTAAGCGATTGGTTTCAAGAAATATTCATGTATTTTTATTCAAATTGAAATATTGCTACCTCATTTTAGAAATAGTAATATTTTCCTTACCTTTTTTGCCCTTAAATAACACATTATATAAAACGAACGTGTAATACAATCGAAGAAATCTGAATTTCAAACAATTACATTTTACTCGTAACGCTGCTTAACAGGATGGTCTACAATTAGAATAATATGTTTTAATTAAAATGTATATGTGTTATTTAATACAAGTGAAATGTTTTATAAGCCCAAAATAAGCATACTTTAAGAAAAAAATAAAATAGTTTAAAGCGTGTTAGAAAAAAACATTTAAATTTATAAAGGGAATACATCTGTTTGTTTTTTTACATTGTCGAAGCAGAAATTTTAATTTTAGCTGTTTTAATTTTATATATTTATATTTGAAAAAAAAGGTATTTAAATCATTTTTTGCTATGTAAATTATTTATTACATTTCATGAATTTATTTTTATGTTATATAGAAGTTTCATTTCTTGTCTGTACGTAATGGGTTAAAGGTCTATGTAATTTAAAAATTTAGTATCTCTAAATGTAATTATTAAATAAATATGAAGAAGAAAAGAGTACATTAAAAAATAAGATTAAATAAATAATAAGGATCTTGCATGCATCATATTTATTTAATTCAATAAATACTAGTATTTTTATATTATCATTTTGTATTTCACTTAAATAGAAGAGAAATATTTCTTTATTTTTTTTAAAATTTTATTATGTATTATATATATTGTGAATACAATATTATGAATTAATACACAACATAATTTCCGTAAAACTTTATTTATAATTCGAATCACTTCAATTCTAGATATTTCAATTTATAAGGCTATAATAAGGATAAGGATTAACAAGAGTATTGCATGTATCATTTTTATTTAATTCAATAAATACTAATATTTTTATATTATCATTTTGTAATTCACTTAAATAGAGGGAGAAATATTTCTTAAAAAATATTTTAATTTTATTATGTATTATATATATTTTGTATACAATATTATGGATTAATACGCAACATAATTTTTGTAAAATATTATTTATAATACGAATCCCTTCATTTCTAGATATTTCAATTTATAAGGCTATAAGATCAATCTGCTAATAATTTTCATATTATGATATATACTTTTATGATATTATTGCATTATATTTATTTATAAATTTCAAGACATGCATAGCAATTAGTATTAGCATTAGATGAATTCAGCCATAAATGAAGTTCTGCCATTAATACTAACGAGGTACCCTCATTAGCAGTTGAAATGTCACGTATATCATTCATTATCCTAACGTGCATTTTAGTATAATCTGTATGCAAATAATAATTTACAGATAAATAAATGCAAATAAATATAAAATCTCACTTAAAACATATTGCTTTCAACAAATGTAATGGTATGTTACAGAACAATAAATTATATTACCAAATAATCATGGACGTTTATACTTATTTTTAATTTAAAAATGCTTAAAATATCTTTAACGTCAATATCAACTAGACTTTCTTGAAAATATAGTATTTTTTCTTAATCGTGAAGATATTATTAATGGAAAATCTGTTCTACTATGCTTTCTGCAGCTTAAAAAATATTTTTCACATCTGCCAAATATAATTTGTATACTTTAAATTACTTAAGATAAGTTTTGTATTAATATATATATTCTTGCACTCAATTTATAATTTATATAATAACTATTTGGAAAAAAATAGTTGATGTTCTCGGTAGAAAATTGCGAAATCTAAAGCATATCTGAATATTTTATATATGAGGAGCCCAGAAGCCAAGGGATATAAGTGACAAAATTGAAAAAATTGATTTAAGTACACAGGGTATCTGGAAATATGCCTTTTTCATTTCAGGTAAAGAAATATAGGTCATTTTATTATTATTTGCTGAGTTATAGAGATAAACCACTTTTTTCGAAGAACAAACAATATTGATTAATTATACATTTAAAGAAAATTGTACTCTATTTTTTTAAAAGTTATTGAATTGAGAGTTCAATGATTAGAATGCAGCAAGTAGATGTTTCTTATTTCAATTTAGTCAATTGTTATTGATGTTCCAATTTAACATCAATTATCTTTAAACTCAATTTACGCCAAATCGACATTTTGTCACTTGTACCCCTTGGCTTCTGAGGTCGTCATATATATTTAGCAATAAAGTTGGTTTATTTTATTCGTTTTCTGATTGGTCCAAGTTTAATATCCATAAATGGAATATTTCTGTTTTTTATTTTATTCGTTTTCTGATTGGTCCAATCTTAATGTGTTTAATGTAATAAATGTCATTTATTTTTTGTTATTGCTCTTTATCAGTTACATCGATCATTTTGACCAAATTTATGTCACGTAATGAGAAATATTGTGTTTTCAGGTATGTGCCAGATGTTGCACACTGTACAGTGAATTGTTAAAGCGATGTTTTAAAGTTATTGGATTTCTCTTTTCCACTAATGACGCATTTTAAGCAAAGCGAAAAGAAAATTTGTGGAAAATATTAGCATATAGCAACATTTGCATTACGATTCCAGTGTTGCCGTCGTAGCTGATTCCAAATTCCTGCAAGAAATTCCTAATAGTAATTTTTCTGTAAATTAATCACAGAATGTCTTTAATTTATAAGATCAAAAAATTACTATTTGCAGTTTCTGAATTTAAAATAAGTCTTCACTTGTGTACAAATTATTAATTGAGATATTGAACACTTGATGTTATCGCATTTACTATAACTAAGATATCATATAGAAAATAATCTGGAAAATCCTAGAAAATTCTTGCAAATTGCTGAAAGTTCTTCATAGGTTTAGTGACATTATGCAACAGTG